>JARHVA010001663.1:1748750-2467500 GCA_037957365.1 Torreya grandis
GATATTCATTTTCTTAAAAGTATTTCCTCTGTAGCAATAATTAAATTTGGCTTGAATTATTTGTTGTAGATAAGTTAATTTAGACTTTTGTGGTCATTTTTGGTTGGCATGGTTTTGTCAAATAAATGATTATTACATCAGATATTGTAAATATATGTTAATAATCCTTAAATTAGTTTACCCATTAGGTAAACCTATTATTTGGATTATATATTTGTTATGTTTTATTAGATCCCACATTGATGATACTACCCAAGCAATGAGATGGTTTTTCAAGCCTGGATAGCATCACCAATGATGGGTATGGATAACCCAATCAAGTGATGTGTGATGAATTTGACTGATCTGGATGATCATATGTTATTTAAAACTTTATCCAAAGTAATTTTAGATTAACATTGTCAATTCATATATATGATTTGCATGTTGTGTGATATCATAATAGAAATGTATTTTTGTTTATGATACACATCATGTAGTAGAATTTTACAGCACATGGGGGTATTAGCATGTCTCATTCTAGATTTTTACACCATTCTATCTACCTATCCATGTGGATATGGCCATTCCTTGATAGGGGATTATGTGGGGCATCATTGGTCCATGGTTGGGGTGGTAAAGCACTTGAATGATGCTCTCCCTCCTCCACTATAGTACATTCCTAGAGACAACACTTGAGGTTATTAGAGATACGTGAATTGGTGCAACTCAAGCTCTAAATAATTAGATATATTTTATAAGTCTAATTTCCTATTGAAATTTTAAATGTAATATTATTTACTTGAACAACCATTATTGTATAGTGAGACCAGTCGTAACTATGTCATTATGTATTTGCTTTCATAAATTGTAACCCTTTATCCTACATTAGAGATTAAAGTTGAAATTTTGATGTTTATCAATTATTTAAATAAATTATAGTTCTATAATTGTAAATATAATGCTTGTGTTAGTAAGTTAAATAAAAAAAAATTTACTGCTTTTTGTTTTAGTTCATTTGGGAAGGTTGCTTCATGTAAATTGTAGATCTTACTTTAAATATCCAATTGAGATAAAATAATAGGTATATATGACTTTATAAGATGTCTTAGATGAAATTTAGAACTCATATTTACTCCATGAATCTCTAAAAATATACCTACAAAAAAAAACATAAAAATAATAAACCCTCTCAGAAACTCAAATTTCTCATACACCTTTTTGATTCTCAAGACCACCTAAAGAAGATGTAAGAGAAGAACATTATTATTATGGCAAGAATATCTCCTAAGAGTCTACCCAAAGGCTCTTAACTCTATATGATACCATGTAATATTTGGATAATATAGCATAACATAATTCTAACACCTAATGGAAGCACTCTTATGCTAGATAATGAACTTCAAGAATAAATTTTATTCTATCAAGGAATGTAAAAATCATGTAACATATATGTAATGGAATGGAATTGATTCAAATAGAATCAATGGTTCCAAATTATGCATTTCACATTATGAATTATACATTACTTCATGTTGATTTATTGTCAATGATGTCTCTAAAGAGGCTAAGGGTGTTGATGAGATGTCAAGTATGCTAGTTTTTCAATGACAAAGTGTGCCTTAGTGATCATGTATAGCCTTGAAATTTTTTCTGGGTTAGGTAATATGATGGATGTTGATCATATGTTGATCATATTTGATGGTCATATGTGGTTTAATTAATGCTTGGTGTACTTGTGAAAGTGAAAAAACTTCATCTAAATAGTCTTGTGAAAGTCTAGGTTATCCTAGTCATCTTGGTAGAATTTTATGAGTAATCAAATATATGATGTCAGCATTCACACATGTGAAATTGTCAAAATAAAGTGGTCACATGGGTTTGTTTAGATTTGAGCCTAGAGCATGTGTTTAAAATTTTAGATATTGACATGATGTCTATCAGAAGTTATGATGGTTTAAAGTTAAGTAAATTTCACTGTTCTCCATACTTAACCAAATTTGCATTAAAAAGTGACCATTGGAATTCAAATATTTCAATTTACAAAGGAAAATAAATTTGTAATGTTTTACCTATAAATTTTTTTAATGGATGAATTTTATGATGGATTAAAAATAAAAATGGTAGATAACTTAAAGGGCAATCTAGGAAAATTGTTTTGGATGTTTGACTAGTCATACATTTTCATTTATTGTGGTTCAAAGTTGACTGAGGGTTTAACTTTCTTCTAAAAGTGACTCGAGAAAGATGTTTGAGTTTTTTATTGATGGTGTTTAGATGTTTCATGGTGAATTATATATTTTTGAGTGTTTTAGACTCCTTGAAGATCATTTTTATGGATTTTAGAAGTTTGATCAATACACATTCAGTATGAACCATTTGCTTGGAAGTTGATTGTTTGTTCATTCATAGTGTTTCCATGCACAAGGCAATTGATTAAAAGGTTTTGAAAATGCAGATGATTGTATTGATGAATGAAATCACTTGAGGTTATCTTAAGGGTCATGTGGCATGGATCTATGTGCTTTGAAGTGGTCTTGTGTTTCTATTTTAGCTCAATGAAGTGTTAAAAGCGTGAATAGGTATCCATGGACCTAAAAGGGCTACTTAGGCCAAATCAAAGGTGTTGTTTCTTAAGTGTGATCTATAAAAGATATGTTCAACATATGTAGGTGGTTTTGATTTTTTTCTAAGTGGGATAAAAGCCTTAAGGGTTAAGGAATGTTTTGTGGCCAACCAAGAAGGTGGTGATCATGAAGGATCTATAAATAGCATAAATAAAGATGAAGGATTTTAGAGTTGATGTGCAAAGAATAGTGAAGTGTGAGTAAGCTTATTGGATGTATTGAAGAGCATATTAGTGTGAGGAATATGTGTGTGACCTAGAGGTCATATTTTTTGTGTTTTAATAATATTTTATAGGGTTGATGATTAAGAATGAGCGAAGAAGTGTAGATTGATCCAAAAGGTTATTTTGGATGAATTACTTGTGTGTGAAGGCTTGAGAAAGTGTGAAGGGTTTAAGAGATATGTTACTCATTGTTTCTCCATCATGTTAGAAGGAAATTAGAGTTATATAGGTGTTGATATTATAAGGTGTTGTGTGGGTTTTCAACATCTAGGTAAAGTGGGTGCTTGTCCATGCTTAGGGGTTGGTGTTCCTTATAAAGTGGGTACTTCACTAAAGTCTCTTATTTTTAATATATTATAGGACCATAGTCCATGATTTTTTAGGCTTGAGAGTGGGTTTTATCCCCCATGAGGGTTTCCCACATAATTTAGGTGTTATGTGATTTGATCTTGCATGGTTTTCTTTGTTCATTGTAATGAATGGTTTATATGCTTCATGAATGTTTATGTTGAATGGTTAAGAGTTTGAAAGATTGGAATTGAAGTTTATTTTATTGCATCATTGATTCACCCCCCACTATTAATGATTATACCTCTAATAATTGTTATCAAAGCCACACTTTATTTACAAGTTCAACCACTTGAAGGTGATAAAAGGTACAATGGGTAGTCATCAAATTCAAGGTGGTTTCTCTAATAATCAAGCACAACTATTCAATGGATCCAACTATGATTTTTGGAGTGCAAGGATTAATACCTACATCATGTCTCTAGGTTTTAACATTTGGAAGTCTATTATGGATGGGTATTTTATACCCCCTTACTCTATAAACTAGTGTAGCTAATAATAAGTTGAGTGAGAATAATTATAAAGATATGAAATATATCATTTGTGGCATATCAGAGTCTGAGTTCACCAAGGTAATCCATTGTAAATTGGCCAAGAAAATATGGGACAAATTATAGATCATCTATGAAGGGGATTTAAAGGTTAAGTTGGCTAAATTATAGACCTATCTAAGGCAATTTGAGAGCCTCAAAATGAAGGAAGAAGATATTATGTCATCCTATCTTCTAAGGTTTGATGAGGTGGTGAACATGATCAATGGTCTTGGAGAGGAGATTGAAGAAGCTACTATAGTATAGAAAGTATTAAGGTCTCTCACTCTCAAGTTTGATTCAAAAATATGAAGATGAAGATTGAAGAAGCTGTTATAGTACATAAAGATGAAGATATATGAATTGCATGCATTATTACTACCTATGAGATGAGAGTCAATGAGGATAAACCATCAAAGAAGGAAGCAGCCTTCAAAGTGATCAAGGAGACAAAAGGCAATAAGAGAAATTTAAGTCTTAAAGACTTTGATCTTAATGAAGATCAACTTGAAGCAATGATTGTAAGAAAATTAAATGTAGGATAAGGTAAATATGAAGGTAAGATTCATTTTAAATATTTTTTAGGTGGTAAAGTTGGTCATTTTAGATCTAAGTGCCCAAATAGAGGCAAGTTTGAATACAAGGAAGTTTATAAGGAATCTCATGAGGATGATCACAAGAAATATGAGGGTCCTAGAAAGTACAAAAATTTATTCAATAGGAAAAATGGAAATAAGGAGTTATACAAAGGTAGTAAGAGTCTTTACCATGAAGAAGATAGTAACTCATTTGTTAAATAAGATGGAAACACATTAGATAGTGATGATTCATCTCATGATGAGACTAAAGAGATACTATTCATGGATCTTGAGGATGATGAAGGTTAATGTTCTATAGGCAAAGATATCTTCGGTGGAGATAACTTAGAGGAAGAAGATAAGCAAGTAACTCTTGAAGACAAATATTTGAATACGTTGGAAGAGTTGAAACTTCTACAAGGCAAGAACAAAAAGAAAGCATCCTTGATGAAGACCTATGAGAAGAAAATTGGATTCTTTGAAGAAAGATTGAGAAATGATATCAAAGATCATGATGAGATCACTCAACACTTTGAAACTCAGGTTTGTACCCTTGATGTAGAAATAAAGAGTAAAGATGAAGAATGTGTCAAATATAAATCAAAGATGGAGTCTTTGCAAGTAAAACTAGATCAAGCTATGAGCAAGATTGAAACATATCAAAAATTTGAGAAAAATACAATTGATATTAATGACCTATTGAGAATTCATAAGGTCTCAAATGACAATTCAATCCTAGGGTTCCATGAAGATGTTCAAAAAGATAAGAATATTGAGATGATAGTGATGATAGATCAGAAAACTAATCATGTTAAGGAGAGTGATAGTAAATACAAGAAGGATGTCAACATGAATAAGAATGAAAACTTAAAAAGATACAAATTTCAAATCAATTCAATCAACCTAATGTAATAAGGTATGATAACTCCTTCAATGGTTAATATTATTCCCATCATTAGTTTGGTCATAGGATAATTGATTACAAAAGAAAAGCTCTTGGGAAGAGATTTACTTGGAATTATGAGCAAGATAATCACAAGAATGGAGAATTTCATCACTATAGATGGTCAATTGGTCCACAAAGAAAGCATGAAATATTGTGCTAATGTGTCAATGGATTGGTCATATTACAAGGTCTTGCAAAGCCTTCATCAATAAATCAAATGATTGGGTACATGAATGGGATAATGAAACTTCAAGGATTCATCATGTATCCCATACACAAGGTATGTAAAATAAGAGAGACTCCATTTGTTTCAAGTGTCAAGAGAGAGGTCACATAGTAAGGTTATGCAAGAATGGTTATAAATCTACTTCAAAGAATGTCAATCCTAACATGAAGAAAAGGAGCCATAATGAATGAAGACCCAAGGAGGTGAATGAAAATAGGTTCAAAATGGATTATTTTTCATGATAGAATAGGGTGAAATTTAAAATGTCAAAGAGTAAGTCTTATTTTCCCAAGTAGACAAACTAATCAAGAAATATTCCAAGCCTAAAGGAAAGAATAAAGTTAAGGACTCATTCAAAGTCAATTTGATGATGAGATAGGACTGCAAGCCAAGTGAGAGCATGGAGATGTGAGAGTATCCTAAGTTTTTGGACCTTTAGTCTCTATATGATAAGTGGGTGTCTTTATTTATTATTCTTAATAGACATCTTTCATATATAGAAGCAAGTGTGTGTGCTCTAGGTGATGTATAAAGTATAGAGGTATGTAGAGTTATTGATTAGTCTTTAAGATCAATGCCATTATCTAGAGAATTGATGATATTTTATTTCCAAGCCTTGTATTGATCATATAAGTTCATTGGTTAAGTTAAATCAATAAGTCAATGTGTTTAATCCAAAGGTTTGTGATGAAAATATTCAAGAAATCTGATCAGAGACATTGGTCCTAAAGGCAAGTTTTAGTCAATCTTTGAAGCTTGGTTTATTAGGTCAAATCATAAATAATGAAGGTAAGATTGATTTATAAAGTGGAAAGGACTTGTCCAAGTTTATTCCATGGGTTAATATGTGTTCAATTGGTCAAAAAATTAGTCATGACCATTTGTTTAGTTTGACCTTTTTGCTCAGTGTTCACTACCTAGTGAGAGTTTATCATGCAAAATAGGTGTATTTGGAGTCTATAAGGATAAGAAAGGGTTAAGGCCAATTTTTTTTGATGTGTCTAAGTTTAAAAGGTTCATTAAATGTGTAATTTTGATCACATGATCATTTGAAAGTGTTTTGGCATAGTGACAGGGGTATACACAGGGTCTATAGGCACAGTCATGAGCTTTCCAGGTGTTAAATGAAGATAGATGAGTGTTCAAGTTGACTTTATGGAATATATAGGTGTTTTCACCTCATACATGTGTGATATATATGGTTTCAATATTTTAATTCATCTTAAGGGAAAGTTGATTATTTGTTATGGCTCTCAAGTACAATAGTCTCTGCTTAAGGGATAGTAGAACATAAATTGCGTTCATGGTTTTATGGGTTACCCAAGGATTCAGACCTCAAAAATTGGTAAAATGGTGTGTATTGGTGACCTACAGGTGTGATATAAATTTTAGGAGATATTGTTGACTATAATATGGCAAGTTGAGCAAAATATCGTAAATTGACCACATTTCTCTTTGATGCCCTAGTGTTTTATCTCATGTGGATTAATGACCTTCACAAAGGAGTTAAGATTTTAGGATTATTAATATATTTAAATGGACAAATGGGTTCTCAAAAATTACTTTACAATAATCTGGAAGTGTATGGCTTCTATGGTTGAGAATTTGTGCAAATAGAGGGCTAATTGACAGGTTATTGTGAAGGAGCTATGGTGCATAGGAAGACTTTGATGATGAAAATTGTCATGAATGAGGGGTAATATAATTTTTCATCACATATTTAATTTAAAGTCATGAATGTCTCTACACAAAAATTTATGGGCTATGCAAGGTTCGGGTAGGGCTACTAGGCCTCTAGACAAAGCTAGGTGATTCAAATGGAATTTTTGGTTATTTTATTCAAAATACCAAGGTATGATTTTTATCATATGAGTTTGTAAGTATATTTTGATTATATTTCATGTTTTAATAATGGCTTGAACATCTATTAGTGATCATGGATTTGGCTTGTGAGAGAAAATTTGAAGGCAACTATGAAGTTTCATCATGGTTAGAGATGGTTTGAAGGTCCTTAAGGGATGCATAAGATAAATTGACTTAGGTGGATTCCCTCTTAATGTTATTAATGTGTAATCACTATTATTTTCTTTATATTATTCATTTATTCTTCATATGGCAGTGCATGGTCAAAGATGAGTATTGTCAATGAGTATGTTTAAGGTAGTCATGGTAAGAAATGGTTGTATAGTGATAGGGGAGTTTATATCATATATCAAAGGAGATACCTTATTGAAGTTGGATTTTAAAACATTTAAATGTCCTCAAGATCAGTAGGTAATCCCACTTTGTCATTGTGTCAAAGGGGGATAAAGTGTTTGTAGAGGGAGAAAAAGTATGTGCATAGCTCTATGTTGGTGTTTACAATTTTTGACATCAATGAAAAATGGTGATATTATTTATGTGTTGTAAATTATGTATACAATGTTACCAAGGGTGTTCATGAGGTTTCAAGTATGTTATTTGGTCAATGAAAAAGTGTGCCTCAGTGATCATGTATGGACCTTACAATGATTAATTGGTTAGGCAAGATGATGGATTTTGATGATGTGTTGATAATTTTTTAGGGGTCATATGGGGTGTAAGGATTTATTGGTTCACTTGTGTACATGAAATGAATTCATATAATTATTCTTGTGATGGTCTAGGTTATCCTAGTCATCGTAGTAGAATTTTTTGAGTAAGCAGATTGATGACATCCAAATTTACATATGTGAAGGTATCAAAAGAAATGGTCACATGGATTTATTCATATTTTTGCCTACAGCATGTGTTTAAAATTTCAAATTTTGAAATTATGTATATAAAAATCTATGATGGTTCAAAGTTACTCTCTCAAGCAAATTTCACTATTTTCCGTACTTTGTCAAATTTACATTAAAAAGTAACCATTGGAAGTCAAATATTTGAATTTACAAAGGAAAACCAATATAATTTTTTTTTCCTATAAAATTTGATGGATTAAAAATAAATTTCTAGATAAATTCAAGGTTAATCTATTAAAATTGATTTGGAGGTTTGACTAGTCATACATTTGCATTTATTGCAGTTCAAAGTTGACTAAGGGTTTGACTTTCTTCTACAAGTGACCTAAGAAGGATGTTTGAGTTTTTTACTAATGGTGTTTAAATTTTTCATGGTGAATTATCTATTAGAGAGTGTTTTGTACTCCCTGAGGATCATTTGTATGGATTTTATAGGTTTGACCAATCCATATTTAGTATGAAGTATATCTTGAAAGTTGACTATTTGTTCATTCATGGTGTTTTCATGTACGAGGTAATTGATTGAAAGGTTTTGCATATGTAGAGGAGTTTATTAATTAATGGAATAACTTTAGGGTGTCTTAGGGGTTATTAATTGTGGACCTATGTTCTTAAGTGGACTTGTGTTTCTATTTTAGCTTGATGAAGTGTTAAAAGGGTGATTAGGTCTCCATGGACCCAAAAGGGCTACCTAGGCCTAATTCAAAGTCATTGATACTTAAGGGTGATCTATAAAATCTATGGTAAACCTATGTAGGTGGTGTTGATATTTTTTAAGTGGGATAGAAGCCTTAAGGGTTATGGAATGTCTTGTGGTTGACCAAAAATGTGGTGATCATGAAAGCTCTATAAAGAGCATAAACAAAGATGAAGGCTTATAGAGTTGATGTGTGAAGAATAGTGAAGTGTGAGTAAGCTTGGTGGATGGATTGAAGATTAGATAAGTGTGAGTAATATGTGTGTGACCTATAGGTAAAATTTTTTATGTTGTAATAGTGTTTTACAAGGTTTATGATTGAGAATGAGCGAAGAAATGTAGAGTGATCCAAAAGGTTATTCTATATGCATTACTTGTGTGTGAAGGATTGAGAAAGTGTGAAGGGTTGAAAAGAGTTTTTATTCATTATTTCTCTAGTATATTGGAAGTAAATGAGAGTTTTGTATATTTTGATATCATAAGTTATTGTTTGGGTGCTCAATATCTATGGCAAGTGGGTGTTTGTCCATGCTTAGGGGTCAGTGTTCCTTATGAAGTGGGTGCTTCACTAAAGTCTATTGTTTGTGTTCTCTTATAGGATTTTAGTCCATGTGATTTCAATATTGAGAGTGGTTTTTATCTCCCATAAGGTTTTTCCATATAATTAATGTGTTATGTGCTTTGATCTTGCATGGTTTTCTTTGTTCATTACAATGAATGGTTTATATTCTTCATGAGTGATTATGTTGAATGGTTAAGAGTTTGAAGGATTGGAATTGAAGTTTATTTTCTTGAATCATTGATTCACCCCCACTCTTAGTGATCATAACTATACCATTTCACATTACATTAATTTACATTATAAATGCACTATTATATTACACAATTATAAGGAGAGAATGGGGTAGACAACTCATAATGGGTATGCCAACACTATATACACACACCAATTTGGGGGAAAAATTGGTAGTCAACCCATAGTTGAGTGTTGTGAACTCATATTAGAGTGAATAAATTGTGCACTAAGAATATGAACATAATTAACTATTTAATTATACACTAAACATATGTGCACACTATTAACTCCTAAGTAAGCTTAATGTGAAGAAGTGTGAAAGGAACCCAAAGGTAAAACTAGTTTTGGTGAGAACCCATTTTATACCAACATCTTAAACCCTAAACCTTAAATAAATATATTTATCCCAATTAACATTACTTATAGTAATAATTATGTTCATAGGTCTCAAATTAGCCCAAATCACATCATTATTTTCCCTAATTGACTAATTAACTCAATTTGTGATGACATCAAGGATAAGTGAGCCAAAAATCACATTTTATAGTCACAAATAGGTTCAACAAACTAAAATGGTCCCAATTAGATTTGTGATTGGGCCCTATACCCTATACCATAATCCCTAAACCCTAAACCTTAAATTAATTGATTTATCCCCAATAAACATCATTTAGAGTAAGAATTAGATCCATAAGGCTAAATTTAGCCCAAATCACATCACTAATTTCCCCAATTAACTAATTGACTCAATCTATGATGACATTGGGGACATTTGAGCCCAAAATAAATTTTGTAGTCACAAATAGGTTTAATAGATCGTATTATCCCCAATTTACTTCATGATAGGTTTACATGGCCCAATTTGGCATAGATGATATCACTGATTGCCCTAATTGACTTATTGATGCACTTTGTAATGACATTGGGGAAAATTGATCTCAAAATCACATTTTGTAATCATAAATAGATTAAATTAGTTCAAATTAGTCCTAATTACATTTATGATTAGACCCTAAACATTAAATCCTAAAACTTAAGCCCTAAACCCTAAATCCTAAACAAATTGATTTATCCCCAATTAACATCCTTTAGAGTAAAAATTAGGTTCACAGGGCTCAATTTTGCCCAAATTACATCATTGATTGCTCTAATTTATTATTAGCTCATTTTGTGATTAAATTTGGGCTAATTAAGATAAAATCACATTCTATAATCACAAATAAGTTCAACAAAGTCAAATTAGCCCCAATTTCCTTCATGATTAGACTATATACCCTCAACTAATCGATTTATCCCCAATAGACATCCTTTAAAGTAAGAATTAGGTTCATAGGGATCAATTTGGCCCAAATCACATCATTGATTGTCTTAATTAATTAATTAAATCAATCTATGATGACATTTCGGCTAATTAAGCCCAAAAACACATTTTGTAGTCACATATATGTTTAATGAGATCAAATTATCCATAATTACCTTCATGATAGGTTTATAAGGCTCAATTTGGCCCAAATCATATCACTAATTACCCCAATTGACAAATCAACTCAATCTATGATGACACTTAGGCAAATTGAGCCCAAAATCACATTTTATAGTCACAAATAGGTTCAATGAGCTCAAATTATCCCCAATCACATTCATGATTGGACCCTATATCCTAAAGCATAAACACTAAACCCTAAGACCTATGGCCCAAACCCTAAACCCTAAAAATTTGATTTAGCCCAAATTCACATCCTTTAGAGTAATAATTAAGTTCATTGGACTCTATTTAGCCCTTAATTAAATCATTAATTACCACAATTGACTAGTTGGCTCAATATATGATGACATCAGGGCTAATTAAGCCTAAAATCACATTTTGTAATCATAAATAGGTTTAACATGGTCAAATTAATCTCAATTGCCTTTATTATTAGACCCTATACCATATACCTTATACCTTAAACCCCAAGCCCAAAACCCTAAACCCTAAATCATAAAATATAAACCCTAAATAAATCAATTTATACCCCAATTAGCATCCTTTAGAGTGAGAATTAAGTTCATAGGGCTCAATTTTGCATAAATTACATCACTACTTACCCCAATTGACTAATTGGTTCAATCTGTGATGACATTGGGGCTAATTGAACTTGAAAGCACATTTTTTGTCACAAATAAGTTCAATGAGCTAAAATTGGCTCCAATTACCTTCATGATGGACCTTATACCATAAACTAGTTAATTTAACCTCAATTAACATCTTTTTGAGTAAGAATAATGTTATAGGGATCAATTCAGCCCAAATCACATCACTTATTACCCCAATTGACTAATTGGCTCAATGTATGATGATATTGGGGCTAATTGAGCCCAAAATCACATTTTTTAGTCATAAATCTATTAACTAGGTAAATGACATCAAAATTATAATCAAAATTAGGTTTATAATTTTTTTAATGTATAAAACTCCAATGTTAACAATTAACATCGACTAAGTCCATGCATGAACTTTGACAATAAAAAATAAACTATAATCTAATGAATAAGATGGCTAAAGTCATGTCAATGTAATAATAAATTATTTTGTGTATGTAATTTTTTTGCATACATAGTTTTTTCACATACATGATTATTCTAAGTACATATTTCTTATGTTTGACATTTGAAACACATGCCTCAAGGCTATAGAATGGTTTGGATTCTTGAGCCTAAGGCACAGACCTTGAAACATAGCCACATACATTTTTGACTAAAAACAATAAAATGTAACTTTGGCCATACTAAATACTATAAATTTTATCAAAAAAATTCTTGAAAATATGAATACAACATCAAGCATACTCTCCTCTTTCTAAAAATATATATGTATGTATGTATATATGCATATTTTTATTAATTTGAGGTTTTTATCTAAATTTATTTCTAAGTATGTCTTTTTATAGTGCTATATGCCACAACTATAAATGTTTATCTTTATTTATGTATATTTCATTTCATTAACTCAAATTGGAAAAAAAATCATGGAGTTACAAACTAGACCTAATTATATATACATTCTAAAAAATGTTTTTTTTTTTTAATATTTTGTGATCTAGTAAGCGGGGGTGCACAATAAACTATGCATTATTGATCATAAATCAAAATCTATCAATTTTTGAAATTATTAAAACATTAAATATTCATTATAATGTTTTTACAAAATATATGTTACAAACTAGATGATCTTATCTAACTTTCCACCAAAAGGTTTTAAAAATAAGTAAATGATGCTCAAAAAATGATGGGGTACATGGTAGGCTATCTACTATGATTTTTATAAAACATAGTAGTACCTATTTGAATTTTCAATGTTTGAACTACTTATACTTTACCATTTTAAAAAAAGTAGTTTAGAAACTAGACTCAAAATTTTAGAATTCTTGTTCTTATAACATTTTCAAAATTTGAGTATAGGTGTCTCAAATAACTCATAAAAGTTAAGGTTTCTTATTTTTTAGGATAAATATGTGCACTTAAGACCCCCTTTTAGCCCCACAATTCCATGCACTTACCCATTTAAATAGTTTTAATTTACTTGTATATGTGTGTTTCAAGTTATGACTACACAAATCATGGTGTCTTGATCTCTTCAGCTACTTAAAAGACTGAGTGCTATTTTGGAGCTCTATCAAGACAAGCTTAGTTTGGAAGTGTTTCAATATTTTTACACCCTGCATTGAGTTTCATTATTAGAATTTAAACTTGACAAACTTCAAGGTAATCTAGGTGGTAATTATTATATGAAAATATGCACATAACATGAATAATAAGTTTTGTTTTTTTTGTGGCATGGTAAGCATGTGTTTTTTATAGACCTATGTGGAAACCATCATACTTTGGATTTTTTTAAGACTAAATGAATTTGATTTATGTAATTTTTTTTTAGTTTTTGTGTATGCTTAGTAGAATATGGAACTACAATAAGGCATTTTAATCTCAATTTGGTTAGTTGGGGTCTCAAATTGCTTAGATGGCACATCAATTAGAGAGTTGGAATTTAAATTTCATTAAATACATTTTCACTTCATAATTAAAATCTCATTAATCATGTGAAAAAAAGAGGAAGTAAATTTTAAAGTCTAATTATGCCTTTTTTATCATTTTGAAAAACATATAATTTAGAGGAACATTTTATTTTATGCTTTTTTTTATTTTGAAAAAAGCAATCAATTTTGATTTGAAGGATATTCTCATAAGGGAATAATTGTTGATTTTAATTTCAATTTTTACTTATTAAAGTAAATTAAGTAAATTTTAAAAATCATTTTTTATGTTTCCAAAAAAAACCAAAATTTGAGAAATAAATCAAATTGTGAAAAATAAACAAAATTAGTAACATTTGGTATCAATAGTGCATCTAAATCATGTTTAGAGGTCAAGCCATTATGATTAAACTAATGTATTTATAGCCTAACATAGATATGAAAATTATGTCTATGGCATCATCTATTTAAATTATTGGAGAGATATACAGAAAAACATTCATTTTCCCTTCTCTCCATTACACATTTGTGACAATCAAAAAACATAAATCCTGATAATGATGAAGGGAAATCCAATTATATAGGGTTATCCCATCCACATACAATGACTTTACATTAAGTGTATGCTATAGATAGTGAACATCCATTTCATTTATTGCCTAGTACCATGTAGCATTATTCTCTCACATGCTTTAATGTCTCTTTCATATACTAGCACATGTATAGAAAGGATGGGTTTCATCCACATACATAAAATTATATAATAAGGACAATCATATAGAGAGGTTTCATATATTGGTTTGGTGGTATATCTAAAATAGGAATTTTTTGAGGGATAATAAACCTTTCCATCTCCCTTCATTTGAAAAATGCATTTAATAAAATCAATTGTCAACTCTAACTAGGATAGATACCTGGTTAGAATAGTCTCAAAAATGGATAAAATACATATATTCAATGGTCTATGTTTTGTAATTGTTGAAGGAGATGATCAAATAACATAAAAAATAGATGAAAAGGAAGTAACTACATAGAATCAATATAATTTGAAAGAATAGCCTTGATAAGGGCCTCAGTTAATGGTGAAGCTTTTCATCATGTACATGGATGTCCTACTTCATGTGAAACACTATGAAAGTTGAAATACTTATATTATTCACACTTAAATTTTGAATTAATATAGTTATAATTGAATTTGATCCATATTGAATTGAAAGATGGTGATGTGATGAGTTTGGCCTCATAAACTTGTGCGATTAAGCATGATGTGTATGCCACTAGTGTCAAAATTGGCATATACATGAATTCAATCATTATTTACCTTATTAACTCATATTTAATATATTTGGATTCAATTCAATAAAATAATCAGTTTAAACCTCTAACATTTGATCAATTGGTTGAAAAATTTATAGAAAGAGAAAAAGCATTCGAGAGAAAAATTGAATCCACAAGAGAAAACATTTGTTATACTATATAAAAGGGTAAATATTCTAAGTATTCCTCTTAATATAAGGCAACATATTCTAAAATTTAAGGCAATGATAAAAATAAAATGAAAATAAAGGGATTAAGAATCAAATATGACAATCATAGTGGTCAAAATTAAACATAGAATTATAGAAAAACACCTCTATTATAAACAATGTGCTAGAAAAGGGAGCTATGAGATTAAAAGATTTATAATTTAATGGTATAAAATTTAATCATACCATAATAAGAAAGAGTAAAAATAAATTTAATTAAAAAAATATTCATAATTATCCCAATTCATTAGTGAATATGTGTTTTCCAACTTAGATGAGGCAAAAATTGCTTCAGTAAGTACAACATAGTTTTATGCTTGGGTTCTTGATATTATTGTCACTCAACATATGAATTTTTGAAAAACATATTTAAGGAATTTGAGTAAATTTTTGGTCCAATGTATCTAGTAGATAGATCAAGTATGCAATCATAAGGAAGAAGATCAATCTAACTAAAGTGTCTAGGGCTTCTAGACTTCTTAATCCAAAATATAGTCTACCTTACTTAGTTGAAGAAAAACATGTTTTCCTTAATTCTCATCCATAAACATGAGCACTCAATTATTTTTTATAATTGGTAAGTCACAATCAAAAGGAAAAGTGACAATGCAATCGTATTGACTAGATTTGAGGAAGAAATGTTTTTGAACTCATGGGTAAGCCATCAATCTCTAGAAAATTTTCTCATCTCATTGAAGAGGGTTTTTAAACAAGCATATTATAGCATGATACATTTTTGGATTTAATTAATTTGATGAAAAATAATGGTTTATCATATTTTCTTACACCCTCATCAAAATTTAAAAAATGCAAGCATGCATTTTGGCCAAACATGAAAGATAACTATTTCAAAATTCAAAATGGAAATACAACCAAACTACTGTAGTTGGTTCACTTTGAATTTTTTTATTTTATAATTATCTCCATTTTTGGTCTCAAGCACTTCATGTTGTTCATCAATCACTATAACATAATGTCTTGGATCTATTTTTTGAAAAATAAATCAAAAGCATTAGAGAGTTTCAAATGATGAGTGAGAATAAAACCTAGACCCATATTAGGACATTGAGGATAAATAATGGTGGTGAATTTAATTTAATTTCATGCCCACCTTAAATAAAATGGGATCAAACACCATCTCATGGTTCCCCACATGCCCCAGTAAAATGGAGTCATGGAAAGGATGAAAAAAAATCATGATAAATATGGTACATGTAATGTTATATTTCAATAGAGTAAATCTGCATTTATGGGTGGAGGAAACATTTTTTTTATTGAAGATCATAGCTATATTAATAAAATAAGAGTATATTACAATGCTAATCATATAAAAAATGGGTGTAAAATTCACACCCCATGAGCAAAGTCACAGCAAAGTAAAAAACCTTAGGAATAGCCCAACAAGTGGTCAATAAATGATAACTCAAAAAACAACACTTAAATTATTTAGAACAACTAATCACAAAGAATAAAGGATCACATATTAATAAAGATAAAAATTAAGTAACCACAACAAACATGAAAGTTAGGGTAGGCAGTGGAGATAGTGGGTCCTGAGGTTTACCACCCCATCCTCCTAAAGTAGGAGGATCATCATCCATAACTAAGGGCTCCCAACTATCAATTTTTTGAGATTTTAATACATCATAGTTGTGCATTTCAAGAGATATTTTCAAAACTAATGGAATAAATTTATCTTGGGGGGAAAACCCCATCCCCTATTCTCACCATCATGATTTGGGGGAGGAGGGCCCCAACCCCTGCCATCACCTCCAATTCTAGAAGAGTCACTCAAACAATAATGTCATAGAGAAGACCATCAAGGTGGTGATTGATGGGGAGAATAAATCCTATGTATGGTTTTATAATGTTTCTAGCATGCACCACATCCTCATCCCTAGGGAGGTAAAGGATAACTTAGTGGCTCAAGAGGTTATCGACTAACCATGTACAGGGAATTTTCCTAATGGTCAAAAAAATGCTAGAGATGATTAAGTTCTAGGTAAAATTTATCAATTTGGCTTTGAATCTAAAGAGTAATATTAGATACAATAGTAATTTTTTTAGTAACAAAAATAATTATGTTCTAGCTCTTCATGATTAAGACAAGCATAATTTCTATCTTTCCATATTTGAAATAGAATATAAACATGAAATATCTACCAAAATCTATTGTATTTTTTATGAAGTAAAGTTGAGTCCCCCAAGAGAGCCATTTTTCATGTAAAGAACTTAGGTTAGAAAGGCTAAATGAGGGAATGAATCAAGTTCCATGTAGATTATGCATGAGAGAAAAACCAAAAAAGGTGCTTAAATCTCCTAGGTTGATGACAAGCTAGTTAGATGGGATTTGAAACCCTCAAATGTTTGAGCTGGTCACCCACAGGCAAACCTTGATAAATAATACACTCAATAAAATGATATTTTTGGGGCTCAATGATAGCAGACCACATAGTGTTCAAATGCTTAGCACAAACCCCATGCTTAGAATAGATATTCCATTTGAGGTTAAGCATTTCATCTCGAATGTGTTGAGGGATAACAATTTATAACCTAGCTAAAGAGAATATAAAGTGAAAGGAGTGGCCATAAGCCAATGTCAATCCTTCTAGCAAGGAACAAGGGATTTGACCCCTATCTTATACAAATACTCCTCAGGTATGGATCCTTAAATTTATACTATAACCTCTGTATCAGAATTACTTGATTAAATTTTTTTATGAATTTGCTTCCAAGTGATCCAAGATCAATTCACCCTAGATAAAAGGTCACCTATATTTTTTACACCTTTCCTAAATAGTCTTAACCTTTTAACCCAAGGGACTAAGGTAAAGGGAACATTATAAATATTTAGTCAAGTTGAACACTAAAGAGAATGGGAATTAATAGAGAGGCCATTCCTAAAACCCTTTCTTATTCAAGTGATATGGGGTTTAATATTCTCCCATGCCTTCCATAGACTTTGCACCCAAAAAAAACCCTTAATTTTAACTAGCATTGGGGTGATAAGAAGGGAATGAATTCTGAGGCCCTGCCAAGCCTTCTTGCCGCAAGAGAACCCTTGAGAAATATAATGGAAAATAAAAATATTTTAGGATTCATAACCATCAAGACCCCTAATGATCCATTTAACACTAAGAGTAAGTCCTTAAATTTTAATGTCCAAAAGACCCAGACACCTACTTCCTTAAGCCAACAATATATGTTCTAGGTGACTCTATGAAATCCCTTGTGACCTTCAGAATTAGCCCATAAAAATTCTCTTAAGAATTTTTCTAGTTTACTACAAGTAGCATTATAAGGGTCCCAACAAGAAGAGTAATAAACATGCGTGTCTACCAAAACATTGGAATAATCTAAAACTTTCTAGCTAAAGACAAAGGCTTTGTGATCTAGAAAGAAATTTTTTTATCAACCCTTTTCACAACATAAGACTATAACTCAGAAGGATAAGCCCAAAAAATAAAAAGGATGCCAAGGAATTTGAACTAAACCATAGTAATAATCCACTACCACTAATATCCCTCTAGCTAAGGAAGTTTGGGAGTCAAAGATTAGTGATATCATTGAGTATTTCTCCATTGAATAGATGATCTTGAAGCTAGACAAAAAATATTAAGGCATCCTATAAAATTCTTAATGTACTCTTCTTCCTCTTGAAGAGTGAGAAATGAATCATTTATAAAATGGTTATTCAACAGCTGTTAGTTAGACTAAGGGAGGGAAATGCCTTTCACCAAAGCCCTAAAAGTGTAATAAGATAATAGGTAGCTAAATCCCTTTGTTGCTACCACATATAATGAAGGAGATAACTGACATCCTCCTTGAATATAATGATGAAGTTTAAACCAATAAGATTGAGTGTCATTGATGGTAATACATTCCCCAACATCCTAGGAGAGCATATCGATCATGTGAACAAATTTGGAGCCAAATCCAAGGGCCTGTAACATGGGCATAATAAAGGGCCACTAAATATAGTCATAATCCTTTTCAAAATAAATTTTAACAAACATGGTTTTTTATTGGAGACCTGATCCCATTCCATACCTTCCTAGACAACAATGACATTATCTAAAATGAATATGTTTTGAATAAATCTAGTTCGCATACTTCTAAATATTAAAGGAAGAATATGTTTTGACCTAAGGGATAAATCCATAGAAATAGTCTTATAGGAGACTTTGATAATAGTAATAGGTCTCTAATTGGTAATAATTTTAGGGTCACCAACTTTGAGAATAAACTTAATATTACCCTAGTTTATAAGAGGTCCCAAAGAATTAGTTAAAACAACTTCAAAATATACCTTATGAATATTAGGACCTATAGTATCCTAAAGATTCTGATAGAATTCACACAAGAAATCATCATTCCTTGGGGATTTGTCAACCACCATCTATTTAAATTCCTCATGAAGATCACTAAGAGATAATGGCCTATCATAGGCAATCCTTTGGGAGTTGGAAACTTTAAAAGGAAAAACTTGAAGACATTAATTGAGAGTCACTTATCCTTATAAAGAGGTATCCTAGGATAAAAAGACTCCATTATAGTGATGAGAAAAATATTGTATAATGTTAGGAAGTTTGGTAAGTGGGCATTTCCTTCCTTGATAGATTAAATTCTATAAGTAGCCCTTATAGAACAGAGAAGGTAAAAAAATGCTTAGAGACTTTGTATCCTATTTTAAACCAATGAATGTGAGCTCTTAGCTAAGATCCTCTAGAATTATGGGTCTCCTCCACTTAAATCTTGTGACACCAGTGGGCTACTTGAGTTTGAAGTTAAACATTAAAAGGAGACAGTTCCATATCCTGTGAAACTCAGACGTATTCGTGGTTTGTAGCATTATGCAAATGATGCTATAAAGAGGTAACTTGTTTACCATAAATATAAATAAAGATGGTAGTGTGAGATAAAGCATCCAACCACCATTAAATCCATCCAATATGCCCCAATGGTCAAGGAAATAGGTTCCAGATTCTAATTATATGCCCCATTATTCTTTTGTGTTTAAGATGAGCAATAATGAGATAAAATTGAGTTGAGATAGGCTTCACTTGAGGTGTGGACCACTCGATATTATCATTTCTAAGGTGGTGATCTGATAAAAAAGTGTCATGGATGACCAACACTAAATGATCATACACTATAAAAAAAGAGGTTTTATTTAGCTATAAAATATTGGTCTAGCTATTGAAATACCCTATCTTGTCGTTGTCAAAAATTAGACCAAGTAAACAAGGGGGTATCTAAGTTTTTCCTTTGATGATGATTGAGATCAAATACCCTAAGTTTTTTATGCATATAAAACCAAGCTTCCCATTCACCAACACACCAATGCATGGGAAGATGCCCTTCATTATCCTTGATAGAATTCACCATGTTAAAGTCACCACAAAGGACCTAATTTACATTGAGAAGTGAGTCGACCAACCATGTCCAAAGTGATGCCCATTCCACAAAATTATTAGATGCTTACAAGTTATCAAGCCCAATAAGGTGATTATAATAATTAAAAAGGGTCCAAATCACCTGATGGGTGGGGTCAAAACCCTAAGAAATAATGTTTTGATAAAGTTTTAGATCCAATAAAGCAATGGGCCCACCATGCCTAGCTTCATGCCCAGTAGCCTGAAAAATAGCCCCAAGATAAATTATTCATGTTGCATTTTTTAATAGAAAGCTAGAAATCCTAACTTCTTATAAGCAGATAATTTTCATACTAATAAATAATTGACAATTATTCCTAACTGCATACTTACATGGAAGATCAGTAAGGCTCCAAACATTCTAAGAGTATCCTATCATTGAGAACCATCAAGTTGCATATCATTCTCCTCTATGAGATTTGTAAGCATAGAAAACTGATTATACATCATCTTATTTGGCATGTAATCATTCCTTTCAAATATTTATCTCTTATGAGCCATATATTCCTCCTCAAAAGGAGAGGGATTTTAGGAACACCAAAAAACTGACTTACAATCCAAGGTGACCAAACTCCCTTCTTCCTCCAAGATGTTCACCCTAGGATAGGGTTGTGATGGTGGAGAAGAAGGTGTCACCTAAACCATAGAATCCACTACTTGTGGTATAGGCATAAGTAGAGGTGAAGATTTATTAGGAAAAATAGATTTTCTAGTAGATGTCAATGCATGATTATTCACAACAAGTCTATATGAAGAATCTTATGGCCTGCTTCCACATTTTGATGAGTTAGTTTTTTTATTGGTGACTATGGTCCAACCATCATTATTTTCATTATGAGGTTTAACCTTAGATCTACCCTTTTATTAATAAATAAGAAGTGCATGCACCATCAAAATACATTCCCAGATCATGTAGTCTGAGGATTGGCACTAAAAACAAGTATTCAAGAGATTGATATATAAAACCCACTAAGAAAATCATTTGGTCTCAATTTGTATATCAATGGAGTCTTTCAAGTACCAGAATAAGTCCACTTATACATAGACCCTCATTTGGTGATGAGCCATAAATAACTTGGTATACTCATGTCATATGAATCACTCTATGGGTTTTATGAACTGATCAATAAAACCCCATAATGGGAGAGGTAAGCCAAGAAACTCAACTCTAATAGGGATTTTAAGATTTACTTATTTTGAAATTTGAAAGTCTTGAGTCTAATGATAAAAAACAACCAAAGTGCTACAAATAAAACAAGGACCATGGTTGGCAATGTCTTTACAATGTTTAGGGTTTGAGAAACAAAACAAAAAAAATCCCTTGGTAAGATTCTGGACTCCTTCCAGTTTCACTCCATGGCCTTTCTAGTGAATGTTAACCCATTATTTAAAAAGACTCTCAGGGGGACTCGACCCACAAAATAAGCAATCAAGGTAATTTTTTAAAAAAATGATAATATTTGTCATATTTACATATATCCAAAACAACATTAGGTAATGGAGAGTGGGAATCAACAATATTACCTCGTGAAGGACTTTTAGGATAAATTTCATCACTTACTTTGGTGCCATGGTTACTTTCACTCATTCTAGCTTTCCATGAATCTATGGATGCAAAGAGAGAGGTTATGGTCATTTAAAATAGTGTATCCCCTATCACCCAAAGGGAAAATCAGTGATCAAAATCAATAATAAATGCAAACTAAATCAAAATCCTTCATAGATCCATAGAGATCGATAGTGTGACAAAAAAAATCTAAATTTTTGACACTCATGTGATTTAAGTGAATTTTAGGTAGAGGAAACTCAAAAAATAGTATAAATCCAAAATTCATCACCATCATTAGCCATTGAAATGAATAATCCATATGAAATGTGATGTGGTCATCCTTCAGTGCATCATATTTGAGTTCTCAGATCCAATTGTTATGCATTGATTCCAAAATAAAAAAGGAATAAGTTGGACCATAGGAGTCATAAATGCATTCACTTGGGATGTTATAAATACTCCAAGGCATGTATACTATATGATGAAAATAAAAATAAGTTCCTCATTACAAGGGATGTTATATTTTGTGAAACTATAAAGGACAAATCTAACATTGATCAACACTTGGGTCAACTAGATAAATATGCAAAGTTTTATGTCTACAAGGAGAGTAACTTAGATCTTCTAAAAAATGAGGAGGGGACATGAAAATGGGAGTCTATTGAGTCAATATCATCTCTTATCATTGAAAATGAACCTCCTTTAAAAGGATAAATGGACACTTCATCAGATATTGAATATATACCTTCATAACAAAGGTCAGATGGTGAAGAGGCTTCAAAAAAAGAAATTGAGGCACTAATGGTTTCACATGGGGTACAAAAAAATGTGCCTATATGGGATAATTAGACATAAAAATATATGAAACCTGATAAGGTGGGAAATATTGTCACTCAAAGTCCCTATTTAATAAAATAACAAGTAGACAAGTTCCTTGAAAAAATTGGGATAGACTAGAGACTTTTACCTTGAACAATCCTCTATAAGAAGAACTCAATTTTTTATTCAATCAAAAAATCTTAAAATATTTATGTCTATATAAAATCTAGGAATATGATGCACTGGACAAAAAATGGAACTTACAAATTGGTGGATCTTCCAATAGACTACAAATTAAGTGGGTCTTTAAAAACATATATAAGGAATATGGATGGATCAAAAAGCAATAAGAAAAGTTTTTAAAAAAGGGATACACTATAAAGGAATGAATTGACTATAATAAAACCTTTACACCTACATAAAAATGTATTACCATTCAAACTATGTTATCTCTGATAGCTCACAATGGATGGAAATTTAATCAAATAGATGTCAAAATTTCATTTATAAAATGTTATCTCAAGGATATAATGTACGTGACACATATTTAAGGTTTTTATAGTAAATGGCTAAGATCAAAAAGTGTGAAAACTTGAAAAAATGTTGTATGGTTTGAAACAAGCCCCATGAGCTCAGTGTGACAAACTAGCTGAGCACCTTCTAAACATGAACTTGAAACATTTTGAGTTTGAAAAAGTAACTCTTTTTGTCAAAATAATTGACAAAATAGTTGTATTTATGGTGGTGTATGCTAATGATCTACTTATCATAGGGAAAAATGAAAAGTACACTACTAAATTCAAATTAGAGTTGATGAAAAGTTTTTAAATGGTCAATTTGGGTTATCTCCGTTACTATTTGGGTATTGAATTAATTAAAAAACCAAATTACATCTTCATCATTCAATAAATTTATATTGGTGACATTTTGAGAATGTTTGGAATGGAATATTGTAAGTCATTTAGTATGCCCATGGAATAAAATATAAATTTGACCACATAAGATATCACAAATTTTATATATGATGCTAAACATATTCAACTCATCAGAATTTTGATATATGTGATAACACCTAGACCAAATATTTATTTCATTATTGGTGTTATTTCTCAATTCATACAACAAACTATAGAGATTTATTGGATAGTATCAAAGAGAGACCTTAGACATCTCAAAGGAACAAAAACTTTTGGGCTCAAATACTTGAAGGTAGAAAGCTTCACACTAGGTGGATATTCATATTCTCACTAGGTTGGTTATTTTGAAGATGAGGAATCCACTTTAGGTTTTCTAATGAATCTGGGAACAATAGTGATCAGTTTTATGTCTAATAAGTGATCAGTCTCAGTGATTTATTTAGTATAAGTATATTATATGGTATATTCATAGGCAACCAAATATATTTTATATCTAATAAGGGTTCTTTCTAATTTTTAAGAAAAATGGGATTCTTCAACACCTCTCATGGTTGACAACACTTTTACAAATAAAATGACAAAAAATCCAATCTTTCATGACTGAACCAAGCATAACAATACAAAAATTCATTTAATTCAACACTATATGAAAGATGATAATGTCAAGTTGTAATACTTCCATACAATAGAGAAACCAATAGACATTTTGATAAAAGCATTTAGATGAGAAATAAATTGAACTTTTCAGAGGAATATTTGGTCTCAAAAAGACCCTTGCATATTGGGATGGGGGTGTAATAATATTAGTTATTAATCCTAGGTGGTATGAGGTATATTTTATCTTTTTATGTGAAATATGAAGAGTCTTATGTAAGATGTGAAGAGTCACTTGATAATGTGAAATGAACAACCATTTTATTGGTTTTATATATAGTAATTTTTCCTTCATTATGGAATTATGAATACAATTCTGGCTTGCACCAAATATTTTTAATTTCATTTCATTTATCACTTGGCATGATAATAATCTTGTAAGGAAATTATGTGATTTTTGTGAAGTGTGTAATATTTTTAAACCTTTCAAAAGGAATGAAAAATAGAATGTGTGTTATGTGACACTTATAAGAGTAATGTGCTTTAAATGTGTACATGGGAGAGTGTTAATCCAAAAAACATAGAGTTAAAGGATATCCTAAATTAGTACACCTTTTTTCTTATACAAATTAGTAATAAAATAATATATATTTCCTTGTTGGGTTGGGTGTGAGGCTTTTATATGAGTCAATTTCAATATGTGAAAGAGAATTCTACTTGAGTTAGTTGCAAGTTGTGAAAAATAATATTTCATAGGAGAGAAGATATGTTTGTTTCAGGTGTAGTGTAGAAGAAGTGTGAGAGGATTTTGTTTGAGTCTATTGCATGTTGTGAAAGATAAGCATGATTGTTGAGGACACAAAATTATAATATCACTAGAGGTAAAAAACATGAAAAATATGTTGAAGGATGTCCAATTGATATTGGATATGACGGAGGATGCACAAAGTGGACATGATGTTAAAGATGTGAGTAAATATGGAAAAAAATGTTGGATATTTTGTTATCCTTACAATAAAAGTTGGATGTCCTTGAGAGAGGACCAATTGGAAAATAAAATAGACTACCAAAGGTCAAAATGAAGGAAAAAGGTAATCCCACTAGAAATTTTATTTATTTATTTTGGTAAAAAACTTGAAAAAGATGTTGACGGACGTCCAAGTGAGATTGGATATGATGGAGGATGCACAAAGTGGACATGATTTTGCAGATGTGAGTAAATATGGAAAAAAAATGTTGGATATTTTTCTATCCTTAAAATAAAAGTTGGATGTCCTTGAGATAATACCAACTAGAAAATAAAAGAGACAAACAAAGGTCAAGGTGAAGGAAAAAGGTAATCCCACTAGCAATGTTATTTATTTATTTTGGTAAAGAGAGCCTAGAAAGATCATGAAATGGATAGTGTTTTTAGAAATATATTTTTAAGATAATTCTATTGAAGATCCCACAAGGGTAAAGGTTACAAGTAAGAGACTATGGAGTTGTAGCTAAATATTGGATAGTTATCCAAGATAGGAGATAAGAAAAGGGAAAGAACTAGGTAAAGACTTTGGAACATATGGTTTATAAGATGATGGATCATGTTTTTTACCCAAAAATGCAATTAGAGTGGTTGAATTACCTTTATGTGTTGATTCTTGAGATATAAGAGAATAAGAATAATATTTCCATTAAAAGAAATACGAGATAGAATTTTCAATGTCAATAACTCAAATTTATTTTGAGAAGTAGTAAGGACAAGGATGTGAGTGAACAGAAGAAGGTTGTCTTAAATAAAAACAAGAGAGTGAGGTTTATATGTGAGAATACCAATTTTGATTTTAAAAATATCACGAAGGAAGAGAGGTGTGATAAACCCATATAGGAATGAATCCTCATGGAATAATATGCAGAGGATATAATTGTTGAACTGGAATAAAGATACACATTATCTAATGATGGGAAAAAGTATTTGGTGTCCCATAAGTGAGAAATATTAGAATCATCCTTGGTAAATAAGGACAATGATTTTGTATTTTATCTTTTTGAAGGAAGAATGGTTGAGGAAAACCAAGGAAATATACATTTCCTTGAAGGAAATGATAGAGGTAAATGAATAAAGTAGCCATTACGAGTTACATTTTCCATGAAATAAATAATAAAAATGGTTGGATTGCAAGATAATTTACACAAGGAGAGTCTATTTGAAGACCAACCATGTGAATGAGAATAAAATAGAAATAAAAATTAGGAGAGGGTAGTCATAGAGGTAATTGAGAAGGAAATTTATGAGTCCATAATTTGAGTGGAATCCATGATAATAATTCGAGCAATGGTGAAAATTTGGACATGTATATGAGGCATGATGAATAGGTTGAATAAGTGTTTTTGGGAAATTATGATTCCCTTAATGTGTTTATTCAATGTGAAATCCCATCAATGGATAATATGGAAATGAATAGGGAAAAGTGTGATTTAGTTCAACATGCTCATATGTATGAGAAGCAAGGTGAAGAAGTGGAACATGAGGATAACATCATAGTGGTATTTGAAGAACTAGTTGGTAAATATCTAATAACAATAGATGATTTTATTCAATTCATCATGAATACAAGAGAGAGTAGGAAAGTGTGGGTATAATAATGTTCTCAAGAGAATATAAAATATGGATTTCATTTGTAGTAACCATATTTAGGAGAGAATACTCTCACAAAATCAAGTGAAAGAGATTGGAAATAGGAAGAATAAATTATCAATAGGAAAATGGTGGATAGAGAATTAAATACATCAAATATCCATTTTGAGAGATGGATAAAGGGTGGAATGGTGGATGAAAAAATAGTAATTTTTTATATAGGTTGGTCCAATGAGAAGTTGGAAAATGAGATATGAATAATGTTACTCATGTGTTATATATGCAATCAAAGAGATGGAGATGGTGGACATGTTTATAAAAAGAATAATGAAAGATTAAATTGGTGTTTCACATATGGGAGTAGTCCACACATGTATTTAATAAGATACTCTTATGAGTCAATGTATGCATTATTCTCAAATAGACAAGGAGAGTGAAATAGTATTTACACGTGGCATCATTGTGGTGAATAAGTGTATAATCATCTTATATTTGATACAAATAGTTTGACAATGAAAGAACACAAGGATGAGATAGAGCATCTAATTTTTTTTTCATTCCATGTATGTGATGAAGTGATGATATTATAGGTGTAGATATGGAGAGAAAGTAGGTATTCAAAGATGTATTCTAAGGTAAAGAGAGTGAGCCACATGAGTTCAATAGTTTTGAATAAGCAAAAGAAGAATAAGAATATTTAAAGACTCTTATAAATTAAGAAGCCACAAAAAATATGATGGTGACAAGAGAATAGATGTTAAATATGAGAAATTAGGAGATACAAAGAAAGAAGAGTGGAATTTGAAAGGATCCAATAATGGGTTTGGTAGTGAATGAAAAAAATATAAGAATACTCTTGGTGGAGGTGGATGGATGATGGCAGTGGGTATAAGCCCACAAGACAATGTAAGATGCAAAAAGAAACATATTGGTGGAGGTGGATGAGTGAAGGTGGGTTTCATCCCACAAGAATATGGAGAGAGAAGAAGAAAAATATATGGTAGAGGATGGAACTTTGTGGTGGGTATAATCCAAAAAAGGGGAAAAGAAAGAATAGATTAGATTTGAAGTCAATAAAAGGAAGTTGGAAATGGAATAAAAAGTGTGACATCAACTAAAGTATTTGGTGTGTTGGAAGGGGACACCATGGCCATAAAAATACATGTTCAAAATAGTGATTTTACCACTTATTCCATATATGGTCAATTATTAATTGACACTTTTATTGATCCTCAACCTAAGATTACATATGTCATTAGGGCCTAAAATGGTTCAAGATTAATGATATGCAAAATGTTATGTAGTCTTAATAGAATATGCACAATCAACCAGACTTATTTGGTAAAACCATAGTTCTTAGATGATATGATGGTCTCACATAAACACCTCTATGGGATATCACATCACTTATCACCATAGGTCCTAAGAACCTTTTAATATGGTTTCATGTATTATCTGATAACAAGACACCATTTATTACATGGATGGCTATGGTTAAACTAAATGAGATCTATCTCATCCAATTTACACCAATGTCTTAAGTGTATGAATTATAATAAAGTAATTTCTATTTGAGGCACATATTATGAGTCACCTATAAAAAAAATGTTTTATTATTTAAATTTCTCCCCAAAAACAATTCATACAACCTCAAGTGAATACATATAGATTCATAGTACCTAATACACATCCTAAAGTAGTCTTATAAAAACCTATTGTGTGTTCATGATAAAGAATATCATGTTGAATAATTCATATGGTCAAAAAAAAAGTTATTATTTTTCAAGAGGATAAAATATATATTATAATCCATTTTGACAATAACTATCCTAGTGGTGATGATTAAGGTTAACATACATATTGTGATTGAGTTTCAATTACTACTAGTGATGGTGATCCATATTACCATAGTTATTAACAAAATGGGTTGTAATAAAGGCTTAATGTTATCATATAACTTGTGACTACATTTTAGATACTACTATTGATGTTTATTCATATTACCATACATCTCATGATTATATTTCAAATACTTCTAGTAACACATATGACTTTTGAATTCATGGTCCATGAGATCCTCAAATCTAGATAATTAAGAGGAATGGGAAGCCTAATATGCATATTATGAGCATGCAAATAAGATTATTATTTATCATAAGTGTCATATTAAATGGAATTCAATGTAATTTTCTATTGTATGAAACATAGTTAATATAATGAAATTAGCTAGATGTTTGCACAATATAATATTATATCACAGAAATAAGAGAAGAATATGTAGATCCAAAAAAATAATTGATAGATGATTATAAATCTGGATAAATATAGATAATCCACTTCAAGGAGGAAACCTCCATTATACTATAATAAGATCAAAATTCGTAACATGGTCCTCAAATACTACCCACTAACTCCTATATATACTCTACTTAACCATGGTTATTCTACAGGCTGACCTTAATAAGAACATAGAGAGATATGACAAGATAATATAAGAGGTATGTAAGCCACATGTCAACCACACATATTCCTAGACTTACCATAGGTTAAGGGCATAACATGCCCCTCCCTTTTAGAATAACAATTCTTTCAATATTGAATCAAACTAGGATGTTACTATATGAACACTTCATCCTCTCATGTTGCATCTCTAGAATGCATATTCTTTGATTTGATCAAATACTCTTTAATCATTCTAGTCTATAGTTTATTAATGCACATGTGAATGATCTCTTCAAGATATAAAATGACTTGGACTTATTCATCTAATTTAGGTAACTCGTTATGATTAGAAACTGTATGGACAATTACTCTATTTAGTAAAGATACATGGAATACTAGGTGTGTGTGAGTGGATGGAGAAATTCTATTTTGTATGCAACACTACCAATTTTCTGCAATATCTAATAAGGGCCATAATACTTAGGGGATAAATTGTTATCATTTTTTGGTTTCTTCAGAGACATCTAATTATATAGTTAAAAACACATAAAGACCCAATCACCTATGTCAAAATGCTACTCACTATAGTTTTGATCCACTTGTTGTTTCATTCTATTTTGTGCCATTAATAAATTATCTCATAAACTAATGAGTACCTATTTTTTATGGTGAATGTATTCCTCAATATCTTAAACCTTGGTATGCACCTTCAAGGCTAAAGTAATGGATGGGGGTGATACTTATACAATGCCACAAAGGGAGACATTTTGGAATAAGTGTGTAAAGACATGTTATACCACCATTCATCAAGTGGCAACCAATGAACCCATTTATCCTTTTTATCAGAAACAAAACAACAAATATACCCTCCTAGATATTTTTTGACTGCCTTTATTTGTCTATCAGATTGAGAATTATAGGATGATCTATTAGCCAAGTGGGTGCCCAAACATGAAAATAATTCACTCTAAAAACAACTATTAAAAGTGGGATCTTGATTACTTATAATGATCTTTGAAATACCATGTAATTTTTGAACTGTATTGATAAAACTAAAAGATATTATACTAGTGACAAATGGTTGTGATAAGGACAAAAATGAGCATACTTGGTGATTCAATCCATAATTACCATGATAATATTTTTACCCTTAGACCATGGTAACCTAGTAATGAAATCCATTGAAACCTCCTCGCACCTCTAGCTAGGGATCAATAAAGGCTACAAAATACACAAGTAATGATTTCACCTTTGTTCAATTAGCATATCATTCATTCAATTGCATATTTATAGACATAGCCCTTGAGCCTTTCCTAAAATAAATCTTTCTTGATTATATGATATGTTTGTAAACACCTTGAATGACCTCCTATTGGAGATGCTTGAAATTTCTAAAGGATTTTATTTTTGTGAGAGAATGCTTATAGATGTATAACTGATCTATATACCCATTCCATGAAATTTTTTTAGACCCCCTAGAACCGAGCTGAATATTATGAATCAACTCATATGTATCCTATTCATTCTCCCATTTTGATCTTATTTCCTCTAGCCAATCTGCCTACCAAATGGTCATTGCACATAAAAATGCCTCAATTAATTCATTCTTATTGAATAGTGTATATGCCACCACATTCTATTTTCCTTTCTTATATACTATTTTAAAATCATATCCTAACATTTTAGTTACCCATTTTTGTTGTTATTTTGATGACACTCATTCCAAAAAATATTTGAGGCTATCATTGGTCTTTACCTAAAAGTGTCAACCCATCAGATAAGGTCTCCATTATTGAATGCATGCAGAATATCCATAATTTATTTATAATAGATTACATTGAGCTTATTGTTTCCCTCTAGTTGATAAATCTAAAATGCAAGTGGTTTTCCTTTTTGCATGAGTACAACCCCCATGTCATATCCTAATTCATCACATTCAACAATAAAAAATTTATAAAAATTAGGGGTAATAAAAAATAGAGTGGTGCACGTATCCATTTCTAGTTGTTTAAACATATTGGTAATTGTTTTAGTTCACTATAAGGATTTTAATTTAACAAATATGTGAGTAGGTCTATGATGTTGTAATAATTTTTTACAAACCTACGATAGTAACCTTTTAGCCTTAGAAATCCTAAAAGGTTTTTGAGGGTCTGGGCACTTTCCACTCTATCATCACTCGGATAATTTTATGATCAACATTCACACCTTCATGTGAAATAATATAACTCGAGTACTGCACCTCTCTAATGTCAAAATCACATTTATAAGGTTTGGCATAAAGTCAATGTTATTCTAGAACTAAAAGTACGTGTTTCACATGTTTCAAATGGCCTTCCAAATTTTTATCGTAAATGAGGATGTCATAAAAAAACACCAACACAAAATTTATAAAAAATGACCAATAGACATTATTCATCAAAATCTGAAATTTAGATGGTGCATTTGTGAGACCAAAAGGCATGACCATAAACTCATAATGGACTTTATGAGTTCAAAAAGTTATTTTAAGTATGCTTTCTTTGCAGATTCAAATCTAATGATACTCAAAATAAAGATCTAATTTGATAAAATAAACATCATCATGCAATTCATCTATCAAATCATCAATTAATAGAATAGGAAACTTCTCTTTTATGGTGTACTTGTTGAGTTATCTATATTCTAGGCACACCCTCCAAGTGTCATCCTTCTTATGCAACATGACCACCAAGGAGGAATATTCACTTTGGTTGTTTTTGATAATTCCTACCTTTATCATATCCTATACCATATTTTCAATTTCACTCTTATAGGCATAGGGATATCCATAGGGTCTAATGTTAAGTGGTGTACTACTTGGAAGTAGTTTGATGGCATGATCATGTGCTCTATTTGGTGGAAGTAATTTTGGCATGGTACCAAAAAAAAAAAAAAATAGTCATCCAACACCAATTGTAAATAAATATGAGTAGACTCCTTGGTTGGTTGAACTTCTATAGAAAACAATCACACAAAATTTTCTTTAACCCATTTTATGAACATCTTCATCATCTGGTGAGACCTAACCAGTTGTGGGGACTTATCCCATAAACCACGTAGTTCAAATTCCCTTATTTATAAATGAAAACACATGAATAATTCCTATAAATTCATCTCAATTGTGTCTAAACTGGTGATCCATTACACTTGAAAAATAATGTCATCCCCACCCATAAGAATAACAAACATAGGATAATCTAATAGGTAGTCTCCCATAACAAGCTTAATACTATGGAGTTCTTCATAATAGTTGACTATACCCCCATATATAAACATGACCTAAAATTTTAGATTTGGGCAAATGAAGCAGTTCAAATGAGTAGCCAAATTCATATTTATAAAATTGTGTGTACTCCCAGAGTCAATCAACCAAAGTCATATTTTGTTTCTTCTAAAAACCCACCACCTTAAGAGTAATAGAAATACTAATACCTAAAAGTTTATGATAAGAATTAGTAGGTTGAGAATATTTACATTCGCCCTCAATTTATTCTAGAACTACACCTAAGGCCTCCTCATCTCCTTCATCATAATTGGATCCTTTAATGTAAAACAACATATTTTCATCACATTTATGTTCTTTGCTCTATTTTATATCATATCCAAAACACAACCCTTTTATACACTTCTTTCAATTTATTGAGGAGTCAATCTTGTAGGGTGAGGAAATGATGGGGCTAGGAAATCATGTTTGTAGACATTAGCGAAAGGTATTTATTTGGCTATATCTTTTTCCTCTACCATACATACCATTGGTATGGCTTCTGATACTAAATTGGGACTAAACATGTGAACCTATATTTAGATGTCATATTTGAGGCCACCTAAAACCATGTTAGTCAAATTTACCTCTATGATGTCATCCACATGTAAGGAGAGATTCTATAATTGATGAATATAATCCTTTATAGTCCATGTTTGACATAGTTTGGCTAGTTGAGTGAAGTATTTTTTGAGATATTGTTGTAATAGTTGAGTTGTAACTCCTCAAAAAATATAGACCAGGTAACTTGACATTTTTTAAATATGAGCACACAACCATATACACAAAATGAATTGCTTAGGTTTTATATACAGAGGCAATGATCACCTTTTGTGTTCATAGGGTCTGATGTAGATCGAACAATTTTTTAATTTGATTGATCTAAATGAGTGGATCCTTACCATTAAACTTGACTAGGTCTACTTTTGAAAATAATTACTTTAGATCAAGATTGGAGGTATGATTTTTTTAATGGGGAAAAACAAACTAGAGTGGTGGAGGGTTATTTTGTGAAGGTTGAGTTGTAATATTGGCCATTTACGTAGTTATAAGTGTTAATTTATCATTAAAAACATTCAAGTCCCCTCTTACTCTAATGATGTCCTCTTTGACAACATTGAGATCATATTTCTATACCATGCTTTATAAATACATGTGAAGTTAGTAAACCGACTCAGAAACAAATAGATTAGAAATGTTAAAATGCATTTCATCCTTTTTAGGATTCTTTGGATTTTATTTTTCTTTGATGCATCCACAAGTGTTATGACCAACCATGCACAAACCCTAGTATGGAGGGTTTCAACCCTAAAAAAAGTGTATCAAGAGATTATACCATTATGATCATCTCACTAAGATGAATCCAATTATTTTTAATGTGCACAAGTGAAAAAATTTAGCCTGAAAAGTATACAGACATATTATGCCATTGTCATTTTCTCTTTAAGATGAATCCAATGACTTAATTTACAAAAGGGTGAAAAAAATTATAGACTTTCTTTTGAAAAAATTACTTCAAAAAATACTATAGTGATGAAAAATTTAAATTAATCTTGGATTGCATGTTATTTTTTCTATCCTTCTACTCACAATAGACCCATAACACTATATCCAAAACAAATGCCATATAAACTTATCAAAATCAAAGCTCTGATACCACTTGTACTGAAATTACTTATATGTTCACAAATAGAATATTATATCACATAAATAAGAGTAGAATATGTAGATCCAAAACAATAATTGATAGAATATCAAAATGATTGATAAATATAGCTAATTCACTTTGAGGGGAAACCTCCAAAATAATGCAATAAGAGTAGAATTTGAAATATAATACTTAAATACTACCCACTACCTCCAATATATACTCTACTTAGCCATGGTTATTCCATAATCTGACCTTATTAAAAACTTAGAGAGATGCAATAATATAATATACAAGGTATGTAATCTACAAGTTAGCCACACATATACCTAGACATGCCATAGTTTAAGGGCATAGAAAATTTCTTATTCCATCTATTTTTCATGATTTTCATGTTCCTTCAATCTAGTGTCACATTTTTATTTTGGATTCATCATGGTTCATTCTAGATTTTCATTTCTCTCATCTCTTAAGTTTCTCATTGCTTCATTTTCTTCTTTATTTCATATTTATTTTATTTTAAAGTTACCTTTTTATTCATGCTTCTAGTTTGCATTTCCATGTCATTCTATCCACTTGTTTTATGTTACTTTTTTATTTCTTTGTCCCTTGTCCTTTAATTTTTATTTCCCATTATAAAATATTGCATACATTTCCTAATAATGAAAATATATTTATATCAAGGCTTCCTTCCCTATTGAAAATTAAGTTTTGATGGAAGTTGTAGGTAAATAGGAATCCACCGCTTCTTTATTTTTCTCATATTCCCTCCTTGGCTTGTTTCTTCCTTGTTCCTTAATTTATTTTTATTTTTTTCCTTTAGAATTTTTATTTCTTACTCTCATTTCACCTCTTGGCTTGTTTCTTAGTTGATTTATCTTTTGTTGGATCTTCTTTCTTTCATTCCTCTTAGATTGATATTATTTAACCATTTTTATGATATTTTGTATGAGGGTTAAACTCTTATAATAGCCTAAGCAAATGAATTTATAAAACTATTCTCATGCATGCCAATTAAATTAATTCAAATAACATAATATATTGAATGTGTAAAATTACCACATATATAGAATACAATGTCAATTATTATTTTGATAATTGAAATGTAAATAAGAGATAATAATTAATTGGTTTTTAGATGCGTAATTAGACCTAAGATGTGAAGTTATGGAAACACTCACACTGATATTTCATATCCCATCATCAGATTCTTGCAATATTATTTCTAGAGGCCTAGACACTTCCATCAACCTATAAACACTTACGTTGACACTTATCTCTAAGGATCAATTCTTATATCATGTATGGAATACTTGATGTATTGATATGTGACTACCTATATCTATTATGGTTTTATGTGGCCTTTTTATTGATGTGTTTGGATCATGTGCATAGGATCTGTATGACTTTGTATAGCTCAAACCCTAGTTTTCACCTTAATTTATGTCACCTTGACAAAATTGGGTTAGTGGGCTCAGGGTTTAAAGCTAACCTAAAGGAAACCTTTATTAATGAACAATGTCTACATAGACAAAACTCTAAGGATGACCTCGTACATATGTAGTTTTTCCTTAAGTGTGGGCTTATGTGTGCACAATGGTGTAATATATTATATGTAAGGGAACACAATGATCTAGATTATAACTTAAAAAATACTACTCATGGATTTGTTATTTTCATTCTTAGAACCTATACTATGACTACTTTTATTTAATAATATATAAATAGGGAAGAATAGGGTATTAGAGCTCAGTTGTGTAATTGATTAAATAAGTTTGAATAGGTGTTTACTTGGTATTCACTACATGAATAATGAGTATGATTTGATTTATATTTATATTTATACCACACATTTTTAAAATATCTCACTTAAAGTTTGGATAAGACAAATAGGCCAACCCATATATTTCAAAATATTTTAAATTTGGATGACTTTTGAGGTATAAACACTAAATAAGGAAACTAGACACTAGCATTGATGCTAGTATCCATGTGAAAAATGCAAGTGTCTAATAGGGTAACAATTTTGATAAAGGTTTGTAATGATAGTGAAGGACATAAATCATGTTTTAAGATTTATATAGTGTATAGGTGATCTGGTCATTATAATGATATGTTCGGTCCATAAGATAATTAGTTAGGCATAGTTAGATGTGGAATGGGAGCCTTTTAGTAGCAGGAATGTCTATAACTAATGGGTAGAGTCCTGATTAGTATTTGTCAAGTATACAAGACTAGTATTCTATATATAATCATATTTTAGTATCTACATTTAGCCCCCTTTAATCTAGTAATGCATAAGGATGAAATTACTAGGTTAAAGGAAATAAATATGCACTTAGTTGTGTACAACACACCTTGCCTTTGCTTTAGCCCTAGTGAATTTGTTATTAGTGTATTACCTCTAACCAAGAGAATGTTATAACATAAATTGGTACATATAATATGAAATTGAGTAATTGAAATGCTTTAAAATTAAAGAGATCAAGGAAGGAATACACATGTGTGTTGATGCAACCATGTTACCCCTTAGTACTTTGATTTGGTGAAGATGCTTTCTTATGAAGCATTAGAGCTGATAGACATTAAAAACTAAACCTTGGAGATTTTAAGATGAAATTTGGAGGGTAATTATGTCCCTAATCTGGTGTAAGGGTGAGTTGTGACATGACTATTGAGATCACTACATCTCAATTGTGCAACTCAAGTGAATGTGCAATAAATATAAGTGATACAACTAACTCAACCTAGAAAATGAAAGTAGTGATAAGGCAATCAAGGACATTTAATCTCAACCATACTATTCAAAGGATCCAACTACTATAGACTGGGAAAGGCTCAAAATAGTGCTTATTGGTAAAAATGTTTTGAATATGTATTTTTAATTTCTAGTGCACTTGTATGGAATATGCACCTCTAATGTGTCTCAAGATAAAGTATATGTAAAAAAGTAACCTCTGTTATATAAATGTGTATAATATCTATCAAAAATTTGAGAAACTCTATTCTAAATCTATAAAAATTAGTGCCAAATGTATATTATTCTAACCCAAGTGTATATTTGAATCATGTAAAGTGTATCAAATTTATCTAATTTTATATGCATGGAGTCATGTCTATATGACATTCCCCCAATGATATGCCCTAATTTTAGGGAGGGGAGTGGAATTTGATAGTCACCCAACCTTAAAAGGATAAGATCACTATATTATTTATGTATGAATCATGTAATATATAGGTTTATTATGTCTAAGTAGATATATCAATTAAGCATGCAATATGTGATTACAAAAATACTTAATGTGCATGATATGGATCTTAGAAGCATCTATAAATTAATAGTCAAAGATTATTAAACAATCAAACACATACACAAGATCACTCAATGTCACATAAAAGAGCATGTAAGGAGATAAAAAAACAAGGGGCATGTTCAAATGTCACGTGCTCTAAGGGATGACATAATCAAATGTCCACACACAAATGAATAACATGAAATGACATAAGGGACCATAATAAAGGAACATATTCAAATGATCCATAAACAAGACAAGATAAAATATTAAGTACACTCAAGGATGTGACAATGTGAGTAAATAAATTATAAGAAACCAAGATAATCATATCATGCTAGACCCTACATATATGTGTTAAAAAAATTGTGTAACATCAGATATCAAGTACACGGTATAAGATGTAAGCATGAGTATAGGCATGCATAAATGTTAGTATATAATGTCAACATGATACTATATAAGTGGTCATAAAAAAATATAACATGTATCAATCATGATCAAATATAAGAAAGATGCACCCAATGGAGTGTGATATGTGGGAAGAGGAAAGGTCTAACATCTTCATATGCATGTATCATGGATCTAATGTATGTCTATATCAAACTCAAGTACTTTTGAAACATATGTGTGTGTGTAAAATAAATGATATGATATTTACTAACATAAAATAAACAACATAGATGCCAGAGAGCTTCTAAATATGTGGAAACTAAATAATTTTTATTTATTTTTTAAATGTTTTTGTATTTTCTTGTAATATTTGATTTATTTGGATTTTTAATTTTATTTTTAATTTTTTTATCAATGTGTGTCAAATTGATCATGTTTTTCATTATTGGAGTATTTTGAGTGAAAAATATGCATAGCATGTTCCTCTTCTCTCCTTATTTGATTAGTAGAATTACCATCACCAACATGTGGTATTTAAACTAATCTTCATTTGTGGGAGAATGAAATACCTTACTAATTTTGATCTATTTTAACTTTCATTGGTATATCCAAAATTCACCCAATGTAAAATTATGTTGAGATATATGAGGCATGATCCAAACATTTATTTGGATAACACATGGATCATAAGAAATTGGTAATATCATGTAGTCCTATGAGTCTTTCCAACTTCCCTTATGATGTAAGTATTTGATATTATAGCCAAGTTGTGACAAACATATTTAATTATAGTAGGTTTATTTTTTTGTAGGATTAATATGGTTATGGTGAAAATAATCTCCATGCATGAATAATTTAATTATTAAATCCTTTTAGCAAAGATGATTTTTACTAGGTGTACTTAGAAGTGGTTGTGCAGTATGTTCATCTAGTATTGGTCCCATATTGAGTAAATTTTGTAAATATGTCTTATAAATATTTTGAATGACAATTATTTTTTCATTATATTCACTTATAAATTATTTTCATCATGTGTATCCTTGACAAATCTTTTACAATTTGCAAGAGATGTATTTAATTCTTTATTACATGTGAGTAGGAAAAAATCATATCTATGCATATCCATATATAAGTGGCTAAATGAGGTGTAACATTTATTTAGTTACCTTTATTTGAGTGGAGAATTAAGACTATAGTAAATGATAATTTTAGCTCCAAATATGAAGGACAATACACTATGGAAAATTTTGCATTTTTTAATTGAATAACATAATTTTTCACCAAATTTGACTTTTAGGTCAAATTGGGGCACCCCTAGTAAAAAAAATATTTTTAGGCCTATAAGGGGGTATAATGTATTGTCATAAGGTGTTTTATAGGTCATTTTATGCCTTTAAATGTTATATTAACCTTGGTCACCCTTTTCATTAGTCTATCATGTCATTTAGGGTCATTTCAATTATCTAAATAGTGCATTTAATGCTTTGTATGGGTTTATTAAAAAATGTGCAAGTGTCAAAGAGTTTTATCAATGGTCATGTGTCCTATGAGGTATGTATTAACTTTCACTAGCTAAAAATTGCTAGGTTACTCAGAAAAAGGTAGTTTTCTTGAAGAAAAGAGTGAGTTTGGCACTTATACGGCCTCTTTGGGAAGTGTGCTACTTGGAAAATGTGTAAATGTGACTCTTCACCTCCCCCATGATAAAATCCACATCTTTTTTGATCTAAAACTGGAATTTCTTGCTCAAAACCATTATATCTCTTTTTCATCCTTCTCGACATAAATAAGTGACTTGAAGGTTTCCACTTGGTACAAACAAAAGAAAGGGTTTCAGGTAGAATTGTCTTATGAGGTTGTTATAAACTTAGAAACATTAAAATACATATAATAATTTTGAGAAATTTTTTATTGTGCTTCATGAACCATCCATTCGAAGTGGATTATGCAAATTTGCTAGTTATTTGGTGCATCCTTTAGGATTTAGTCTTATTTGAGTAACTTCGTATGAGTCAAATGATGATATTTATTCCATAGGATGTTTGATTCCTTTTATAAAATTTTAAATTATTTTTTTCAAGTATGGAGTTCTTTTTATTAACTAATACCCTCATTTTTTTTAGACTAGCACATTCTATATTAATAGGCAGTTTTTATTTGTTCCCAGGAGTCTCAAGTTTGTTCATGGTTTGAGGAGATGGTGATAGGTTAATCCTCATGTCTAAATAATTTTCTCATACTTCCCTTCAAATTTCAACCTCACTTCCTCCAATCGATTTTCATGGTCTACATGCATAGATACACTTTACCTAGTATGCCAATGGAGTATGCACATGTAAGTGGTTACAAGGATGGTTTCCACATTAAAAGAATGTTTAAAGCTAGTTTAAATTGTTTCTTGGTGTAAATCATGTGATTTAGGGTTGATATTGATTTTTTTTTCCTTGATACCTCTTCCCCATCCTTATTACTATAGTATAAACACTACCTACATACAATCCATACACATATATAGGGACCCTCTGATGGCATCATGATATGATATGATCTTTTGTAGTGTTTTAAATTTATTAGAAGTGTTTGAAATGTATTTTAATGTTTTAAGATGGGTACTAAACCCATTGAAGGCCAATTTCTATATTCACTATTCATAATCACATTCTCTACCTGTATACTAAAAATGATCATCTACTAGTGATTAAATAGGGACTAAGGTGCTAAATAGAGTGTTAAAGTATGTGGTAAAATATTTTGTAGAAAAAATTCATATTTAAGAGACCATAACAAACCTGTATGAGGTGATAAGATGGAAAACAAACTATGAAAAACCTTTCCAAGGATGGTAGCTGAGTTTTGGGACTATTTGCCCTGAAATGTGAAAATAGAGACCAAAAGGCTCCTTGTGAACCCATCATGGAAAAATTGTAGAAGGTTTAAAAGCCTATTTTTTGGTGAATACATATCACCTAACATAAAAAATAATCATGCCAAATATGGGGTTTTGAAATTTTGGGGAAATGATAGTTTTGAACACTCATATATGCCTCAAAACACACTGAAAAGCCTCAGTGATATCTACAGGCCTGAAAGGGTAAGGAGATTTTTGTCACCTTGAAGAGAATTTTCAAGCATAATTTCATGGATGGGATAATTGGGGTGGTATTAGGATACAAGGAGATGTCATAGATCATTAAGAGGAGGTTAGAGAGGACCCTATCACCCAAAAACTCATTAATAAGTACCCTTATGCCTAAAAATGACACCTATAGGTGTCACAGTCTAGTTAGTGAGGAAAGGTGAAGAGGTAGTGATCTATACATGGTTTAGAGGTATTTAGCCAATCCAAAATGATTTTTGATGAACTTTTAGTGATATATGTTTCAATAGAAGAAAATAGAAAGGTATTCTTCACCATAATTACCCTTGTTAAACCCTATGATGACCTATAGGTAGGGGTATTATGAAATTATATCTCAATCAAGGCAAACAAACTCAGTTTTGAGAGTTAAGATAGATATAAAGAAATTAAGATGATATATAGAAGACCCTATGCTATCAGGAGGCATATAACTCATAAAAGCCTATGTAGATATCCATGACCACCCCAATCAAAGCATGACAACTCACAGGTAGAGGTCAATTGGAGTTGTCCCAGTCTTGATCTAGAATGAGATACAAATTATCTAATGGATGTTAGGAGAGTGAAAATTAGTAAAAAACTTGTGTGAATACAAATATAGGTTAATAAGGATCTAAAACATCATATTCAAGATCTTCATGATCTAATAGTCACCTACAACTAGCATAAAGGAGCAAGATTAGGCACCTCAGTTAGGCATATATGCATATAAGAAGCTAGCATTGGAGTGTTAGTATTGTATCAAGGAATGAAAGGTAATAAAAAAATATTAATTATGATATAAATACCCTATACTTCATGGAAAACCCTCAAACAAGCTAAATCAATGCAAATACTCACCTACAGCTCATTCTTCTTAACACAGTTGACTGTGTTAACTGAATTAGGTAGATGAGAAAGGGTTTATAGTAAGGGTGTATACTGAATGGGATGTATAAACCTAAATCATGATGATCAAACCTCTAAGACACTCTCATTGGTTTAAATCAAGCAAAATAAAATCTTAAAGGGATGCAATACACAATCCACCTTGTCATTTCTTATACACAGTCTTTAGCCTAATGAGTAGCTTTAGTTTTGAAAGTTATAAAAGGCCTAGTCATATGATCAGGGGATAATATTTTGTGTGTAAATTCTTAAACATGTGTAAAAATCCATACAATATTTATTTTTCTTTAAATGATAGGGTAAGTACCCCCTATTTTATCTTAGATAGGGGGTATTCCCCTCACACAAAACTGGTAGGGTTAGGAGTAGAGTGATGAAAGGATGAACCCAAGGCCAAGAAAACCTTGAAAGATGTATTTAAAGTTGTAATACATATAAAAAATCATGGTAAACCAAAAAATAAGGAGTCAAACTCAATGGAGTACCCTAAACTACAAAGTATGCAATCATGCAAATTAAGGAATAGGCCTAAAGGTCCAAATGAAGAGCTTCATCATTTCCACTTTGAATTGAGATTTATAGGATATTTCAACATGTTATGGGGTAACTACAGATGTTTCCAAGCTAATGGTGTGTAAATAAAACTAATGAGAAACCCTTTTTGAGCTCAGAACCAATTCATCATGCAAGAATAAAGGAAAACAAGCATGATAAGGCAGTTTCAAGTACTCATATATTTATTTAAGATTTGAATGGATGCCATAGAATTTTATGGATATTAGTAGTTCCCCTAATTCCATATTTGTGTAATTATTTGGCAACTTGGATGTTGGATCTTTATGAACCAAACTTCAAACCAAAAACATGCCTAAAACCCTACTAAACCCTTGCTAAAGACCAATCTTGGAAAATAGAGTTTGATAGGCCATCCAATTTAAAATAGTTATGGTACCATATTTCTTTGTGTTCTTTTTTTCAATGAAGATTCATGGCTGACCTTAGATTTTAGTCTTGTCATCTATAAGTTGGTGAAACATATCCATCTTATCCTATTCCCTATCAATATGAAAAAATTCTTTATCAATCTTGTTATGATAATTATCAATCCCAATACAATCATATTCAGCCCTATCATGGATTGTATAAGTCCTATAACTAGCCTTCTCAATGTCTTGTTCCTAGTCAGACTAATCCTTTCTCCAATCAACCCATTTCTACCTTCAAATAAGCACTTTTGGGTTAGGAAAGGTATATGTTAGAGCTTGATACTCGAAGGGGATGTGGTCAAATGATTCCTAATCATTCCATCCATCAAGTGAGAAATTCATTAGAGTTAGTCAAGAAAGAGTGGGCACGTATTAAGAGAGAAAATTGGCAAAGGCTCACAAGTGGCATGCTTGATGTGAGTGGTTTAGTCTCTTCCTTAGAGGATAGGCTAGAAGTTCATGAAAGGCAATGTGACCATACCTATCAACATTCATATCCATTTTCCCAAGTTTCATACAAGCCATACATGACCCCTACTCATGATCCAAACCAAGCCCATCAAGGTCATATTCTTCTTAATTAGTTGGAGGAGAGTATTGAAACAAAAAGTCTTGTGTTTGAGGTTAATCTTGATAGGCAGATTGAGTTAGCTAACATGCATATGCAGTAGTCTATGTTGGCAGTAAAGGAAGTGGAGATCAAGAATACTTTTCCCTCTTAAATACCATACCCACCACCTAAAAAAGAGACTCATAATCCCAATGTCCTATGTTGAAATGAAATAGTGTAATCATGGGGAAAGAAGGAGAAGAAAAGTCTTGACTAAGAGTGTGAAAATGAGAATACATCTAATCTTAACATCCTAAGTTGGAGCAAGATAGTAGATTCATGGGGTAAGAAATAAGATGAGAGCATTATCCAATAGTTTGAAGTGGAAAATGGAGTTAACTCTTTGTAATTCCCTCCCACCCTTCCTCAATAATCTTCCTCTATTATATGGTAGCCTTCATGTAATCCTTGTCCCCATGATGATTCCTATCAACTTCAAGATAATATTTTCCAAGAGAACCTATCCAAGAAAATAGAGGAATTAGAAGCAAAGATGATATTGTTAAGTCAAGGTGAGGTGGAAGGTTTAGACCCAAAAGAAGATCCTATGCCTAAACACACCCCATCTCCCCTTCCTCAAGAGCTTTCAAAAGAGTACCTTACCTTGTATTCTCAATATGACCTTGAGCTCTATATTCCACCTTGACTAACTAGTTCATCTTGTTCTTAAACCATCACCCTTTTCCTTGATGGACCTATGGTGTGGGAACCAAAGGAGGATCAGCTAGTTGATAAAGAAAGAGAACTCTTTCTTGAAGAAAACTTACCTCCTTGACAGCGTCATTGGGCTAGATAACATGATTTCAAGATGCCTAGTCTTGACATAACCATGAAATAGGTTAAATATCTTGAAGATTTTGAAAAGAAAAATTAGATTCTAGAAATTGAGACATAACTTGAGATCCCTCAAGAGGTACTAAGTGTTAAAGAAGACGTGAGTACTTGTGTTGAATCTCTTTGCTTGGTTGATGATGAAGAATGTTTTCTTTGTGTTATAGAATCGATCTTGAGAGAAGCAAATGAATATGAAAATGCTCAATTAATGAATGATAAAGAAGACCTCATGAGTGTTTATGAGGAATAAATCACCATAGAGACTCCCTTTGGTGAACAAAAGAATAACTCACAAGCTTTTGCCTCCATATTTGATAAAGAAGGATGTTTTCCTTTTTCCAATGAGGAAGAAATGATCATTGATTCTTTTCTCACTTTGAAAGATACCATAGAGGAACATGAAAATTTATTAATCAGCCTTTTGATGACTTATTTGAATTCATTAGAGTATATTGTAGTCGTATTTAAGGAGGTTATGATCTGGTCAAAGATGGAGAGGGAAACATTGGTATACAAGTAAGTATGCAAAGGAAAAGTATTCTTTTAAATAGATCCTTTCAAGGATCATATGCATTTTATGATGAAATGTTTGAAGTAATCAAGATGGTATATAATCCTCTCAACCATTTGGGAGAAACACATTAGCTCTTGAAGGATGGAATAAGCTCTTATTAGCCTCAATCATCTAAGGAACATGAAACTACTCCTCTTGAATCCATGCGTACTAAAGAGATGAAAGTTGACTATGAAATAAAGTGTGGGAAGAAATATGAAGTGTATGAACATGTTCAAGAGGAATATATCTACATTGTATACCTATTTAAGTATGACCTACTTGAGATCAGATCAAAGGAAGTGTTCAGGAAGAGGTCTGGTCCACAAAGCACACAATCTAAAGAGAAGCATGTTTGGCATTATGTTTCATCTCACCATGAAGATGATTCAAGAATATTTCCTTTTGATCCTAGAAATGAGTGTTTTTAGTTACTATATTTTCATAATAGGTTGTTTCCTAATTCCCCTAAGTGCCTAGAGCACATGTGTGTCTTGTTGTGTGTTTGTTTTCTTTATGTGTGTGTCTTTTCCTTTGTGTGGTGGAGGTAGTCTTAGTTGTCTTGTTTTGATCAAATTTGAGTCAATGGTCAAATTATATTATTTGTCTCAATATTTATATGACTCCATAATCCCAATGGAATGATAAGGCTATTGGTCTAGCTAGTATAGCAGGCATACTACCCCTATGAGTCACCAATTTGTTGACCAAATTTGACTTTTAGGTCAAATTGGGGCACCCTAAGTAAAAAAAATTATTTTTAGGCCTATAAGGGGGTATAATATATTTTCATAAGGTTTTTTATAGGTCATTTAATTCCTTTCAATGTTATATTAACCTTGGTCACCATTTTCATTAGTTTATCATGTCATTTGGGGTCATTGCAAGGGTCTAAATAGTGCATTTAATGATTTGTACAAGTTTATTAGAAAATGTGAAAGTGTAAAAGAGTTTTATCACATGTAATTTGTCCTATGATATCTTTAATAATTTTCACTAATTGAGAATTGTCAAGTTACACAAAAAATGTAGTTTTATTGAAGGAAAGAGTGACTTTGGCACTTGTATGACCTCTTTCGGAAGTGTGCCACTTGAAAAATGTGTAAATGTGACTATTACCCTCCCCCATTCTCAAATACACATTTTTTTAATCTTAAACTTACATTTATTTCTCAAAACCATTCTATCTCTTTTTCATCCTTCTTGGAATAAAGAAGTGACTTGCAGGTTTCCACTTGGTATAGATAGTAGAAAGGGTTTTAGGTAGAATGATATTAGGAGTTTGTTATACACTAATATACCTTAAAATGCATATAATAATTTTATTAAATGGCCAAATTTGCTTCATGAACCATCAATTTGAAGTGGACTGTGCAATTTTTCTAGTTGTTTGGTGCATCCTTCAGGTTTTGGTCCTGTTTGAGAAAAGCCATATGATTCAGATGCTGAGATTGATTACAAAGGATTTTATCATCATTATATAACATTTAAAATTATTTGTTTCAAGTTTTGAGTTGTTTTGATGAACTAATACTATCATTTTTGTAGACTACCACATTTAAGTTAATAGGTAGTTTTTCTTTCTTCCCAAGAGTCTCAGGTTTGTTCATGGTTTTAGGAGATGGTTATAGTTAATCCTCATGTATCCAAAATATTATTAGGCTTCCATTAAAATTTAAACCTCACTTCTTCCAATAAATCTTCATGGTTTGCATGCATAGATACACTTCACCTAGTCTACCATTAGAGTATGCATATGTAAGTGGTTGCAAGGATGGTTTCTAAATTGAAAGAATGTTTGAAACTAGTTTCAAGTGTTTATTTGAATAAATAATGTTCTTGATGTTTGATATTTACTTTGGCTACCTTGAGACCTCTTTCCCATCCTTATTACTATAGTATAGACACTCACTGCTTACATACAGTCCATACACACATACAGGGACCTTCTGATGATGTCATGATATCATATGATATTTTGTAGTGTTTTAAATCTATTTTAAGTGTGTGAAATGTATTTGAATTTTTTAAGATGGGTACTTAACCCATTAAAGGCCAATTTCTTTATTCACTATTCATAATCACACTCGCTACCTGTATATTGATAAATGATCATCTACTAGTGATTAAATAGGGGACTGAGGTTCTAAATAGAGCATTAAAGTATGTGTTAAAACCCTTTTTTAACCCTTGAATATTGAAGAGAACATGACAAACCTGTATGAGGTGTTAAGATGGAATATAAACTATGAAAACCCTATCCAAGGATGGTAGCTGAGTTTTGGGATTATTTGCCTTATAATGTGAAAACAAAGACCAAAAGGCTTCTTGTGGACCCCTCATGGCACACTTGTAGAAGGTCTAAAGGCCTAATGTTTGGTGGATACATATCCCTTACCACATAAAACAACCATGAAAAAGATGGGGTTTTTTAAGTTTGGGGAAGTTAGAGTTTTGGATAATCATATATGCCTTAAAACACATTGAAAAGACTCGGTGATATCTACAAACTTGAAAGGGTAAAGAGCTTTTTGTCACCTTGATAAGAATTTTAAAGAATAATTTCATGGAGGGGATAATTGGGCTAGTATTAGGAGACAAGGATAAGTTATATATCATTAAGAGGATGTTGGGGAGGACCCTATCACTCCAAAACTCATTAATAGGTACCCTTAGGCATGAAAATGACACCTACATGTGTCTCAATCCAGTCAGTGAGGAAAGGTGAAGAGGTAGTGATATAGACATGGTTTAAAGGGTTTTATCCAATACAAGGTGATGTTTGATGAAGTTTTAGTGATATATGTTTTAAGAGAAGAAAGTAGAGAGGTCTTCTTCACCATAATTACCCTTGTTAAGCCCTATGATGACCTACAGGCAGGGGTATTATGAAAGACTGTCTCAATCAAGGTAAACAAACTTAATATTGAGAGATATGATGGATATAAATAAATGATAATGATATATATAAGACCCTATGGTGTCAAGAAGCATAAAAATCCTAGAATCCTATGTATATATCCATGATCACCCCAATCAAAGCATGACAACCTACAAGCAGAGGTCAATTAGAGTTGTCCCAATCTTGAGCTAGAATGAGATATAAATTGTATAATGGCTGTTAGGAGAGTTAAATTTTATTAAAAAAAAATTAAGAAAAATACAGGGTAATAAGGCTCAAAAACATCCTATTCAAGATCTCCATGATCTAATATTCACCTACAACTAGCTTAAAGACACAAGACAAGGTACCTTAGTCAGGCAGGGTATGCATATAAGAAGCTAGCATTAGAGTATTGGTATTGTCTCAAGTAATGAAAGGGAAGAAAAAATATTAATTATTATATACAGACCCTATACTTCATGGAGAACCCTCAAACAAGCTAGATCAATGTAAATACTCACCTACAACTCATTCTACTCAACACAATTGACTGTGTTAACTAAAGTGGTAGATGAGAAAGGGTTTATAGAAAGGGTAGATAGTGATTGGGTTTTAGACACCTTATTAATGATTATAAAACATATAATAAACTCTCCTTGGTTGAAACTAGGCAAAATAAAATCTCAAAAGGATGCAATACATAGTCCACCTTATCATTTCCTGCACACAGTCTTTGGCCTAATGAGCAGTCTTGGTTTTACAAGTTTTTAAAGGAATAATCATATGATCAAGGGATAAAATTTTTTGTTTAAATTCCTAAAAATGTTTAAAATTCCATAAAATATTCATTTTACCTTAAATAGTAGGGTAATTACCCCATGTTTTGTCTCAAACAAGGGGTACTTCCCCTCACACAAAACTGGCAAGGTTAGGAGTAGAGTGATGAAAGGATAAAATAGAGGCCAAGGAATAATTTAAAGAGAGTTTTTTAATTTTTAATACATATAAACAATCATGGTAAACCAGAAAATAGGAAGTGAAACTCAATTGAGTATCCTAAACTATAAGGTCTGTAATCATGCAGACTAAGCAAAGAATAGGCCTAAAGGTCCAAATGAGGAGCTTCATCATTTCCACTTTGAAATGAGATTTATATTATATTTGAACATGTTTATGGGGTAACCATATATGTTTAAAATCTTTTTTTTTTCAAATAAAACCAAATAAAGACCATTTTTGAGCTCAAAACCAACTCATCATGCATGAATGAAGGAAAATAAGCGCGATAAGCTAGTTTCAAGTACTCATATCTTTCTTTAAGATTTACATGGATGATATATAAGTTTAGGGATGTTATTATGGTCCCATAATCCCATATCTTTTTAATTATTTGGAGACTTGGATGTTTTATCTTTATGAACCAACCTTAAGACCAAAAATAGGCCTAAAATCCTACTAAACCCTTATTAAGGACTAGTCTAGGAAAATAGAGTTGGATATGCCATAAAAGGACAAATTTTAACCAGAATAACTATTATAAATTTTATAATACTCCCTAAATATACTTCACACCATGATGATTTGGATGAAATTGTATGGATGGGGGTAGAAACAAGATTTTTCTCACTATTTTATGTGTTATGCAGGTCACAAGAGGATTTAGGAGATGAAACCAAGTATAGGATAAATATTGACACTTATAATAACTCATAATATTCATTTAATGTCATGAAACATATTCTAAGTTCCCTAACCAGGTGTTTGAACTTACCCAGTCAAATACGGCATATTGCACAAGCTAGTGAGAGAGATGAAAAGCTTCACTTGGAATGATTTTAAAGTTTACCAAATTATTATAAATCCATGGATGGTATTTAAAATTTTCATTAAACATCTCCCATATATTTTATGGGTAATTGATGCCAAATTTGAGGACAAGTGCACTAGGTGCATGAGAAGGAGGTTTCCTAGGGTGCATGTGATGATGGCTCTTTTCTAGGTGATTCTAGAGGACCAAGCATGAAATAAATGAGTTTATATGAATTTTTAAGATCCTCACCTTCAATTAAAATAATTTACCTACCTTTGATTAGTTACAAGTCACTCAAACAGGCCTAATCATGAAGTCATTTTTTTCGTGCAAGAAAAGGAGTTTTAGGCCACTTTGCATAACTTTGATGACTTGGATTGACACTTTTTGCTCCTAAAATTACATGGTTTTACCAATATCCTCTTCCCATTGATGGATGACTTATATTATCAACTTTACAAGTGTCCTTGTGACCCTTGGACTTCTCTTCTCTCTCTCAAACTTTATAAGTGTTGGCCATTTTGGCATTGTATTAGATGTTCCACCTGAGTATGGTGAAGCCTTGCTCAATTGTATACATTTTGATAAATAAAATGAATAAGTTTCACCTATTCATGACTATTCATAAGTGTGTTCCACTTGAATAATTAATATTTTTTGGTGAAGACTATGGATTCCTAACATGTGGTCTCATTTTTTCACCTTGTTTGCAGTTAGAAAAAAAATTCTTACAGGGCATGTGAAGTGTTTTAGGAGATGTAAAATTTTGAGTGAGTTATTATTTTAATTATTTATATTCAAGGCCTCTTTTCTAGTCCTCCTATCTTTGCACATTCATCCATGACCTCACAATATAACATTGATATGAGAAGAGGAAGATTGAATAAGTGTATGTTTTAGTTTGGTACTTGATCTCAAGTGTAAAATCCTATTGGTTAGAATTTATAAAATTTATTTGGTGTATCACTTCCTTAGTTTATATTTTCTTTTATTTATCTGTCTCCCTTTTCACTCCCAAATTTAGTTGTAGGTTCAATCCCAAGTGGTACATCAAGGGAGCTATCCCTATTTAGAGACTCACCTCATTATTTAGTTGCCCACAACCCTAGAGGTGATTCCGTTGTGACACTTGGATGAGGAGAGATTTGTATCTCCTCAAAGGGTGAAAATCCAAGTGATAAAAATAACCTTGAATAAACTCAACATCACATTGTTTGAAGTTTTGCTAATGTTTCAATGTAAACTTGGGTACATTATGTGTGTTAAATTACAAGAAGAAAACATCTTCTAATCACTTAAATGTATTTAAGGAACCATTGGATAAACTATAAAACCAATCCCAATCTTCTCATGTGAGGCTTCCATGGAATAGTTTTAATAATATTCTTTCATCTTTATCCTAATTATCAAAAGAATGTACACATTTATGATATGTTTGGAAGGATATTCATGGCCAAAAAAAAATGTAACATTAACACAATAAACACTTGTGGATAATGATATTAAAATAAAACTTTTGAAAGAGGTTGATTTTGATTATGTTGTCATTAGTAATAGTATGATAGGAAAACATTTGTAATTTAATGAGTGAAAGTTGCCTCTATAATTATCCTATGGTACTTGTTATCAACATAAATTAAATAGTAAAAACTGATGAAGTTTGTAAAGATGTAATCATGGGTTGTAATTCACCATCTATTTGTAAAATAGGAATGATGGATGTTTCATCATTATGAGCATTTTTTTTAGATTTTCATGATGTAAAAAATTTGGAATCTCTGGTAATTGAACCTCAGTTGAAAGTTTTATAACTTTTGGTAATGGTATCTCTTTGAAAATTTTGGAATCTTTGGTAATGATATATCATTTAAAATTTTTGTAATTTTTGGCAATGGTACCTCATTTAAAAACCTTAGAATCTTTGGTAATGGTACATTTTTTTAAAATGTTCAAGCTAGGGGTAATAACACATTATTTTAAGTTTGCAAAGGTAGCCATGATTTCCTTATGAATTCTATAGAAATTTTCACAATGAAATTATGGAAAACTTAGCCCGTGTGTATCCAATTTGATTTTAGGAGGTGGAGGAACATGTTGAACATCACCTTGATATGATGACTTATTTTTTTTGTTATTAATAGCAAGGATCATAGAACCCAAAATAGGTCATTGGTGATAATGGGAGTGAGATGATGACTATTATAACCTCAAAGGGTAGGTGTCTCAATGAAATGTGTCAAACATGAATGTTTTTGTTCACTTAGAAACATTAGAAAGTGTTTATGATCAATATCTATAACTTTATAAATATATACTTATTATTAATATGCTATACTAGATTTGAAAAAAAAAACAAATGGGGGAAGCCTTTATTTTATTATTGGTAAAAAATAAGAATGAAAGTGAACCACAATAATATGTAAAACCATAGGAAGATTAAGAACCCTAGAAAAAAATGGTTGCATAGAAGACACAAATGTCTGGTTCACCAAATATTTAACCCTTTTTATGATTTTTGGTATGAGGGTTAAAAAGGTAGAATATCACAATAAAATTGATGAATAAAACTATTCTAAAGTAGGCTAATTAAATTAATTCAAATAACATATTATATTGAATCTAAAAATTTTACCTCATGTGGAAATTACAATGTCAATTAATATTCTGATAATTATAATATAAAGAAGAGATAATATTTAGCTAGTTTTTAAATGTTCAGGTGGATCTAATATGTATATTTATGGAAACATGCAAATTGATATTTAATATCTCATTATCATATTCTAGTAATATTTTTTACATAGGCCTAGACACTTCCATCGACCTATGGATACTTGCATCAATGCTTCTGTCTGTGGCTAGATACTTTTATCCTTTGTAGAATATATTATGTATTGAGAAATGACTTCCTATATCTGTTAGGTTTTTCTATCACCTTTTATTATGTGTCTAGATTACATGGACAAGCTTTGTATGATTGTGTATATCTCAAACCCTATCTCCTCACCTTAGGTTATGTCACCTTACCAAAAATAGGTTAGTGGGCTCACAAATTCAAGCTAGCCTCAAAGACACCTTTTTTAATGAGTGTTGCCTACATATCCAATACTTCAAGGAGAGCCCTAGACATATGTGTTTTTGCCCAAAGTGTGGTCTTGTATATGCACAAGGGTGAAATACACTATATTCAAGGGTATGTAATGATGTAGCTTGTAACTTAACAAATACTACTTATGGGTTATTCATTGAATATTTTAGATCTATAATATGAGTGGTTCTATGACTAATATAGAAATAAAAAATAATAGGGTAGTATCACATAGTTGTGTCATTGATTTAATGAGCTTGAATAGGTGTTTTATTGGTATTTTATAGATGAATAAAGAATAGGCATTGATTTTTATGTATGTTTCACCTTTTTAAAATATCTCATAAAAGGGTTAGAAAAGACAAATAATCCAACCCATATGTTTTGAAATATTTGTAATTTAAATTACTTTTGAGGTACATATACTAGATAAGGAAATTGGACACTAGCGTTGATGTTAGTGTCCTTATGCAAAATGTAAGTGTCTAATGGGTAGAAAAACTACTCAAGGTCTGTAACTGACAATGAAGGATATAAATAAGTTTTAATATTTATATCGCATAAAAGTGATATGGGTCATCATAATTATATGGTTGGTCAATAAGATAATCATTTAAGCATAATGAGATCGTGAATGTGAGCTTTTCAATAACACAAAGGTCTAGAACTAAATGGTAGATCCCTAATTGGTATTTTTCAAGTTTATCAGACCAAGATGCTATATATATAATCAGATTTTGGTATTGATAACTTCATTCTTTATTCCATTCTTATAAATAGATAAAAACATATAATTTTAAAATCCAAAAATAAAAACTATTTTCCTTTATCTTTATGATTACATAGCTACACATTGTTTTATATCATGTTTATCTACCTATGTTATAGGTTTACATATACATGTTACACTCATGTTCCTTATGGTATTTTTTTTAGTTATAAACATGATATAAAGGTTACAATTTTCCAAATTTGTCCCACATACCAAACATGTGCATAGATAGATCAGGTTGCTAATGGATCAAGGCTTGAACAAATTTCTGGATAGAATGAGTGGTCTATGGATCACTTATAGCATGCAAAGATTTTGAAACACTTTAAGGTAAAGTGTATTTTGTCAAATTTTTAAGGACATGTATGTAGATTAAAGAAGAAGGTTTCTGGGAAGGTTTCATGGTGGTCAAAGTAGTTCAAGGTCAAGGATAGGTTGTAAAAGACTTAGAAGATCATTTGAGTCTGGAAGATCAAGTAGCAATTTCAAGAACATGTCCAAAAAAGCCTTCGGCTTATAAAAAAAACTAAGTGTAAAAACTTTTTTGGCTAATTCCTTAGTAAATATTTCAGGCTTTATTTTTTCTAAGTTTAATTCTTTTAGAGCTTCTATTCAAACTAAGTGTTCATATTTCCTTCAGGAAAATTATTTCAATATTTTTGACTAAGTGTTAGGAATTGTTTCAGACATTTTATCCAAATCAAAAATCCTAAAGTGAAAATTATTCTGGACATTTTGTCTGCAAAAAAAGGCTAATTATAATTATGTCAAGAAAATTGTTCAAGACAAGTTTCTCAAGGACCAAGTTCTTTCAGACATTTTATCCATGATAAATGTCCCAAATGCAAAAGTCTTGAAGACCTATTTTATTTTGGGGAAAGTGGCCAAAAAAATCTTGATGAAATAGTTCTAAGATAAATTCTTGATGCAAAAAACTTCAAAAAAATTATTTGTTTTGAGGAAAATGATCTAGTAGGGTAATCATAGGTGTGCAAGTGTCAAAATCAAGCCATGAAAAATAGTTGTTTACATTCAAAATCCCGAGAAGTTTGCAAAAGTGTAAAATTTAACCATAGAAAAAGATAGTTGGTTTTCAAATATGTAGTGATGGGTTCATGGATGTCATTGACGAGCGTGTAGATGTCAAGGTTCAAGCTATGGTAAATAGTCATTTTTATTCAAATGGGTCCAAGATTAATAGTCTACATTTAATCTAATAAAAGATATAAGAGCATGTGTAAGGTCAAGAATTAAATAAGACATTCACATAGCTATCAAATTAAAGCCAAAACAAATAGTCATTTTGTTTCAAACATTGTAGATCAATGGTGAGATATGACTAACATGATAGTGGGTCTAGGCAAATCAACAACACACATTTAATAATGTTCTTCAGATCTAACATCTAGTGAGCTACATCTCATAGACATGATAGCTATAGGAAAACCAATAAATATGATTAGTTTTTAATCTATAATGAGACCTTGCTCAAATATTTTCTTAGGGGTAGATATGTGATTATGGGTAAGCTTCTTATCCTTCGCCATGGTCATTCCAAGGCAAAACAAATATTTACAACCATTTAAAATAAAATAAGCATGGCTCTATCAATTCTAAGGTATAAATTTCTTGTCCTCATAAGCAAATCAATTAAAAGATGATGTAAAGTCCTGATAAGGTGATTTATTGGTTGGATAAATATCAATGGATCATTTAATTCTTTTATGAGGACCTTCTTTCTTGATAAGATCATCACTCAGTGTCCTCAAATTGGTGTTAATCCATCGAGGGTGGTTGGGCCTCATTCAATGTTTTCTATGTATATAGCTCCCTCTCTCTACTTCATTTTTTATATAATTACAGGGTTTTAAGCCTTAAAATAGATCCCTCTCTTATGGTATGACTAAACTCTACCAAGATTTGTACTATAACACCTATTTTATGCAATTAAAAACTACATTCCATCATTTTATAGCTGAATTGAAGTGTGTCTTATGAGTTCATTAATTGGTTAAGTGAATGTATGCTTTCCTTGACTCTATCTAAATTTTTTCACCTTCATGAACTACTTTGTAAATCCTCACATGTCATTCTAAGTGAAATATATGGTTTGTTGGTCAGTTTTGGAAGTGGATAACTACCCTCCCATAATAGATTAACGGCCAGTTCATGCCTTTTTATGAAATAATAATGTGAGTGATTTTGTATAGTTTTGAATGAATCCTATAGTGTGTCTTGTGCAAGTATGAGTGATAAAATCATTGGTGAATCACCTCATTTACATACTTTCATAAGTTATTGTTAAAATATCTCTCCCTTTTCCAAGCAAGTGCTATTTTAGGTTTAGTATAGGTGATAGATTCTAAAAGGAAGCTAGCCTTTTTCAGAGATCTAATCCAATCTTTAGGTGACCCACATCCTAGGATCAATCCCATGTTGGACTAGATTTGAATAAAGGACCTAAATAATCCCCTTCTCAATTAGGGTGTAAATCTAGAACATCAAAAAAATTGGCATGCATGGTGGGACCAAAATCCAAAAGAGTGGGAAGATTGTTGGTGTGTTTTTCCTCTAATTAGCTTTTGAAGGCAAGCAAGTTAGCACCAATGGTGACTCTGAATCAATTTTTTTGGTTGTAATTAACCTATGTATGTCTCATTGAATATTTTTTAATCAACTCTTGAATATTATTTGGTATATGAAGTTTATATTAACAACTATGGTGAATACCCCTATCATTCACCTTCTTATTAGTAGTTCCAATATGATCTTGAAGATATATATGACCCTAATCAGCCTTACCAAGAGTTATATTAAAGCTATGAGGAGCCTCATCAAGTTTCTCGTGATCCTTATTATTAATAACATGTCTCTTACCTTTCTCATGACCCATATTATCCCTACCATGATCTCTATCATCCTTATGATGAGCATTACCAACCATACACAAAGGCTTACCAATAGTATGGTAACTCATACCAATCTTATTATAACCCTCTTGATCATTCATGGTAGTTGCATGACATTACTAAATAACCTACTCATACCCCAAGCCATTTTATATATAGCCTTAAAAGAGCTCTATTATACATGAATAAGAATATGATAAACATTGATACATTGAAGGGGTCTAGGCAGGAAATTCTAAAACATGTTATTAAAGGGGTTAAGACTTTAGTGCAATAGGCAAATGAAAGTTATATTTCCTTCATTATGGAAGGTTATCCTAAGAGAAGTAGTGACATGCTTGACATAGGTGGGCTGATCTACAAGATTGAGGAGAATTTGGAAGCCTATGAAGAACATCAAACACCCCATTGCCCGCCTTGCCTTCCCTCATTCACTCCATGTTAGCCTTATACTGAGCTCCCCATTACCACTCATAATTCCTCATAAAATGAGTTTCAAGGTTATAATATTTACCCCAACTCCTCTCAACCTTCCCCTCATGTAAATATATTCAAGGGAGAGTCCAAGAAGAAAGGCAAGTTTATGTTGAAAAAGCTAGCCATCATAAGCAATTAAGGTCTAATTTTGAAGCCTACCTTGCTAGGAAAATTGAAGCTATAGATAAACATTTGTACAAAACATTGGTAGCTACAAATGCAACATCACCTCAACTACACATACCTCCTTTTATTACTCAAACTACAATGCACACTATGCAGGAAAACCATGAGCCCAAATTTTCATCTTAGAGCTAAGTCATGCAGTCAAGAAAACCTAAAGTTACTTAATCCCCACCCCTACCTCAAGAATAAAATCCATTTACATCTTGTAAATCCATCTAAATTAGTATGTAGAGGAAGGAGGAAATGGTGATTATTGAATCCAACTAAGAGACCATTCAACCTCCACTTCCCTCTCCTCGAAATCCCAGAGCCTTCCCTTCATGGAAGGCCATTCAAGGAATAGTGCAGCAAAGAGAGGAGGTGAAGGTGATTCAAGAAGAGTAGCTCCATGAGAAATTTCATGTATATATGGTTATTTTTATGGACATTTCTCATCTTGTTGAGTACTTTCAAGGACCTACTGTGTCTATCCTAGAGAAAAAACCTCTCCTTTGTGAGCAAGTCAAGAAGATGCATCTAAAGAGATAAAATATAACGATGACTTTAGTGACCAAGAAGAAAAAATCATGATTGTGACACCTCTTACAAAAGAACATGTTTTAGTCTTCCAAATTGATGCAAAGATGGAAAAAGTGTGAGAAAGTTGAGGTAGAGGTTAAAATACAAGTACAAAAATAATAAGCTAAAATTAAGAGCATGCTCAGTCATTAGTTTGATGTTAAATATGAAGCAATTTTGATTGATCAATCTGAGATATCAAAAAAATACTTTCATCCTTATGGTTATGGTCAAAGAATTGATATGCTTACTTCTGACATCTAATTTGAAAAAGCTATAATTGAACTGCAACTTCATGAGAACAAATATTTATTTGATATCTTTCATTTAGATTATTCTTTCCTTGAATATAGTCCATTTCAAAATAAAATGGGTGTTATCATCAAGAAAGAGGTAGTTGTTCTCTCATAAGATGACATGTTTGAACTTTTCAAATAGGGTTATCAACTTTTTCTTTCAACTTCAAACACTCTCTACTTTTGGAAGCTAAAATGAGCTCAAGTGGTATCAATAAGTCACAATAATAGATACATATCTCTTAGTGGTCATCCTTGTAAATATTTTAAAGGAGATAGATCAAGTTGGTCTATATGTTCATAATTAATAGTTTGTGAAGGAAAAATAACTGAAGTTGTTCTTACAAAATCCATAAATTTGGAAGGAGTATGATTGGGTCATGGACTCATGTCTACAATTCATGCACCTAAAATGGGTAGTAGAGGAACCAGTTGCTTCCCCAAGAAGACATGAACATCCAATTATTCTTAGTTGTAGAAAAGAACTGTCAATAAAAGACAAGTATGCTTCAAAGCTCCAAGGTGCACAAAATAGTTTCCCATTTGACCCAAGTGGAAAATACTTGTAAATTACAACCCTATATAGATCATAATAATTTTCATGTTTTCTTCTAAGTGCCCTATGTGCATTTTATTTTTATTATGTGTTTCCTTCAATAAGTGCCTTTGGCACAGTTGTTTGTGTTATTTTCATTATCCTTTTTGCTTCAAGAAAGGTTCCAAACAGGGATAACCTTGTATCAATTTTAGTTCAATTGGGAAAGAGGCTTGTGACTCCAATCCCAATGGATTAGATAAGGCAAATGGACTAGGTTCTCAATCATAATAGGCATAATTCCCTATGAGTCACTAGAAATGTTGGCTAAGTTTGGCTCACATACCAAACATGTGCCCAAATAAATCAAAATGATAATGGATCATGACTTCAATATATTTTTGGATGGAATGAGTGGTATAAGGATCACTTGTAGCATGCAAATCTTTTAAAATACCTTGAGTTAACTTAAAGTGTATTTTATCAATTTTTGTGGGATAGGTTTGTAGAGCAAAGAGGGTTTCATGGTGGTCAAATTAGTTAAAGGTCAGGAACATGTTGTACAAAACTTAGAAGATCATTTGATTTTGGAAGATCAAGCAACAATTTTGAGAACAGATCTAAAAGATCCTTCAAAATATAAAAAATCTAAGTACAAAAAAGGTTCCAAATAGGGATAACCTTTTATCAATTTTATTTCAATTGGGAAAGAGGCTTGTGACTCCAATCCCAATGGATTAAATAAGGCAAATGGACTAGGTTCTCAATCATAATAGGCATAATTCCCTATTCACTAGAAATGTTGGCTAAATTTGGCTCACATACCAAACATGTGCCCAAATAGATCAGGGTGATAATGGATCATGGCTTCAATATATTTTTGGATGGAATGAGTGGTATAAGGATCACTTGTAGCATGCAATTTTTTTAAAATACCTTAAGTTAACTTAAAGTGTATTTTATCAATTTTTGAGGGATAGGTTTGTAGAGCAAAGAGGGTTTCATGGTGGTCAAATTAGTTAAAGGTCAAGGACATGTTGTACAAGACTTAGAAGATCATTTGAGTTTGGAAGATCAAGCAACAATTTTGAGAATAGATCTAAAAGATCCTTTAAAATTTAAAAAATCTAAGTACAAAACCTATTTTGGCTAAGTCCTTAGGAAATATTTTGGGCTTTCTTTTTGCTAAGTTTAATTCTTTCATACCTTCTATTTAGACTTATTTTAGGAAAATTGTTTCAAGATTTTTGGATCAGTGTTTGGAAATATTTTAGACATTTTATCCAAAACAGGAATCCTAAAGTGAAAACTCTTTCAAATATTTTTTTCACAACAAAAGGCCAAGTATAATTATGTCAGGACAATTTTCTTGAGGACCAAGTTCTTTCAAACATATTATCCATGACAAATTCCCTAAATGCAAAAGTCTCGAAGACCTATTTTCTTTTGAGAAAAGTAGCCAAAACAAAAAAACTTGAGGAAATAGTTTTGAGACAAATGTTTGATGAAAAAAACTATGATAGAATTGTTTGTTTTGGGGAAATTGATCTAGTAGGGTAATTATGGGTGTGCAAGTGTCAAAATCAAGCTATGATGAATAGCCATTTGAATTAAAAATCCTACGACATTTGCATGAGTGTCAAATTAAAGCATAAAAAATGACTATTGGTTTTTGAATATGTAGTGATGAGTGTTTAGATGTCATTGATGGGCACATAGATGTCAAGGTTTAAGTTTCATCAAATAGCCATTTGTATTCAAATGGGTCCAAGCTCGACATTCTACATTCAATCTATGAAAAGATCTAATGGCACACATAAGGTCAATAAGTCAATAAAACATTCGCTTGGTTGTTAAATCAAAGCCATGGAAAAAAGTCATTTGATTTCAAACATTGAAGATCAATAGCAAGTGGTGACTGACAGGATACTGGGTCTAGGCAAATAAATGACATGCATTTAATCACATTTTTAGATTGAATAGATGGTGAGATCCATCTCATCGACATGATAGATATAGGAAAACCAATAAATATGATTGGTTTTCAATCTATAACAAGAACTTGCTTAGATATTTTCTTAGGGGTAGATATGTGATTATGGGGAAGCTTCATATCCTTTAGCATGGTCATTTCCAATACAAAATAGATATTTGAATCCATCTAAAGCAGAATAAGCATGGCTCTGTCAATTCTAATCTATAAAATTTTCATCCTCATAAGTAGATCAATTAAAATATGGTGTAGAGTCTGAAGAAGGTGATGTGGTATTTGGATAAAGATCAATGGAGCATTCAATTATTTTACAAGGACCTTCTTTCTTGATAATATCAAGACTCAATGTCCTAAAATTGGTATTAATCCATCGAGGGTTGTTGGGATTTATTCAATGTTTTTAATGTACATAGCTCCCTTTCTCTCCTTCCTTTTTTTATATAAATAAATCCTTTGAAGCCTTGAAATGATCCATCTCTTTTGGCATGACTAAACTCTACCGAGATTTATACTGTAACACCTATTTCATATAATAAAAGACTAAATTCCTCCATTTTCTAGTTAAATTTAAGTGTGTCTTATGAGTTCATTGATTGGTTAATTGAATGTATGCTTTACATCCCTTTATCTAAATTTTCTCACCTTCATGAACTACTTTATCAATCCTCAAAGGTCATTTTAAGTGCAATATATGGCTTGTTGGTTATTTTTGGAAGTGGATAGCTACCGTCCCATAATAGATTAATGTTTGGTTCATGTCTTTTTATGAAATACTAATGTGAGTGATTTTTTCAATCTTGAATGCATCCTGTAGTGTGTCTTATGCAAGTATGAGTGATCAAATCATTGTTTCATTAAATCTTATACATGCTTTCATAAGTTATTTTTATAATCTCTCTCCCTTTTCCAAGTGCTAGTTTAGGTTTAGTATAGGTGATAGATCCAAAAGGAAGTTATACTTTTTTGAAGGTCTGATCCAATCTTTAGGTGACCCATGGCCTAGGATTAATCCCATGTTGGACTAGATTTGAGTAGAGGACCTAAACAATCCCCTTCTCAGCTAGGGTGTAAATCTAGAACACCAACAATTATATATAATCATGGACTTATAGTTGGTTCACATCTTTATCATGCCTACACTTGGGTCATCCTCTAGGGAAAATTTTCAATAAGTTTATATAAATATTGTCCTTCCTAATTTCCATTTTCATATATATCTTTATAAATTTGTCTATACATATCTTACTAAATATATTACATCTTTTATGCTTAATTACATTGATAGATTGTATCTCTTCATATGACGATTACATGGTTACATTATGTGTTCACATGTATATCATACACTTTATTAATTTCTTACATGTGCATTCTTATGCTTATGTGTGATGTTTATCATTTCTTGTCTTGTGTCATTAATAAATGATCCTTTAGTTGTCAATTTATGTTATGTGTGTGTGATTGATTATTTTTTTCTTTTGGTAACTTGATAGTTTCATTTATTATATATTTATTTGTGGTTACATTAATTTTACTATATAATATCATATGATTAGTGCCATGATCTATATCCACCCTAATATTTATGGTAAATTGTTATTATTGATTTTGATACCATAATTTCTACCATATATCTATTGGTTCATATTATCTTTGTGCACTTAATTTTGATATATTTCCCTTTCAGGGTCATATCACTTGCCCATTCCAATTATTATGATTATTACTTTTATATTTCCATTGGTGGCATGATGTACCCATGTGCCTATAAATCTTACATTACTTATATTAAGATGGGATTTCACCTAATGTCCTTCATACGTATTAATCACATTTTGGTAACTTTATTTAATGAATTTATTGATATATATTTTATATGTTGATGGCATATTTTTACAATGGGACATATCACCATTCATTCTTTATGAGGCACCATTGTGGCATATCAGTTTCCCTTCCCTTTCTTTGTACACCTATACTTGCCAAAACTTGATTGCAAACTAACAAATTTAGGTCTCATATTACTATTGAGTTTTCCATAATAAAATATTTATATTGTTATATATAGTTGTTTAAAAATGTGTTTTTAATTATTATAACTTTTATTACTATCTTATATGTTTCAATTTATTCATTTAATCCTTTTCTTTTAAGATGAGTGATACGTAAGAACATCCCATATCTCTAAAGAGAGGAATCTATATAGCTTATTATATTTTTTGTTATAGATTTTATGTGGTTAAAATTTATTGTTAAAGTACCATATGTTTCCTTCTTTGGCCTAGAAACCAATTTTACCCAAAATCAAGTGCTAGTAGGATCCAACTTTCAATTTTAGTTTCTAGTGTTCAACTCTTAATAATTGTCAAATTAGGGGAAAGGATTTTATTTTCAAATTCAACTTATTTATTTTTATATTGGGGCCATTGAAGCTCATTTTCAAACTTTTAGTGGTGAAAACATGGTTCATATACTTCCAAGTGCATTCATTTATTTACTCATTTTCAATTTAAATTTTTTCATATAGTTACATTGGTGATCATTTATGGAGACATTAATATAATTGTATGCATTCATGTTCTCCTACATGTACATTTGACTTATTGACATTGAATAATGGATGATACATTCTAAATAATTATAGTTTTATTCATAACCTTTCAAGTAATCCTCAAGTATGTACTTGTTTCTTTTTATTTTTATCTACATGCATGCATGCACATCAAAGTGGGGCATTATTTAGACACCTAATCTTGATAAAAATCATGTAATTGTGAAAAATTTGTCATCCCTTTGTACATTTGGTTCATTTTATTATTTTAGGCTCCTTTTGGTACACTTTACCTTCATATTTGGGCTTTCAAAGGCTTGTTTTATCTAAAATTTCTCATTAACACCTTAAGATATGACAAATATCTTCCTTGGTATTCATCAATCATATTACCATTCACCTTGATCTTTGTTTCATGGTTATTTTCTGAGATGGCCATTTTTGGAGTCATCCTAAAAGTGGCTTGACCACTTTTTAAGCTATCCCAAAAGTGTTTGTGTCTTGTGGGTATATTATGCCACCATGTCTTGATTTATCGTGCCTTGATTTTTAATTTTCATATATTTACATGATATGTGTTAGGAAAAGTTAGTATTCAAATGGTTATTTTTAATTTATCATATAGTAAATTAGTTAATATATTACATTTTTATTTGGTTGTTAGTCATATCTATTATTTTAACAATAATATATCATGTATAGCTTATAGGTTAGTTGTTGAGATATTCTAGGAGATATGATGCACCCTATTTAGAGGGAAGACATATCTTATATATTTGTATAATTGTGTGTTGTGAATTAATAAACAAATTATTATAATTATGATCTATGTGTTTGGATATTTCAATAAATAACAATGGTATCATATCCATTTAGTCATGATTCATTAGCCATGAGAGTATATGCAATAAAATGAGATGTGATTAAATATTATTCATAAATTCTAAAATAGTTATGGTCTCAAGTGATCAGTTTATTTTACCTTTTTTTTAGTTTTACTACACGTGAAATTTTTCAAAGGATAATTATGCAAGTGGTTTGGGATTCTATTTCAGCATGGCTTGTATAAGATTATATTTAAATGCCTGGTTAAACCTCACATAAAATATTTTATTCATTGTGCAGATTGAATCTATCAATCTTTGTTTATTATTAGGGGTCGATTTAATACAAGTCATCTTCATTTTTTTATTGATGAACTTCATGCATGTTTTATAAACGTTCTCTAAGAATATTTTTTCTTTATGATCTAAAGCAGACCTATGCACTATTAAAATGCCTTTGCCCTTTTTTTCAATTTGTATGCAAGCAACACCATATAATATTGTAGGTGAATTTATGTATTGATCATATTCATTTTGGTTTGGTGTATTGATTACACTATCAAAATTAGAAATGCAGTGATTAGATTGATGCAAAATTATATTTGGTACATATATCCAATCAGATCTATGATTTAAATTCTTGTTGCTACATCCTCATAGAATTATCACTATTAAGACATGATTCATAGTTCTACCATTTTCCTCTCACCAGGCATTCAACATTATTTGTATTAAATCATTCTTCTCATTTTTATTAGACTGCATGCAATCTCACCACCATGCACCTTTAACCACCTAATTTTAATGACATTACATCCCTTATATTTTTTATTGGAGTGCATTAAGGTGATTTTGATTCTTAGCTTTGAATACACATTTCTCTCTTTGCATTGACAATTATTCATTGTCAAAATATGTGGAGTCAATGTCTATTCATCATATCAAAAGTTAGAGTATATTTTAGGTGATATTAGTCAATTAGATTTAAGTTTTGTATTTTTTTAGATAATTGTCATGTCATCTCATTTTATTTATTTTTAGTTTGATTAGATGATTATATAATATTAGAATTTTATATGGCATTTTGCCATTAAGTGACATATGTAGTAAATTAGGATTCATAATCAGTTTTTATTTAATTAGATTTAGTTTTATGTATGTCATCAAAAAATAAAATTCATATATGCATCATAATTTTCAAGTCCTTTATGTTGATATTAAGAGTTAAAATCAAAAGAATAAGGAGTAATTATCAAAATTTGTCATTATATATCGATTGTATCTCATCAAATTTAATAGCAATGTCATCAATGTCAAATTCAATCATTGTAATGGATGCATTTTCGATGGAAATTGACATTTGTGTTGTTTCACATTACAAGAAGGGGGGGAGTTATAATAAACCCAATGTGAAAACTATTGAACCTCAAAGCTAAAATGGTTGAGTAAGTATCTTCTTATGAAGGAGGATAGAGGAAATAGAGGAAGGAGGTTTTTAAAGCCTCTCATCAGTCACCAACGATGGGGCCAATATGATTTGGTGACATTTGTTTCAGTTATATGGTGTGGTATTTAAATTCTTTTTCAGTGTGTTTGTAATAATAATAGAGGTTCATCTCTATTCAATTTCATATGTCAGTTACTCTTATGTAATCTTTTGATGTAAAAACATATTAGTACTAATCAATAATTACTATCGCACTCATGGATCTTGAAAAGGTTAGTGGTAATCCAAAAAACTACATGAGATGAATAGGTTGAAGGGCCCCTATTCATGTCTTGGTTTATGGTAAACCTATTGAAAACCATGGAAGTTTGAGGAGTGACTTTTGTTTTGGATCAAGATCATGAGGTTAGATCCATTGGCAGCACATTATAGTTTGAGAATGGTATGTGTTCTACCATGTAAAAACTAGGGGGGGAGGGGATGTGAAAATTTTGTATTCACATGGTTATTTGCAATTTACCATATGGTAAATTAGTTTGTAGGTTATATTATTATTTGGTTTCTAGTCATATATATTGTTGTAATAATAATATATCATGTATAGCTTATAATTTATTGATATATACTAGGGTATATGATGCACCCTATTTAGAAGGAAGACATCTCCTATATATTTGTATGATTATCTATTGTGAATTAATCAGCAAAATATTATTATTGTGATCTCTGTGTTCATCTCTTTCAATTAATAATAGTATACCTATGTGTCAATTTTTTCTTTATTTGAATTTATACACATGTATCCTAATCCATTTATCAATCATAAATAATGTTATTAATTTGTATATTGAGACTAAATACAATTTATTTAGTGAAGTCACACTTTTTTATAGAATAGTGTTATTACACTATTTATTTAGTGAAGTCTTATGGTTACATACTTATAATAAAATATGGTTGCATTAAGGAACATATAACATTATTGATTATCCTATGGAGAGGATAATTTTATAACGTAGGTTGGGTAACTCATATATAATAGAACTAAATTGATTATTTATTCTCACAAAGTATAGTTTCAACCCTGAAAGGGTCTCAGGCTAATTTATTTTACACATTTTCCTTTTCTTGGATGTGTTTCTAGGTGTTAAGGTTGAATTATGGTCACATAAATGAGAATATATTTTTAAAATGTGCACATTATTCTACCTATTAGAGACAACATTATATACTTATTCTAGTGATGAAGGGTTTTATAATGTTTCAAACCACGGGGATCTACATAGCCAATTTCAAACATGATCGACCAATTTCAGCACAAATAATCATTATTTATCTTTTAAATTTGGTGACTATCACTTTTAGAGACATTCTAAAACTAGTCATCATCATATATCATTTACACATACCTAGGATATCCTTTGGATTTTTATACAACCTATTTCTTGTATCACAATCACTATCAAAACTTAGGTAAATTAGAATCTAGGAACACATCTCTATTTACCCATTTATTTAACTTTTAATTTACTAATTATTCAATTTCTTTCATTCTTATTAACTCATAGTAAAATATGATTTATTGTATTTATTGTGATTACTGAAATTTTCTTTGTATCATTGTTTTACCTAATTAATGTATTATTTTGAACATTTGTGCACCTTTTTCATAAAACAAGTTTTTCAATCTAAAAATGGGGAAATTTTCTCATATTTATTAATGCAAATTTTAATAAATTTAAGACATTTATCAAATATATGGTAGGTGAATTTATTGTCTTTTACTTGTCATCAACCATAATAATGACATCATGTGTTTTTAATTATTAAAACTTTTATTAATATCTTATATATTAAAATTTACTCATTTAATCCTTTTCTTTTAAGATGAGTGATATTAAAGAACATCCCATATCTCTAAAGAGAGGAATCTATATAGCTTATTATATTTTTTTATAGATTTTACGTGGTTACAATCTATAGGTTAAGTGTCGTATGTTTTCTTCTTCAGCCTAGAAGCCAATTCTACCCAAAAGCAAGTGTTAGTAGGATTCAACTTTCAATTTTAGTTTCTAGTATTTTTAGTCATATAAAATGCAAAAATTGGTAACATGAGTGTGTCTTGTGACACCCAACCCATAGGTCCCTCTTGCTTGTTCTCATTACCCTTATAGACATCTTTTCACTAATTCCCAATCATCTGTAGCCTTCTAGACTTAATCCTAGCTTAGCCAGACTGCTCTTTCCAGGAAAAATCAATCCCCTCATATCCCATCTACTCCAGACAATAGCACCACACTTAGAATATAGCATCGATGCCACTCCTGTCCACTTTCAATGCTCATATCCAAGTGTAATTTTGGACATAATATTCAATTCCTTTTAATTCCCCATCCTTATCCTTATCAGCCTAATGCGAGCACATTCAACCCATGACCAATAGATCCTTATAAAATCCCATTCAAATATAATTTAGAAAAGGTTGGTGAATATCACTAAACAAGCAAGAATATAAGTAAGACTACTTAATCAATCCTCCCTATTATCTGCATATAGCCAACCAATATACTTATAAATTTATTCAAATCCTTACAACAGTCCATAGCCACTTTAAGTACATCCAGTTTAGCATTTTTGATATTCATACAATCTATTGCATAAATCACATCAAGTGGGAGAACTACATATGGCTTGATCCCTCTTCAGATTATTGGTATGTAGGTAGTGTGCCCACACAAGGGGTGTAGATACACATTCAGTGAATCTTACACACACTAACCACCCCCCTCTTTTTAAAAAATGGTCAAATCACAATAGAGCATAGGGTTTGAAGATAAAATATGCTCTATAAGGAGCTCTATAGACTTTGGCTACCAAAAATTCACAAACATAGAGAATAAAATCCAAAAAGCTTAGATCCTTAAGACAACAGTGGCAAAGGTGGACTACAGTGTTGATGCCACTCCTATCCACTTTTAGTGCTCCTATCCAATCATAAAATAAAGGTCAAATCTTATTTTTTGATAGTGTCTCAATCCTACACAGTAAATATCAGACCATGTCTTAGTAGTATCAGTTAGTTTTCATCTAAGTATTATTTTATCCCTCTTATTACTATTTTTAGAAAGGTCAAAATTGTAATCTAATTTACACAAATTAGTATCTTAATTATTGCATATTTATTTATTGATTTTAATACTCAAACCATTTAACTAAATTAGGAATAATACACCAATATTCTCAAAATTGTTAAATCATTTGGTGAACCTAACTTACTTTGTTTATGCACAAAATTGCTAGAAACCTAGGGTAAATTTCCTACTGATTTTTCCTATATTTTTTTTAATTTTTTACCTACATAATAAAATATAAAATTATCAAAAAAAAAAATTTAATTTTATAGTAATTTTAAAATAAGTTTCTTTCAAACCCTAGCTACCCATACTAGGTTCTAGTATTTTCTCAATAATTTTCTAATAATTTTTTGATTTTTTACTAGCTTATTTAAATCAAAAATACACTTCAAATTTCAAAATTCAATAGTAATTTTCAAAAATAATTATTTTTCAAAACCCTAGTTGTATATACTAAGCCCCATTGCTTCTTTGGGTATCACCTTACATCTAAACTTAGATTGCACATCAAAACAAAAATAGATCTCACTTATTTCCAAATCTTTCTTACATTTCCTACAAATAATAAGGAGACCATACTTGGTCCTATCATGTACTTGAATGATGAAGTTTACCATATGTTAATGCAAAGTTTCATTCTTTCCTTCTAATGCTTAATTTTCATCATAAGGGATGATATTATAAAATGTATTGCTAAACATGCACAAGATTTCAATATTTATTTTGCATACTCTCTCTCTCTCTCTCTCTCTCTCTCTCTCTCTCTCTCTCTCTCTCTCTCTCTCTCTCTCTCTCTCTCTCTCTCTCTCTCTCTCTCTCTCATTATGAAGAATTTTCAACTCTATTTTGTTAAACATGTTAGAAATATTATGTTACAAGTCAAAGATCTTTATGAATTAATGCACAATTACATGCTCTCTACCCTTTGCTTTCTATCCACACATATTAGACATATCATAGCACATGTAAAATTTATTTATGTATTAGAGCATAATTTTATGCTCTTTATCCCTGTTAGGAATGGTAAAAACATTCCATGAGGCCAAGATCAGAAGAGTTATCAACAATAACATCATAATAGTTTTAGAAAAATGAAATGCATCAAAAATCAAAGCCAAATGTATATTCAGACTATGAGAATTGAATGATAAGCTAATACAAAGCACTTGTTTATATAGGCAAGGAAAAAGAGAAACCTAGCTAATCTAACCAATATGGGATAAAACCATAAATAGTGTTAAATATTTCACCTAACAAACATGAGTAAAAACATATGAAATGATTTAACCCCCCCTCAGGTGAAGTTAAGAGCTAACAAAAGAAAAAAAAATGGCATGCCCACATAATGAGTCCCAAAAACTAGGCCTAATAAGGTATTCATATACAATATGTATCCATGAAATGAAGATGGAAGATGTCCTCATGAACACCCCCCAAGGACAACTTCTAAAACCCCAAGCATGATATGCCACTCAAGGAAATGAGGTGATGAAAAAGGCTTTGTGAAGATGTCTACAACCTATTGCTGAGTCAAAATATAAAAATAGCTAAGAATGTCATCCTAAATGTGTTGATGAATGAAGTTCATATGTACCTCAATGTGTTAGGTCCACTGATGCTCAACTAGGTTGAAAGAGATATGAATTTCACTCTGGTTGTCATACCAAAGTATAATGGGTGAATCCTACATGAAGCCAAACTCTATAAATAATTAACAAAGCCAAAGAACCTACTAACTTGATGTAATTGCTACCCTATACTCAACCTCTATAGATGATAGTACAATAGCCTACTACTTCTTACACAACCAAGCAATGGGTGAAAAACTAAGACAAAATATGTAACCAGAAGTGAAACGTCTGTCATCAAGAGAACCTACCCAATCTAAATCACTGTATCCAACTAACTGAGTATAACCCCTCATATAATGTAATCCAAACTAAGTAGTGCCTCACAAATATCTCAAAATACTCTTAACATCCTACTAATGACTATCATGAGGATCATGGCCAAACCTAGATACAAGACCAACTATAAATGAAATATTAGGGTGAGTATGGGTTAAATACATAAGACTCCCAACCATCTTCTTATGCAATGTAGGATCACAAAAGTGGAGTAGTACAAGAGGTAGAGAAGAGTTACTCTAGACTGAAAAGGAGTAGGACTTGGCTTGTAATCAGCCATAATGTTGAATAAGATCAAGGGTGTACTTATGCTAACTTAAATAAATCATTATATCTAATTTTAAAATCTATAAACTAAGGAAGAAGTTTAAAAGACCAAGATCTATCATGTTGAACTAGGCTAAAAGTGCCTACTAAATAGTCTAAATCTGAGATGAGGAGCTGCCTATGAGAAGCAAATCATCAACATACAAGACTAAAATAACAATGTCCTCCCCAATACATTGTACATATACTATAACAGAGTGGCAATGAATAAAGCTAGTAGAGAGAAGAAATGAATCCATCTTCTCATACCAAGCCTGAGGGGCCTATTTGAGACCATAAAAAGACTTCCTAAGTTAAAAAAAGAGAAGAATCATGAACAAACCTAGTAAGATGTTCCATATAGATTTCCTCATGCATGTCGCCATATAAAAATGCACTTTTCATGTCCATATGATGTACTAGCCAACCCTATGATGTAGCAAGAGAAAGTACAAGGTGAACAAAATCCATCTTGGCAATAGGTGCAAGAGTCTCAGAGTAGTAAATGCTTTTTATTTGCAATAATTCCTTTACAACAAGATGTGACTTATACTTGTCAATGGACCCATTATCTCCATACTTGGTGTGATAAATCCATTTGCACCTAACCAAGTTCCTTCTCTTAAGAAGAGTGACCAAATCTCAAGTGTGATTCTTCACCAATGAAGAATACTCATCAATCATCACATCATCCCACTCCTATATTCCATGAGCCTATGAAATATATTATGGATCCCTAGAGAATGCCTGACACAAAATTCAAGTACATATAGAGTGTGCATGATGATTCCAAGTAGGTGGAAGATTCTATAGTAATGGTGTTGCCTCATCAACTATAATATGAGCCCACTTAGGCATAGTGGTAACATAAATGTAAACATGATCCTCATCCTCTATAACCTCCTCAAGAATCTCCTAAATTGGCTCCTTGATGAATGAATTCTCAAGAGGAGGTGAATCATGAAAAGAAGAAGAAGTAGGCATAAAAGAAGATGAAGAGTCATGAGATGTAAAATTCTCATCAAACTGTACCTATGTTCAAAAATGAACATCATGAGTATCAGGGTCTAAAAATGATAATCTCTCATGTTATCACAATACCCAACAAAGATCAAAGGTTTGTTCTTCTTGTCCAATGCTTTATTTTTCTTCTTTGGTATGAATGCCTAAGCAAGGCTCCTAAGGACTCAAAAAAATGAGACGTCAGGCTTGGATCTAGACCAAGCCTCCTTTGGAGTTATATGCTCCAGTGTTTGATGTGGTGTGTGGTTTTTAATGTAGTTCGCACAATTAACTACCTCTACCCAATAGATAGGAGGTAAATCTTATGAATGCATCATGCAGTTAGCCATCTCCTTCAAAATTCAATTTTTCCTCTCTGCTAATCCATTCTACTATGGAGTATGTGCAATAGAATATTGGTGAATAATACCATGGGTTGCTAAAAAATTAGTGAACTCTTGACTGAAGTACTCCCCCCATTATCTGTACAAAGCTTCTTGATGCAACTCGATGACTATTTCTTGACCAAAGCCTTAAAAACTTTGAAGTGAGCAAAGACATCACTCTTTTACTCAAGAAAGTAAACCCAAGTACACCTTGAAAAATTATCAATGAAGGTAAGTGCATACTTATCTCCATTGAAAGGAGTAGGAAAGACCATCAAATCACTGTGCACAAGCTCAAGTGGTGAAGAAGCTCTCATGGACATCCCCTTAGGAAATGGATTTTGGTATTGTTTCCCCAATACACAATTGGGGTAGACTCCATCAAGACATGAAAATGTAAGAAGACCCTCTACCATGCTGTGAGTGCCCAACTGCCTTCAAATATATATAGTTTAGGTGTCCAAATCTCTCATGCCAAAGTTGACTCTCAAAATGTGCATGAGAAACTAAACACATCCCTAGAAAAGAAGTATCATAAAAACCCTCAAAATAGTAAAGTCAAGAAATCTGATCAATAGCACCCTATGCAATGAGTGTGTGGGGCTCTAATAAAGATCAAATTTCAACACCTTGTGGTGTGAAAGTCACTATCTTAACCTAATGAGAATAACAAATCTAATACACTGAAAGTAGATTGGTGGCGATGTCTATAACATATAATGCATCATTTATGCATCTACCATCTAGTTGTATGTCATCCTTCTCCTTAGCAGAAATGAAGGAAGAGTCTCCAACCTTAATTTTGTAATTAGAACTCAAACCAATAGATACAAATGACTCCTTAAAAGAAGTCATATAATTTCAATCTACCGACAACATTAAGTGCATTCCCATACTCATGAGATGGAGAAGGAGAGGAGATATAGATCTTGTGTTTCCTAATGGCATCCTCTAAGGCTTGCATTATTTTGAAACACCTAGACTCATCATGATTAATCCCCCCATAAAATGAGCAAGATAGGTTAGGCTTATACTTGGATTTGGAAGATGGTTTGGGTTTAAATGTAGAAGTGTTGTTAGGCTTAGGTGTATTGGTGTTGGGAGTCTTAGATACATTTTGAGGTGGAGGAGGAATCTTTTTCTTTTAACCTTAGATTTTCTCTTAGACTTAGGATGTGAGGCCACTAATTCTTTCTGAGAGGTGGAAGACTCAAGGTGAGACAATTTGGATTCATCCCTAGTGAGTCTCTCACAAAACAACTCAAGATTTGTCATTTGGAATGTGGTACCTAATGCATCCATACTAGAGAAAAATGTAGAGATAATGATTTGGAAAGGACCACTCAACTTAGACAATATTAAGTAGACACACTCTTCATCCTTTTTATCTCAACCACTCCCCTTCAACTATGTTAATATATGCTTGAACTTTGTGAGATAAACTACAATGGAAACAAAGTAATTTGGATTTAGTGAAGTGAGATCAACATCAAGTTGCATGGCTTGTAATTGGTCTACTTTCCCGAACAACCCTTGTAACTTATTCCACATTTTAAATGGAGTATCACACCCATCAAATTAAAATAGAAGACCATCACTTACATAACTCTCAATTAATCCCATACATTCTTCAAACTTACACTGATGCTGAAATTTTTCATATTCCCCTATGAATTGTGGTTATGTTTCATTCATTAAGGACCATAATCCTTTACACTTAATAATTATCTCTATTCTAAGTCTTCATGTGTGATAATTGTGTGTCGTTAAAGGCTCACAATGATCAATGCTAGATATATAATCCATGCCAACCAATCACCAAGAGTAGAAAGAATGAAAAGGGTGCACAAAAAAGGCACTGAGACAAACCCCCTAAAGATGTATTATAGGACCCCCTCCCCCCCCAAATTTAACACTTTATAAAATTAGTGAATTTTTATAATTTGATGACACCATATGATATAGAATCGAAAAACATGCACTTTTGAAAAAAATAGAACTCAAATTCAAGTTGTCATTCAAAAGTTATAAGTATTTTGATTTCCCATAAAAATGGGTCAAAACAATTAAAATTAACTAAAATTAGAATTTTAGGCCAAATCAAAAAAGAACATAGACCAACCAATCATTGGAACTAGAATTTCAACATAGACTTAGAAAAGTCAATGAAAATGAAAAAACATTTTTTGGGTTACCTCAGGAAGCGTGTAATCAAGTTTTACTCCCTCTTTAAGCAAAAATACAACTTATTAATCAAAAAAATAAAAAATTTATAGCTATGAAAAGAGAGGAAGGTGGAGACAGTTGTCTGTGGGCTCCACAAGTAGATCTAAATCAAAACTTTCTAGAAAAGAAAGATTCTGAGGTTAGAATAATGATATCCCATACCTTCCCAAGGATCCAATGATAAATTTGATGAAATATTATAAGGAAAGATTATATTTATAGTGCCAATCTATTCTCCCAACATAGTACTAAACTTATCATCAAATTGAAACACCTTTGTAGAAACGACAACACCAAGTGGAAAAACTCAATGCTTCATTCTATTTTGCCAATGCCAAAATTTTGAATATTATAATGCTACAAAAAAAAAGGACCAGAAAAAGATGTCATAGGATGAAATGCTAATGCTTAGGAATGGTCAACACCTTAGGTGTGGAAGAGAACTAATCCAACATAACAACAAGTATATCAAAAACAAACCTAGAAAGGAATAAGAGTTGTAATGCAAATTTGAGAGAGAAAAATACAAAGTCTCCAATGCCTCTTTGAAAGGTAACGCCAAGATCAAATAATGATGCCAAAAAAAGGATCTTAAAGTAGATCTAATTTAATTTCAATGCCTCAACTCTTCAACATAGTAGCTCTGACATCAGACAAAAAATATCTCTCCTTCTAAAGCAAAGACCTCTCTTTATATTCCAATTCTTTGTTGAAAAATAAGATGCCATAGACAAGAAAAAAACTTGATCTTGTAACTCAATTTTGTAGAGCAAAAGTATGACATTGAAAAGCTAATTTCAATGCTTCATTAATTTCAATGCCAAAGAAAAATAATTATGACTTCAAGCTTTGCTTTGAAATCTAAAACTCATTTCATAGATCTTGCTCTAGCATTCAAAAACAATGCAATTTTGAAAAAATCTAAAGAAGTTTAGCATAAAAATACATCAAAACTACTGCCTTAGATTTTAAAAAATGAGTTGTTTTAAAAAAATCTTAGCTTAGATTTGAAAAAAACATGAAAAATAAGGAGACAAATCCAATAGAGGTACTAAGTTCTTCTCTCTAGATTTCAAACTTGGATGGTTGGAACTTTTTCAAGGTTTTGGTACCATGTTAGGAATGGTAAAAACATTCCATGAGGCCATGATTAGAAGAGTTCTCAATAAGAACATCACAATAGTTGTAGACAAATGAAATACATCACAAAGCAAAGCCAAATATATATTCAAACTATGAGAATTGAATGATAAGATAATACAAAACACTTGCTTATATAGGCAAGGCAAAAGAGAAACCTATCTAATCTAACTAGTGTGGGATAAAACCACAAATAGTGATAAACAGTGCACCTAACAAACATGAGTAAGAACACCTGAAATACTCTAAAAATCCCTTATTTTCTCTCTCTCATGTGGAATATTCTTTATAATCATATTGTTATACAACTTATAACTCCACTTACATGTATTTCATCCCATATACATGGTTTCTACCTAGATATACCTAACTCCTTGGCTACATGGTTTTTACATAAGCTAACTACCACCTGTTAAGTTTTAATGTCATATCTTATGTACAGGAAAGAAATTCCTTCTCCTCCTCTCTCCCAAGAGGGTGATATCTACTTTCCCTCTAACTAGGTCCATGTTATCACCCATCCAAAAGGTGAGGCATCCTATACTATTGTTTCTAATGCATGCATTAAGCCTATAACTTCTTCAAACCTTCTTCAGCATATGTTCTTACATGTTCAATCAGAAGCAACTAGTGTTTTCACTTGTAAGACTCTAAGGGATCAAATCACCATTATGAGCAAGTTAATTTTAGATGTACAAATGCAGAATCAACTATTACATGAAAAGATCATAACATTGAAAAATCAGATTATAATACAAAAGCCTCAAAGGCACCCTAGTGTCAATCATGTATATGCACATTCACCTAGTCAATTGGTTTCAAGCAATCTTACATATCAAAATAGGAAATCATAAAAAAGTAACTCTACAACTAGGGATTCAAAAATCAAATAAGAGTTCAAGGGAGGTACTAAGGGAAATGATTAAATCTAAGTTGATCAAACTACATCTTCTATATCCAGTGAGAAGATCCAAATATTATTGTCCAAATATTATTGTGCATATCATAGAATGCATAGGCATCACATAGATTCATGTTTTGCATTGAAAAAACATATAAAATAGATAATTGTTAATGACTATCCTATACAAGGTAAACAATCAAGAAATACATAGAGACATAGGAACACATTCATTAAGGTTAAAATTTAGAAACAATACAAAATTGGTTACCAAAACATAACTCAGAATAACAAAAAGATTAAAAAAACAAAATTAGAGCAAGAAATAGTACCAAAAGCACAGGTAAAGCATGAAAAAGATGCAAATCTATCTCTCCAAAATGAGGCTCAATTTTCAAAGTAGTGTGGGTTTGGTCAACAATATCTATAATAGTTTGATTATCAAGGTCAAGGGTTGGGAAAGCATTCTCAAGACATCACTACTCTTATTCTAGTAATTGATAATGGTTGTCACCAAGGTTTGAGATTTATTAAACATCCTAAGTCAAATAATTCATAGACACAATATATCAAAGAAAAGGATTTAGATACAACAAAAGTCAACATTAGCATCCCATTGGTTCAAAATCAAGATGATAATGATGAGTGGAATAATACAAGTTATTATGATTTCTAATATATCAACAATGAATCCAAATATTTAGAGTCATATTTTTAGCCATTTCCCCATGCTTCATAATCACACATAATTCCTTTGTTTGATATAGGACACCATGATAGGGAGTCTCCCACGAGACTCATCAGTTAACATCTTTCCTTTCCAGCTTAATTATACATAGTTTATTTTATTTACTTATACATAGTTTCTAAGTATTTCTTGTACATAGTCTTTCTATGATTGATTGTACATAGCTATCAAAAATACTAAAAATAATACAAAATTTCAAAATCCAAAAACATTCAAATATGTCAAAACACTAAAAATATTTTGATTGTATGCATCATCCATGCTTTACATTTTCTATTTTATGCTATTGTTTATCAATTTATCTACATTACCATGCTTCACTTGATCTTCTTTGAGTGTGTGTAGTGACATCCAACTCTTTGATTTCCTCATCGTACCCATTAAGGTGGCATCCTACTTCTACATTAGATACATCTATATACATACCCACTGAGGGCATCTTCTACATAACTACACCATCTAGGTTATGCCATTCCTACACCACACGCTCTTTTTATAATATTGATGTACATTATTTACTAGCTTACACAAATTATTATATCAACATCTCACTATTATATATAACTTATGTATTTCTTAGCATATACCTAGTCTTGTACTAACATGTCTTGCATACTTTCCCTCTTATTTTGATCAGTTAGATGTGATTGTATTTCCAGTATATTTATATGCTTTTCTTTCTTGCTTTACATAGATAAATTGATTACATTCCTTAGTTCTTGTTTCATCTCCTATATGTGCCTTAGGACATTTTCCAATGTCCTTTGCCTCTATTCATGTTTGTGCCTTATGACATTTTTCAATGTCCTTTGCATGTAATTTTCTATGTGATTGTGGCTTCCATGCCAACCTTACTTATTTCAATTATATTTGTATGTGGTATTTGAACATGCCTTGTATGTTTGGTTTCCAGTTTGAGTGACATGTGCCCATGTCCCTTGTTTGCTTTGCCTTGGCCACCCTTGTACGCCTCTTACTTATTATCTTGTGTGCTTGTTGCTTGATACTTTTTTATTGTTTGTAATGCCATGATCCATGTCATGAATTATCTTAATTTATTGGATGCCATGATGGACATCATGATCCATCCCTCTATGAATAACTAAAAACTAATCAAACCTCTAGTTCTAATTAAGTACATTATAAAAGATATTATATTATTATATCTATCTAGGCATACCCCTATTGATCTAACAATATCTCATTATAAACCATGTTATATCTTGAGATATCTTGTCAATTATCATTACTATATCATATATTTTATAGCATAACACACTTGCAGGGATCTTTTTTCTAAGGATAGTCATTGTAAGGTCTTCATTCCTACCTTTAGAAGAGGGGCAACAAATAGGGGTTTTGTCATAGAGATCAGAACTCCTAATGATTAAAAAATAACATTTAGATCACCCAAAATAACAATCAAACATCAAACCAGATAGAATAAACTAGATAAATAGTGAAAATATCAAAACAATCATCAGATTTAGCCTAGGACAATAGCACCAAGATTGGAATATAGCATCATTGCCACTACTATCCATTTTTAGTTCTCCTATCTAAATATCTAAAAAACCAAACTTTCTAGAAGCAGGCAGAAAAGTAGGTTCAATTACAATTTTTCATAGTTAGACCAGTTTAGAATTAGCATTTTTCAATACACTTTTTCTTATAGAATCTATATATAGGGGAATCATGTGTAGCATGATGACTCTCACTTCTATTTTTAGATAAGATAGTTGATATAACTTATAAATCAAAATCCATGTTCCAAACACTAATGATTGGGGGTAATGTGTGTGGCACATTTATTTTCTTTTCTTTTTGAGTTCAGTACTACCCAAGCATTCTCAATAATTACATGTCTTACTCCATATGTAGGTGGTTGTCATCATTTTTAAGTGGCTTTCATACAAGCCTAACCTCCACATTTTGGAATGGCTTTCATATAATCCTAGTGCACTAGTTTTGGAGTGGATTTCATACAAGCCTAACTTCCATCTTTTGTAAATTCTTTGTCCTTTCCCCAAAACGTTTCCTCTTAGAAACCCATTCAAGAAAGTGGCCAAGGGAAGGAATATATCATGATGGAGCAAGATGGCACACTTGTGGAATATTGTGAAGAAGAAAATCTAAGTTTTGAAGATCACATTGAAAGGGAAATTGAGTTGGAAAATTAGATACGGATGAAACCTATCATGGCAGCTAAAGGTAAACTATCTAAACCCACTTCTCCAAATTGTAGTCAAAGTGATAATCCCAAGGAAACTATACGTATCCTAGACATATCTTTCACCCCTTCATCAAACTCTCAATCCCATGAGGCTATCCTTGAACCCGCCTACCCTAGATGGAAAGATGTGATGGTATCCCATGAGGAAAAGAACAAGTTATGTTCAAATGGAGAAGTTGTTAGGGAAGATACATTGGGAACCATTAAACTCCCTCCCACCCCTCCTTAAGATACCATTTAATCCATCCTTCCACCCCCTCCAACTGATCAAGGTTTCCTTCCTAATATGGAGAATTATCTTGCTACTTGGGAATCTCCTCTAACCAAGCTCCCTATTTTTGAAGTGTCTAAGGTTGATGTCACTAAGAGAGAGGATGAGACTAAAATATTAGATTGGATTGAGGATTAAGAAGGGTTGAGTGATGGTGAGGAGAATTTAGGTTGTGAGGAAATGAAATAAGATTCCCCTTGTGTTGGTAAAGATGCCTTGGAACAAGATTTCTGGACTATAAAGAAGAAGAAGAAATGGCCTTTCTTGTCTCTCTTTTTCATGATCTATGACAGCCAAAGGATGATGACCTATGAAAAATATTTGAGATCATATGTAATGAAGTTGAAGCTCTCAAAAAACCTAAAAATCCCTTGGATCTGACTAGGCATAGCAAGCAATAAGATGTGGCTCAAAAGGAGGACATGTGGCAGATTTACATGTAAATGTTTCAAAAGTATGAGGAGGAAAAGACCAAGCTCCTATACAAGCAAGCTCAAGATCAGAGAGAACAAATACATGTTGAAGAGAATCATCATGAAGAGAACCTGGATCATAGTAGAGCAATCTATGATGATTTTAGGCCTATGGATGGTAACTTGAAGCTTGTCTCTACATCTACCTATGTATCCACCTCCAACAATATTCATGAAGAATGTAATCAAGAAACACCTTCAAATGGTTATGATACAATTCTCCTTGAAGAGTTTGAAGAGATTATGAGAATGGAAAAGGATGATGAGATCCTTCAAGGAGAGATGAACTTGCAATAAGTTATGCCATATATGATTTTTTAGATTTATCATGACAAGATGAAGGGACAGCAGTTTGAGGCATGCTTTGAGGTTTAAAAGGACCTTGACTACTTTGAGAATTCATGGGAGATTATTCCATTAGATGATGTACAAAATCAAGTAGCAAAGAGGAAGTAATATTTATCTAGTATCCCATCCAAGAAGTATGCCTGACATCCTCACTAATATAGTGAGGAAGGAGACTTAAGATATTTCGCTTTTGATCTAGGAAGGAGGTATAATCAAGAGCAATGTACATATTTGTTTCCTTTCTACTATGTTTATTTTCCCTAAGTGATAAGTAGCACAAGTGTGTTTGATCTAGTATTTGTTGTGTGTATCTTTCCTTTATGTGTTTTATGTAGTCAATGGTTGTCTTGTTGATCAAGGTTTTGAGTCATGATCAAGGTTTCTTGTTTATTTTAGTCCTTAAATGACTCCATGCCTAATGGACTAATTAGGATATTGGTCTAGTCAGTATATTAGGCATAATACCCCTACGAGTCACCAATTTGTTGACCAAATTTTGGCCCTTTAGGTTAAAATTGGGCACCCCTATTTGAAATCTTAGTTATCAAAGTTTATACCTTTTGGCTAGAGCCAATATGCAGATTTTCTTCAAAAGAGGTGTTCTACTATAAGCCCACAACAAATGTACAAGTGTTATTTCTTTTGGAAATATTTTTTTTTGTTTTTGGCTAAGCCTTTTCATAGTAATTATTTTTGATCCTTTGTTTTTGACTAATGTCTATTTCTTTCAGACTTTTCTTTCTACCAAGTGCCAAATTATTTCAAACAATTCATCTGAGATAAATTTTCCAAAGCAAAAGACGAAGGATAATCCATCCTCAGGATGGTCCTTTTTAACTTTCCCAAAGGATAAGTCTTCAAGTAGCTACTCTACATAGGTTTTTTTGAAATATATGTTCTAAGAAAAGTGCCCTTCGTGATCTTCCCGAAGGATATCACCTAGACAGAGTACCCTACGCGATCTTTTTGGAAGGTCTTTTCCTTGAAGAAATAGACCTAAGTTAAACTTATGAAGGGTATTTTCATGGGAAGGTGGACCAAATAGAAGTTTCAAAAGGGCATCTTACAAGTTTTGAAGGGCATTTTATAGATTTTTGAAGGGTCTTTCCCTTTAGAGAATGGTCCTTTTCAAAATATTTGAAGATATTATTCTTGAACTAAATGGTCTATTTTCAAAAGCCAAAGGGTCATTTTTAAAAAGCCAATTGTACTTTTAAATTTCCCTAAAGGGTATTTCCTTTTGGGAAGGGCATTTTGAATATTTTTGAGGGTCCTTTTCATGATAGCTAAAGGTTCATCCAATAGTCTAAAAGAATTAATATGGAAAAGGAGGCCGAAGGATTTGTTTCAAAAAAAAAGCTCGAAGGAAAAGACTCAATGTAAATATCTTGAATTAATTATCTCAAGAAAATTATTGAAACAAAGTGGCTAAAAAAGTCTAAAAGAAAATAGATCAATGGGAAAAAATGTCTAAGGAAAATATCCCAAACGAATTCATGACAAATCCATGAATGTCAACTTTAGGGTCATTGGCTAGCCATTGGAATTACAAAAATCTTGGTAAAAACTTGAGGGCAAACATGGAGGTGAAAATGGTAGAATCTTAAGCATCTAGTCCAGACAAAGTAAGCAAAAAATAGGTAGGTCAACGGTTCGAGTCATTGTTTGTAGTCAACCAAATAAAAGGGCTTCCATGAAATAATAAAAATGTGTGTGCAAAATATGGCTAGTAGTTAGGGAAAGTATTTTCTAACTATTGAAATGGATTCCATTTCCCTCAAGTAGTGATATGTGTTGACTCCCCTGTTCATAGTTTCAAATACTTATGGATGGTCTTTGATGGAGGCAGTTTCATGAAGGATGGTAGAAGAGTCACTGCACCATTTTTGTTCTCAGGCCTGAGCATGTTTTTCTATAACCTTTGAGCTTCCCTCTTTTTTTTTCTCAAAAATTCTATAAATTTTGGCCTTTTCGCTATTGTATGGCATCTCTCTACTTAGGTATGGTTAATACCTACCAAAATTTTGTCTTGAATCAATAAAGATAGTTATTTTTTACCTCATTCAAGGATTCTCTAAGTGTATGTGATGGCTATTATCTTGTACAAGTGTATCTTAACTTACCTTCACATGTCAATTTTCTTAGTACCTTGTGATTTCAAATACTTCTCTTTGCAAGCCAATAAGAAGTGTCAAATAGATTTGCAGGTGTGGGCAAATAGCTTTTCTAATAATGTGTCTTAGAATGCCTATTACCTAAGTCTTCCTATCCTAAGCCAATTCTAAGACCCCATGTTGAAACATTGATCAAGAAGAAGGTTTTTATTGGATGTAGTGTATGCCAAGCTTCTCTTAGCTCAAAGTACATGTCAAGAGTGTGAGTAGAGCAGACATTTGGTGCACACCTCCAGTAGAATAAGTTTACTTTTCATATTATTCTTAACCCTTTTCATTCCCAAGTTGTTAGTAGTAGTAACATGAACTTAAATGGTGCATCAAGGGGAGTTATCCCCTAATCTAGAGATTCACCCCTAATAGGGATACCCACCGCCCTAGGGTGGTTTCATTGTGTCACTTTAGTGAGGAGAAGATTGTCTCATCTCCTCATTGGGTGCATTCAAGTGACAATAGTTACATTGGTGATAATTTATGGAGTCATTAATATAATTATATGTATTCATGTTCTCTTACATGTATATTTGAGTTATTGACATTGAAGCATGGATGATACATTCTAAATAATTATAGTTTTCTTCACAACCTCTCAAGTAATCCTCAAATATGTACTTGTTTATTTTCATTTTTATCTACATGCATGCATGAACATCAAAGTGGGGCATTATTTAGACATCTAATCTTGATAAAAAACCATGTAATTGTGAAAAAGTTGTCATCCCTTTGTACATTTGGTTCATTTTATTGTTTTAGGCTCTTTTTGGTACATTTTACCTTCATATTTGGGATTTCAAAGGCTTGTGTCATCTAAAATTTCTCATGAACACCTTAAGATATGACAAATATCTTCCTTGTTATTCATCAATCATCTTACCATTCATCTTGATCTTTGTTTCATGGTTATTATCTGAGATGGCCATTTATTGGATTCATACTAAAAGTGGCTTGACCACTTTTTAATCTATCCCAAAATTGGTTGTGTCTTGTGGGTCTATTATGCCACCATGTCCTAATTTCTCGTGCCTTGATTTTTAATTTTCATACATTTACATGATATGTGTTAGGAAAAATTAGTATTCAAATGGTTATTTGTAATTTATCATATAGTAAATTAGTTAATAGATTATATTTTTATTTGGTTGTTAGTTATATATATTGTTGTAACAACAGCATATCATGTATAGATTATAGGTTAGTTGTTGAGATATTCTAGGAGATATGATGCACCTTATTTACAGGGAAGACATAACTTATATATTTATATGATTTTTTTGTGAATTAATCAATGAATTATTATAATTTTGATCTTTGTGTTTGACTCTTTCAACTTACTAACAATGGTATCAGATCCATTTAGTCATGAGTCATTAGACATGAGAGTCTATACAAGAAAATGAGATGTGATTAAATACTATTCATAAATTCTAAAATAATTTATGGTCTCAAGTGATTGGTTTATTTTGCCTTCTTTTTAGTTGTCATACACGTAAAAGTTTTCAAATGCTAATTGTGCAAGTAATGTGGGATTATATTTCAGCGTGGCTTGTACAATATTATATTTAAATGCCTAGTCAAGCCTCACATAAAATATTTTTTTCATTATAAAAACTGAATATGTCAGCGTTTGTTTATTATTAGGGGTTGATTTAATACAATTCATCTACATTTGGTGATTGATGATTATCATGAATGTTCTATAAACATTTTCTAAGAATAATTTTTTCTTCATGATCTAAGGTAGACCTCTGCACTACTAGAATGCCTTTGCCATTTTTTTCAATTTGTATGCAACCAACACCATATAATCTTGTATGTGAATTTATCTATTGATCATATCCAGTCTGGTTTGGTGTATTTATTGTATTATCAAAATTAGAAATGCAGTGATTAGATTGATGCAACATTATTTTTGGTGCATATATCTAATCAGATATATGATTGAAAGTCTTGTTGTTGCATCCTCATAGAATTATCACTATTAAGACATTTTTCATAGTTCTTCCATTTTCCTCTCATTAGGCATTCAACATTATTCATATTGGAGAGCTCTTATACTTTTCTATTAGATTGCATGCAATCTCACCACCATGCACCTATAACCACCTAATTTTAACAACATTACATCCCTCAACTTTTGTGTTGGAGTGCATCAAGGTGATGGGATTCTTAGCTTTGAATACACATTTCTCTCTTTACATTGACAATTATTCATTTTCAAAATATGTGGAGTCAATGTCCATTCATCATATCAAAATTTAGAGTATATTTTAGGTGATATTAGTCAATTAGATCTAAGTTTTGTAATTTTTTAGATAATTGTCATGTCATCTTGTCTTATTTAGTTTTATGTCAATTAGATGATTATATAAGATTAGAATTTTATATGGCATTTTTTCATTAAGTGACATATGTAGTAAATTAGGATTCATAATTAAGTTTTATTTAATTAGATTTAGTTTTATGTATGTCATCAAAAATAAAATTAATAGATTCATCATAATTTTCAAGACCTTTATGTCGATATTAAGAGTGAAAATCAAAAGAATAAGGAGTCATTATCAAAATTTATCATTGTATGTCAATTGTATATAGTCAAATTTAATAACAATGTCAAAATTAGTCATTGCAATAGATGTTTTTTATGGAAATTGACATTTGTGTTGTTTCACATTGTGGGAAGCACAGAGTTATAATAAACCTAATGTAAAAAATATTCAGCCTCAGAGCTAAAATGGTTGAGTAAGTATCTTTTTATGGAGGATGTAGTAAATAGAGGAAGGAGGTTTTCAAATCCTCTCATCAATCACCAACAATGGGGCCAATATGATTTGGTGACATTTGTTTTAGTTATTTGGTGTGGTAGTTGAATTATTTTTTTAATGTGTTTTGTAATAATAATAGAGGTTCATTTTTGTTCACTTGCATATGTGAGCTATTCTTATGTAATCCCTTGATGTAAAAACATATTAGTACTGATCAATAATTATTATAGCACTCATGGATCTTGAAAAGGTTAATGGTTATCCAAAAACTACATGAGATGAATAGGTTGAAAGGTCCCTATTCATGTCCAAGTTTGTAGTAAACTTGTTGAAAACCATGGAATTTTGATGAGGAGTGACTTTGGTTTTGGATCAAGATCATGAGGCCAAATCTATTAGCAGCACATTGTAGTTTGAGAATGGTATGTGTTCTACCATGTAAAAACTAGGGGGGGTGTTGTGAGAAAAAAATTATTCACATGGTTATTTTTAATTTATCATATGGTAAATTAGTTAGTAGGTTATATTGTTATTTGGTTGTTAGTCATATATATTGTTGTAACAATAATATATCATGTATAGATTATAAGTTATTGAAATATCCTATGGGATGTGATGCACCCTATTTAGAGGGAAGACATATCCTATATATTTGTATGATTATTTGTTGTGAATTAATCAACATAATTTTATTATTGTGATCTCTATGTTCAAATCTTTCAATTAATAATAGTATGCCTATGTGTAAATGTTTTTCTTATTTGAATTTAAATAATTTGATCTATACACATGTGTCCTAATCCATTTATCAAGCATAAATATTGTTATTGATTTGTATGTTGAGACTATATGTCACACTTTTATAAAGAATCATGTTATTACACTATTTGTTTAGTGAAGTCTTATGGTTGCATACTTATAACAAAATATGGTTGTATTAAGGAGCATATAACATTATTGATTATACTATGGAGAGGATAATTGTATAACTTGGGTTTGGTAACTCACATATAATAGAACTAAATTGATTATCTATTCTCACTTAATATAGTTTCAACCCTCAAAGGGTCTCAAGCCAATTTATTTTAAACATTTTCCTTTTCTTGGATGTGTTTCTAGGTGTTAAGGTTGAATTATGGTCACATAAATGAGAATATATTTTTAAAATGTGCACATTATTCTTCCTATTAGAGAAAACATTATATACTTACTCTAGTGATGAAGGGTTTTATAATGTTTCAAACCACAGGGATCTACAGAGCCATTTTCAAACATGATCGACCAATTTCAACACAAATTATCATTTTTCAGCTTTTAAATCTGGTGACTATCACTTTTAGAGACATTGTAAAATTAGTCATCATCATATATCATTTACACATACCTAGGAGATCCATTGGATTATTCTAGAACCTATGTATTGTATCGCAATCACTATCAAAAATTAGGTAAATTAAAATTTAGGAACACATCTCTATTTACCCATCTCTTTAACTTTTAATTTACTAATCATTCAATTTCTTTCATTCCTAGTAGCTCATAGTAAAATATAATTTATTTTATTTATTGTGATTACAACAAAATTCTGTGTCATTATTTTACCTAATTAATGTATTTTTTTTGAACATTTGTGCTCCCTTTTCATAAAATAAGTTTTTCAATCCAAAAAAAGGGGAAATTTTCTCTTATTTGTCATATTTATTAGTGAAAATTTTGAAATATTTAAGACATTTATCAAATATATGGTAGTTGAATTTACCATATTTTACTTGTCATCAACCATAATAATGGCCTCATGTGCTTTAATTGATGCAAAATGAAAATTCATCAAATTACCATGATAAAAGTATATCTCAAGCTATAATTTTTACTTTTTTCTTTCCCTTTATATAGTGGGAAAATTCCTACAAAACTATTTTCATTTAGCTCATTTTCCAATGTTATTTTAAGTGTTTATTAATGCAAATGGGGTTGAGTTAATAACTATGACATGTTTTTCCATATCACTATAGATAAATATTTGATGATTGAGTTAAATTTAAAAATAATGGCATGTATTTAGTATTCCATTATTCACTATCACTTATTCTTGTTTATTTAATGATGCTAGTGTGATATGGATAATGATGATATTTATGATATATGATGATGTAACATGCTATTTTTCATGGCATTAACCTCTATCGAAAATCTTCTCTCTTATTGAGATGTGTTTTTCACTATGATCCATGTGTTTCAATCATATCTCAATAGGATCCCATATTCTACATTTATTTTTATCACTATTTTGATGTTTTCCATGTTTCAATGTACACATTTTATTGATAATAATATGGGATTGAAGGCTTGTCCCTAGAAAAAATTAGGATTCCAAATTCATTTCATAATTCATAGTGACTTAATGACCTAGTGGCTCATATTTTCTTTTAGATATGGAGGTCCATCACTTGAAGGCACATAAGGTTCCAACTCCACTTAACATGTATATCTCCTTTGATGATATGACATACCAAGGGACTTCCATTGTATAATGGGGCTAAAGGAGGTTTTTTATAGTAATTTATTTCATACTAAAATTTACTTATTTTTATAACATCTCATTAGTGTGTTCATAAGTTCAACCAATATAGCTCATATTCTAAAAGATCATTTTCACAAACATTATATGTATATGTAGTAGTACTTATATAAATACCCAACACAATAATAATATGTAAGTAATAATGGGAATAGTTTCATATGAAAGAAATTTTCTAGTATCGGTAGAGACTGAAGATATTTTCTTCAAGTTATTTTGATGCCTTATACAATCTCCTTGAAATGGATTGACTATATTTTCCACATTATTCACCTTGAGTTTTGATACTCAAATTGGCTATTTTAATTTTGGATCTTATTATATAGTGGCTTACTGGTTGATTTATGTTAGAAACAATTGATCTCTATGAATTATATCCACTTGTCCATGTCTAAATTTCATATATTGATGAACAGGTCAAGGAACTAATTTTGTCTATGTATCTCAAGTCTATTAACATGTTATATAATTCATTTGTAGAAGTTATGTGAAAAAACATTGAACCTTATTTGGTCTAACTTGAGTAGGTAAGATGATACATCATAAATTTTATTTTTTTATACCAACACATCCTTAATAAAAAAATTATATAATTTATATCATATTTACAAAATTTAAGACTAAAAGGACCATTATATGAACTATCAATTGAAACAATACATTAAAAATTTGAATTATTAATTTAATTAATTATCATAGAACATACCCAACACAATAATAATATGTAAGTAATAATTGGAATAGTTATACATTTGTACACCAAGACAAAATCTATAGCAATATGTGTCTACAACTTATAGAAATCCACTCATTAAAATATAGACTTAAATATTCATAGCTATCATTAAGATGACCAAAATAAATAAATTTGGGGTAAATAAAATATTATTTTTTTGGGATAAAATTTAATATAGATGATGTATGCAATGAGCATTCAATCTAAACATAGTTTCTAACATTCAAATTTTAGGTTTTGTTCATCTAATTTTCCTTTCATTTTCCCACCCTCAATTCTCATAGTGAGCTATGACTCATGTGCCTAAAATATTTTATTATGTATACTTTAGAGTGCTAAGGAAAATAAATTGGATTGAGGAGCACATGTTCATTTGGAACTTTGATGATTTATTATCCCTCTAGGTGGGTGAAAGGATGGAACTATGACATACTTGATTTTAACAAGAAAACTATGGAACATAATTTCTTGTCAACATAATGTGTGTCATAGTTCCATATTGTGAAATTTACAATAAAAAAAATATGTCAAAAAATAATATATTACATTTAAAAGAAAATAAATTTATCTAATGTGCACTAAAAGTGTTTCATTGTAAATGTAAGTTCCTAGTCTCAACATTTTAGCTTTCATAGACCCATATTTATGGTATTATTATGCATATTTTTAATTATGTGCTCACACCATATATTTTTTGGTTAAACCCATACCTCAAAGTGGGGGAAAATGTAAACCCCTAAAAAATTCCATTTGAAATTTACTTAGTGTTATTAATATATGTTTAATGCATTTTTTTGGTGGGTGATTGGTATAAACTAGAAATTATTTAACTGCTACATCAAATTTTTTAACTTGAAACCCTCTTTTTCTCAAGTCATTGAGATATCCCCCTTATCAATTTTTGAATTTCCTTGACCCATGTCAAGCTTGTCACTACTGTCCCAACGCATGTCTTGACTATTTATAGGTCATAGAAAGATTATTTTCATCCCACTTCAAAAAGTATGGTCCCATTTGTCCCTTTCTACCCTTATATTTAACGATTATTTAGATTTATAAATAATTATATATACCATTAAACTATTGAAATATTAATTTAGATTACGAAATATACATAACCTAAATGTGAAATACAGTAAAATTTAAAAAATGAAATGAGTTATAAATAGTAATAAATAATGAAATAAGAAAATATAGCTTGAATCTAAATTTTTTTAACTATATAGGCAAATAGCTAATATAAAACTACTTGATAATATCTAAGAATTGTTTTGCATCCAAAAATAGAATTTTTTGATATACTAGGATAGTGCCACACTAGGGTGGACTTGTCTAGTGATTGTGATCATGTTTGAGTTAACTGTGTGATTGATTTTTCTGTCTATGTATCTATAGTAGTTAGAGATGCAATGTTGTCTATTTGTGATATCTAATTTGATACATGAAATACTTGCAATACAAAAACCCTAGTTCTTTTACATAAACCAAATTGACATCAAATATAAAATGATGGAACTAAGCAAGGAAAATATCCAAAGTTATCCTAAAAAAATTTTGTGTAATTTAAGTGTTGCCTACATATCTTAAAATGTCCTAAGGCTAATGTAGTTCTTCCTCCTAGAGTAAGTGTGTGAATCTTGATATTTTATTATATGGATGAAACTAGTAAATTGACTTGAATGCTTGATAACGAATGTCTTGACCTATAATAGAATAAATTTAGACCTTATCTATGACTGTTATAATAAATAAAAATTGGAATTGGAAATATTAGTTCCCTTTTTCTCAATGTGCATTAGATTTTATAAGTGATTACTATTTGATATATGCTAGATATGTATTAAATGACTTTAATGTGCTTATGTAGTTTCATGTTTGAAATATTTATATTAACCAAATTTTCTAAAAGTGTATGAGGTCCAACATGAAGTGTCTCACATTTAAAAATCTATTTTTAGAGTAGGGGGATAAGGCACACTAGTAGACAACATCAAGTTGTGTCCATGTCCGACCTAGTGTGATCTTGTTTTAGAAGGATAGAGATTGTTAGAACTTGGCTAACAGGAACCTGAAATCATAATAGATATGCATAAATGATGTTTATATTATTTTAAAGACAATAATTATTATAGTGAAGGCTCTCATAGAGATTGCAATTTAATAAAATGGTGAATAGACCAAGTAAAGTAAGGATGTCAAGATTAAATATTGTAAATCACTTAATGATTATATTTAAATGTCTACATTTACCCTCTCCACCCCTCCCCTTTATTCTAGTGATTTAATAAAGTGAAATTACTAGAGTAAAGTAGATGTGAACCTAAGTGTGTATACACACTTTATGTTTTGATGTGAAGCTTGATTGTGCAAGGTGTTTTAATGCAAAATCTGCAACAATACCATTAAAAGTAGTTATTATCCATATTTAAAAATTTGAAATTTGAAAACTGAAAATAAAGCAAGGAAAGAATACACTTTAAAAAGTATGTACTCTAATTGTTCAATAAATTTAAAGTGGATAAGTGTGTTCCCCCTTATTGATTCATTTAGAAAAATGTTGAACCTACAACAAATTAAGATTGATCTAGTTTCAACTTGAAATCTAGTGAAATACCTTAAATTGGAAAGATTGTATGCTCTAACTCTCATCTGAATCTATAAAATACTCTGTAAAATAATTGAATTGGTGGAACCACCAATTATAATTTGCTACAATGCAACCATAAACATTAAGTGTCACTAGAATTAAATATGGTAGAAAAAGAATTGTAAACACTATTTGTGGCTCATTAAAGTAAAACCATAGATGTTGAGTGTCACTAGACTCTAATGTGGCTCACTTGAAAAATGAGATGAAACACACCGTTGTTGACATATCTAAATTTCATTTGAAACTTTTATACCTTTGAAACTTTGAATTTTTATTTTAAAAAAAATACAATGTAAAAACATGAATATGAATGAATATCATGCACCCTGTATCTGTATTGTATTGATAAATAATGTCAATTTAACTTATAATTATTAGAAACATATAATTGTTTTAAACCTATAACTTGTAAATATATAAATTAGTGCACATGCATGTCATATTCCCCCATAATATGAAAATTTTAAACCATACTATAATTTTGAAAATTGTAAAATGCCATAAATCTAAATTTTTTTGCTCGTGAGCACTTGAATTCTCAGGACAAGCCCATTGTGATTACCCCATTTCTAAATGAGAGGCATAGCCTAAAAATTACTTATCTTGAAATAAAACTTGAAAAATATGTGAAAGATGTAATTATGTAGTAGCATATGAACATTTGAATTGTATTGCATCATAGTATTGAATATATCATTGAATTGTATATGAAAAATGTGTTAAATAGATATAGCATTGAAGCACATAAATAATATGTGCATGGTATGTACCATGGCACCAAATATAAAGTATAAAATATAATCAATGTATTATATGTCACAACATGATAGTATAAATTAATGAACATATAATAAATATCACATAATGTCATGTAATTTGCATAGAATGTCACACGTAAGGCTCAAATGCCACATACAAAGGACATATGAATGTTTCACAAATTAATAAGGCCAAGGGCCACATTTAAATGGCATGAGGGCATTTTAAAAGAAATAAAATGTATAAGTTGCACACTCAAGGTCAAGTGCCACACAAAATAAGCAAACAAGTCTCAACTTATCATGTAATTAACTAAGAACTTGAAAAGAAGCATAAAACAAATGAGACTAGTCAACATAAATAATATGCATCAACATTTTTTTTAAATAGAATATCCATGTAACACAATGAAAATTATGAGTGAATAATAAGACATTTATATGATATATAACTCAATCATAGTATAAAGGTTGTACATAGATACAACATGTTGAATATTTAATAGATAACAAAGAGATACCCTTAGATTAGCAAGGTTGTTGGTAAAAAGGGAAGCCCAACATTAGGAAACAATGTAATAGTATGTCATATATCACACTCACATACATTGTGAAAATCAATGTGTTTATAAAAATTAAAATATGTTATCTACTTAACATGAAACAAATAACATATGTAAGAAGTAAGCTAACAACATTTAAAAATGAATTTGAGATCTTCATTTTTTATTTTTGGAAATATTTTAATTTTTTTGTATTTTGACATATGATTTATTTTTTTTCATCATATTTGAATTTTTTTAAATTTTACCATATTTTAAAATTTAAATATTTGAAAAGTACCAAGAAGCAAGCCTTTGAAAATAGAAGAAATGGGAGGGATTCGAACAATCCACAACAAGGTGCTAAAGTATAGTGCAACAAAAAGGAAGCCAAGTAATATGCCCCTAATGTATGTGTAAAAGAGTCATATCAGTTTAACATAGATGATTGATATAGATAATAATGTATATGTCCCTAATGTACAATAAACTATTAGTGCTCATGGAGAACGTAGAAGTAGAGAGATGTGATTACATAAGTGCAGATAAATTCATAACATGATAGATATGTTATATTAAGCAAGTAAACTATCATAAAGAATGTGCATTGAAATCATTGTAAAATAATTATTTAGGATTGTTCGAACTGGTTTAAAAATCAAGTGAGCAAGTGAAAAAGTGAAAAATAAAACGAAGAGCTAGAAAAAAGCTTGGACGTTGGGATAGAATAAGTAGCAACGAGTAAAAGTTAAATGGTTATGTATAAATGAGATTATATAAATAATTAGCCAAGAGAATTGGCCTAATTAATGGGTTGGGAGGAAGTAGTAGGTTGTGCTCAACTAAGGATCTCACCAAGAGGATGCACATATGTATACATAACTATATGTGTAGACACCTAAATTTTACCATTTAGTGTCAAAATTAATTTTATCATGCTAATATTCATTATCCCCAATTAAAATTCATATTAACATCATTTCTCTCTAAATTTTGAATAATTTATTCATTCATAATTAATTAACTAGAGTATGTACAACTATTTTACTATAAAATTAATTAAAATTTCTATATTTTTCACCTCATCTAGACATTCTCTACATTTGTCTCAACCAAATGTTGACTCATCCAACCACCTCATGAGTCATTTGAAGAAAAATCAATTAACTTGTGAGTCATCCCTTTATTTTAAAACTATATTAACCCATTCATGCTAAGTCACTCAACTACCAACTAAGTATCCCCCTTATTCTCAACACATGGGAATTAGTCATCATCCATTAGGATGAGGACTCAAATCCAACCATTGATTATTTTAATAATTCAACAAATTTAGATTAATCTCAATTTTTCATCTACCATCCTTAAGTCTATAAATTGTGACATGCAATCTTCCACACAAATCATCCACCTTCAAGCTATCAAAACTCTATCGAATTATCCTTACAAATACATTGAGATCAAAGCCATTTAAAACCATAAATTATCTAATTCCCTTTGTTTGGATAAGATTTAAGCACCCACATCAAGCAACAAAGATTAAATCTATCATTTATCACATGGTGAAGAAGGTGATGAACATACATTTTATGCATTGCAAGTATTTCATTAGTTAGCTTTCTTTTATATTTCTTGCTCTATTAAGAGTTTAGTATAGTTTTAAAATAATTGAATTGCATGTTATGTTATGTTATGTTATGTTATGTTATGTTAATAGTTCACATTCTACATTTCACATTATACATTTTGGCATGTTTGGTGGGACTTTTCCCTCATCATTCACATCATAGGTGTATTTATGAAATTTTGATTTGTTTTTTATTGTTTTTCTTGTATACATGCATTTAACCTTTGTTCTCAAAGTTTTTAATTGCAATTAGAGGTTTATTTTTTTATTTTATGATCTTGTTATATGTTAACTTGCATAAAAATTAAAGTGAATACATTAACAAAAAATTCATTGAAGCAAACACTGAATTCATATCTATGGCAATGTTATATTTTTATGATTTTTCTTTTTTTGACAATTTTTGTGTGTTTTATTTGTCTAATTCCTTTATGTTTCAATTATGATCTCTATTTTGGCTTTTATTTTATATTTAAATTAGTTCTATATAACAATAAAATTATTCTATGTATCATCAAAATCATCCCAGTCAATAGTGAAATCATTCTACACAATAGAAAATTTAATCAAGTAAACAGAGAAATTATTTTGCGTAATAGTGAAACCATCCAAGTAAATAATGAAATTGATTTCTATGACAAGAAAATAATTCAAAATAGTGAAATAATTATATAAGTATCTATTTTATGTTTATTTATTTATTTTTATGAAGTTCTCATTTACTAATGAATTTTTTATTTACTCTGACTGTGTAACAATGATATTTATCCAAAGGCTAACATTTTATATTTTTCTTTCATCTTTTTTATCATTTTTGGATAGTTTAAAGGTTTCCTTGCTCTTTAAATATTTAAAAACTTCTAATATTTTTTTTCAGGCCATTAGTTTAAAATTTAGATAAACAAAATAAGCTAAAAAAACAAATTTTTTTATTGCTAATCTTTGTGCTTCTATTTTCAATTTTTGGACTAACCTTGTCATGACTTTTTTTTAAAAATTTTCTAAAAATGAAATATTTATAACACTAGATTTACTTAGACATAAAAACACTTGAGTTACATGATTTTCATGTGTTCATCAAGTTCTTCTACATATTCCATGGCCAATTTATAAACTCCTGATCCATATTTCACAATGATTATGTATGGACCCAACTAGTTAGGTTCAAACTTTCTTTTATTCTCTTGATCAATGTTAGTGTTTCATTAATTTTTCTTAAAAACAATATCTATGATTTTGATCTCTCTAGATTTAATCATATTATTTTATCTACAATGAGGGTAATTCTAATATAATTATAAATGGTTTAAGTCTTTAAGGTGTTTCTCATCAAGGAGGTCAAGCATGCTTAAGTGGTAAATGCAATGGGATTCATCATCAATTAGGTTTTTCAAGGATATGTGTAATAATGGGATCTTGAATTTAATGGGTAATATTGAATCAATGTCATAAATAAGGGAATATAGGGTTGCCCTCGTAAGTGTGCAGATATTTATGTGGTATGCTCACAAAAAAGAATAAAGTTGGATGTGTCAGCACAACCAATTTCATTGACAATTGTTTTGAGGATTTTCAAGATGTTTTTATTTGTTGTCTCAGCTTGTCCATTACCTTGCAGATAGTAGGGAGTGGACCACTTATGTTTAATGCAATAGGTATGGCAAAGGGCCTTAAATTCCTTATTTTTAAATGATTTTCTATTATCAAAGATAATGGTAGAGGGGATTCCAAATGAGCAGATAATGTGGTTTAAGATGAACTTGGAAATTTGCTTGTCAGTGACATAAATTAAGTGCATGGTTTCAAACCATTTAGTAGAGTATTTAGTAGTTGTGATGATATACTTGTGTCCATCCGAAGAATTAAGATTGATTTTACCAATGAGGTATAACCCCATATGAAAAATGGCCAAGGCATAGTTATGGGTTGTAATGTTTGTAATGGGCTATGGATAAGGTCATTGTGTTATTATCAAGGCACACACTACTTAACATATTTATAAGAATCAAATTCCATTAGAGACCAAAAGTAGCCAACACATAAAATATTTTTGTCAAGGACTATGCCACTTGTGTGAGCATCATAGATTCCATCATGAACCTCCTAAATTTATAAGTTTACCTCTTTAGAATTCAAACACCTTAACATAGTTCCATTATAGATTTTTTGATATAGGGTGTTTCCAAGGATGGTGAAATGTGAATTTGCTTGGATGAAGGATTTATTTTTATTATGGATTAAGTTGGGTGGAATGAGGTTATCATGGAGATATATATATAAATATCATGGTATATATACATATATATATATATATATACATATATATATATACATATATATACATATATACATATATACATATATACATATATATATATACATATATATATATATACATACATATATATATATATACATATATACATATATATATATATATACATATATACATATATATATATACATATATATATATATACATATATATATACATACCATGGGGAAGTGGGACCAAAAACCTTAAAAACAATATTTGAGTTTGGTTTATTATATGCAAGTATCATTAGGTGCTCTAAAATATAATTATTATGTTTTTTTTTTAGGTCAAGAAGTGAACTAATTGTAGACATTACATCTATTGCTCTATTATTATTCTGAGGCACTTCTTCAAAATATATAGACTGGAAGCTCAACTTGAGACTATCCACCATCCATTTATAAGGGATTAACTTTTCATCTTTTGCTTGAAATTCATCTTGAACTTATTTTATGATAAGATTGGAATCACCAAAGACTAGAAGATGTTGGATACCCCATTGTATTGCTAGCTTGAGACCAGATATGAGAGGCCCATTCTTTGTTATGTTGTTTATGCAAGGTAACTATATCTAAAATTATTTTAGAATTAGATATCCATTAGGAGTGACTAGTATAATTCCTACCCTTGATCTATCATTAGTGAAAAAACCATCAAAATACAACTATTAGATTAGGTATTCATACATAGACATAATTAATTCATCAAGAAAAAATGTAGTGAGAGATGTATGTTTAATTAGAGGATCTTCTATGAAAGTATCTACAAGTACCCATCCTTTGATTATTTTATGGTTGACATACTCAAGATCAAATTCAATGAGAAGCATGACCCACTTAACCATTTTGTCTATTAAAGATGTTCTAGATGAGAGATATTTGAGTGGATTGATTTTAGCAATGATCTTTGTTTGATTATTGAGCATGTAGTGACAAAGTTTTGGCGAAGCAAAAACAACTGCAAGACATGATTTTTCCATAGAATATTAATTGAGTTTATAGGACACCAAATTTATTATTTATTAGTAGACTATTATTTCTACCCCATGTTTATTTTGTTGTGCCAAAAATGCCCCAATGCATATCATGTTGTTGATGTGTACAAAAAAGGTTTGCATGGGTTAGGTGGCATTAGGACAAATGGATTGGAAAGACATCGTTTAAGATTTTAAAAGTCTTTTGACAATATTGATTCCAATATAAGGGAGTGTCCTTAAGTATAAATGTAAATAGGTGACATATGTTTGTAAGCTACAAAAGGAACCTTCATATTTCTTAAACTTTACCTTGTTAACTACATAGGTGTTTGAGAATTTTGGGTGGAGATATGTCCATGATAGATATAAAATTTTAAGGATAAAACTCAATGACTTGATATGGTACTATGAATCCAAACTTTCCTAAAATAACCCTAAATACACACTTCTTTGGATTTAAATGAAGTTTATATACTCTTGTTCTTTCAAATAGTCTGTAGAGGACCTTGGGATGTTCTACTCTAGTCTTTGATTTAGCTAAGATTCCATCTATATAGCCTTCCATGATATCTTGAAGCATGTCTTTGAAGATGACCACCATTACTCTTTGATAGGTAGCTCCAACATTCTTAAGACCAAAAGGCATTACTTGATAACACAAAGTGTCTCAAGGTGGTGTGAATGTTATCTTGTGATGGTCCTCAAGAGCGATTTTAATTTGATTATAACTTGAAAATTGATCCATCAAGGACAACTTCTCATGACTGGTGGTGGGGTATATAATCATGTTCATGTTTGGCAATGGAAAATCATATTTTGGACATGCTTTGTTGATGTCCCTAAATTTTTTGCAAACTTAGACTCATGTTAGTTTATTTGACATTGGTACTATATTAGATATCCATTCAAAGTAGACTAGGACATATGCAACTAACCTATAATTTCTTTTTCAATTCTTATTTCATAAGTAATGCTTCTTTAAGATGCATCTTTCTAAGTTTTTGCTTAATGATTTGGCATCCTTATGGATAAAAAGATGGTGCACAAATATTGAGGGATCTAAATTTAGAATTTTGGTATATGATAATGAAAACACATTTGAAAATTCTTTGAGCATAAATGTGAAAATGTTTTTTTTTTCTAGATTGAATGATGAAACCACTTTCACAATTTTTGGATTTTCATCTATCTCGATGTTAACTTCAAAAGTTCTTTGAATTGAGAGGGTAGATTCTTCTTGATACTTTATAGGAGGTGGAGGAATAATGAATTACCCTTTAGGTACTTCATGGTTTAGAGATTTTTTTAAAAGTATATAGGTTATTTTTGTATTTATTCGATGTTATTGATATGAATTTCAAAGTTCCACAAAGTATGTAGAATCATCCAACTAAATGGAAAAGCCCATTTTGTGGTCCCTTATTAGGATGTGATATTTTATTCTCAAAAATTTAGATATTGCCTCATCATTCTAGAAATGATCAATTAGAAGTGATGGTTGTTAGCCCCATTGAATAAGGTTTGGATATGTAATCTTGAGCATTAGAATAGTATTATCATGGAATAAGCTAGTAATGGAAATATACTTGAATTGTCTATAGATGTAACTTGTTTTGGTGTCTGAAGAAACTTCTTTAGACTCAATAGAAGGATAAACAACATGAAGTGTAATATTAAAATTAAGTGGTTTAAATCCAATATCATGTAGGGATTCATGTGATATAAGACTTATTGGTTCTAATAGACCTTGTTCAGGAGACCATGGCCATTATCTTTATAGTTCATTATGTCATGCATTATGGATTTAGAAAAAGGGTATTGGTTGTTTAGAAAACATGTAGCTTGTGCATAAAAATAAATCCAATAAGAGTTTGAATCTTCTATCTTATAGTCAGAAAGGAAACCACCTTTTAGGAATGGTGTTGTGCCAAAGTTAAAATTCACTTGAGTATCATTTCTAAAGTGGGGCCTACCATAATTACTAGGAGACATGAATTTAACCTAAGTAAGAAGCGTAATTAGTTTCATATTCACCCATCCCTTTATCCACAATGGTGAACATAGATGGAGGAGATGGTGTAGATAATGAAGTGAAAGGTTCACTTATATATAGTTGAATTGTGGATGGTAAATTTATGAGGTTTTAAGTAATTCATCAAGATGAATATAATTGGCTAGCTATGGTGACTCTTTAGTAGGAACATAAGTGTATTCAATAATCATGAGATAATTAGATTATTGATATCATCCTTCCAATAATTTGTCATATTGGAAGGGTTGAGGATCGTCAGGTATATTTACTTCTATTTCATCATGGGAAAACTTCAATAATTGATGTAGGGTGGATAGAACAACACTCATGGTATGAATCCATTGACATCCAAGGAGTAAATTGTATGGAAGATGTAAGTCAAGTTCATGGACTAGAGTCTCTTGAATGAAAGACCCCACCATAAGAGGAAGATAAATAGTGCCCATAGACTCATGTTCATTATTATCATATGCCTTGATGTTAATGATGTTAGGTTATAGTGTTGTTGTTAAATATTCTAAATATTGTATTAATCTTAATGTACATAGATTCAAAGCCAAGCCATTGTCTCTTTTTAATTTTTGCCTAAAGATTATGAATTCTATATACAAAGGTAAATTATGTGTATATCTCATTGGGGAGACATAAAAATGATCAAATGTGACTTGATTATTAGTGGTTAACTTTCCAACTAATGCTTGAAAATTGGATGGATTAATGTTTTGTGGAACTTTGGACTCTTTGACAATTTTATACAATATGTTTTTATATACAAGGGATGTATTGAGAATCTTTACGATGGATATATGGTGTCTTCTCAAGTTGATCTATAATGTTTTACTCTCTCTCAATAGTAGTTGAGAAAGAAATCAGTATGGTGATCTTAGTGCACCTTATTATAATGACACAATCTTGGGATTTTATTGTGATAATAGAAACATGATGATTCATATAGTCAATATAATTAACTATAGAATCAAAAGGGTCATTAGTCTGATTGACATTTTTATTTTGGGATTGATATTTACCTTTTTTATTATGCCCTTGATCATGTTTTAGAAATAGACTTTTATAAATACCCATTTTTTTATTATTGGAGGATGAAGATCAATTTTTGTTTGTGATGTACCCATGATCGATGAGGTCTTGAACATAATGTTTAAGCCTCATGTAATTATTTTTTGAATGTCCCTTAATATTTTCATATTCATAATATTCATTTTATCGGTAATGCTTAGGGTTAAGAACATTCACTTCAAATGGTTTTGTGTTTGGGAAAATAACCATCTTTGCAGTGATCAATTTTCATGAGACCACCTCATTATGTTCTCCCAAAGGAGTAAATTTATGATTATAGTTTTATTGTATTGGATAATCACTTGTAATGGTGATATTTTTTATTGGTTGGGTGTTTTGGACTTGTTTCACATTAGTTACATTATCACCTACAAAAATTTTATTTTTTACAAATAATTTTGGTTTTTTCATTTGATTTGAAGAGGTATTGTCTTGTTTTAAAATTTTAATGACACATTTGGAAATTAAATTTATTTCAATTTTAACTCCTTTGTCTATGATTTCATGAAATTATGTAGAACAATGAATATGCAATTGATGCACCAAATCTAAATTAAGATTATTAGTAAAGATTACAATAAATTGTTTTTTAGGTTGAGATCATGGAAAATGGCTTGCTAATGATTATCATATTTGTAGGGAGCCAAAAAAATTAGGATTTTATTGTTTGGTATTATATAAGTTTAGCATGGTTAATTCATGTTTAACATTTTAAGAGACATGATGCACAAACATTTTAGATAAGTCTTAAAAGGTAGTGTTGGGGTTCTAGATTGCACCATAGCTAAGTAAGGGGATTTTTCAAGTCTCCTGCTCAAATCTAGACCAACATGGGACTAATCCTAGGTTGTGGGTATCCTAATAATGGATTGGACCTCCAGAGAAGGCTGAATTACTTATGGATTTATCACCTAAACTAAAATTAATTGAGAAAAGGGAGAGATAAATGGGTAACAAAGCATGAAAATATGTAAAGAAGGTGATTCACTAGTAATGTGATTATTCATCCATTCTATCTGAACTTCTAACAAACACTAATGAGATTGGATATATAACTCCAAATGGTTGTTTATGCATTAGTATTTCATGCAAAGGTTCACCAATAATCAAAACCTATGGGAATTGATGGGGAGGCTTAATTAAAGGTACTAACCAGTTAATGTATCCACTTGATAGCTTTAATCAAATGACATTTGACACTAAACATGACCTACAAAATAATATAATCTAATAACTAGGTGATATTCAAGATTTGACAAGGGAGATATTTCTACCACATATGCAAATCAATCTGACATTTACACACTATACCAAAATAATGAAATAAAAAAAATAATCCTTTATTCATCTCAAGAGATTACAAAGATCAAATCTGGGTAGAGTCTAGTCATGCCCAATACAGGGATTATCAAGTTAACCATTATTTTCAAGGCTTAGAATCCTATATTTATAGAAATGAATGAGAGAGAGGGAACTATGCATTAGAAAAGGACCAACTACTTCTGATGTATTATCACCAATTCAAGGATGTTTCTCATTGATCTTATCAAGAAAGCACAATTTCAAAGGCTTTGCAAAATAATTTAATGCTCCATTGATCCTTATCTGGCCACTAGGTCATCATCTTGGGATTTCATGCCACTTTTAGCTAATCTACTGATGAGGACCAACCTTTCATACCTTGGAACTGAAAGATATTCTTGGTTTGTTTTGAATGGCTAAATGTACCTATTTTGTTGAAAAAAGGGCCATATTGATAAATGAGACCCTTTGCATAAAACATTTATATCTACTCCATTTCCATAGGTCTACTGTAGATGGAAAACCAATCTAAGGTCATTAGTTTTTTCATATTCATTATATTAAAATAGACCCATAGACCATATAACACCTTCTGGATCCCATTGGGTCTTAAAAAACACACTTTATCTCTCTAGGAGCCAAGAGTTCATTGTATATAGATCCTTCTTTAGAAATGGTGAACCAATTATAAGAATAAACCCTGCAAACCAAAAAATGTTGAAGCAAAGGTTTACATTAAGTTTTAATGATGGTCCCTTTATATTTTTCATACTTGATTATATCAATTAGACCATATTGTGGTGTTTGAAATTGCTTCAATGGCATCGGGATTACCCTGCAAAACCTTGTTGTCCATAGTTAAAAATAGCCTCTCAACCCTCATCAAAAACCTTAGGATCATTTTTGTTCTAATTAGTTATTGAATGTTGATTTGGACCCTTAACTTTTATAACTCTTGTTCGCTCTATTGATTTGCTTGTGCATAGATGCCCATAAGCCATTGATTTTATACCAACTAAATACACTTATACCACTTGTCCTTGACTCATTAGCTCCTTGGATTCATTGACTAGTTTGACTCATGCTCACCATTCAATCAAGATGTATGAGTTCACTCACACCATAGATCTCCCTGGTCTCACTTTCCTATTTGTTCTTGTGCTCTATCAGATCATTGGTATGATTGAGCTTGAGTGCTTGATTTATCTTGAACCCATCTTTTTGTCAGTGATTTCACTCCATTAGATCTTGGCTTGATTATCTCACACCATTGGATTTTGTCTAATTTGTAGATCTTTAAAGGCTTTAATTTGGGGACCTTTTAACTTGGTTGACTCAGTGAATATCATTAGATCTTATGTGTTAGTATGAGGGCTCCTATGCAGTGTTAGATCTCGACCAAATTTAAACCTTTTGAGGACCTTTTGAACCCAAAAGGTAACTTTCCTTGATTAAAATTGATGTTCTTGCTAACGTCAATTGATGTCTATGTAGACATATTTGACATCCTATAAACCATCAATTTTAAGCATAAATAGATTTTCACATTATTTCTATTTTGACTCTCATGTGATTTTCATTCATTATTTGATCAAATTCAATAATTTATATCTTGAAGTGAGAAAATAATGGAGAGTCCAAACTTGTTGGAGATGTCCTTGAGACTGAAAGGGATGAACCCATTTGATCCACTAGTCTCAAATGCCTTCTGAGTGAAGATATAAAATATACAAATTGACTAGTTCATTCATGCTTGCATGACATCCTCTTGATGTTCTAGCTCATTTGGATAAGTATGGAAAACTTAACGAAATCTAACCAAGGAACCAACTTTGAAGATGCACAACTTCTACTATGCTTTGGAAAATGATTTGAAACTTAGCATGTAGCAACTAGGGACCAAGCTGGACAAACCCATGTGATCACTTTTTCTTGAGATTTCCACATGAGTGAGATATGCCCTTTGCAAATTTCCTATTTAAACTTTCTACTACTTCCACTAATTTCTTGGACTAGGCAAAATTTGGTATGTAGACCAAAATTTCTCAACATCTTTAGTGACTTGGTTGGGCAGCATGCCTGCTATGCTCAAACTCAGACCATGTACATGACCTTCGACTTATAATAGATAACACATCTATTCCATGACTGCATAAAACCTCTTGATTGGAAAAAACAAATGATTCCACCAAAATAGGGAAGAAAATAAAATAAAGTAGGGAGACTATCCTCACGAAATCAAATGTGCAAATAATTCATTATCTGGGACAAAATATAAACAAAATAACCTAATTAACCATGAGAAAACATGATCCACTAGGATCAAAATGAAAATTCATGAACTCATTTATTACAAAAGATGGTATAAGTTGCAAAGTAGGGGGTTTATTGAACATGACCTTTGAAGAGGCACTCTTTTTGCCAATTATTTCTCTTAACATCTCTTGAAATGAGACATTGATAGTAAACCAATCACCAACAAAAACAAATTCATCTTACACTTCTGGATCCTTTTTATGCTACTTGTGAACTACAACCTTGTCAAGTGACATCTCATCTGTGCAGGAGTTTTGGATGACCTTATCCTTCTTATCAACTACTACAAGTTCATCCATCTCTTCAAGGAGATCTGAATAGTCAAACCAAGTTGTATCATGATCTTGAATAGGTGATTCTTGATCAAACTTCTAAATATCATGCTCTCCAATGGGTAACTTATCTCTACAAAGATTTTCAATCTCTTTTAGAGATTCAAGATACAACTACCAAACATATTTTTGTTCTTCACTTTGATCAACCTAAATAAGATCGTTTTGAAAGGTATCTTGATCTTCCTCTATTGGAAAGATCTCAACATTATTTGTGACATCAGCTTGTATCAATTCCTCATAGATTTCTTCCACACCAAGACCATTCTTCTTCTATATATCTGAGATAACTTCTTCAATATCAGCTACAATATCAGTTTCAACTTGGATTTAAAGTATAGTATCAATGAAAATCTCTTCATCATACACACTTGAAGCATCTTCTTCACATTCTTAAAGAACTTGATTTGTAGCTACAACCTCTTTCTCTCTTTCCCATAGAATATGATCCTCTTGAAGAAGGGAGATGGTGGGAGGGTGATGAAATTCATTTATTTGAGAGGGAGTATGAAGCATGGGAGGTTGATCAAAATCAGATTTTGGGATCTTTATGGTAATGGAATCATATAGGGGATCTTGAAGAGGAGAGAAAGATAAACTTTTGAGAACATCTATATTCTGCTCCTTCCACTTGGCCATTACTTCATCAAGGTTTGAAACCTTTTTGTCCTCCTGTAGAACCTAAACTTGAGGGGTAAGTGGTGAAGAAATGGAATAATAAAAATATTTTTCCTCTTGAATATGCATATGAATAGCTTATTGAATAGGTTTTTGACTCCAGCTAGGAATCTCCATTGGCTCACATTGAACATGGTCAAGAACTTTATGATAATAAGGAACATAAGAAGGCTAGTAAGGAATATAAGAGGGTTCTTGAGATAACTAATCCAACTAAATTTGTTGCCTCTCACAAGCCTCTAGTTTTTCTAATACAAAAATACAAAACTTAAGCCTCTCCTCTAGATCATTAGACACATTCTAAAACCATTCCTTCACTTCTTTATACTGAGAATCTAAACATACTTTTCTTGCATATGCTAGAAATTTAAGGTCTATTTCATCCATTATCTTCTTGGAGACAAGGTTTTTCATATGCAACATCATATTTATATGTGAAAGGTGAAAATTGGTCTTGAGACTAATATGGTTCATAAGGAAGGTAAGAGTCATGTTCTTGCTAATAAGGATGATGGAAAACTTGATAAGGCTCATCATAGCTCTGATAAAACTCTTGGTAAGGCTGATTTAGCTCATAACAAGGATCATATGGATTATGACAAGTTTGGTATGATCCATCATAGGGATGATAAAGATGTATATAATAGGGATTTACTTCATACATAACCATGAAAATAACATTAGGATAGTGCAATGAAAATGAACTTACTTGGAAACTGCTTAGACTTTAGAAGCAATTGCTTGAGCTTGAAATCACCAAATTCTTTATGAAGAACACTAATATAACTATAATTTTATCAAGACCATATCTAATGAATCCCATCAGGCATGTCAAAATTATTAGGGTTATAGATTGTACCCTAGCTAAGAAAGAGGATTATATAGGTCCTCTGCTCAAATCTAGACCAACATGGGAATGATCATAGGCTGTGGATATCCTAATAATGGATCATACCTCTTCAGAAGGTGGGATTCCTTATAGTATTATCACCTATACTAAAATTGATTGGGAAAAGAGAGAGAGAAATGGGTAGCAAATCATGAAAACATGTAAAGGATGTGATGCATCAATAATGTGATTGTTCATCCACTCTATCTGAAATTCTAACAAACACTAATGACATCAGATCTACAACTCCAAATGGTTATTTATGCATTATTATTTCATGCAAAGGTTCACCAAATGATCAAAACCTAATGGAATTGATGAGGAGGACTAATTAAAGGCACTAACCATTCAATGTATCCACTTTCTATCTTTAATCAAATGATATTTGACACTAAAAATGACCTACAAAATAATATAATCTAGTAACTAGGTGATATTCAAGATTTTGATAAGGGAGAGATTTCTACCACATGCAAATCAATCTGACATTTACACACTATACTTGAATCATGAAATCTTAAAAAGAGTCCTTTATTCATCTCAAGAGGTTACAAAGGTCAAATCTAGGTAGAGTCTAGTCATGCCCAAGAGAGGGATTATCAAGTTAACCACTATTTTCAAGGTTTAGAAGCTTGTATTTATAGAAAAGAATGAAAGAGAAGGAACTATGTGTTGGAAAAAGACCAACTACTTCTGATAGATTAGCACCAATTCAAATATGTTGCTCATTGATCTTATCAAGAAGGCACAATTTCAAAGGCTTTATAAAATAATTTAATGCTCCATTGATCCTTATCTAGCCACTAGGTCATCATCTTGGGATTTCATGCCACTTTAACTTGATCTGCTGACAAGGATCAACCTTTCATACCTTGGAACTGAAAGATATTCTTGGTGTGTTTTTAATGGCTAACTGTACCTATTTTATTGAAAATAAGGCCACATTGATAAATGAGACCCTTTACATAAAACACCCATATCTACTCCATTTCCATAGGTCTATTGTAGATGACAAACCAATATAAGGTCATTGGTTTTCTTGTATTCATTATATTAAGATAGACCCATACACCATATAACACCTTTTGGATCCCATTGGATCTAAAAAGACCCACTTTGTCTCTTTAAGAGCCAAGAGTTCATTGTATATAAATCCTTCTTTATAAATGGTGAACTAGCTACAAGAACAAACCCTATAAGCCAAAAAATGTCAAACCAGAGGTACACATTAAGATATAATGGTGGTCCCTTTATATTTTTCATACTTGAATATATCAGTTACACCACTCCATGATATTTGAAACATATTCAATGGCATCAAGATGACACTACAAAACCCTATTGTCTATGGTCAAAAATAGCCTCTCAACCCTTGTCAAAAATCTTGGACTCACTTTTGTTCTAATTGGTTGTTAAATGTTGACTTGGACCCTTTAATTTTATGACTCTTATTCACTCCATTTATCAACTTGTGCATGAATTCCCATGATCCATTAATTTTCTACCAACTAAACATGTTTGTGCCACTTATCCTTGACTCATTAGCTCCTTGGATTCGCTGACTAGTTTGACTCATGCTCATTATTCGATCAAGATGTACGAGTTCACATACACCATAGATCTCCCTGGTCCCACTTTCCTATCAGTTGTTATACTCCATCAGATCATTGGTATAATTGATTGCAAGCCCCTAATTTAGCTTGGACCCATCCTTTTGTTAGTGCTTTGGATTGACTATCTCGTAGCATTAGATTATGTCCAACTTGTAGATCTTTAAAGGATTTAACCTAGGAACTTTTTAACTTATTTGACTTAGCATGGATCATTATATCTTATGTGTTAGTATGAGGGCTCCCACACACCATTATATCTTGACCAACTTCAAACCTTTTAAGGACCTTTTAAACCCAAATAGTTACTTTCCTTGATTAAAATTGCCATTCATGTTAATGTCAATTAGCATCTACACAGATGCATTTGACATTCTATAAACCATCAATTTTAAGCACAAATAGATTTCCACATTGTCTTTATTTTGACTCTCATGTGACTATCATTCAGTATTTGATCAATTTTGACAATTTATATATTAAATCAAGAAAATCATGGAGGGGGCAAACTTGTTGGAGATGTCCTTGAGACTAAAAGGGATGAACCCATTTGATCCACTAGTCTCAAAAGCTTTCTGAATAAAGATATAAAATATACAAGTTGATTGGTTCATTCATGCTTGCATGACCTCCTCATGACATTCTAGCTCATTTGGCTAAGTATGGAAAACTTAGTGAAATCTGATTGAGGAACCAACCTTGAAGATGCATAACTTCTATTGTGCCTTGGGAGACGATCTAAAACATATCACGTGGCAACTAAGGACCAAGCTATATAAACCCATGTGATCACTTTTTCTTGAGACTACCACACATGTGAGATATGCCCTCTGAAAATTGCCTACTTAGACTTTTTGCTCCTTCCACTGAATTCTTGGACTACACAAAATCTGGTATGTAGACCAAAAATGGTCAACAAGTAGAGATCAATCCTTTTTGGGTAAATTAAGAAACCACTCTAGGACTTGGACCCTAGATTGGATGTAAAGAGTATTAATAAGTATTCATTATTATAGGTAATGTCTACACAAGCCATATAAAACTCTTTGAGATGTTCCCTAGGATCTCCCCTCCCCGTGTATTTAACAAACTTAGTAAGTTTAAATTGTGTAGGAAAGGGTGTCATCATGTTGTTAATGTCAAATGGATATGGAAAAATTTACTCAAATTTAAACTATTTTTTTTGGAATAAAGTACCATCTTGTAAACCTTGGATTTTATCTTTCATATTTTACCACTCATAAATAAAGTGTGGTAGGAATTGATTGTTTTAATTTGAAGTGGTAAATGTGTTGGATGATTGACCAATGAATGAACTTGGATTAATGTTAGAATGTGGAAGTAAGTATTGATTTTGAGGTGAATTTTTAATGAATTAATTTGAATTTGGATTTGGGATAAAAGATGTAATTGTTTTTTTTTTTGGATTTGAAGGTTAATTTTTTAATGTGTTTTGATTCAATTTTGTATTTGAAAATGGATTTGATATTGAACCAAAAGGTTATTGTTGATTGATATTGGGGTTGAATGATGAATTGAAATTTATGAATGGATTTGTGATTGTGGTAACTTGATTTGTGGATGGATTTAAATTAAAACTCTAAAATTGATTTGAAGTTGCATAAAACAAAATTGGGATGTTGTTTTTTGATTAATGAATTTGAATGCACATTAAAATTTGGATTTTGATTGATTTGTGAACTTTAATATATATTCAAGTTCATATTTTTATGTTAATTATTGATTGGTGAATTTGAATGATTCAAATTTAGGTTTGGATTGACTTGTGAACTTGAATATGTATTCAAGTTCATATTTTGATGTTGTTGATTGATTGATGAATTTGAATAAACATTCAAATTCATATTTGGATTGACTTGTGAGCTTGAATATGTATTCAAGTTCAAATTTTTATGTGGTTGGTTGATTGTTGAATTTAAATAACTATTCAAATTCATATTTTGATTGGCATCTGAACTTGAATATGTATTCAAGTTTATTTTGATGTTGTTGGTTGATTGGTGAATTTGAATGAACATTCAAATTTAGATTTGGTTTGATTTGATGGATATAAGAGATCTAATGAACATTCAAACATATATTTTGACTTTTTGGATCATGGATTGGTGAGTTTGTAATGGCATTCAAATTTTGATTTGGATTAGGATTAATGATGGGTGAGCTCAAATATACATTTCAATTTAGATTTGGTTGAGTCAATCCTGTGTTAAGACTAAGCTTCACTGATTGATTGACTAATTTATTGTTAGTGTTCTTGGCTTGAAGATTAAAAATCTCTTGATTTAACTATTATGCATGATCTTTACTAAAAAAATCCAAGACTTGGCTAGTACGTGTATTCATTTATGATAGTTTTCCCTTTTTCCATGTAAATTTGAGAATTGGGATTGGTTAGACTTATGATGACCTTGTTATTCCCTAGGGAACCATGGGATGTAGTTTATTCTTTCATGGGGTATGTTGTTTCATTCCTAGTAATCAAATGATGTAAATTTTGGACTTCAAAATTTTAAGGAAGCTTAGCCACTACACTCAAAGTGTGGAACAAGACCTCATCTTTGCTGGCTAGTATATATTTAGTGATTTAAGAGGTAAGATAGATATAAGGATATTCTCTTATTGATAGGGTCCCTCTTCTTATTCATTGTCATGGATCTCATGGATTTCAACTCGATGTTCTTGGTTACCAAAGTTGAAAGGTTCATTAATAAAAGGCTCCTCCCTCAACCTAGGGTTGTTCAACATAGTCATGTGCTTAGTGATAGGTGACATTGATAAAAAGACTTGACTCAAAAGTAAAAAGGATGAAAGACCAAGACAAGAAGGTACTATGATTGACTACAAATTTTTGAGTTTGTAACTTTAGACTTTTCTTGAATTATAGGTTTTAGATATGATTTTGGTTTCTATTTAGAACTCATATAGTGTTTTTAATCAAAAGGATTTCATCATGTGGTTTTTACATGGAAGCAAAACAAACAAGTTCCTATTTTAAACACACATGTAATGCACAAAAAATGATAAAAATAGGATAAAGGACTAGAACAAATTTTAGTCTTTCCTTGTTAATTATTTTCCCATTGAATAATATAGGCCCAATATTTTAGAGCATTTAATATGAAATAAGTATCATTCCCATAGTCCACTAGACCTGATTTCAAGGTACATGAAAATTAATTTCTCAATGTTAACCACTAACTGATGCATCAAATTTGAATGGAAAAATGACTCACCTAGGCTTAAGTTTTCATAATATTGATTAAGGTGAGTCTTATAAATACCTTTAAATATGTGAGGCCCAAAAACATGGAATAAATTGATTTAATAGATGCACACAAATGGGTTTATCCTCAAAGTGAAATATTTCATATATACATATATATAGCAATACACAAGATGAGATCTAGAAGTGTAAATGAATAGGCAAAGCATATGAGACAAATGACATAGATATTTTAAAGTGGGAAAACCTCCAGGAGGTAAAAAACCTATGATTGTTATTCAATAATTGAGAAATAATAACCCCAATACAAATTCTTCCACCTTCTCACTTCTTCACAGAATGGCCTTCACAAAACTCATAGGTTGAATATGATAAAAATAATTCATATTCAGATGTGTATTCACAATAGGGGTAAGCCCCTATTTTATAGTGAAATTTTAAGGGAGGTTACCATCGTAAAAATAACGGGTCCATCCATCCTAATAAAGTCATTTAATTAAATTTTAGTAACTCATTAAATAAGTATTACTTTATTATTTATTTTCATGAGGTTTTCACCTCATGTTAATAAATAATATATTAGTATTACTATTATTATTATTATTATTTAATAACTTTACCAAGGCTAAGGGTCAATAAGCCCACTTAGGATTAAATTCTCTAACGCAAAGTGCCCAACCTATCCGTAAAATTTTAGTAGGTTAATGTTAGAAATATTAAGCTTCAAGAAAATTGTTGAAACCATGGGTATTAGAGCATATAATCCCCTACTCTAATCCCCTTATATCATAGTGTACTTAAAACACAATACCACTTAGGCCTGTGAAATAGTTGACACTCAATTTGTATACTTTGTTGGTACATGGGATTTGACATACTGTGTGGTGTGAAATCCATGATTGATAGAACCCTTAGAAATTAAAAAAAATTAATGGTTGTCTTTGATTTCCATGTATCATCACCAATGTGATGTTAAGGGAAGAGCATACACACAAGCACAACTTGGATAACACAAAATTTATCGAGTTTTTTTATTCCTAAGTATTGTCAGCAATGTGATACCAAGAGAAGAGCATACACAATCTCACAACATACACACAAAAAAAAAATTAATGAAATGATTAATTAACACCAAAATTAAAAATGTATACTAATGTTTTTATTTGATTAGGTAAAAAACCTAGTTTTACAGGGACCAGGAACCAAAGTATAAGAAAAGTAATAAAAAATAAAATAATCCCCATGGGCTAAAAGCTAAAAACCAAAGTATCAAGACAAACAAATATCTTTAAAAAGGACAAAAATATAGAAATTAAAAGGAGAAATTACTTTGAGAGGGAGGATCTCTTTTTGAGTACCTTAATAGCTTCAGTCTCCTCTGACTCAATCAGTTTGTTCTTGGTGATTCTAGTCTAGGTTTTATTGCATGGACCTTCAAAATCCTTCTTTGGCATTATCATTATGGGTTTCTTGTGCAGATGTTCCTTCTCATGTGTCTTTTTAGAGGTGGATTTTAGGGGGGTCTTTGGGAAAAAATCTCTACTACCTAAGATACCTACTTCTGAGGATTACCTTTAGCCTTAGCCAAGTGTTAAAAGGATTAAATCATTTTGGAGGCCTCCTTATTAATGGTATTCTACTCCTGAATCAAACCTAAAAAACACATCCCTACCTCATGCAATCTATTGTTAAACCCTTCTAGTTGATGTTTGTTGATTCTTATCACCTTCAATAAGGGGGACTTGCCTTTACCCATCTCCTTCGCAGAGTTCCCTTCTTCCAGCACAAGGGGTTTAGGCTTAATAACAATGAGTTTTAGGGGGTCATCCCTGGTAGAGATATTAGATATGGGGATAATGGGGGAAAGGCTGGGCAACAGGTGGTGGGAGCTTAAGGTAGGATCTTTAGATTCCTCCTCTATAGAAGACCCTCCCTGTATGACTTCCTTATTATGGAGGGTCTCACCATGCTTCACCAACAAGAGAATAAGGCCTTGGTGAATGACAATGTTAGCTTCATTGATATAAAATGAAAGTGTCATACACTCTAGGAATTTGAGAAGGAAATATGGTAGGCTAATTTTAAATCTATAGAAGTGATTCAACAGAAGGAAATGATATGAAAATATGAGAGTATACTTACCTTCAAGAGTGATATACTTCATAATCTATAAACAAACTTTAGGCCAATATCACAAAAGGTCCATACATGGGAAACCTTTTTTGTCAGTTTTGATGATTTCATTAGTTCTAAAAAACCTTTGTATGATTTCCTAATTTTATGATTGGTCTTTGAAGGATTTAGCTCCTTCATAGGACATTCCCATGACTTCACCTATCAAATCCTCGATTACATAAATTCTTATGCCTATTATTTCCACTATCTTCTTATTCCATGCTGCCACAAATTCCTTTGAAAAGTCCACATCATGACCTATGACCCTTTGCATGAAATCAGTAAGTCCCTCCCTACATAGTTTCCTCTACACCTTTTAATGTTCTGAACCTCCAAACAAGATGTTGGCTCTAGTCTATCCCTATCACCTCCCATGTTTTTCTTGACTATGGACTGAAAGACTGAAAAATGTGCACTAATTACTATATAAAAGAAAAGCTAAAATGATTTCTTAAAAATAAAAAAAATAAAAAAGGCAAACAAATATGTCCAGAAGTGAAAACCATTCTTATGGCACTTTTGGCAAGTACCATGGTGAAAACCAATTTTTTATGCCATGTGTAAATCAATTATTTATACACACCCTAGCTACTTGGGGGCATCCTATTATACTAGTCACTTTTATATATATATATATATATATATATATATATATATATATATATATATATATATATATATATATATATATATATATATATATATATATATATATATATATATATATATATATATATATCCTTAATTTACTTGTACAAATCCCATCTTTTAGTTTGACCTTGATATGTTCATTTGAGGTTTGAACTATGCAGTTATGTACATATACCTTTACTCATATTTAGGTGGCATCTTGTATATCATCTAAACAACATTTATCCACTCATTGAAACAACACTATCCATTGATCCATATCAAAACATGATTTACATCTAATCACCTATTAACCATCCATAATTCAAACACTCATTTATTGGGTGAGAAATACATCATCTACTCATCTTTTTATTATAGTAGATCATCTATTTTCATCCATTCCTATTTTAGGAGAACTACATTTGGTCTGATGTTCCCACTAGACTTTTTAACGATAGACTATGTAGGCAATGCTTAGAGACATGGGGTCTCTAGGGTCAACTTGGCCACCACCACCACTTTCAACATCCATTTATATCAATAGCATACTATTTACCCATGGTTTATCCTACCATCCATATCTATTACAAATCCAAATATTTTTGTCCATCACTATAGTGTCCTTTATCTTTAGTCATTCCTGAAAAGGATTTCCTCATCAGACATTCCACATTTTCAAGGATCTTAAATGACCAAAAGCTCAACCCTATCCTTGGAGTCATTTATTTGGTTATATTTTTTAGTCATTTTCTTACTTATTCATTTATCTTCTTGTGTGTTTTTCATTGTCATTTTTTCACTTTTGTGCATTTGGTCATTTACTTGCTCCATTATTTGCTAAATATTTTGTGTGCTTTTCTATTTTGTACATATTGTTTGTTTATTTACTTAAGAAAAATTTGTTTCTTTCTTTGTTCACATACTTACATGGTTGTATTGTTGTAAATGTTTTTATCTTTTTCTTTTCATTGTTGTTAGATCATAATGTGCATTACAAATGGTGTGATAATGGTTTTTCATATCATGATGCACTAAGTCTTGTACTAGTGTGTTTATCATTCTTTATGTGTATAACATAATATTTATCATGGTATTTCCATTCCATTGGTGTGTATTGTCTTACACTATATAAAATAAAGGTTGCTCAACTCTTAATTAGTTATTAATGTTGGAATTATTGTTGGAAATCCTAATAAAGTAAATAAACAAAGGCATCTATTTAAACTATTCATAAACACACTGCTCCTTTCCATTTCATAGCATAATAAATGTTGAAAGGATTAACATGTGCTCAAACATATCAAAATCAAGAAAAATAATTGCATATACAAGTCACATCTATCCATCTAAATCATCTAACATACATATAACATTAAAGTATCCATAAGTCATAACATATCCATAACACAAGTTCAAGGCAAAAAAGAATTGTGTGTGTGTGTGTGTGTGTGTGTGTGTGTGTGTGTGTGTGTGTGTGTGTGTGTGTGTGTGTGTGTGTGTGTGTGTGTGTGTGTGTGCGTGTGTGTGTGTGTGTGTGTGTGTGTGTGTGTGTGTGTGTTAAAGTACATCAATAAAATGATACATCTAAAAATGTGTATACATCATCATGTAATATCACTAAGTCTCTCCCTGGCCCTTAAATGGGGAATATGTAAAGGTGCTCAGACTATGCCTCTATGGTGTAATACTCACATAACCCATAGCACACTAATAAATATGTCCCATAGATCTCTTTGAAGCCATGGTATGTCATGTTCTCAAAGTTATTATCTATCTAGATAAGTACTCATTGAACAATAGTGTTCATTGCCTTAATGGCACAACCTACTCATAAAAACTCATGAGATATCCTACTTTATAGATCTCATCACACTACCTAATGCCTAAAGCTAACCACATACTGTGAGTAGCCTCTTCACCTCTATAATATTTTCTCATAGTGTGTCTCTTTATCGCCTATACCTCTATGTCAATCTTATCTCATTTGGAGTTTTTGTGTTAGCATCATGTGTCAATAGTCCTCCATCTCTGCCATAGCCATCAACTATCATCCTATCAATCTTCATGTGTATCCTATCTATCACAACCTATACTCTACCAATATCCATCAATCTCACATCACCCTATCTATCTCTACCACCTCTATCTCGTTGAAAGTCTGCTATCTCAATATCTTGAGCCATAATCTCCTCATATAGCCTAGCAATCAAGGCCTCATGCTTTGATGAACTCATTGACCCTAATGGCCCTACTCTATCTCCTCCCTTTGTATGTGCCTCTAGTGTAGGTCTCATCTTTATATCCCCTTGATCTCCATCTCCATTTCCATTTATATCAATCGTAACCAATGGGGTATCTCCTCCTACCTCTCCCATCTCTATATCATGCATCTCACCCCCTCTAGCCTCTCCTATCTTTATATCCTACATATTCTCCCTATATATGTCTCTTATTTTTCCTTCACCACCTTATTTTAGAGTATCTCTCAATATCCTTGATTGTAAGCCCATACTTTGTGGGTGTTCCCTAAATATAGTCTACAATCTCTACCTCCATGTCCTAGGTGGAACATGTTGTTATGTTAGCCTCAATGATCTTTGTTGATCCCACTATGTAGTATAATCATTTATCATCCCTAAATCTACCACGTCCCTCCTATAATATAATATCATTGTATGTACATGTACCCAACTCTATGTTTCCACCCTATGGTCAATCCTTACACCCCACTATGATCTTTCTTATAATACTCAAGAAAATACATGAGGAATTGCTAGGATACCATGCTTATTTATGAACTACCTCATCACTTTATCTAATCTATATTGATCAATGATGTACTCATGATAACCTATCATATAATACTATGTCATTACATAATCCAAGTGTCTCACATCCTATCTTCAATGTGAACTAACCTCTCCATATGGCTTCTATGTCACCTAATCAATCCCTAGTTCATTTATTAGCCTCCTATAGAAATTAACATCTTTTAAGTGTGTCCTTTATACTCCTATGATCATGTACCATTCATATGTAAATGGCTCCTCCCTCCTCCTCCTCAGCTAGCATGTAGGGCACTCAAGAGCTAAGTGATACCACACCCACCCCTATAATAGTGTGGATGATCTAATTAACACCCCACTTGTATACACCACATGGTGTAAATCCATGTATAAATGTGTCCATATGCATGGACCCCATACAAATTATGTAACTATCCAACATGTCTCCAATCACCTATAATAGTCCAACTGGGAATAGCCTCCCACTCTTGTCAAGTAGCACAATGCCACTGAAAACAACCATCAATACAACTACCAATGCATCTATATCCAAACCCATGCAATATTAAATGTTAATATTACCCTCACTATATGTATCAGATCTTATCCAAAAACTCTATATAGTGTCATTTCTTGTGCACCCTCACTCTTGTAAACCTATGTACCTCATATGGGAATCTTCAAAATCCTTCATACATCTTTTAATGCCACCATCATCTCACCTGTCAATAGGTGAAATTTATTGGTTTCACTACACCATCACTCTGTCAATGTAGTCATATAGGCCCTATCTCCCTATATCTTTAGAATCTATATTATGTATGCTACCCCTATGGCCTCTAATACCCCAACCTCATAATTAGTAAATTTTTCCATCAGTTCTAGGGTGTTGGAATATTATCATTGATGTCAAAGGAATTATAATAGGTGTCAATGGAATTGCCAACATAAATGTCAAGTGAATTTTCATTGATGTCAAAGGAATTATAATGTATGTCAATGTAATTTCCAACATAAATTTCAAATGAATTGTAATTGATGTCAAGTAAATTAACAACAAAATTGTTAACAGAATTGTCAATGGAAATATCAATAGAATTATCAACAAAAATGTCAACAGAATTGTCAACGAAAATGTCTATAGAAATGTCAATGGAAATGATAATGGACACATATTTTGGTGAAGAGGTGCCTCTTGGATAGGATGCCTCCTTTATGAAGAGCCTTTGGAGGCTATATAAGGTGGATAGAAGGTTGACAAAGATATGGAATTAATTCTTTCTATCATTCAAGCATAAGTATATTTTTATGGAGAAAAAAAAATTAAATTTGCCATCATTCATTGATGAAGAAACAATAGTAAGGTTGAAGACTATTTCAATAGAGGTCGGTGCCTCAAAAAGAAGAGACTGGTGTCTCTTGTTAAGTTTGTGCTTAGCAGTGGGGATTAGTGTCTCTAGTAGGTTGGTGCCTATAGATTATTTAATAGTGGGGATTTGTGTCTCTAGTGCATTGGTGCCTACAAATTGTTTAGAAATGTGGATTGGTCTCTCTAGTAGGTTGGTACCTATAAATTTTGTAAGGAGAATTTTATTTGTGGCTAGATTTGGAAGTAGATCCAAGCAATCCTTTTCTCCATGGTTTTCTCTTGAAAGGGTTTCCACATAAATCTTGAGTTTTTAATTATTGATCTTGTGTGATTGATATTATTATGAATATAAATTTAAAAAATTAAAATATCACCTTATATTTATTCACCCCCCTCTCAATATAATCATGTTCTCAATAATTGGTATCAGAACAGGTTCCTTAGAAAATAGTTTAACCACTATAAGGTAGATATCAAGAGCACACATGGTCAATCAAGAAGAATTTTCCTAAAATAGGGCCCCATTGTTTGATGTAATGAATTATGCCTTATGGATAATAAGGATGTGCACTTACCTAATGGATCTTGGCTTTGATATTTGGTAATCAGTTGTGAGTAGATATGTATCTCCATCATCTCCTGCAACAGATCTGGTGGGAAAGAATACGAGTGAAAATAATGCAAAAGCTATGAATACAATCTTGTGTGGTTTATCAAAATTGGTGTTTGTCAAATTAATGCACTATGAAACATCAAAAGAGATTTGTGATAAAATAAAAAACATCTATGAAGGAGACAACAAGGTAAAGAAAACTAAGTCTCAAACACATAGAAGACAATTCAAAAGTTTGAAAATAAAGGATGAAGAAAAAATTGTAGCCTATTTGCTTCATGTGGATGAAACTATAAATACCATAAAAGGACTTGGTGAAAAATTTTAAGATCCAATGATCATGCAAAAGGTGCTAAGGTCACTTCCCTTAAGATTTGATGTAAAATTTTCAGTCATTGAGGAAATGAAGGACTTGGATAAAATAACTATGGATGAAATGCATGGGTTCCTCATGGCATATGAAATGAGGACTGAAAAGGAGAAATCATATAAATGAGAGGCAGCCTTTAAATCCTCAAAGAAAATGAAGAATAAATATCTTGAGCCAAGCGATAGTTTCAATAATGAATCAGAGGAATAAGAAGTTCATTTTTTGAGGAAGCTAAAGAAAGGATCCAATAAGTACAAATGTAAGTTACATTTTAAATGCTTTAATTGTAGAAAGGTAGGACATTTTATGGCCAAATGCCCATATGCAAAAAATTAAAATAGTGATGAGGAAGAAGAACATAATATAAATAAATGCCACAAATAAGGCAAACCTAAAAAAAAAGATCTTTCACGAGCACAAGAAAAACTTCTATTCCAAAGAGGAAAGTAGTTCATCCAAATAGAGTTTCTTTGCTAGTGATAGAGAAGAGATCTTATTCATGGCAATAGAAATAAAAGATGATATCTTGTAAAGTGAAGACAAAAAAGAAGAAGAAAAGGATTCAGAAGGGGAAGAGAATGTTGAAATAGATGGAGAAGTATATTTGGAAGAAGAACTCATTTGTTCCCCAAGTGAAATCAATAAACTTAAGAAGAAGTTGAAATAAAAATTACATGTCACAAAGTCTTGAGGAATCAGAAAAGATGATCATCAACCTCAAGATTCAACTTGAAGAAGCAAAAAATATTAAAGAGGAGGTGAGAATCCAATTAAACAAAAAGGAAGAAAATTGTGAGAGGCTAGAGTTCGAAATTGTTTCTTTGAGGAAGGAACTAGATAAAATAACCATTACGCTAAATAAAAGCCTCAAATTTGAGAAGAGTACCAAAATCTTAGATGATATCATAAATAAATAGAGGTCACCATTTATAAAGATTGGTCTTGGATATAAATAAAATCACATGACCAACAAAGAAGATCACAAAAAGCCACCAAAGAAGGAAAATGAATAAAATATAAAAAGCTATGCAAATGTTCTCAAAAGTCCTATCATCAAGAAGAAAGAGAATCAAGTCCCATATAAAATAATCACTCCTCCAAAAGATAACAAGGACAAATTTAGAAAGTCCTTTCCTCCAAGGTAAGTACACATGACCAGGTTCCAACATTCTTTCTTTGGTTATTTTTTTAATGCAAACACTTTGGTCTTAAATTAATAGATTATAGGATGTGTGAAAGACATTTTGATTGGAACAAGAATAGAAGTCATTATGGGTTTGAAAATAGGAACTATAATTCACTTGCTCCTTTATTAGATTACAATGTCATATGTTGTAAGTGCAACAACTATATACATACAACACACTTATGTAGAATTGGTTTTATGAAACTTCCTAAGCAAAATAAGAAAGTGGAATCCATGAGTAAACAAAAGGAAAAAACTTCAAAAGTATGGGAAGAGAAGCAGGAGCAAAAAATAAGGAGATACATATGCTTGTGCAAATTGCATTTTTTGCATAAGAGGTATCACTAAGATCATAAGAAGTACAAATAAAAGAGGAACTAATAATTGCATTATCTTTTAGCTCCGGTGAAAATACAACTTAAAGGATGATGTCTCACAAAACATTAGAGAGAGAGAATATATGTTTGGAGAGAATAATGATAAACAAGACTAGGACAAAGTTGATGTTCCAAGATAGGAACATGAAAAAATTGAAGAGACTTAGATGTCTACTAAATAATCACTTTTATAGGATGTGGTTAAATGCATAATCAATTGTTTGATCTATTAATCTTGTGAAATATTTTGAAATGCTCAAATCTTAGATAATGATAAGTTGCATGCCTTTACTCTTGTATTTGAAGTTGGCAAGAAGTTTATTGAAAGATCTAGATATTTATTACCTGCAATATTGGATGATAACATTTTATCAGGGCATTTGTGTTTGGCTCACTAGAAGCTTTCAAAATAACTCTTTAGGAGGGGTTTGAAGATGATTTAAATCATAATATCCAAGTAATAATATTTAAGCATAAAGAGAAATAATTTGCCTTAAAACTCAAGTGAAGTGCAAAAGAGGAGTTACCACTTGAGCAGCTAGAGATAATCCATATGGATGTAGATGATGTCAAAAATCCCATATTTGATCAAATTCAAGAAGAACAAATGAGAAAAGAATAATTCTTATGAAAAAGGATAGGGAAGAGTAGAAATATAATCATTCGGTTGTGGTGATGTTGAAGAAAATGACATGGATGTTTCTCATGATTTATTTTTGGATGGAAGTATAATGAACATACCTTTTCCATTGATGTCAAAGGAGGAAAATTAATGAAAGGGGGAGCAAAGGAGGAGAACTACATCAAGGGGGATTTTCTTTTCAGATTTGCCATCAATGAAAAAGGGGGAGATTATTGAAATATTATCATTGATGTCAAAATAATTGTAATTGATGTCAATGAAATTTCAAATGAAAATGTCAAAGGAATTATAATTGATGACAACAAATTTGCTAATGGAATTGTTAACAGAACTATCAATGGAATTATCAATGAAAATGTCAACAAAATTGTCAACAGAATTATCAATAAAAATGTCAGTGAAAATGTCAATGGACACATATTTTGGTGAAGAGGTGCCTCTTGGATGGTATGCCTCTTTTTTTAAGATCCTTTAGAGGCTATATAAGGTGGATAAAAGGTTGAGAAAGATATGGAATTATTACTTTCTATCATTCAATCATAAGCATATTTTTGTGGAGAAGAAGAGGAAATTGAATTTTCCATCATTCATTGATGAAGAAACAATAGTAAATTGGAAGATTATTTTAGTAGAGGTCAGTGCCTTAGAAAGAATAGATTGGTGTATCTTTCTAAGTTCCTGCTTAGTAGTGGGGATTGGTGTCTTTAGTAGGATGGTGCCTACAAATTATTTATTAGTGTGGATTGGTGTCTCTAGTGGGTTGGTGCATACAAATTATTTAGAGACGATGATTGGTGTCTCTAATAGGTTGGTTCCTACACATTTTTTAAGAATAATTTTATTTGTGGTTTGATTTGGACAGTAGATCCAAGCAGTCCTTTTCTTTGTGGTTTTCTCCCAAAAGTATTTCCACATAAATCTTGTGTTCTTCTTATGTTTTTAATTGTTGATGTTGTGTGATTGATATTATTATGATTATAAATTTTAAAAATTAAAATATTACCTTATATAGATTCACTCCCCTTCAATATAACCATGTGCTCAACACAGGGATCTTAAGTGCATCTCTCATGTGCATAGGATTAATAATCTCTCCTACACACAAGCACTATGTTAATCTTATTTAGTGAAATATTCATCTTACAATCCCAAATCTACTTATCTCTAATCATTTCATAGTATGTCATTTTAAGTTTTATTCACTTCAAATAATTTCACCACTAGTTAGGATGATTTCACCATAGTTACTAACAATTTTGTTGATGTTTCAAATGATTTTGCATTATTAGTGACGAATTTATAGATGTTTTAGATAATTTCACCATTTCCAATGAGACTTTGCCACTATTTTTATCGAATTCAATGAACTTCTCAATGATTTCACTACTTTTTTTAAGAATTTGTTGAAACAAGTCTAACCCTAATTATCAACAATTTCATCATTTCCATTAACTAAATCACCAAAGTCGATGCCAAATTGGTTGCTTAGGAAATAAAAAAATCATTTTAGACCTTTTTCCTAAGCATTAAATGTTACCTAAAATAATATATAAAAACAAAAAATGTCACTTACCGCATCACCACTCCCCTCAAGCCTCTATTAAACTCACACGTGATCATTGCAATGCCTATTTACTAGAATTTAGTTCATCTTCTCTTTTCACTCTAGAGAAAAATATAACAATGAAATTTAAAAATGACTTTCAAAATCTCCCTAACCCCTATATATTCATCCCATTCCTCCATTTTTACCCTCCCATTTCAATTTTCAAACCTTCTTCATCCAACTTTTCATATCATCTCTTTATAAAAGTGTTATATATCTTTATCAATGATTGCAAGTATCAATTTATAAAATTTTATAACACATCAAACAATATATATTTTTGGTTTTACAGTGCACAACTTACCATTGTTGGAATATATCATTTCCACGTCTATGCATGTAAACCCTCATTCTTTAAGCACCATCCAAGCATACAATCTATAAACAGAAAATGTTTTTTCCAATCTATTTCTCTAGTTTTTAAAAATCACTAAGGAAAAATCATTCTACACGAACTCCATTTAATGTTTCAAGCATTTGTTATAAGTACCTAAATTATTGATGGTAATTATTCCATCCATCTATTCATCTTCCCTTAAATAAATTCAAGGATTCATCTGCTTTCCTAAATAAATACTCAATGGAGCATCATCACATTCATTTTTAGTTATTTGGAGCAACTTTTTTCTCCACAATCATCAAAACTATACTTTTTTTTAGTTTTTGAAATGACATTTCTTTGCAACACCATTTCAAAGAGGGATGAATACAGACACCTAAATTTCACTATTTAGTATCAAAATTAACTTTGATATGCTAACACTTCACCATCCCCAATTTGAATTCATATTAACAACATTTCCCTCTAAAGTTTGAATAATTTATTAACTCATAACTAATTAAATCATACACACCTATTTTCCTCCAAAATTAACTAAATTTATTTAATTTTCCACCTCATCCAAGCATCCTTTATGTTTGTCTCAACAAAATGTTGAATTTTCGAAAAACCTTCCTCAACTTCCTCAACTTCCTCAACTTCCTCAACCATCTCATGAGTCATCTTAGAATATTTAAACCAATTTATGAGTCATCCTTTGACTTTTCAACTATCTTGACATATTCATGTTGAGTCACATAACTACCAACTAACTCTCCTCTTTCTCAACATATATGAATTAGTCATCGATCATTGGGATGAGGACTCAAATCTAACCATTGATTATTTTAATAATTTAACAAATTCAATTTATTCTCAACCATTCATCTCACCACCCTCAAGCCTATAAATTGACTTGTAATCCTCCACTCAAATCATTCACCTTCGAGATATCAAAACTTTATTAAATCATCTTTGTGAATCTATTGAGATCAAATCTATTTGCAATCATACATTTCCCAATTCCCTTTGTTTAGAGAATATTTGAACACCCACATCAAGAAAGAAAGATCAAATCTACCATTGATCACACAATGGAGAAGGTGATGAACATATATTTCATGTGTTGTAAGTATTTAACTAGTTATCTTTCTTTTATTTTTGTTTCTCTAGCAAGAGGTTAGCGTAGTTTAGTAAATATTGCATTGCATGTTATCTTCCTAACTCACATTTTAAATTTTACACTATACAATACGGTATGAATAAGTGACTTCGTATGAATAAGAATCAGTAACTATAGTTTCTTTTGAATCTAAATTGGAATCATATGTTGTGATATAACCATCTAAATCATTTCTAATATACCCATTTAAACATGTATCTTCATGTGTAATAAGAGAAGATGTAACAACATGTACCTATAATGAGAGTCTATGAATACTTTATGGTGTCTTAGGAGATAAAATACTTATTTTTAGGTATCACTTTCTACTTAATAGAATGTACCATGTTTTAAGAACTAATTAAGTATGTTCATATGTAGTTGTATCATGTTCATAAATAGATGGAGAAATTGATTATATAATATGTTCGTGTAAATGGATGATGCTCACAAATACATGAAGAAATTAATTCTATAATATGCTCTTGAGTTGTTCTATAGACTATTTAATTTCCATGTTACTTAGTTTATGTACCAACTAAGGATTATGTAAGAAGATTAAATGTCATTGGTTCCAAATGTTATTCATATTGAATTCCTAGAATGTTGACCACTTGATTAACATGAATATATTTAATACATTTAAGCATTATAGAAGGTATTGCTCTAATATTTTGTATCATAGGGCATCCTAATATCATATCAAAGACCCTTGTGCTTGGTAGAACTAATAATGGAGTGGGCCCTATGAGAGATCTCACTTGTAAATATAATACTATATGCCCAAGTGTATCATGTGTATGACCATAAAATACTTTGAAACTCTAGAAGTATCTTATAAATCTTGCTCTGTATAACCAAGATAATAGAGGAGTGTTATGATGCATACATTTTCATTTGATACATTATCTATCATAACACCATGTGTATTACCTGTTAACATATGTTGGAATAAAGAGTACATGTCTATTTAAACCATCAATTATAACTTCATTATCATCAAATGTGATCATAGGACATGATGTTTGTTTAATTATAACTGTACTAATGACATTATCAAGTGGATTTTCATATGTAGGACGAGGATAAACATTGTATGCATAATATACCTCAATATTATCCTTGTTGTTTGTTGTTGCATGATTTGGATAAAGATGTTTGTTCATTTTAATAATTAAACTATCATTTGCTTGTGGCTTAGCCTCTTTAGTATTTGTGTCAATATCAATAATATTCTCATCAATAAGATCTTGAATCTTGTGTTTGAGATTAAAACATCTATTTGTGGAATTCCCAATGCATTAATAGGAGTCACATTATGCATTGTTATCATGATTTCTAAATTGTGGTTTACACATGTCTACACCCAATGATGTAAGAAGAGATGTGATTGCATTCAAGTAACATTTAAAACAATACGTGAAGAGTTGATGATAACCTTGAGAATTTCTTCATTAGTGGAGCTTGTAGTTCAAGATTTTGTGTTGGGTGTGAGATAAAATTAATTGTAATCTTAGATTCTTTATTGATTTGATTGTATTCGATCTTATGATTTGGTTTAGTTTGAAACTTGACATTTGAAATAAAATGAAAAATTGAAGTATTTTTGAGTTTGTTCAATGTAAGTAATTTGACTTCAGGGTCTTTGACTGTATGGTATAATTCATCAATAGATTTAAACTTATCAAACACAATTGGATTTTTGAGTGGAGATAACAAACTTTAAGTAAATAAATCTTGAAACTCATTATCATCTATTTGATTTTTAATTTTACTAGTATTGACTTGTATTTTAAAACATATTCATTGATTGTTTTGTTGTATCCTCTTTTAAGATTTGAAGTTTGAGCATCTAATATCTTTCCACCTATGGTGATATGAAAGTGTGTTAAAAACTAATTTGTCAATGGAGTAAAAGCCTTTACTAATTGAAAATGAAGACCATAAAACCATTTAAGAGCATATTATTTGAGACTTCTTGGAAAGAGCTTTGTCAACAATTTGTCATTATCTATATAGTTTAGACAAGCCTCATGTAAGACACATAAATGTTATTCATGGTCACACTTGCCTTCACATAAGGGAAGCTTAAGATCCACAAAGCCAACTAATAATGGATAGATGTAATTTCTAATGCTAAAGGGTTATGTGACAAGGAACATCAGTCCATAGAGGGGCTAATGCAAGAAAGAGTTTGTTCAATTTGAAATGGTTTAACTTGTAAGTCAATAATTTTATGTTCAAGAGTAGCATTTATAGAGGTGATTTGAGGAGTACAAGTAGTTTGAGTAGGCATAGGCATGAATACCTATTGAAAACCAAGTGATGTTCCCAAACTAAGAGATGGTGTTATATAAGTGATTAGAGGTGTATAAATAGGAATAGATGCATTTGTGGAAGTGGAAACATTATAGATACTATCTTGGGGACCTTTATTTTGCTCATCTATAACAAAATATAAGAATGAATTAACATTTTATGGATGTTCACGAAAATATTCCATTAATTTTATTTCATCGGTCTTACTAGACTTTTCATGAGTATTGGGTTATAAAATGAGAGCCATAATCCCCTCTCCCCCTTGAAAAGGATGTGAATAAGCAATGTAAACTCCTCTAAAGTTGTAAATTTGATAAATGTATGACATATGTTTCCTCTTTTCCTCAAGTCATTTTACATTTGATAAAGGATATTTTTGGTGATGTTTGCATTGGGGAAGAATAATGACATGATATAGTTGTGAATTAATTTGAAATAGGAAGGCCATGAGATTAGACCTTGTTTAGTAAATATTCTTGATTAATTTGGCATCGAATCGATGTAAAAACATAATGAATAATATGTTAAAAATTAATACAAGATGTGATGATGAATTGTATAATTCTATGTAAGATATGAAAGAAAAAAATTTACTAATCCCATTATGAATAAAATACAATTTAAAAGAGGGGTATAAAGGGTAATCTAGGCAAAGGTTTGAATAATTATGTGGGCTCTCAATTATAACTTCTTGTTCTTAAACTAGTGTCAGCATAATTTTTAATAGGACAAACTATAGAGGCTAAATTGTGATCATAGCCCACTTTCTCATCTCTGAATGTATTGTGAGAGTAACTTCCTTCGACAATACACTCCTCTCTGGTGCATGATAAATCAAAAAACCAAATAGGCTTCATATGGAGTAAACAAAGGACCCTAGGTATTTTTAATATACTGTAAGGATAGGTAGAATAAATTTTGTGTATAATTATGTTTAGATCTTAATTATTGGGAGTGTATCCCTCACTTCATGGTGTTGGTAAAACATGTTTCTTATTGACAAAAAATGACAACACTCTATGTAGTTTTACAACTATTGGAACATAGTTTCTAAAACAAAAGTAGCAAACAAATAGAACATAAAGAGAAAATAAAATCAAAATATTTTTGTGTATGGAGATCAATGAATTTCAACACGAGATCAAAATAAATGCTTCAATGTCAAAGGTTACCCAAGGTGACAAGATAATTTATTTAGTGTCAGCTTAAATCCAATGTCAAAGAATATTGACTTGTGATGTCGTAGTTATATCCAAGGTCAAAGATTTTTTCTTTTAGTGCTATAAATTTATACAAAATTATAGGAAATACTAGGACAAAAATCAAACAAACAAGTAGTCTTCTAAAGAAAATACTGGTTCACTAGAATGTTTGTAATTAAATTCTATTAACCCCACACTATTGAAATACTTATTTAGATTATTAAAAAAAATAACCTAAATGTGAAATTAAAAAATTGAAATGTGTTATAAATATTAATAGATAATTAAATATGCAAACCTAACTCGAATCTAACTTTTGTTACCTGTGTAAATAGATCACTCATATAAAATTGATTGAGAGGATCTATGAATTGTGTCACGTTTTTTTTTTTTTTTGGATATACTAGGATAGAGCTGCACTAGGGTGGATAAGGATGCATTTCAACCTTGCCTATTGATTGTAATTGCTTCTAATTTGAATGTGTAATTGATTTTTTAATCTGGGTATTTATGTCTATCAAATATGAATTATGGGCTATTTAAGGGAGCTAATTTGATTTGTGGAAGACCTACAATAATAAAACTCTAGTTCCTATAGATAAACCAAATAGACATCAAATACAAAAGAGATGAATCAGGTAAAGAGGATCATCAATTTATCTTTATAAAACTCTATATAATCTAAGTGTTGCTTACATATCCCAAAATGACCTCAGGATGATGTAGTTCTCAATCCTAAAATAAACATGTAAATCTTGATATTTCACTATATGGTTGTAACTAGTAAATTGACTTGAATTCTTGATAATGAATTCCCTTAACTTGTAATAAAATAGCTTCAAACTTGGTATATGACCATTAGAATAAATTAGAATTAGAATTAGAATTGGAAAGATTAGCCCTATTTTGCTTAATGTGTAATAGCTTTGCGAAGTGATTGTTAAGTGATAGATGTTAGATGTGTAGTGAATGACCTTGATGTTCTTATATAGTGGAATTTATGTTAACCAACTTTTTTAAAAGTGTGGGAAAATTGCCATGAAGTGTTTCAAATTTAAAAAATTACCATTGAAGCATGAAGAATAAGGTCGCACTAGTGGACAAGGTCGGGCTACTAACTTATTAACCCTATCATGATCTTATCTCAAAAGGATAAAAACTATTGAAATTTTATTGATATAAATATGTAAGTACAATATGGTTGCCTAAATTATGTTTCTAATAGTTTCAAGACAATAAATAAAATAGTGAATGCTCTCAAATAAATTACAAGTTAACGGAATGATGAATAGACCAAGTAAAGTAAGAAGGTCAAGATTAAATATTGACAAACACTTAATGGTTAAATTTGAATTTATGTACCTTATTTTTAATTTATGTTGGAAGTTTTAACTGAAGTCATATATAATAAGATAAGTGATTAGGTTCATTTGATGATCAAGCATACTCAAATAACTATAATTTCATATCTAGCATTCTATTGTAGAGTACTTGTTGTAGTTATCTCTATCATATAATTTTCATTTATCAACATCTTTTTTGTATTTATGAGGTTTGAATATTTGAGGGCTAATTAATTCACATTAGCGACCCAAACCCTAATGTAGGCCCATAAACAAATTATTATTAATATTTAAACTACAAGATTTCTTATTTTAGAAGGATGCTATTGATGCATAAAACTTATGGAAAGAATATGGAAGAGTAGAAGAAAGCAAACAAATTTGAATAATCAATTTATAGGTGATAGTCATTGACAATTTTAGCACATAATCATAAGAGATGACAGATAAAAAAAGATAACAAAGGTAAGATGAAAAAATGAAAAATGTTTGGTAAACAAAGAAAACCTTGTTCGCCACTCTTTCTATCAATATATATTGATTATAACTAAAATGTTTTATTTGTTCTCATTATTTAGAGATCATTATGTATTTTAAGAATAGTGTAATGAGAAGAATAAAAAAATTAAGGTAAAATAAAAAAAGGGTAAAAAGGAAACCAAAAAAAAGAATTTGGAAAGAAGAATGAATAACACAAGGAAAAAATATTTTGGAAAAACAAACATACAAAATTATCAACATTAAATGTTAACACTTAGAGAAATGAAACTTCACATAAATCTAAGGAAGATAATGTTAAATTAAAAAATGCCAACCCAAAATGAGAAGGAATATACAAAGTGTATGCAATCAAAATAAGATATATCCAAGCTCAGAGAAGGTAATCAACTAATTATCTACTTAGTAATAATTTGTTATATCGGGGTCATGACCAATAATGGATCCACTAAACCTACACTAAGGGATCTTTTATCACAAAATGACAAATGAAAGGTTTCTAAAGACTCTTGTCAAATGTCATTTTGTGATAACCCTAGCTAGATCTTATGATTGTAATAATAATAAGCAAGTTAATCTACTAAATAAACATTCAAGCTAATCTAGTAAATAAATATGCAAGTTAATATAGTGTTCACCAAAGCTTATGGCACAAATGATGAATATAATAAATATGCAAATATAATTTTATCTAATATAAGATAGAAATGATCTAAGCAATGAGAAATACAATTCAATATATTAGATCTAAAAAATCTACTATTGAAATATGAAGAACTAGGAATATACTTACCTTATTGAAGTGAACCCATCATACATCAATCTCTCCCTTGGCCAATGATGTTTTGCAAGAGGTGGTTGTAGCTTGTAAGGATCACAAAGATATATCAACTCTAGGCTATAAGATTTCTCTTATGCATCCAAGACCTCCACAAGATAAGTGTTACTTCTCCAAGGCAAAAACCTAAGCAATGAAACCTCTTATTGATTGCATAAGCATATTTTCAAGCAATAATAATATGCAATTGAATAATCCTCTATTTAAAAATGAAATTAAAGGGGTATTTATAGCCATGACTTAACCTAAATCCTCTCAAGAATTTAGTTGATGAAGTCAGCCCAGTCGACTTTCTTAGGTGGGAAATAGAGTCGTTAGGTCTTAAATTATGTCAGCTTGGAACGATAATGTTATGTAATGTGCATTAAACCCATAACAATGTCATCCTAGTTGATATAATATAAAAAGTGGTAAAAGGGGGTTTTTGCTTAGGGAATGGCTATTTTGGATAATAAATTGCTTAAGGTAGTGTATAAGTGCGATTTTTAATGCTTAGGGAATCAGATAAGAGTGGTTTGTAATGGTTTTAGGTGGTGGTTTAAGAGTCAACAATCTTGTGAAGCACTCGAGATTTGCCAACCTCTTTTTTGGTGTACCTTTTAAGGCATGCCCTCAAAGAGATTAAGATTCAATGGATTCCTATAAGAGAGAAAGCATCGATAACTGATAAAATTTAAAAATATTGTGTGTATATATGTGCCTCATTCCAAACTCATCATGTGTCATGCAGTTATAACATGGGATGGTTTTTGAGAAATAACATATCAACATACAATTTTGAACAAATAAATTAAAGTATAAAGCATAAATTGAAATGGTAATAAGGAAATAATTGAAAGTACCATATACATACCTTGACTTACCTTTATCTTTGAATGGTTACATATAGTATTTATAGTCTTGATTATGAAAGGCACATTAATTACTTTGGACTATCCCTAAGGATACAAAACTAAAGAGTAAAAATAAACTATCACAAGGAAATCAAAATAAATGAACTTTGCATAGCTAAATAAATCACTTAATCAATTAGTAAGCTAGGGTGATCAATTCTAAGTTAAAACCAAAAGACCAAGGGAAAGTAGATAAACATGAGAGTAAATAGGGTAATCAAACAATCCAAGACTACTAAATGACTAAAAAACCCAAACAAATGTACCTTAAGTAAGAAAATAAATAAACTAGATCAAAGTAAGGACATGTAAAAGTGAAATAATAATCCAACATCAATGTAAAAGAAGTAACAAATCAAATTAAAATAAAGATGGAAAAGGAAGATAAAGTAAAACAATATTTGATGAGTGAGAAGTAACAATCCAAACTCACTCAAAAATAGAAAAACTAACATAGAGAAACAAAACAAAATTGTCCACAAAAAGATTGACAAATGATTTTAATAATTTAAAAAGAAAACAAGGAAATCCAATAAGGATAAGGCAATGGTGTAAAGAAGTAATGCATAGATGCGCAAAAAAATACAGTTTTATTCTTAAGATAGAACCAAAATAAAAGTATTGATTCATTCAACTAAAAAAGATTAAGCAAACTAATAAATAACTAAGTCGGCCAATAAGTATGTAGTTGAACAGGTTGATGTAATTAGATAAACTAAATAACAAGAAAAATCTAAAAATGGTTAAAGTCAAGTAGGTCAACTAAATTCTATAGGAAGGAAAAATAGAATAATTTGTAATAGACTGAATCGAGTTGGTCAACTGATTTCTAAAACTTAATTTTTTTTTAAATGGTCTAAATATGGACAATTTAGTTTAGTTACAAAAAAAAGAGTTAAAACATAGGCAACTAGGTTGAGTTAGTCGATCTAGTTACAACACAACATAAACTTTGTATTAATGTTGGCTAATACAAGTTTGTAATACAACATAGAATAGCAAACAACAAGTAGCAAAAATGAATTGTAGAAGCTAATTAATTATTTGAAAAGATCATAAAATCATACTAAAGTTCTTGATTGAAAGTGTAAGCTTTCAAAGATACTTGTTTGTCCATTGGATAGGATCAACCCAATATTTTAAAGCAATGATTATGGAGGAAGTATCATTTCCATAGCCCATTAAACTTGGTTCCAATGGTGAATTGGAAGTAGTTTCTCAATGCTAATCGCTAACTGATTCACCACACAAATAAATGGATCGTTGAATTCATAAGGTTCAATAACGAAGAAAATCTCAGGCATTTTTGAAATACTATGAGGTGGGAGAAACTAAAGACCATGTTTAGATCTATATTATGATTGCGAATATTGGGGCAATCCCCTCATGTAATAATATCTATAAATGATAGACGAATAAAAAATAGAGTATCGAGTAGCCATTCACAACAATAACTAAGTATTTTTAAAATTGTCGATACATAGTTTTTTTAAAAACCTAAACAAAGTGAAAAATAAGAAAGAAAATCAAATTTTTGAAAGTCAATTTATAGTTTTTAGAAAGTAAATTAATAGGCATCCAACTGAAAAGGAAAGTGAGTTTAGTTACTATCAATGTAGGTTAACTCTTTTTGCTTGAACTACGAAGAAAAATAAATAGAACAAAGTCGATCCAATCAATCAACTTGTACAAACAGAATAAAACAGAGTTGAGCTAATCAATTCAATTTATTCAAAAGACACGTCAGAATAAACATAATCAAAAAAGTTTACTTAGTTTACTAGGTAGAAAACATCTATAGAACTAATTTGAATTGATCAACTTAAATGAATGTAAAGGTACAGTTTTATAGGATTAAATAAATGATAAAAATAATATTGAAATTTAAATTTTGAAAATGAGCAAAAAATTATATTTACTTAAAAAATGATTAAAAAAATTATTGATCTAGTAGAGTGGCCCTGGTAGATAACACAGAGTCGACCAGGTCAATGCATTAGTTTTCTTGAAAATGTTGAGTTGATGTTTTAAACAGTGTCATCCAAGTGGAAATTTGAACCTGCAAAGGTAAAAGACAAAATATTTAAATAGAGTCGAGCCTATCGATGCGGTATAAATAAAACTATTAAATAACTTGGAGAAAATAGAACTATGTCGATCTGATCGACTTAGTTGTAAAATAAAAAATAAACAAATAAGAGATTCAAGTAGATCAATTTAGTTAGATGTTAAAGGCAAAAAAAACTACGTTGATTAGATCGATCTAGTTTTTAGTTTTGAAAATTCCATGTGCATGAGGATGAATAGGGTCGACAAACTCACCTCAGTTGGAAAACTTAAAAAAATGAATTAATTAAGTCAACATGGTTGATGAAGCTATAAAACCCTGCACACTGAGGCAAATCACATCGACAAGGTCAATGGAACTGTAAAACCCTGCACACTGAATGTTAAATTTGGTTGACAGAGTTAACCCAATTGTTTGTATAGAAAAATTAAAAATATAAAAGAGTTAGATTCACGTCGGATTCACCAGAATGTATGCAAAAAAAATAAGATAGATTTATAACTTATCATACTCGGTAATATCCAAGCTCAGAGAAGGTAATTAACTAATTATCTATTTAATAATACTTTGTTATATCAGGGTCATGACCAATAATGGATCCATTAAACCTTCAATAATAGATATTTTATCACATAATGGTAAAGGAAACGTTTTCAAGACCTCTAGTCAAATGCCATTTTTTGATAACCCTAGCTAAGTCTTATGATTGTAATAATAATAAACAAGCTATTCTACTAAATAAACACGCAAACTAATATAGTAAACGAATATGCAAGATAATTTAGTGCTCACCAAAACTTATGGCACAAATGAGGAATATAATAAACATGCAAAGACAATTCTATCTAATATAACATAGAAATAATCTAAACAATGAGAGATACACTTCAATCTATTAATGATATAACATCTACTTATTGAAATATGAAAGGTTAAGAATATACGTACTTTGTTTAGGTGAACTCATTGTGCCTCAATATCTCCTTTGTCTAATGGTGTGTTGCAAGAGATTGTTGTCTTATAAGGATCACAAGGATAGATAAGCTCTATGCTATAAGACTTCTCCTATGCATCGAAGACCTCCACAAGATAAATGCTACTTATCCAAGGTAAAAACCTAAGCAATGAAACCTCCTCTTGATTATATAATCACATTTATGTAGTAATGATGTGCAATTGAATGATCCTCTCTTTAAAAATGAAGTTAATAGGGTATTTATAGTCACGACTTGACCCTAAACCCTCATGATAATTTAGCTGACTTCCTCGATCGACTTTTTTAGGTAGGAAATAGAGTCGTTATATCTTGAACTATGTTGTCTTAGGTCGATAGAGTTTTTTAACATGCACTAAACCCATAATGGAGTCAACCCAATCGATGTAGTAGAAAAATTAGTACAAATAATCTTTTTCTTAGGTAGGTGCTATTTTGTATGGTGAATTGTTTAAGGGTGTGTATAAACAATGTTTTTAATGCTTAGGGAATCATATAAGAGTAATTTGTAATGGTTTTAGGTGGTGGTATATGGGCTAACAATCCAATAAAGCACCAAATGTCTATCAATCTAGTTACTGATACACCCTTTACTGCATGCACTTAGAGAGATTAAGATTCGATGGGTTCCTGTAAGAAAGAAAGAATCAATAACTGATAAAGTTTAAAAATATTATGTATATACACAAAGAGACTATGATTCATACTGAATTGTGTGAAAAAAAATGTAACCAAAATTCAAAACATATTAAACAAGACAACAAATAAAGGTAAATAAGCATAATAAATTTGTGTTAATAAGTCAAAAATGAACACAAAATAATTTAAAAATCATGCATAAATAATGAGTATCAACATGCACAAGAATGTAATCAACAAAGATATAAGTAATAATAGGATCAAAATCTAGATAATTCAAAGTAACATATAATTATTGTGTTCATTAATTGAACTAATAAAACTCATGTTCTACAAGATATTATTCACAAAAATCATTTGTATAGGTGGTATTACTTATAGAAATATCACTTTCATATGACATGAGTTTCATAATTTTAATTGAGCTAAGAGATAATTTCTTCAAATGATTTTGATGCCTTATACAATCTCCTTGGAATGGATTTATGAATGTGTAGTTTTTTGTTTTAATTTTTTATTTTGAATACTAGCTTTAGATTTTCGCATTGTGGCTCTGCTTGTATGGTTGTTTCTTGTTTGAATTGTAACTATTTTGTTCATGCCTGAATTTCATATATTGATGTACAATTAAACAAAATCACTTTTTTTTAAATATATCCAAGGTATATAAAATAACATGTTATATTGTTCATTACAAGAAACTATGTAAACCACACTTTGAATCCCCTTTGATCAAAAACATAAATAGGTAAGATGGTATGTCCTTTAAGGTTATTTTTGTATGTGATCACATCCTTTAATAGTTGTTTTGATATATATTATAGTTTCTTCACAAAATTCAAAAGCGAAAAGGACCATTGTATGAGCTATTGATTGAAACAATACATTACTAAAATAATAAATGAATCATAAATTTTATTATTACACACAATATAACAACAATATATGTTAGTGTAAGTTTTTTTCTGTTATGTGATTTTACATACACTGTCTATTAACTTGTTTAACGTAATAATGTCATTAAGGGAAATATACTTTAAATTATTTTCTAATTGTGAATTGAGTTAATTACCTTTTTGGGTGGCCTAATTTCTCACTATATAATGTATCATCTTATATATTTTTTGGCTAATGAGTGTTAATGCAACTTTTTGTTGTGAAGACAATGTTCGTCCTCTTGTGAATTATTCTTTAAATTTCACTACTCCATACATATTCAACCTTGTGCAGTCGACCCTATCCATTTAATCCTTGATTATGGCCCACTCTAATATTGTATCATAGTTACACTTATAGATGAATCTATTGATTATGTTGTGAGATTTTTTATTATTGGTTATTCTAGATTTTTATTGATTGCATTTTTTTAGGATTTGGTGGGGTTTCTAGTAAATCCATAAAAATCTACATACTCGGAGTCTCTAAATGAAAAATAGTCAGTGCCATTGGATTTAAAAGGTGGTAAAACCCTAAGAATAACTGTAAACATGACTTAATTTCATGGCAGTCTATTTTCAATCATTTTTTTAGGGTTTCAACGTCATTTTTTTAATTCTATAAAATCCATACTTTTCATGACTTTGAAAAAAAATTATTTGACTTTTTTCGGGTTTCTCAAAAAACCAAGTGGGTCTATTTTAGAGTTTGAAGAAGCCATATAAAATCTGCATTTTTAAAGTTTTTTTTAACTCAACAGGGTATCAAACCTTCATAAGCAAATTTAATAGTTGGTAGATTTTTTGTGTGCACACTCATCGGATCCTAACAACCATACCTGCAGCACCAATAGATCCTATGACCTCTGCAAGTAGACCCCATGAAACCCGATAGCCTTACTCACAACTCTATCAAAACTCAACTGCCTTGCTTACAACCTTGTTAGAACCTAATAGGCTTACACGTAACCCTATCAGAACCCAATGACCTTACTCATACACCCAAAAAAATTAGACAATAGTGCTAGCAACCCACATAGACTTTGATAGATGTGAAACACCCTTGGTAAACTTGGATGCCTTTGCACATAAACCAACGAGACTCCAACCCTTGGCACAATCAAATCTCTGCTAGTGAATTTGCACACTACAACGTATGAGAGACCATTAAATTTAATCACGTGAAGAGTGAAACTATTCATTTAAAAAATGAGGCACTTTTTGGATGATGATGTCACTCCCACATCAATCACATCAATCAAAGGAAGAGGGGGGAGCCTCAAAATAGGTCTTACCACCTAGTCACATAGGAGTTAAGCCCCAGGTCACTTCCAACCCAAAATCACTTAACGTTTGTTCCAAAATAGCATAAATTTTTTTTTGGGAAGTTGATTCCAAAAAATTTCAAACTTTTGTACACCCAAAAAAATTTCAAATTTGTAAAGTGGATATTTCTCTTGCCATCCAGAACTTCAAACACACCTAACTTTCGTCTGCTACTCCTTTTGAGGTGTCATTTTTTTTAAAGTGTGAGTTTTTTGAATTATACATATTGGTAATGCATTGTAAATTAGAACATCTATAGATTCAGAGGGTGTTGTATATTCTTAGTCTTTCAACACACATAGTTCAATATATACTTCCTTTCTACACCATAGATATGAGTTTTGTTCTGATTCTTACACCATTCACTATCATGAGTGGAAAGTCAAAGTGTAAATCCTCTTAAGGAGAAATGGATTACATCAAATCATGATGGATACATAAAAAAAATTGACACCTAAGACAAATAAGGTGAAGTGGTACAATAGAAGTGATGAAGCTTACGGTCTTATATGCATGTCTATATCTCAGGACCTGCTCATTCATATTGAATCTACTACTAATCATAATGAATTCTAGATCATATTGAAAAATCTCTTTGAAAAATAAGACATAATGAGAGGTCATGAGTTGGAAAACAAGCTCATTAGTTTGAGCCCAAACGATTTTGATATGGTACAATACTTCTTCACATAGTTCAAATCACTTAGGTTGTAGTTGAAACTATGAGACATTGACAAAAAAGATGATCAACTAATTGTTTTCATCTTTGTTGAGTTGAGATATTACTATTCTATCTTCATTTATACCTTCCATGCCACCAAGCATGCCCCTATAACTACATGGACTATGCCAGACTTGGATGAATTTACTTCTAAATTGACTCAAGAGTAAGACAAGCTCATTCAAATAGATACACTGAAATCATCTAAATCGCATGCCTTAATTATGAGTCATAACAAACATAAGGCTTTTGGTAGCAGGGAGAATAAACAAAACAAGGACCCAAAGCAAATAAATTGTTAGAAATCTAATATTAAGTCCAAAGCATTAAAATAGTCCTCTTCAAAGGAGAAACCCAAGAAAGAGTGACTCACATACAACTACTGCGACAAATACAGGCATGATAAATCCATATTTATGAATCCATAGATTGACCAACTGACAAAAATGTTCGAGAAGCACAACATCAATGTCTCCAAGTCTTCTAATCAAAGTTTATCAATAGATGAGTCTTCTAAGGTTAAAGATAGTAAGAAGAGTAAAGACACGGGCAAAGCACTTGTTCTAGTTACGTTTCAACCTTCTACATTGGTTATTGATTTTGGGCATCGCACCATATGGCTTCATCAAAAGACATGTTCTTGACCTTGGAGCCTTATTATATGCCTTTCATCTTATTGGGTGACGATACTTCTGTAGAAATTAGTGAGAGTGAATATGTTAAAGTGAATGATGGGGCATTTCATGATGTTCTATGTGTTCTCTTTTTATCCACCAATCTCTTATATATTTATCATATCACTTACATTGGTTCAAATAAGAAAGTTGAGTTCACACCTAATTCAGTGGTTATTAGAGACACTGATAGTGGCTCTATTGTTACATTTGAGAAAGTAGGTCACCAATCATGATTGTATATTTTCTCACATTTGACTCCTAATCAGCACTCTACTACACTATTCACTTATTCAAATAGTGTAAGTATGGCATGAGAAATTCAACCATCTCAACTATCACTACCTGGAGTAATTCAATCATCAAGACATGGTTTCAAGGTTGTCACAAGTCAAGTTTTATGATGAAATTTGCTAGGGTTGCATACTTGGTAAACATCTTCAAGAGAAGTATGACAAGGGCAAATCATGAAGAGTTGAATAAATATTGGAGATTGTCTACAGTGACATTACTAATCTATTTCCAAAACCTTCATTTAACAAGATTAAATATATGCTTATTTTTATCAATGGATTTTTGAGTCATACTTGGGTGTATTTTCTTAAGTAGAAATCAAATGCATTTGATCATTTTTAGGGCTTCAAGGTGCTTGTATAAAAATAGTGAGGTAAATTCATCAAGATTTTGTGCATCGATAATAATGATGAGTATGTCAATAACTATTTTGAGTAATTTTATACATCATAGGGGATTGAACTACTACGTATAGTTCCATATAATCCTCAAAAAAATGGTGTTGCAGAGTGCAAAAATGAATCCTTGAAGGAAATGGTCAATTGTATGCTACACTCCAAGTTTATTGCACCTTAGTATTGGGTCAATGCCATCAACTATTTATGTTATATCTAGGACCGTGTTTCTCATTAATATTGAAGGGAGTCACTCCTTTTAAAACTTGGAGCAGTTAGAAACCTATAGTGAATCACTTCTGAGTGTTTGGATATCTTGATATGATCTGTATTCCCAAGAAGAAATGTAAGGCAATGGAACCTTAGAGTTACTCGTGTATCTTCATTGGATATCCTGAGGGTGTTAAGAGATATATTGTCCTCCATAGCACCACTCATGAGTTATTCATTGAGAGGAGTGTTTGATTTTAAGAGGGTTCTCAAGACTCCACACATGACACTCCTTTTCTTGAAAACATTAGGATTTGATGATAGTTTTGATGATTCAGATCAGCCTGAGCAACTTCTTAATGATCTAGATTCTTCTTATAGTTTTGATGATGAGAGTAGTGATGGGGATTCACCTCCTCCCAAAATATCTTCAAAAGATGAGGAATCTCCTCGACTCTCTGAGCACTAGGACTCTCTAAGCTAGACAAACATTGCAAAGGCTTGGCCAATGGGTTGGAGATCCATCAGAGACCAGGGGAACCTGTTCACAATCCTAGAATACCCCACATGCTTTCATTGCATCTACTTTTGATCCGTAATCATTTCATAAGGCATCAAAGACTTCTGAGTGGGATACTACTATGAAAGAAGAATATGGTTCATTAGTGAGGAACACTTTAGATTTAGTCTCTCTTCCTAAGGGAAGAAAACTTATTTGATGTAGGTGGATCTACCAGATAAAATTTACATTAGATAGATACATAGATAAGTTTAAATCACGTTTAGTAGCAAAGAATTTTTCTTAGGTACCTGACATTAACTATACCAAAACATTTGACCTAGTTGTCAAAATAAACTCAATCTGACTCACTTTCATCATTATCACAACACATCACTGGGATGTTCATCAGATGGATGTGAAGAGTGTTTTCTTTACGGTGACCTCAAAGAAAATTTACATCAATCAACTATAAAGATTTGTGGAAGATTCTTCTTTAGTTTGTAAACTTCACAAATCTATCTATGACCTTAAACAAGCTCCTCAAGCTTCGTATGCCAAGATGTACTCATTTCTTCTTTCAGATTGGGTTCACAAATGCCATTCTAATTTGATGTATACATTTTATGGCAGGATGATTCACTATTGATATTTTATTCTCTACATGAATAACCTATTGATCCCAAGGAGTTCTTCATCCACCATCACAATAATGTTTTGTTTATATGATAAGGTTTCAATGACTGACTTGGACTTGTTGCATTACTCCCTGAAATTAAAATCTCTCAATTTGACTCTGAGATCACTATTGTAAAATCCAAGTTCTGCTCTTGATTTGCTTGCACGTTTTAATATTGTTGATTGTAACCCAACTTTGACTCTTTACTTATATGGTGTGAAGCTTGATGCTGATTGTCCATCTCCTTTCATTGACTACTACTTCATATCGATAACTTGTTGGCAGTCTCATCTACCTTACGCACTCTAGACTTGATATTTCATATGAAATGGTACAGGTCTCCAAATTTATGTAGGAACCACATGAACTACACTGAAAAGTAACTAAGTGTATTCTCTACTATATTCAGGGTACTCATAGTTACAGATTTCACTGTGGATCAACAATTGATATCAACTTGATTGGTTATACAGATTCAAATTGAATGATTATATTCAAAATTGTAAGTCTACTTCAGAGTACAATTTTTCCCTTAGTTCTAGTCTGATTAATTGGTCAATTAAGAAGTAGAATGTTATTGTTTTTTCTTCTACTAAGGTAGAATACAGAGGAGTTATTCATTTTGCCATTGAAACTAATTGGCTTCAAGGGATTTTCACTAAGTTTGCGATCCAATTTCGATGACCAACAGTCATCTTTTGCAACAACCAAAGCACAATCCAGATTTGTAAGAATTTGGTCGTCCATCAACAGACCAAGCATATTGAGATGCATATGCATTGCATTCGGGAGATCATCCATGAATAAGTCATTAATCTCTACTACATCTTGACAATAGAGAAAATTATTGATATATTTATCAAACCCTTCACTAAGAGAAAGTATCTTCATTTATGGGCTCTGTTTGAGGTTTAGGAAACTCTATCGTTTTCCTCCTCTGGAGATCATCTCTGTGTACTTGGGTACCTCATTAGGGCTTTGTGTCAGCTCCTAATTCTTCTAACCCACATAAACTACACTTAAAGAGGGGGTGAGGTTGGGGCGAACGGGGCAGGGGGTAGGGACAGAGGGGTGAGAGTTGTTAGTGTAGGATTTTTTCCACTGTTGTTTTACCTACATGGTCTATTAGTTTGCTTATATTAATACTAGGTCATTAAGGAAAATGTACTTTAAGTCATTTTGTACTTTAAGGAAAAGCTTCTCCCTCTTATGAGTTATTCTTCAGATTTCACTAATCCATACAGATTCAACATCGTGCATTCAAACCTATCTAGTTGATCATCAATTGTGGCCCACTCCGACAATATCTAATTAATAAATAAAACAAAATAAGTAAAATGCAAGATTATAGAACCTATGGAGATATGTGTACAATATTGTAGAAGCTTCGTCATTGAAATCTAAACTTGAAAATGTGTTTCCAAAGTGAAGATGAGTGTAAAATAAAAATTTAGAACATACTAGAAGAAGCAAAATCTAGGCTATACACTTCATTCCAGATAATATCTAGACTAAACATGCAATACATAAAAAAAAAATGTCTAAAACTGAAATCTGATTTTTTAGTTTTGTTCGTTTAGTTTTACCTTTCATTTTCCCACCCTAATTTCTCATAGATAGCTATGACTTGTGTACCTACAATATTTGATTCTTCATGCCCAGAAGTGTTAAGGAAAATAAAGTGAATTGGAGAATGTGTTCAATGAGGATGTCAATGATTTATCAAGGCCCTTGATGGATGAAAGAATGGCCCTGTAGCATATTTTACATTGATAGGAAAAGTAAGCAATTTTCCCCTATTAACATAGAGTGTGCCATACTTTCATGTTATCAAATTTAGGTAGGAAACAAAGATGGCAAAAAAATAGTAAATTATATTTCCAAGAAAAATTTGTCTAATATATACCAGAAGTGCTCCACAGTTAATCCTATTTATAAAATAATTGATAATCCCTCTTTCAAAATGACTGACCATACTTATTTATTTATAAACAACTTTGAATTAAAGTTTTACAATATCATCATGTGTGTTAACTTTTAATGGCTAAAAATAGGGAGTATAAAAAATAGGAAGTGGATTCAATTGACCAAATGGGAGCAACAAAACAACTCTCTAAGTTGTACACTTTGGTCTAGATAGAACGTCAAGATTGTAATGTACAATCCAGATAATGGGATTAGGGAAAAGACGTTGGGATGAAGGTGTTCCAAAGATGTGAAAAGAAGATTTCCAACTTCAAAAGCTAGAAAATGTACTAATATCTCTAGATTTAGACTAATATAATTATATATAAATAAGCATAGATAATCATGTTTCATAAAGTATGGCCAGAAGACACTTTATTGTTGCAATCACAAAATTTGCATCCTTAATATTTTTGAAAAATTTAATAATTAAAATTATATAATTTATTAATTTAGAATGTATATTACTATTTTTAATTATCTATATAAATTTTAATTATGATAAAAATTTAGAATGTATATTTAAACATTTTAAATAATGCAAAGTGATTTTCTTATTTAAATGATTACCCAAATCTCAATAGACGCCTTATTACATATAAAGTTGATAATGTGTTAACCTTCGTTATAAGATTCAGAGTTGTCCACTATTCTCAACACCTATAAGGAAGCGTTCTGGAGAATTTCCCAAAAAATATTATGTAAAATAAGTATCATACCTGCAATAACACATACAATCTCAATGGGCAAAAACTCTGCATAGATTGGTACAACCACTTTACGTATATTAATGATAGAGTATCTGATAGTAAATGAAGAAAGTAATATGAACCTCATTTTCATACCCTGAGAAAAAATTTTAAACTTCAAATACTCTCATTTCCTTTGGTGATCAGCAACCACACATGTATCAAATAGACAACCTGAAACAACACACAAATTTTCAAGATAAATTATCAATCAATCAACCATGCCCTCAAAATCCAAGCAACCAGAACACAAAATTTGGTCAGATGCATAAAGAGTGGCCTACCCCAATTGCAAGGAAGTTTCTAAAGCCTCATTGTCTTCAAAGCTTGCTCTGTATACGCTGACATTGCGAGTAGTTTCGCATGATTGAGGGTGATCACGAGTTTCCAAAGGCTCAGTGAACAAGGATTCCATTGCATTGTTATTCACTTCCACATGGCAGCCCCGTCTTCCATTTAACTGTTCAGCATATAACACATATTTGTGTTAATCATTTATATGAATTCAATCCAATACTACCATTAAAAAAAAAATGCCAATTCTAAGAACTATATAGCTACCTGTAGATGAAGTTTAGCATTCTCTTCCAGAAAGTGGTTTCCCTGCTTGGAATACAAATGACCCGAGGAAACGTTAAATGCATTCTATTATTGCATACTGTAATCTTTTTACTCAATATTTGATTTTGAGAGTACCTCTTTCAAAATTCCAGTGTTAAGGTCCAACGGCTCATATTTCATATTCCGGATTAAACTTATTATTCAAAAAAATAATGTGAAATTGAAGCAATATTTGTCAGGTTTCTAAAATCTAAAATGGACATTCCCTTCCCTTTTACATGTCAAAATTCATACATTTGGTTGTATTACTTTTATCTGTAATTAATGTGGGGGTGAACTTTTATATTTATATTGAAAATGCCATGTATCCCTAGATCTCCCTGTGTATTTGGTCATGTAAATTAGCTAACCGTAAAACAATATAATCTTACATATATTAAAAAAATTGTCATTCTCAATCATAAAATTTTACAAGGCCATTATTGGAATAGATTTATGGAAATATCTCAAATAGATTGTATTAAGTAATTGGAGGCTTTCGTGTATGTTTACTTCTTGTTTAATGAGTTGAGTGCTATTAATAAAAAAAATCAAGAGGTGAGAGTATTTATATATCAACATTTAGATTTTGGAGGAGACTCAAAACTCTAACATATCAATAAGATTTGTAGTCTTATTTTCCAAGTTGCATAAACAATTAAAGTATTAAATATGGATATTTATCTTAACCAGAATAATAATTTGTCATGTATCAGATCTTATATTGCAACATAGCAACAATGTGAAAAACTAAAAAAGTAAAGAGGGCATACCCCAAACTCTGCTAGAATAATTAAGTGAAGAATCATATTTTGGCTTCAATGTTCTTTTGATAATATAGAGACGAGAACAATTTTCATGCATTCGAAATAATTTTGTCTTAAAGTTATGGGCCCCAAACCTCATATCCATACAAAAATGAGGGTATAACTAATGTATGGAAAAATTGAATCTTTGTTTGGATATCTTAAAATTGGCATTGAAAATAGTCTTTCTAAAGATGTTAATGTTGCATATTTTGTACTATGTTGGTCTAGAAAAAATCACACCCAAATAGATATAAGAATGCACCACCTTGACCCATTGTACTTTGTAGGACAAATTAATTTGATCTGCTACTAAATTGGTTCCATTGAATGTATTAATTTTCATCTTCACAAGATTTATTTTTAAGGCCATTTTTATCACAAAAATTGCTCGACACTGGTTTTGAAGACTCTTAGTTGAGTACAAAAGCAAAATAAATTATCTACAACTAATAAAATAGTAATTATGTAAATCCTAAAGAAACTACAACCACTCATAACACCTTGAGTTATAGAGATAGTATCCTCTAATTCATCAGTATAAAGCTCCAAGAGTGTATGTGAGAGTAGAAAACTTTAGTTCACACCTGTGATACTATAGATGATATTTGTAGTGCCCATTTTGGTATGAATATGTCCAAATACTACCTCATATAAAGTCATTATCAAATAAATCACTAAATCTAGAAGACCCAAATTTTTAAGCCTTTGAACCAAAAGATGCCTCGGGTATGTATTAATTATCATAGAAAATTCTAGAAAACAATAGTATACATTACATTTGTTAGCCTTTTCTACCTCAATAAAAGAAACAAAAGTGAATATGTAGTCAATTGTTCAGTGATTCCTCCTAAATCCTACATTAACTTTAGCATGAAGTCATTTTGTCTCTACCCAATTGGAGATATAATTATCTAGATCTATAAAAAAAAGGATTAGTCAAAGTATATTCAATCATGACGGTACTATAATTTCTTAGTTGAAGATAATATCCAAATATAAAGATAGGGTTAATAATATGAGATGCCAAGGTTGAAGGAAGACCATGTCAAACAATAAAATTAAAAAGATTGGAGATATGGACAGTAAGAACAACTAGACTATGATTGAGAAATTTAGTGTTTAAATTTTCCACATCTTGGGCTTTATGCAAGATTTAATTTAAGACCATTTTTATCACAAAAATTGTTCGATGCTGGTTTTAAACTCTTAATTAAATATAAAAGCAAAACAATATTATTTGAAAAAAATGAAATAGTAATTATATAAATCTTAAAGAGACTATAACCATTCATACAACTTTGAGTTTTGGAGATAAAAACTTCTAATTCATCAATATAAAGTCCCAAGATTGTAGGTGAGTGTAAAATTTTGTTTCACCTATAGTACTATGGATGTTATTTGTAGTACCCATTTTGGTATGAATATGTCTAAATACTGACTCATATAAAGTCATTACTAAAGAAATTAGTAAATCTAGAAGACCCAAATATTTAAGCCTTTGAACCAAAAGATACCTTGGGTATCTATCAAAACGCTGTAGGAAATTCTACAAAACAATAGTATACATTACGTTTGTTAGCCTTTTCTACCTTAATAAGAGAAACAAAAGTGAATATGTAGTTAGTTGGTATGTAATTCCTCCTAAATCCTGCATGAGCTTTAGCATGAAGTTATTTTGTATCTAGCCCCTTGGAGATATAATCATCCAAAGCTATAAAAGAAAAGATTAGCCAAAGTATGCCCAATCATGATGGTTCTATAGTTTCCTAGTTGAAGACAATTTCTAAATTTGAAGATGGGATTAATAATATGAGATGTCTAAATTTGAGAGATCATGTCAAACAATAAAATTAAAAAGATTGGAGATATGGACAGAAAGAACAACTAGACCATGTTTGAGGAATTTAGTGTTTAAATTTTTCTCAATTTGAGCTATATTAGACTTGATTTTAGCATAGACTCAAGGATCATTTTGTCTATAAAAAATGATAGTTAAGCTCTCTAGGATTCACTTGGATGGGGAGTTGATTAAGAGCATCATAGAGATAGGTGGCATAAATATACCCTGTGTAGGGGGTGGTAATGGCATAAATAGACTTTATGGGTAAAAATCATTTCTAGAATAGCTTGTGATTGACCCAAAGTAGGTGTTTCCTTTGTAATACAACTATTGTTATTTTTTTATTTATAAGCATAAATCTATATAAGCTTTGGATGAATGTTGATTTTGAGAGTGTTTGGATCATTATATGTTTGGTTACTTATGTAACCTTTTGTAATCAACAGCATACCAAACATTTTCAAAGCAATGGCCATATGCATTATGGGGTCAGATTGTGTGAATGGAGTTAAGAAAGGCATTAATAATACTAGTTATAATTCCTTTGGATAGATTATTATCTCTCTCAACCATGTCCATATTCTCATGAATTCTTATTAGGTTGGTCTTAAGAATATTAGTGTAACTCTAATTATAGGCATGGTCAAAATAGATAGTAGCATGTTGTTAAGAGAGATTATACGAAGAAGTTGTACTAAGTTGGGTAACCGGTGTATGAAAAGAGAACATGATCTGTAGGGGAGGCGGGGGGAAAGTGAGGCATTTCGAAACCTAGAGATCATATATTCGTAGAAGATAGTTTGCAAGAATATACAGTCTACTACACTTTTTCTATTAAAATGAGGAAAATAAGTAAAGCTTTTAGATTTAAAAATGTGGTCCATACTAATTAGAGTAAAAAACTATTAAAATCAATAATCTAATTAAATATATTGTTTAATTTTAAAAAAAATCTAATAAAGATTAATAAGGGAAGAGGGGCGATTGCCCCGCAGTACAAAAAAGAGTCTGGAGAGCAGACCAAACAAAGAAACCGAGCAAAACCCTCCAAAAATACAAAGAACATGGAAGAAATGGTTTAAAAGGTCACAACGCCAAAACAACCAGAAAGCAAGAAAGCTAAAAAAATGACTACCTCCAAATATGCCGAACAATAACAATGCAAAAGCCTGCCAACTCCACCAAAATACATCAAGATAGAGCATTCCCGAAGTGCACGATGGAGATGGCATGGGGAAGAAATTCCTTCATCAGACCTGTAGGATCTCCAAGCCTCAAGATTTTTCTACTAGAGGGACAAATACAGAGATCAACCGAGCGCATATCCTTGCGATTGTAGCATGGTGAAACCGTAAACCTTTCAGCATTAATATCGTCAACACAGCCCACTTTGTAATTTGGAAAATTAAATAAAGAAGCCATTCTTACATCTGTGACAGTCAAGGGGTCAAAAAAAACACACTCTGCCCATTTTCATTTCCCAAACAAATGACTAGAAGAGCCATCATCAAGGCTCAAGATTTTCCTCCACTATTCCAAAACCTTCAGATCATTCCACATAGGACAGTCCATGAAACTATAGCATCTGCTCCCAGACCTAGAACAGAGGACAACCCATGAGCGGAAGAAGGGTTTGCAACCGCACCCACATATTTAGCCAAAATGACGTAACCCAAAGAGCCCTTTAAAAACTTCAATACAAAGTTGAGTTTAATCTCAAGAAAATGGACACTAAGAAGTAATTCACTAGCCATAGTAAATAGTTGAGCTTTAGTAGGTAGCATCTTCCTCCTATTTAGAAGATATATGAAGACAAAAAGTTAGGTGGCTGGGTCTATGTTTTGTTTTCAACTGCCAACCTACGAACAAACCTAAGTTGGTCCTCATTCCAAACCCTGTCTAACTCATTCAACAATCCTTCACCAAATAGAGACGAGGAATTAAATACCTCCTGCAGAACATCATCACTCACAAGGCCCAGAAAGCTCATATAGGAATTTGAATGCCAACCACGAAGTCGAATGGAATTCTTACGACTCACTACGCTACCACCGACATCCAAACTTTCCATCTTCTTCCTCTGATTGTGACGCACATGTTTCTCCATATATGAGCAATCGAGGACCGAAACAAAGGCAGAGACCACACACCAAGGAGTAGGGGAGGTAGAGAAGAGCAGAAAGACAATGCAAGGCAAAAAAATTGAAATAATACACCAAAACAACAAAATGCCTTGAGAAGGCACTCCACTCCACACAATCAAACTCTACCTGCCACTTAGAAGGCACTCCACGTTGACGACCATCAAGTTTAACTTTTTAGGCCTCTCTCAGCTGTCGTCGATGAATTTAAAGGAAATTCCTAACGTTCATAGCCAAGACGTCAGCTGGGGCATTGATTTTGTGGTATCCATTGTCAAAGAAAATAACGGCCTGACATATATCCTCTATGGCTGAGTTGAGTTGTCAATTATCCATTCCTCCTACTTTCAATGGATTAATGATCAGCAAATAATCTTCTAGAAGTAGATTCAATTGACAATCTCAAACCCACGAGTAATGCCTAAGTTTCAGTAAAATTGTTTGTTGACCAAAGAATATTGAAAGCATAACGAGATAGCCCCTTGTTTGTATTATCTTTAAAAATTCTTCCCACTCCTGAGAGTAATGGATTTCTCTTGAAAGTTCCGTCAAAGTTTAACTTTGATAAAAAAAAATTGGGGGCTTCGAAGCAAACCAATGATCTGAGGATACAAGAAATGAAAAAAGCAAATTAGTTATGAGAAAGTTTCATTTTAAGATAATATAACAATCTTCCGAAGAACTTTCCTTTTAGGAGGGGGGACTTTCGCTCTAAAGACTTCTTGAATGATTCTTAATTTTGAAAGATAATTTTTATGAAACAGAAATATTATAAGAAAAAATTTATTGTTCTTTTCTTTCCAAATATTTCAAATGATCAAAGAAGAGGTCATCGTCCATAAATAATTTACTTGATCGCTCCTCTCATCTCTCTGTTTATAATCACTTCTTGAATGGAACCCATTGCCACCCATGTTCTATTCATCTTTCAAAAAAACCAAAACCAAATTCTCCAAGAAAAAATGCAATGAAAAATAACATGGTTTGGATTTTCAGAATTATCATTGCACAAAACACAAAATGAAAGCCCTTTGTAACCTATCCAAAAATAGATATTTCTTCTTCATAGTGAACCACAAATTAACATTAGTTTTTGGAAGACCCTTCATAAACTAGACCTTTTCCACTAGCCAAGTAGAAGAGTTGAGATAGAAAATTAACTTATGTTAGCCTTGTTTCAGAGAGTAATTTCTTGAAGAATATCCATTTCAATTAACAATATCATTCTCCAAATAACTATCAAGATGAATAGAACCTAGAATTTTTTTAAGAGAAAGTACTAGCTTTGAAGAATAAGACGGTGTTATTAAAACTTGATTCTTCCACCTCTATTGTCAACAGATTTCATATCAGTAACAATTGACAGAGGTACCCCACATGTTAGAGGTACTAAATAAGGTTCATTGCATAAGGGAACCACACTAGACCACGCATCCTTCCAAAAATTAATAAACCTACTATTTTTGATTTCTCAACGGGAGAGGGGAGTTTAATATTAAGGGTCTACTTTTACCAAAGAAGTTCCCAACATGAAACCCTTTCAGCTAATGTTCCACCATAACTATTCGAACATGATATTCCAAATTATCTAAGTACTTTATACAAAGCATGACACTCCAAATGCTCTCCTTGTCTAAGAAAATTCTTCAAAAAAGTTTGGCTCCCAAAGATTTATTTGATAAAAAAAAAAAAAAATTGATACTACCCCTCCTTTAAATTTGGGTAAGAAGACCTCTTCCCATTTCATTAAAGTTATTTTCCTAACCCTATTAGGGCCACTCCAAAGGATTTTTTCCATAATATTAGTTAATTTATGCTGAACACTTTATCAAGCTTCAAAGACTAACATCATATAAACTGGGATAGCGTGAAGAACAACTTGAAATAGCAGGATTTTACTAACATAAGAAATCTACTTACCTTGCCAAGATGCCAATTTGTTCTAAAACACTATAGCCATATTTTCACAGAATTCCTTCTTAAAGTGACCATCAAAAAGGGGAACGTCTAAAACACTATAGCCATATTTTCACAGAATTTCTTCTTAGAGTGACCATCAAAAAGGGGAACGCCCAAGTACTTGCTTGGGAGTTATCCAATAAAAAATCTAAAGATTTCCTTAATGCTATTTTGTCGTGCCATGGAAGTATGGAGAAAGAAAATGTTTGATTTAAAATTTTAATCATGATGCTCACTATGTTCTCTATTATGAAAATTCCACTGATGTGATTTAGAGATTTAGCCTTTGAAAAATCTCTTCCCAATACCTCCGCCATGATGATGAAGAGATGCGGGAAAATAGGATCTCCCTATCTCAACCCTCTCAAAGAGTTAAAGAAGCCAGCCAAGACTCCATTACCAATGACCGAAAACATAGAAAGGTAACCCAAGCTTTTAGCCAATCGTATCAGTCATAAAGAAACCAAATTTTCTTGCGATAGATAATTCTAATTTGTCTTATCATATGCTTTACTAATGTCAAGTTTGATAACCATTTTCACTTTTTTCTTCACCTTTGCTAAATTGATCAACTCATGCATGCTAACAATTCTATTTGAGATTTGTGTATTTTTGACAAAACCTCCCTGGTGATTAGAGATAAAAAGAGGAAGGATAGATTGAAGGCGATTATCCATAGCCTTTGATAAGATTTTATGTATGGTATTTCATAAAACACAGGTCTAAAAAAGTCCATAAAATCAGCATTAGCCTTCTTCGGAATCAAGACAAAATAAGTGCAATTAAAATCATTGAGAACTTTCCTAGAAGATCTTGACTCATTTACAGCCTTTAGAATATCCTTTCTTATGATGCCCCAAAAATTCTTAAAGAATTAAGACTTGGGGCTTTATCAGTTTTTATGCTTCATAAGGTTGTTTGAATCTCCTCCTCTGTGAATGGCTTTATCATATAAACATTTTGATCGGTTTCAGGTTCACAAACTCTTGTTCTAGCTCATGTTCAGCAGGAACATACTTAAGGATAGTTTCAAAATAGTCAACTGCCTCCCTTTTATTTAATCTAAGTATTCCATGTAGTCTCCATTCTCTTTCTTTAATTTAAGTATCCTATTATAATTTTGTATAGTCAAAGCTGATTGGTGAAATGATTTTGTGTTACAATAACCTTCCTTCAACCAACATTCTCTAAACTTTTACTTCCAAAATATTTCTTCATTTTTCTAGAACCAAATTCAATATAGATAAGATAAATATATTAATGTCCGACAAATGACCACAAAAGTAGGTCAAAGGGACTGCAGAGTAAAGCAGGAAAACCAAACGGTTTCCCAAGGAGAAAGCAAAGCTGAAAGAAAAATAATACAACAATGAGTGAGAGTAGCCAGAAAGAAAAAAGGTGAAGAGCAACCCGCAGCCATTGACCTCAACCAAATGGAGAGGTGGGGAAATACAAGATGGGAGAAGAACCATGAGAAGAAATGAGAGAGGTCCATGAAGGTGTGGACCTAACTATCCTAACATCTAAGGCCATCGAGAAAAAAAAACTCAAAATAGATGGATAACCAGTGGAGGAGGAGGTGGAGTGTCTAGTCTATCTCGTGTGCTGTTGTCTAGAGGGATTAACATGCCACGATGTTCTGGTGGATCTAGTTCGACTCCTGGAGTTGGAACTGGAATGGCTATACTGATGAGATCTCGAGGGGTTATGAGAGGTCCCTCAGATTTGTACTGATCTAGAGTGTGAAGACATGTTGGGGTCGATCTGGCGCTTAGTACCTCTCCCCAAAGGTAACATAGTGAAGAAGGAAGTAATCTATTGAATAAACTATGGTCTAGTGTGGCCCTAAATCATGTGGTCATGAAGCTTGAGGGATCCTGCATGTATAGAGCAAGACATCTCTGGGCCTCATATCTGAAGAAGATGGAGAGAACCTGAGTCTCCTTGAAGAGGTAGCGAAACCTCCCTTTGATCTTGTAGTAGATGGGGTAATGGAAGATGAAGTCCTCCTTTGACTCGACCTCCTGAAGGCTGCATAATCGGTACATCCTGTCTGTCCGACCCATCTAATGATCTATCTCAATCCAAAGCCTATGAGAACCCACTCTGAACTGTCCAAGGGGAATACGAAGAGCATGCATCCAATGGCAAAAAGTGTAATGAGGATGGACAATAAGCTCGTCCCTCAGTTCCAAATAGTGCTCCGCATAAAAGGACATCTTTGGGCATAATCTCCCGTAGGGGTTAATCCAAGTGGTATGAATGTACTGTCTGTAGATATCCTCCCTAATAATCCTATTCATCTCCTATCTAGTAGGTAGAAAGTGGCTCGAAACGTCCAAGGAGTATTGAAACAGAGGGAGATAATCCATCATAATCCCCACATACCCCAGCATACCAACAACGAGCCCAAGTAGTAGGGTCAAAATGGGCAATAACCTATGAAGAATAATAAGCTAAGTATGGGTATCTGACATGCCCCTTCACTAAGTCTGTGAAGCTCCAAAGGTGATGTAAGAAAGAGATCAGATCGAACATAGTCTCCAATCTGAAGGGACGGGCCCCAAACTTTGTGAGGATGATGTGCTGGGGAACAGTTTGTTTGCACCTAAAAATGTATTGGAGGAGAAGTGTCTAGACTCTCTCAGCTGAAGCCCAATATGACTCAAGCAAAGAGGGTCCCCAAACCACATACCCATAGAGGACAGTAGGCCTGATAAGTGTGTCCATGAGGGACATCTTGGAAGAGATGTCTTGAAGGTGGTGTCAAAAACACTGTCTCTCAAGGAGGGCTAAAGAACCGTACCACTTGTTGATGTGAGGCTAGAGGGCATGTCTCATGCTAAAGTGGGGTCCAAAGAAATGTACCCCCAAGTAGGTATAGGTGCTGGTAATCTCAATCTCCTCTAAAGAAGAAATGGAGGTGTGAGGTCTTCAACCCGTTGAAAACCATAACCTTGGTTTTTGTCTAGGTTGACTATCAACTATCCAAGATCACAAAAAAGAGCCAGGGCATCTAATTGTCATTGTAACCCCTCAAGTGAGGAGGCCATGAGGACCACCTCATCCATAAATAATAGGATACAAATCAACACCTAGTGGAAAAGGCAACCATCACTGTCCTGGATATGCTCATGAAGGAAGGTCTCTAACTCATCGATATATATACCAAAGAGAGTGGGGGATAGGGGGAAGCCCTATTTAACCCCGATGGTACTCCCAAAAAAGTCTGACAACCCATGGGCAGTGTGGATGCAATCGAGGAGTGTCTCCTAGAGGCACATAATGGCTGTTAGAAGGGTCTCGAAAATACTAATGTCTCTGATCCTCTGGAAAAGGGCCTCCCATAGAATAGAGTCAAAAGCTTTCTAAAAGTCTACAAAGCAATAATAGACTTTCAAGGAGTGATGACATGCCTCTTCAATGATGGTTCGAAGAATAAATATGTGATCAATGGTCTGATGAGCTGGTCGGAACCATGCATGCCCCCTAGCTCTGAGGTGTCGCTACTCCAACTCTCTCAAAATCTACATGTGGAGAACTGTAGCATATAGTTTTGAGAATGTGTGGCCAACCATGATCATCCTATAGTTATTGGGATCTGAGATGGGGCCCAATTTGTGTATCAAATGAATATGTGATGTGACCAAGATGGTGGAAAACCTGAATGAACCACATGGTTGAAGAGATCAACCAAGTAACTACCCAAAACCTCATATTCGTGTTTGAAGAATTATGCTTGAAATCCCTCCTCATCAGTGGCCCTACTACTGTTCATCGCTCTCACAGCTTTTCTGATGTTCTTGTATGTGAATAAGTGGCAAGAAGACAGTGGGGAGGAAACATGAATCGGAGATTGCCTCAGAATATCATATAGTGGATGTGTGGGAGATCATAGATCCAAGGTTAAGCTCAAGAGGGAGGGGAGAGTGGTGGGGGAAGACGGTATGCCAGAACTACTTGGGAGAGTGGGTGAATGAATCCTGTAAGATCCATCTCCTCTAAGAGATAAAGATACATTTCTTGTGGCAGAGGAGACAACGATACAAAGATTTCAGTGTGGGGTAGGAGTGGTGGTCATGGATGAAAGTGTGGCAGATCTGGGGGTGGAGAGTTTTGCAGTCCTCATCGTACCACTTGTTCATGGGATAAGTGTTATATGAGCTGGGATTATTAGGCTAATGTGAAGGGGGTGTGGGCCTAGTAGAGCTAGGAAATGACTTAAGGGCAGCTTCCCAAATGATGGATGAAAAATAGGTGAATTTGGCGGTAATATCTTCAAGTTGGAAGAACTAGGACTCGGGTGGGAGAAGCTGGTAGATGTGAGAAGAGAAGATATCAGAGTCCCCATCATCAAAGTGAAAGGTGGTATGATGTAGGTTAGAGAAGGGGACTATGTGAGGAGAGGGAGTATGGAGGGTCTCAACTTGGATAGAGAAAAAAAGAAGAATGTGATCTGCAAGTGGGATGGGGTAAACAAAAAAGTGACTGATGGAGGGTATTAGGTTCTGGCTAGATAGGACATAATCCACCACACTCTCCCCCCCACCATGAGACCTGCACATGAAAAAGCAAGATCTAGATGTCTAATTTAATGATAATTATTTCCCTAAAAATGTTTTCGAAAACCTCCCTATTCCAAATGAGTTATTATTGTTTGACAAATTTCAGCTTGTAAGCCACAATAAACATTCTAATACTTCCCATGCAAGCTAGTTCCCTCCACCAATCTTTCATAAGATCCGATAATTTTAAGTTATTGAGCCATATCAATTTCAATTTAAAAGGAATCCCCATCAGAGATCCATCTCTTTTAATATTAAGAGAGTTGGGCATACGACCCAAAGCTGAAACTTTTAGAATGTCAAATTCTAACTTCCAATTTATATCGAGCAAGTGATTAGGATATATAACCCTCTTAATACATTTTACTATATTAGTGAAACCTTCTCTTTTTTTATTCGATGTAAAATAACTAGATTTTGGTTCCAAATCCCAAAGATTATTATCTTTCATAAACTTTATAAAATTGAGTCGAGGTTGTGTATTCGAACCAAAATCCCAAAGATTATTATCTTTCATAAACTTTATAAAATTGAGTCGAGGTTGTGTATTCCTCTGAATCCCACCTCTCTTTTCATTGTCCTTTGTGATATAATTTAAGTCCCAAAAAATCATAAATGACTCGTCTTGAAAAAATTCAAGACGAAAGAAATTTCCCTTCACATGATCAGTTTTCCAATCAACTGGAAGGAGCATACACATTGAAGATGAAGAAAGCCATTTTTTACTTAAGACTAAAAACTTTTAGACATTCATTTTTCCCTTGTATCCACAACAAAATAAATGAAATGATATATTTTTTAAAGCACATACAGAGCCTCTGAAGCTCCCTTAGAATCAACTAAAAAGGACTCTTGAGTTTAAAATTTTTAGAGCACTTCTCTGAACATAGAAGTTGGGAATTTCATTTTCTTGGATAAACACTGGACCCAGAATATGAATTTGAAGCTTCTTATTTAATAGTTAGGGGATCCCAGACCCCTAACATTCCAAGATAATATTCTCATTGACCCTTATAAGGGAGATTCCCCCTTCCTTGTTTCAGGAATTTACCTCCCATATGAGCTAAACTTGAGAACCCTAGAATCTTCATCCTTTTAACCCAGAGATGATGCCTTACCTCTACCTTCACCCAAACTAGGAGTTTCTCTAGAAAGCAAGGAGAGTTGCAGCCAATTGATCTGAAAATCATTAGAAGGGGATAAAGTCTCCAAGTCTTCCCATCTTCTATAAGCTGAGATAAGATCTAAAGAATATTTTATAAAAGGGGCCTTTTGAGGATTATTAACTAGCTATTTATCAACATTTTCCTTACCCTTGCTTTCATTCTTTATAGTTTTTAGGTGCACTTTGAGCCGGAACTCGAGATTTTAATTTATTAAGATTTTACAAACATCATCTTAGAAGACAAGGGTCATAGGGGGAAGGGAAAAGGGGGATTTGAATTACCCTAATTTTGGGAAGGGGAAATGAATGAATCTCCCTATTGGGAAGTGTAAGTAATCAAAGGTGAAGTCGAGATATCCACCAGCAACTATGGAGCCAAGGGCATCTCCCAAACAGGCGTTGGTGGTGGTAAAGGATCAGGGGTAGGGGATGCGAGAGCATAAGGGGGTTGAGGCTTTCCCACCCACTTGCAAGATTGATTTATTTTATGAATTGGTTTAAAATGGGGAGGATTGGTAAGTCTAGTGACTTTTTTCAAAAGTGGATAATTAACCCATAATGGCCCTAAACATGACACCTATTACATTTGAAAGGAATTCTTTCATAAACTACTTGTTGAATCCAAACATGATCGTCCACCAAAAACTTAATTTCTTTCACCAAAGGTTTATTCAAATCCAAGCTTAAACATAGTTTGGTATAGGATCCTCTAGATCTACTTAACATTATAGGATCTACATCCAAAATCATTCATCGTTCTAAACCTATACAACATAGAGCATAGCCATTATAAAATTCTAAGGGCAAATTGAACAATGTGATCCAACTAGAAATTTTTTAGACTCTATTTTAGACATGTTTAATCCCTTTATCCATTTCATTATGGAAACCAAGGACCTCCCCATTTTATCTCTATCCTCTTTGTTGGAGAAAGTAACAAGAAAAAATCCTTGGGAAGAAAAGAAAAGGAAAAGGGTTCTACCTCTTTCTAGGTCTTAAAGCCCATTTGATCAACTAGTCAAGGGACAACCAGATTCCATTAAAGCTTCTAAAGAATAAATTAGATACCAAAAGAACCACGTCCTTTTCTAATATTTAAGGGTCCAAGGTAATGATGAGTTTGTCTTGTCTTGCCTATAGATAGGTCCCAACTTTTATTCATTCAACAAAGCAATTATCTTGTATTTTTGTTAGGTTCTAGGGTATAGGGACTACAAACTACCCAAATCCTACCTTTGAACCTACTTATCCTTTTTTTTTCTTCCACTTGGCCTTTAGAAAGACTTAATGTGTTAAGGTTCGACACATAGTATCCATACTTGACAAGTCTATGAGTATTCAAAAGTTTTCCTTCCAACAAGTATATTGTAATATCCTCAATTAAATCATGGGAAAGTATTCAGCCCTTGATAATTAAATCGCCAACACTTGAATTAAAACAGAGCATTAAGGAAATCACTGACAATCATAGCAGTAAGGAACATCGCTGGAAATCAAAAACATTAAGAAAATTGCTTATTAAAGGAGTGCCATAATTACTAAGAAATTGCCCATTATGGGGAGCACCAAACACAACAACATTAATTAATTAATTAATTAAAGAGGATAACTAGCATTACTTAATTTTTAATTAATAATTATTAACCAACAATCATTTGACAAAAGGTCGCCATCTTTGGAGAAGACATGTCATTTGATGGAAGTATGTGAAGGTATTAATATTCAACGATTGGTGGGAAGGAAAAATCATTCAATCATGTATTCAATTTTGTAACCATGTACAAGCAGTAGATTTACATTAATTTTAAGGACGAAACCCCTTAATTGTAGAATCAGATTTCAAGGACAAAACCCCTTGTCATCACAATAAATTAAGGATAAAACCCCTTGAGGATTCACATTATATTATTTGAGATCTAAAAACTCTAAATAAAATGTCATTTTATTATCTAAATTATTATTGCAAGTATAAAATCTATATTTATCTTTAAAAAAATTCCAAAGAATCCAAATTAATGTATAATATTCCGATTTGGGATATTACAATGGTATCAGAGTTATTTTCTTTCCAACCTGTGAAATATGGGGTTATAACACAAGAATATCTTTGGCCAATTTTCATCAATACAAAACACTTTCAGCAGATATTCAAAAAGAAAACTCTTTTTCAGAGTTTATGGAGTTGAGTGAGTCATGGAATGGAACATGGCACTATGAGGAAGGTGAGCTCTTGAATCACCATTATGGTAGTTTTGATTATGAAGAAAAATCAAATTTGTCAGAGAAAAATATGGTGCAATTAAGCAAACCATCAAAGGACAATTTTAAGATATCTGGAAAGGCAAGAACATGTAGTTTTAGCTACAAATTACTATTTCATACAAAACACAAAGGAGTTGATTCACTGAAGCAATATAATACTCTATTAGGAATGCTTCAAGGTAGGTTTATTAATCTTTTATGTGAAACAAAGGAAACCAACTTTTCTGAAAACTCAATTATCATCCATGACTCTATAGATCCAACATATTGATTTCCTTGTAAGACTGAATCTAGAAAACCATCAAATGAATTTCAATTATCACCCATGAAAGCACGCTGTAAAAGAAAACAAAGAGAAGTTTCAGAAGAACCTTCTAGTGAAATTACACATATGCAAATGCATCAAAGGATGGAACATAAGATAAAGAAAGTGACTTTGTCATCATTTTCTTGTCTTGAAAATGTGTCAGATATAACATGTGATAGTATTCAATGGTATTCATAACAGATATGTGGGTCTAAAGAAAAAAATACTCCTCTACCACAAATTAATATATGTTCTATACAAAGTAGTAAATATAAGGAAAGCAATGAATACCTAGAAATAGAATGGAAAAACCAGGTTCCTAGTCATGGCATGGGAATTCCAGATGGAAGTCCAATGAAGTTCAAGACAAAGTCTAGTTTATTTCATATTTATTATGATTAAGCTCAATCGTCATTGTAGGGTGACAAGAACAAAGATGTGATTTCTAAGCATATATCTACTGATAAACTGATGAATGATGTATTGGCTCCTTTCTTTAGCAATGAGAAGATTTTAGGTGAAGAAGTTAGATTTGAGCTGGACGAGGGAGAACACAGTAAATCACACGTTGTTTATCAGTCTGGATTGCTTTATTTTAGTAGTGATGGGGAACATTTAGTGCCTTCTCAAATTTCGTGTTATTTTTAATCTCCAATAACTAATGGCTAGACCCCACCAACTAGAAAACTGAGAGGTTTTAAGTCGAGAGATGATGATCATAATTCTTATAAAGAAATGGATTGGCCCATAACAAAAGACTTCTTTGAAATTGATTATTTGATATCTAAAGATAATATTTAACCAATAAAGGCACATTCTACAATATATCATAGGGGAAATCATTTGGTTAGAAATAGATCTCTACGAATGGATTATGAAACTGAGTCATTCAAATATAAGTGTAACTAAAAAACAAGTGATGTCGAAAATATCTCTTTCTATGATAACTCAGATACACTTCTTAAAGATTTATGGTTGTATCTTGAGGATGTCATGGCTTTGCATCAATCAAAATTTGGAAGAACTAGTTAAGAAGTAAAGATTGTCTATGAAATCCAGGAAGGAACTAAAGAAGGTCAACTAGATGCATTTGCATCAAAGGCCAGAGATTTTAGCTATATGGGTTATTAAACTTATGACATTGGTTTGGATCATCCTTCTTCAAGAAAATTAAGATAAATGGCTCCCATAGTTTCACTTAATGGTGAATCAAAACACATGGGGTTCAAATATGATATGGAACCAGAAACCAAGAAATTTTATCGTGGTTCTTCCAAATATATCAAAAGGATAAGTATGTCTACCCCACCATTTTACAAGTCACAGAGAAAATATGGACTTCACATCAATTCTCCATGCAGTATATCAACAACCAATCGAAAGAGCAAACATCATTTCCTGTTGTTTCAAGCTATCAGGGGACCATATTCCAACATCAGATTTCCATGTTGAATTAGATCCTCTATCCAGGGATGTCCTAGAATCAGATCAATTGGAAACAGACGAGCAAGAAGAAGAAGAAACGATGGGGGCATTTAAGACATCTAAGCCATTACTTCTCAATTTTATTAGGCATAATAATAATGTAGTACTTCTTTTCAATTCATTCAAATCTATTGAAAACAACAATGGTAATAATGTGCAACTTGAAAGATAAACCACAACACTAGTTGATAATATTGTAATGCCAATAGCGATAAGGCACTTTGATCTTCAAGGCCAAACTCCATGGGGGTTTTCATTAGTATTTAAAATTTATACTTTAAATGATGGAGCAATCAATAATCAAGGGATCCAGAATAATGTTTGTCCATACTTGATACATGAAAGAAACTTTGAGCTTTTTGAGGATAAAATGCAACATAAAGGATACATTTCTTGTTCGGTTATCACTCATACTCAACTTGATCATCCATTTGTGAGGAATTTTTTTGTAGAGAATCGATAGTTTGGATTAAAATATATGTGTGTTGGTTTTTGTTAATTCCATTAATAAGACACTTATTTATGCTCTGGAGGTTAGTTTCAATGGTAAACAATTTGTAACTACATCGTCTGATCGATGGATAAGAGATTTTTGTTTTATTAATGGAAAGTTATGGCAAACATATGATGAGTCCTTTGAGGTTACTCAAAATTTACAAAGACATAATGCACCATCATATCACTTGGAGGCAATAAATTTTGGCCATGGCCGTAGAAAAATAAATTAACAAAAATAGGTCTATGGAATGAATTACACTTCTTCTGAACTTGGCAGATGATCCAACTATTGAGTGTATTATTACACCTAGGATTGCTTTGACAAAAATAGAATATCTCACTTATGAATGTGGAAAACATGTTTTGGTCATATTATCAAACATGAGTTCATATGTAGATGTTTTATGTAAAGTTTTTGCTGCTCTTGAAGAAATGCCTAGTCATCGTGGTTATCCTGTGTACATGTATACTGATTTGACAACCATTTATGAATGAGTAGGATGTATAGCAGGCTGAAAAGGTTCCAATACTCAGATTCCTATCCTTACAATGCCAAATGATGATATTACACACCCAATTCCAGATCTAAATGGCTACATTACATATGGACAGATATATGTTGATAGACAACTTCATAATCAGCAAATATTCCTACAAACTTATGTCCTTCCACCCTATCACATTGGATGAAGAGTGTTATAGGTGAAGGGATGACTCGATGTGATCATGCAAATGCTTCAAATGGGTTGTATGTAAATTACGTAATTGGAAAAATGTGCTAGCAATAAAGGCTATTGTTAGAGAGGAAACTCTGTCTTTAAAGGACTTGTTGTACCTAGAATTTTTGGACAAGTTTGAACGCAAATTTATCACACAAGAAGCAGTAATCCTTGAACATCTTAATTTACAATTGCTTGAGGACAAGCAATTTGAGGAAGGGAGATATATAATATCTTCAATTAAATCACTGGCAAGTATTCAACCCTTAGAGAATTAAATCACCAACACTTGAATTAAAACACAGTATTAAAGAAAACATTGAGAATCACAACAGTAAGGAACATCACTAGAAATTACAAGCATTGAGGAAATCACCTATTAAAGGAGAAGCTCCATAATTACTAAGAAATCACCCATAATGGGGAGTACCAAACACAATAACAACATTAATTAATTAAAGAGGATAAATAGCATTGCTTAATTTTTAATTATATTCTCTAGTTTAGCATTGTCTAGTTCTTCACAATAACTCGTGATAAGTACTTTGAAGTACTCAACAAATCCAAGCAAAGAACTTGATCATATGGTATAGACACTCTAAATACACATTTGATGTCATTTACATGCAGTAAAAATAGTGCATTTTCTTCTTTATAAGCGCATACACCCACACAGTTTCATCAAACAACATTTGAACATCTTTTCAGTGAATTGGAGGGAGTTTATAGCAAATTTATAGAGCAACTTTGAGGAATTTCGATTTTCAAGGTTTTTTTTTCTAACATGTAAATTCTTTAAAACATGTTAATATTAAGTTTCTAAACATGATTTATAAATTTACATGCATTTCATTCAATTCCCATAAATTTTAATCATGATTTATGTTATATATTCATCATTTATGAACAAAATTATGTATTTTTCCTGTACATAAGATTTACAACTTTAAGGTTTAGATTTTTATTAAATGTTTTTTTTTTTTTTAATATTTTATATTTTAACATGTTTCAGGTTAGCATACAATGACATCCAACTACATCAGGGTCAACATCAATGACTGGAAACCATCCCACTAGAAGTCGTAGCACTGCTTAAAAGTATGACATACCTGGACCAAACTAGGGGAGTGTGATTTACACGTTCTACTCAAATAATTTTTTTTGAGGAAACAATTGCCTTTAGTACCATATCGCATGCATTACTTATCGCAATGTCACGTCATATCCTAATACCATGGAAACAGTAAAATGAGAGATGCAGGAAGAGCTTGCATTATTGGATGAAAAGAAACTAGAGAGGGAAAGGGTACAAGTAGCCATAGCAACAACCATGACTCCCAAATCAAAAATGAGAATGGAGGTAGATATTGTAGAGATTGTGGGTTCTAGTCATGGTCCACGCATGTGTAAATTCACCTCATAGAGTTTGATTAAAGCCCAGTCATAGATTTTTCGTAATTAGAAACATGCATGGGGCACATCCTTCACTACAAGGTACAGGGTAGAACAAGGAGGTGCACAAAGAATCATATAAGGCGTGTGTAAATTTCCATTATTACAACCTTCCCTTCAATGTGAAGAATACCCTGTACTAGGATTATTTCATGATGGCATTGATAGTTTTAGGGAAACGGTACAAGGCAATTCTTCAAGAGACTTAAAGGGGAGGTTCCTCCAGAAAGTTTTTGCATATGCAAAATCAATTCTTGAAGAACAAAAGAAGTAATGGCAAAATTTTAGATACATCATTAGTTCAAATGGGTGGGCATATGGAAGGAACCACACTCTTACCAATTATTTAACAACTTCAAATGGTGATATGGTTTTCTTAAAGTATATAAATGCCTCTAACAAGGTAAAAAATGTAAAAACTTTGCCCCTAATGCTAAAGGAGGTGGTCTTATAGGTGGCGTCAAGAATGTTATGTAGGTTGTCATTAACAGTGTAACAAAATATGTCGTGGCTAGAACACTATTTAAGGAGAGGCATCCATCACTATTTTGTGCCCCTTACAGAGCCCATTGCCTTGACCTTATTTTGGATGACATAGAAAAAATTCATTGGATGAGACCAGTAGTAAGATATGCCAAAGACATCAAAAAATACATTATAATCACCCTTGGGTTCTCAACTGGATAAGAGATCATACCCAGTGGAAATAGCTTGTACGAGTGGGTGTCACAAGATTCACAACTAACTTCCTAACATTACAAAACATTTATGGCTTTTTGACACTGTTAAATCACATGTTTGTGAGTAAAACATGTGTAATGTCCCCATTTTAAGCGGTTGGCTTACTCAGTTTCCAACACACTTACTCTTTGTAGCAAGTTAATAAGATGCAATGGAGGCCAGTTTTGATGATTGAATTTGATGCTCCTTGCTGAGAGCTTTCCGGCAAGCTATCAGTTGCACCATTCGGAGTCCGATTGCTAGTATTTTGGTGGGCCTGAAGTGCTGCAAAAAGGGTAACATTTAACCCAGCTAAAAGACATTGAGTGTCACTTTAAACATTTACTTTATGAGGGACTGTTGCACATCCTTTATCCCACATTGCTCAAGTGAGTTGAGTCGCCCCTTGGAGAAAGGATAAAGGGAAGTGCTTGTGGGTTTTTTGGGGCATGTTGGATAAGAAGAAAAGAATTGTTGCACTTGCAGCTTATTTGGGCATTTGAGAACGTCCTCATTTGTAGCACTCTAGACATCAATCCTTGGGATTGGTCTTTGGAGTTTGTGCTCTCAACCACTGTAGCAGCCGTACTACTGTAGCAACTGTGCCACTGTAGCCGCTGTACTACTGTAGCAGTCGTGCCACTGTAGCAGCTGTACTACTATAGCAGCTCGTCACTGTATCAGCTCCATCACTGTAGCATCTGTATGCAGTCAGGTGAGTCCGTAATTTCTTGCCTGTAGAGTCCATAGTTTTCTGCCTGCAAAGTCCGTAGTTTTCTGCCTGCAGAGTCCATAGTTTTTGCCTGCAGAGTCCGTAGTTTTTTGCCTGTAGAGTCCGTAGTTTTTGCCTGCAGAGTCCGTAGTTCACTGCCTGCAGAGTTCGTAGTTTTTAGCCTACAGAGTCCTTAGTTTTTTGCCTACAGAGTTCGTAGTTTTCTGCCTGCAGAGTCCATAGTTTTGCAGCTAGGTGAGTCCGTAGAAGCTTCTACAGAGTCCGTAGATTTGGCTGCAGAGTCCGTAAAAGTGGCCTGCAGAGTCTGTAGATCCAAACTGCAGAGTCTGTAGAAAAACAGCCTGCAGAGTTTGTAGTTCCGTGGGTCGGAGACACAAATAAAGCACCTTCAAAACTTGCTAGGGATATTTGCTTGAAATAATGTTTGTACGATCACCAATGGATCTACTGAGTCACCACGTGACCGGCATTGTACTCGTTTACTCATTTTGCAATTAATACAAATACAGTGTGTTGGTTATTTCAGCTGTGTGTATCTATGCTTGCAATTCTATATTTATGTTACATGCATCAGTGTTTGTAAAACACAAAAAAAAAGCAACACTTGAAATCTACTGGAACCATAAGGGGTCCCTGCTGGGTTAGTTTTGGGCGCAACTGGGGTGCCCATTACAGTGGTATCAGAGCCTGTTTTTCTTGCCATCCTGTGAGGTTTCATGCATCCAACACACCAGTACTACTTGAGGAGAAACCGGACAAACCCAGACTTACAAATTTTTTCAGAGATTGAAGAGGAGGGCGACCCTCTTTCAACACCAGCCATGGGTGACAGAGATGAGGAAAGGGGAGAACCCAGCACCAGGGTGATGCTTAGTCATCTTTCCAGGGGGCAAAGGGAGCTACAGACCACATTGTAGCAAATGGCTCTAGCAATTACACAACACCTGACTAGAGCAGATCAGGGCAACAATGCCAGCCAGGGTAATAATGCTAACCAGGTAGGTGGACTGGGTAATGGAGGTAATGGAGATGCATCGATTAATAGAGGAGCCCAGACATACGCTAGAGCAGGTTCCTCTACAAGGCTACTCATGCCACAATTCCCTCCAAGATAGAATGACCAGGATAATGTTGGTCCTACACAGCAGGAAATACAGGTCCAAATACTAGAGGATTGGAGAAATGCTGGACCAGATTTCCAGGGTGAAATGTCCTTCAGGGAGTATATGGATGTTAGACTCAAGCATATGCCCATGAGAGGGAACAAGCAACAAAATTATGAGATGCAGAAAAAGTTGGGAAAGTTGTCCATTCCATACTATGACGGTACAGGAAAGACTTTAGCACGAACGTGGGTCCAAAAATTAGATGCTTATTTCCAGCTTAATCCCATGCTGAGGAGGACGCGATTAAGTATGCTGCATTGCACTTGGATGGAAGTGCCCACGAGCGGTGGCACCAAGGTATGGTCACGCTTGGCCATAACCAGATAGATACTTATGCAGAGTTTACCGAGAGACTCATCGATAGATTTGATACTAAGGACCCAAAATTGCATTTCAAGGAGCTAGCTCAACTTAAACAGTGGGGTTCTGTGGAGGCCTATATCACCGAGTTCCAAAAGCTGGCAGTGTTGGTGAGGGATATATCAGAAAGGAGACTGGTTGTTCTTTTCATGGATGGGCTTTCCGATCCCTTGCAAGGATGGGTGAAGGGACACAACCCCTCTTCACTACAAGAAGTTATTAAGAAAACAAGAGACCTAGCATCTTCTTCCTAAAGGAGTAAACTCCACTCTAAGGACTCTCATTTTAAGGAGGATAAGGAAAGGAAGACGTTTCAAAAGGACCCTCAGTGGCCTAAGGGGGAAACTGAAGAGTTGGACAGTGATACCCTCAACGAACTCAGGGAGAAAAAACTATGTTTTCATTGTAGGGAGCCATAGAACATTTTCCACGAATGTCTGCTTAAAGCGAAGGGTAAGCCCATGGAGTATTTCTCAGCAGACGAATCACCTTCCGAAGACAAGGGGCAACATTTAGATTTGGAATCTAGTCAGGGCGATAGCGTTGTTGAGGAGAGTTCAGATGATGAGAAGTTTCTTGCTCAGTTGACAGGCGTCCAGAAGGCCATGACCTTTAAGGTAAGAGGGTTGATTCAGGGGCAGTGTGTGGTTTCCTTGATCGATACAGGGGCAACGCATAATTTCATCGACGCAAAACTGGTGGCTAAGAGGGGTCTTCAGACCAAAGAGCATGCAAGGTTCAGAGTCATGGTGGCCAATGGCCACAAGTTATTATGCACCCAGAAGATTTCAAAACTTCGCATTAGATTGGGAGGAGATTATGAGTTGGAGGATAATTTCTACGTAGTCGACATGGGCGATTATGATGTCATCTTGGGAATGACGTGGATGGCTTCTATGGTAGAGTTCACCTTCAACTTGGCTAAATTGGAAATGAGGTTTCAACATCAAGGCAGGAAGGTGGTGCTCTAAGGTTTACCTAATGGGGGGCTCAGGGTGGTATCCTTAAAAAGGATGGAACGGTTGTTTAGACATGACAATATCGAGTGGGCAGTTGAATGTTTGATCATGCCTACGCCTCCAGAGCAGCTGGTAAAGATCTATCACCCAGATGTACAGGAGATCATTGCTAGGCATGATAAGGTGTTTGGTAGCATTCCACATGGGGTCCCTCTCGAGAGAGGTATAGAGCATGTTGTTGAGTTAGAGGAAGGGGCTAAACCAGTCATCATCACCCCCTACCGCCATCCTAAAAAGCACAAGGATGAAATAGAGAAGTCAATAAAGGAGCTATTGGAGATGGGGCATATTAGGCCCAGCAAAAGCCTCTTTGCTTCAGCGGTTGTTTTGGTGAAGAAGAAGGATGGGACAATGCATATGTGCATCGATTTTCGAGCTCTCAATAAGAAGACAATTACGAATAGGTACCCCATCCCTAGGATTGACGAGCTGATTGATGAGCTGCATGGAACACGATATTTCTCTAAGATAGACTTACGTTCAGGATACCATCAGATCAAGATGCGAGTGGAGGACATAGAAAAAACTGCTTTCCGGTGTCACTACGGGCACTTTGAGTTTCTGGTTATGCCGTTTGGGCTAACCAATGCTCCAGCTACCTTCCAGAGTTGTATGAATCAGGTGTTTAGAGGGTAGCTCCGAAGATTTGTATTGATATTCTTTGATGACATCCTGGTATTCAGTAGGATGTGGGATGAGCACCTACCGCAATTAGAGGAGGTGCTGGTCATTTTGGAGGAGTCACTGTATGCCAAGGAATCAAAGTGCGAGTTTGGCATGACCAAGCTACTCTACCTCGGCCATATTATCAGTGCTGAAGGAGTTCGGGTGGATCCAGAAAAGATCAAGGCAGTTATTGATTGGCCCACTCCAACCAGCCTTACACAACTCAAAGGATTTTTTGGATTATGTGGATTTTATAGGAGATTTGTGAAGGGTTTTTCACAGACTGCAGCACCATTAACAGACCTCACCAAGAAGGGTGCTTTTGTATGGACAGAGGCAGCGCAACAGTGTTTTGAACATTTCAAGCGGGTGATGTCTTCATGTCCGGTTCTAGCTTTACCCAACTTCATGAAGCTTTTCGAGCTTCATTGTGATGCATTGGGTGATGGGATTGGTGCAGTATTGATGCAAGAGAAGCACCCCATTGCTTTTGAGAGTAGGAAGCTCCGAGGGGTGGAGAGGAGCTATTCTATCTATGATCGGGAGATGTTAGCCATCATGCATGCCTTGGCCAAATTCCGATCCTACTTGGTTGGAGGGAAGTTTGTGATCAAGATGGATCACAACAGCATAAAGTATTTCATGGGTCAGCGAGACTTGAATGACAAGCAGCAGAAGTAGGTCACTAAATTGCAGGGTTATGACTTTGACATTGAGTTTGTCAAAGGAAAGAAGAATGTAGTAGCTGATTCCTTATCCAGGAGACCTCACATTTGTGCTCTTGCAGAGATTTCAGGAGATTAGCGGGCTAAGATTATAGTAGAATATGCTGGAGATGCTTAGGCATCAGGACTAGTTTCAGGCGCTATACAGGTTGATCGCTATAAGGTGATAGATGGGTTGATCGAATTTCAAGACAAAATTTATTTAATTCCGTCATCACCCTTAAGAGAGACGATACTGAGGGCATTTCATGATGCACCCATGTCTAGACATCCAGGGGTTTTCAAGACCTACAAGCAGATCCGAGAGTGGTTCTCATGGAAAGGGCTCAAGGACGATGTTCAAAGGTATGTTAGGGAGTGTGCAATTTGTCAACAAAATAAGAGCACACGTTTCCTGCTGGTTTACTACAACCCTTACCCATTCCAGACCGGAAGTGGGAAAACATTTCTATGGACTTCATCACTGGCCTACCCCGAGTGCAGGGAAGAGATTGCATTTACATGGTGGTAGACAGATTGATGAAGTTTGCTCACTTCTTTGTTATCCCCTCTACTTATACAGCAACTCAGGTGGCAGATGTGTTCTTCAGGGAGGTTTTCAGGCTGCATGGGTTACCGAGATTTATTGTCAGTGACAGGGATAGCAAGTTCATGAGCGCTTTTTGGCAAGAGTTATTCAGGCTGTGCGGTACAAACCTTACACCTAGTATGAGCTACCATCCCCAGATAGATGGGCAGACGGAGATAGTAAATAAATGGGTGGAAGGTTATTTGCGAAACTATGTGACTGCACAGCAGAGAGCCTGGGTTAAGTGGTTACACATGGGGGAGTATTGTTACAATACCATGCATCACATGACCATCAAGATGACTCCATTTATGGCATTGTATGGGTATGAAGCTCCAAGCTTCATAGATATGGATTTGGGGGACAGCAGAGTACCCAAAGCTAAAGACCTGTTGAAGGATAGTCAGGATATCTTGAGAGCGCTCAAAGAGAATATACGGCAGGCTCAAAATCAGCAGAAGTTGTATGTTGATCAACATAGGGTAAAGCGCAGTTTCGAGGTAGGGGACATGGTGTATTTGAGGCTACAGCCATATAGGCAATCATCACTCAAGAAGAGCGGAGAAGAGAAGCTTAAGCCTAGATTTTACGGTCCCTACAAGGTGATTCGAAGAGTGGGTGAAGTCGCCTATAAACTTGAGCTTCCAGAGGGCAGTCGAGTGCACAATGTATTTCATGTATCTAGGCTTAAGAGGGCCATTGGTCAGGGTGTAGTGCCTATTGCAGATTTACCCCCTTTGGATGAGGAAGGGAGGCTTGTGTTAGAACCCGACGCTATTTTGGACACTAGAGAGAGGAAACTCAGAAATAGGATAGTGAAGGAGTATTTAGTCAGATGGAAAGACTTGCTGGAGGAGGATGCTACATGGGAAGTGAGCAAGTTATTCAGCAGGTTGGGCTGAGATTGCTTGAGGACAAGCAATTTCAAGGGGGGCGGACTGTAATGTCCCCATTTTAAGCGGTTGGCTTACTCAGTTTCCAGCACACTTACTTTTTTTAGCAAGTTAATAGGATGCAATGGAGGCCAGTTTTGATGATTAGATTTGATGCTCCTTGCTGAGAGCTTTCCTGCAAGCTATCACTTGCACCATTCGAAGTCCGATTGCTAGTATTTTGGTGGGCCTAAAGTGCTGCAAAAAGGGTAACATTTAACCCAGCTAAAAGACATTGAGTGTCACTTTAAACATTTACTTTATGAGGGACTGTTGCACATCCTTTATCCCACATTGCTCAAGTGAGTTGAGTCGCCCCTTGGAGAAAGGATAAAGGGAAGTGCTTGTGGGTTTTTTGGGGCATGTTGGATAAGAAGAAAAAAATTGTTGCACTTGCAGCTTATTTGGGCATTTGAGAACGTCCTTCTCATCTGTAGCACTCTAGACATCAATCCTTGGGATTGGTCTTTGGAGTTTGTGCTCTCAGCCACTGTAGCAGCCGTGCACTGTAGGAGTTGTGCCACTGTAGCAGCCATACTACTATAGTAGCCGTACTATTGTAGCAGTCGTGCCACTGTAGCAGCCATACTACTGTAGCAGCTCGTCATTGTAGCAGTTCCATCACTGTAGCATCTGTATGCAGCCAGGTGAGTTCATAGTATCCTGCCTGCAGAGTCTGTAGTTTTCTGCCTATAGAGTCCATAGTTTTCTACCTACAGAGTCCGTAGTTTTTGCCTGCAGAGTTCGTAGTTTACTGCCTACATAGTCCATAGTTTTCTGCCTGTAGAGTCCGTATTTTTCTGCCTGCAGAGTCTATAGTTTTGCAGCCAAGGGAGTCCGTAGAAGCTTCTGTAGAGTCCGTAGATTTGGCTACAGAGTCCGTAGAAGTGGCCTACAGAGTCCGTAGATCCAGACTGCAGAGTCCGTAGAAAAATAGCCTATAGAGTTCGTAGTTTCGCAGGTCAGAGACACAAATAAAGCACCTTCAAAACTTGTTGGGGATATCTACTTGAAATAATGTTTGTACGATCACCAAGGGATCTATTGAGTCACCACGTGACCGTCATTGTACTCGTTTACTCATTTTGCAATTAATACAAATACTGTGTGTTGGTTATTTCAGCTGTGTGTATCTATGCTTGCAATTCTATATTTATGTTACATGCATTAGTCTTTGTAAAACACCAAAAAAAAAAGCAACACCAAAAATCTACTGGAACCATAAGGGGTCCCTCTGGGTTAGTTTTGGGCGCAACCAGGGTGCCCATTACAACATGGCTAGACGTAACATATTCAAATAAAGCTAACAAAGAGAGGACCGCAAAGATGACTTTTTTTGATGATGCCTTCACGAAAAGAGTTGCAAAGATCATCAAGGTAAGTTTAAACTTCGATTTAAATTTCAAGTCCATTCTTTTATTTTCAATTTCTAAAAGTATTTACTTTAATTTTAAGTTTGTAACTTTAATTTGTTTTTAACTTTGTAGATGTCGAAGCCTTTGGTGAAGGGTTTTTGCTTGATGGATGGGAGAAAAACGTGATCGAATACATTTATGAGGCCATGGATAAGGCCAAAGAGACCATCCAAAACTTTCAAAGGGTGGATAGTGATAGATTTGATCCCATTTGGAACATAATTGATCAGAAGTGGAATAATCAACTCCACCACCCCATTCATGCAGCAAGATACTACCTCAATCCAAAGTTTTTCTACTCTGATGGCTTCACAGTAATTAATAGGGAGGCTATGGAGGGCCTGTCAACATGCAATGAAAAGATGACACTTATGGTTGAGGTGAGGGACCTCAATATTTTAGAATTGCAAAATTACAAGCAGGCTAGGGGGAGGTTATTTTCTTCAACACTAACTATCTAAGCGAGATCCACCCATACAACAAGTAACAAAAATTAGAGTCTTTACTTATATCTTATAAGTTACAAATTTACAATTATTAATTTTATAAACTTTTGAACATCTTGTTTGAAGGTTCTTGGTGGGAAGATTAGAGTGAAAATACACCAATTCTTCAAAAGATTGCCCTCCAAATTTTATCTCAACCTTATAGTGCTTATGGATGTGAGTTCAATTGGAGTTTTTTAGGCCATTCATACAAAAAAGTGTATTGAGTTGACTCAAAAACACCTCAATGATCTTGTTTCTATGAAATATAACCTTCGGCTTTGCACAATAAATATGTAAAGCACATCATAGGAGCCTATTGATTGGGGTGAAATTGATCTTTATAATGACTGGACTATGTAGGATGCCAATGAAGAGACCCCTTTAGTCATAGATGATAATATTTCTTGTTTCAAGAGGCAAGCTATGGAGGGTGTAGGTAGTGGTACAATAGGAGTAGGAAAGATTGGATTGTATGACATCCTTCTAATGATGTCAAACATGAAGCAAGGGCTGAATCATTGTCATCTAGTTCTATGGTGGATCTACAGGTATAGCCTTCTAGGCAGAGTGACGAGCTGAAACAGAGTGCAATGACTAGGCATGGGGAAGAGGGAATTTTAACTTCTTGTAATTTGTAAATTGCATCGATATGTAATTTATGATGATGATTTTAATGACAATCATCATAAATTTATGAGTTATAACAGTTATCAGCTCGTTGTATTCACATGATGATGTGATTTTATAACTATAATTTGTATAAAATTTATGTATTTATTAAAATTTGAGTGTTTTTTTAAGTTACTGAGTATTTTCTTATTTGGACTAGTTTTAGTCTACTGATTTTGAGTCGAGTATGAGTATGCAAAGTATGGTTTGACATTTTCTGATCATTCTTCACATGTTCCTCGATTAGCTCTTCATAAAAGGTCTAGATGAGTGCCTGAACATCCTTGATGTCTTGGATTTGTTGTATCACACTTTTTGATGTCTATTTCCTTCTCCATCACCACCTTCTCTATTGTCATCATTGTTTTCTCCATAACCTATTTTAATACTTCACTAATTTCATATTCTTATAAAATTTACCACTATATTCTTTAATTTTATTTTCCTTTTTAATAATTCATCAAAACAAAAACTATTAATTAATTTTTTTCATTTTTGTAAGATTTGAACCTTAAATTTTAAGACACTCACCATCATAAAAGTAAAAATCTTGTCATTACTTTTTAAGAGTCGATAAAAAATTGTTAAATAACAAAGTTTATCATTTAAGGTCTTTTTTATTTATTATAAATAAAGATTTACATTATATTAATTATATCTTCCATGTAAAACAATTGATAGGCTAAAAAATAATATTTATATACAAAAAGTGAAAATTATTATTTAAGAAATTTTAAGTCCCTACAACTAATAAATGATCACCTAAAGAAGGAACAATTACTTACCTAACTATTAACATTCTAAGTAACATAAACACTTAGAAGAAGGAACTACTACTTGCACATAATCTATTAAAACAAGTTGTGAATGGTAGTTCAAACTCAAATTGTTAACATGTAAGGGAATCAAACTATTGGTTTTTTACCCTCCCTAAACCCAGTGATGTTATTCAAGTCAGGCTTAACTTCTTAAATAAGATCCTTTATCTCAAGGATTTTTTTTTTTTTGGTCGGGATATAGCCAGGGAAACTCTCAATGGCACACCTTCGTTATTTGGTTTAATTGTGTAAGCTTATTGGCACAGTGGGATAGGATTACACTTTTTATCTTATAAAAACATTCGATTTAAATACAGACCTTGTTACATGACTTCAAAAGGAGTATCTTTTAAAAAGAACATCCTGAAGTTGTGGTTGTAAGAAAAGCAAATTAATGTAATGTGTCAATAATAGCTATGATAGCCTTTGGTCCAAGGTATCAATATTTCTAATGGACACTTTAGATAGATACATACATAGAATATGTTTGTCTCCCTCCATGTTATTTTTATTTTAAAATTTGATGTTCTTTCTTTTAGTTTAATTGTTTGTTCTTTTAGTTTAATTGTTCTTTTTGATAGACACAAATGACAACCATATCCAATATATATCACACTGCTCTTTACTAATTTAAAAAAATTTACATACAATATGTTTGCCTCCCTTCATAAAACTTGATATTTTTTTCTTTAATTTAATTACTCTTTTTAATAAATACAGACGTCTACCCATATCTAATACATTATCCAACATATATCACACTACTCTTTACTAATTTTAGGAAATTTTAATACCTGCACTAGAACCCACCAAAAACCTATACATTATATCACTGAAAGACTATCTCTTATTTGACCTGTGATATTTTATTAACTTACAAATACAATGAATCTTATAGCTGAGTGTGATGTCCAATGTAGGGGAGACATTTTCTCCAGTTGTAAGATTTACATGATCTTTATATTATTGATAAGATAAACCTATTTTATTGGTCTCTAGTATATTTACTTTCTTTATAGTGGTCGCACTAGCTATAGTATGGTGGAATATGTCCTTACAAACACGATGTTGATTGTAATATCACCCAATATCTCCATTTCACTAACCATGTCTTTTATTCTCCTCTATATCTTTCAAGGATCATAATCACTCAAGATTGTACCGCAATCCATTTTGATTTATGATATGTGGATGGTTATACTATTTGTCTAGTCCATCTCTTATTGGTATGCAACTCACTCTATTTCCATTTATAAATTTTATTTTCTATCTCATACCTTGTAGCATGTCACCTTCGATTACTTTCCTCATACTATCCACCATCTTAACTCATCCTACCCTCTGAATTATTAGTACAAGTGCCTTCATTGTATATTTTCGTTTTTTTTTCCTTGTGATCCCATGAATGTATATCCTTCATTTGTAAACACTATCATTTCCTTCTACGAAGGTGTTGCAAGGTAGAAACGTGAGTTTCTTGCATCTAGATAGTATGGCTCTCTCGATGGCCAATAACTCTTCGAAGCTTTATCAGCATACCCTCTTCTCAAATAAATCTTTTTTATAGAGATTGGTCCTAAAGCATAGATCTTTTATACCAATTCTCTTTATGATTTAACCATTGCGATGTGATGTTTGGATCTCTACCTGTCCTTCCTTATATATAAATTTTTTATATAAGACTTTAGAAGAGATATATAAAAATTATGTAACAAGCTTATTAGTTTCGATTTCCATTTTTCAAATATGAGTAAATTTTATTAATTAAATTGTTTGGATGAGTTATTTAACGAGGATTTTTCCCTATATTCTCATCATCCTTGTTTTGCACATTCTCTCCATTCGAAAATATAGTAATAATTATAATATAAAAAATAATTTAGAACCTATATGATTGAAAACACATTGTTTGATGTGCCTTTGGACGATAAAGTTTGAAAACATTTATATTATTTATCTCAAGAGAGACTTCCATACCAGTGATCGCATATTACTCTTCAAACCATCAATAAGCTTCGCACAGTCCTAAAATATTTTGTTGCTTTCATGAGTTTAAATAGGATTTTGACTTAAAAGATATGTACTTTTAAAAAAAATACAAGTTATTAAGGTTTTTCAGACATTTATATTTATCGTCATGAAACCCTATAAAACATGTTTTAGTTGATTTCAGGCTCCCGCTAGATTCCTAGATATTTTCACAAGTATGATTGTGATGAAACAAGGCTTCCCTCTATCTTTTACTATTTTTGGGATCTACATAAATGACCTTTGAGGATTTTATTCAAAAATACATTCATATAAATGATGATTGCTTATTAAAAAATGTGTATCTTTACATTTTTTATTTCACCAATGATTAATGGTTATCCTTATAATTATTTTGATGTCCTAGAGAGATAATGGATGCTCTCTAAGTCGATTTTGTGATGCTCGCTAACTTGTGCCCAATTTTATTAAAACTAAGTTCATAATTTTCAATGCCACTAAGAATGTTCTTTCTAAGTTTCAATTCTCTTATAATGGAGATACAATTGAGATCCAAACTTATACCTTCTTTGGATTACAATGTAATACTTTGTTCTTCAACTCGAAGCCTACTTTTTAGTTGCATCTTTGCAATGGAAATGCCTCACTTTATCTTACAATGTAAATGTTTTGAAAATCACTTCAAAAATATCCCTTCAAATATATCTGATTGATATAATTATTAAACCCACTATTTTTTTATGGTTTAAAGGTTTGGCGACCTAACATGGGGACCATCGAATTGGCTCATATCGAGAGGGTTCAAAATATCATGCTTTAATATATAAACTATTATAAAAAACTTCACATGCATTATTTGATAAATGAATATTTTCCACATCCCCTTTACCTTGATATTTTCGTTAGATTTCCTTTTTATCTAAAGACTCATTTATTTATAGGATTAAATTTATATTCAATAGAGATACCCTTATTCTTATCTAGGTATTTTTTAATGTACTCATTATGTATCGATGGTGCCTATATTCCCATGTAAATTTTCTACTCTAGTATGTTGGCATTTCAATTTTTACTCCATTCATCTATTTAAATATTCTCTATACAACACTCCTCATCCACTTCTCTCGAAAGATGTGCTTAATAAATGTATTAAGGAGGATATTCAAAAATAGTACATTCAAGTTAATACTTAGTCTTTCATCTCCAAAATGTCTTTCTACACTTAGAACATTTCATATATTGTGGATGGCAATAACATACACCACAACTACCTTTAGTGGCATTAATCACATGGGTTGTGGTTCACCCTTACACAATTGAGGGTTAGTTCCTACCAATTATGAGAGAAGTTAACCACCACATCTCTCATGTAAATAGTATGTTGTTTGTGTCTTTTAGGAAGTTGAGATTAAGGAGAGATTCATAATAAAATATCTTATTTATTATGAGATCTGAAAGAGGTAGCACTACTTAGAAAGAGCTTTAGGATTTTCACTATTGACATTATCTCAATACCCAGATCTAACATGTGTTTTATTTTCTATGATGTCAACTTCATAAAAAATACTTTACAAAGTATTTTACAAATACCAATCTGATCACTTCCTTTCATCTTACTTAATTTATTGAGGTGTTTAAGTGTCATTTAGATGTAACTTTATAGATTAGTGACGATAGGCCCATGGGACAACTTTATGTGTAGTTATAGGAGTCGCTAAATCATCATTCTACCTCTTTTCTAGTGATTGAGGGCTTTACGATTGTTCTAATTGATATCATGAAGATCAAAGATAAATTCAAATCACTAGTTTTCTCTTTAATTCAAAAACATTGTTGTCCTTGAAATATTAATAAAAGTTCTACCCTTTTCCAACTTAACCCCTTCTACCCAAATCACTCTAGTATAAATTTTATTAAATATTTCATTATCCTTTTAAAGGTAATCAATAATGATGCCCTTTACTTTAAAACTTGAAGATGGTCATCTTCTAACTCTTCTTCAACTCCTATTTTTTTATTGAATTTCACCCACATCTTCAAATGAGTTAAAGATTGTCTGTCCCTAACAATTGTTTATTATTATACATTGATTTATTTTGGAGTACTTGTTTGCTTTGTCCCTTTCTTTCATTTACCTTTCCTTTCTTGGATAAGTGATAAAGAATATTTTCAAAATAAATTTAAAGTATTTTTCCTTATTTTTAAAGTTAATCATTATAATTTCATTCTATCAAAGGAGGAATAATACAAATATCTAATCTTAAATTTACTTCAAAAAAATATAAGGTATATTTCACTTGCTTTATACTTAATTCCTTTTTTTCATTTACCTTTCTTTCCTTATTCCTTTCTTTCATTTACCTTTCTTTCTTGGAAAAGTGGTAAGGAATATTTTCCAAACAAATTTCAGATATTTTGCCCTATTTTTAAAATTAATCATTATAATTTCATTCTATCAAAGAGGAAAAATACAAATATCTAGTCTTAAACTTACTTTTTTTTTAAAAAAATTATAATTCACTTGCTTTGTAATTAATTCTTATAGTTTAATTGTATCAAGTAAGAATAATAAAATTATTTATGATTAGTTATAATAACTGTAAATTATATAATCTTGTAGAATGTAAGTAATGTTAATATAGATATTTAAAATATATTTATTTGGAAAAAGTTGAGATAAATCAATTTAAAGATATTTATTACATATTATATTGATTAGTTGTTTTATTATTTTTATCTACTAATTAGTGATAGATGGTTTTAATTTAGTTACACCATTATATTATACTTTATAAACTATTTTTATGAGAAAAATCTGACTCCAAACTCTATAATATACTTAAAATATTAAAATTTTTAGATTAATTTTTCAGAACAAAAATAATTTTTTATATAACAATTAAATAGATATCAAATTTAAAATCATTTATTAATTATCAATATCACATAAATATTATAATCTATCACCACCCCTAACTACCATTTATAAATTACACCTTAACATAATTAAAACGTAAAAAATATTCTTAAAAACAAATTGAACCATTATAAAAAAGAACATTCTATAAATATATGCTGATGCCCCTAAATAGATATGTTATTCTTTTCTTATTTATTTCTTTTGCCTCTAAGATTTCAACTTGGAAAAACATGAAGCGAAATATTTGTTTATACGTTAACACTTTTAAAGCCGTAGCCTTTAGAATCCATATTGTCATTTTGAAGTTATTACTTTTTACTTCTTCATTTGCTAATACATTTTAGATGTGAACTTATTATACAACTAATGCATTATTGATCTTTTATATATATAAAAGATTGGGAAAATAAATTATCCCTTTTAAGATAAACTATTCAAACTAAAGCATTTAACTTGTATGAAAATTGAGCTTTGTTACAGGGATGTTGCCATTCCAAGGTTATTGCTTCGCATTTGCTTTGTCAATTCCTAATACATTATAAATAATAAATTATGAATATGACCTCCTCTAATAATTTTTATGACATTATGAAATTTTTTTAAATTAAAGTAAATATTCTTAGCTAACTTTTATAATATTATGATTTTTTTTTTAAACTAGAGTAAGTATTATTAAGGAAATTTTTGCATGGGAAGATAGAGATTGGGCTGACATACTAAAAGTAGTTGGAAATGGATTATTCAATATTTTGAATATTTGTAATTTTACATTGTTATAATTTTTATTTTTTTAAATGTGTGTAGGAGAATGGGAAGTTTGATTTTACATGTGAAATAAACTTGGGGTCTTCGACCCAAACTATTGTAGGAGAAGAGATTCAAATTTTCCATGGTTTATAAGGTCAAATTTCTTTCAAGGAGAAGATTGAGTCCTCAAACATCTTGACTATGCCTTGCTTGGTGAGCAAGATATTTTTTTCTTCACACTTGTTCATGGCTAGCCTGTATTTGTGATTCCAAACTCTTTCTTATCTAATCATCATCTCATTTGTTATGACATAGAATGGACCTCTCCTCAGATTAAACCCAAGGGTTCCCAGTTTTACTTCAACACTGCCCATCTCAAGCATTAGTGGACTTTTGAGCATATCATCAAGATTTGGAACCTGGCTCCCAGACCCATAGGGGACACTGGTTGGATTGAGTAGTGGTATGATGTTACAGCCCGTACCACTTCCTTCCTCCAAATCTATGAAAAACAAGCATCTATCTTCAAGTAACATATTCACAATGTTATAAATCGTGAATACTTTAGGGTTTCATAAGAATAATAAGGTGTACCTTTAAACCCTCATTTGCAGACTCAAGTTGTGATGTGGAGACATAAACTTTAGGTTGTGGAGGCTTATAAGGCCAAAGTAGCTCGAATCCAAGCAAGGATGCATTGGTTGAACGTAGAAAACAAAGTGACCAAGGAATTTTTTGCTCTCCTTCAGTCAAGACAAGTTGTTGAAAAAATTAAAGACATTAGAATTTTTTTAGACAAGTTTACCAAACTACCTGATATCCTCCAATCCTTTGTGAATCACTACCATGGTGTCTTTGTGGTACAATCATCATCTCCTGCTCATGAAGTTTCCCACTCTCAGTGTCTTTCCATGGTCCCTTGTGATAGACCTCTCAGTATCAATGACCTTAAAGAAGTTATTATGCAGATGGCCTTTGATTAAGCCCTAGGTATTGATGACTTTCCCTATGAATGTTATCAAATCTTGTGGGATATAGTTAGGCCTAATCTTCATAGAGTCTATATTTTGAAGCTAACATGACCAACTCTTTAGGTTATCTAATCAATCAAGGCAACATTAAATTCATTCCCAAGACAGGGGACCCTGAGGTAATTACCAACTAAAAACCCATCACTTTGTTCAATGTTTCCTACAAAATCATAGCTAAAGCATTAGCTCTCATAATCAAACACTTGTTTCCCTTAATTGTGCAAAGTGAGAAAATTGGTTTCATTCAACATAGATATATTTTGGATAATGTTATTGCTGCCTAAGAAGGTATGGAATGGGCTAGAATATCTAACCAAAAGGCATTGTTCATCACAATTGATTTTGAGAAAGCCTATGATCGGATTGAGTGGCCTTTTATCATAGTTATGTTATAGGCTCTAGGGTTTCATCCCAAGTTTGTTCACACCGTCACTATGTTATTTTAAGATGTTGGGATCAATGGCTCAAGATCTCAACACTTTGAGCTCCATAGATCCATCAGAGAGGGTCATCCCCTTCCTCCTTCGCTTTATGTTTTGGCTGCTGAAGGATTTAGTTATCCATTGGTCAATTATGCTTCCAAGGGTTTAGTCAAGGGGATCTCTCTTCCTAATTCATATCACCAGTTAATTAATGGGCACTTTGTTGATGGTTCCTTCCTCACTCTACAAAAGGATGAAGACTCTGTCAAACATGCCATAGAATGTTTAGATATCTTTTGCCTTTTATCTGGGTTGTTCGTTCAATGGCATAAGACTCAGTGCCACTGCCAATCTCTATCATCCAAACATCCTTGGTTGGAGGGATATATGTGGTAATGGATCCTTCCTAGGGTCTAGTTTAAATTTTTAGGCATTCCATTTGCTTTCAGAGCCTCTCTTGTAGAATTGTGGTCTTATGTGGTTCAAAGAGTTAAGAAAAAACCTCCTTTTGGATCACTAAGCCTTTGACTTTGGTCAGAAAATTCTAGATTTACATTCTAACATGCTCACCACTACTCATGTATATAACTATTCATCTTGTTGGGCTCCTTCTAATGCCTCTTATGTGAAGCTTGAAAAGCTTCTACGAGACTTTCTCTGGGCCAATTATGAGAGGCACTAGGGTTTTTATCAAGTCTCCTAGGTTATCTATTATCGACCCAAAGAAGCTAGTGGGTTGGGACTCATAGACATCAAGCTTCAAGGGCTCGTTCTTGGGGTTAAATGGATCATCATAAGCTTGGAAGGGGACGTAGCCTAGAAAATTTTGCTGAGGCACTACATTTCTCAAAGTTGCCTGCTCGGCAGAAAACCCTGACAAGGCATTGGCTTTCACAACACGCTTATCTCATTGATGATAGTCAAACTAGGGGCACTTTTGTCATGCAAAGTATTTGGAAGGCTTAGAAAAAGCTCAAACCCCACCTCATTTGGGTGGGGGATGGGTTTAGAAGCGGTATTTCTCTAAACCCCTAGTCATTACGTGGTTTCCCCAATAGAACTTCCATAATGTCCCCTTTGTCATGGTCCCTTGGATCAAAATTTTGAGGCTATGTAAGAAAGGTACTCTCACGATTGGTGATCTATTTTGTAAGAACTCTAGGGACTGGGTTCCTTGGCCTATGCTAAAATCCAAGTTCCATCTTAATAAGGAACATACATAATCCATTTCTAAGTTATAGAGTTCCATCATTGATGATTACTTTCACAAAATAGGAGTTTCCTCTTTCACACCATAGTGGAAGGACTATTCTTGGCCTACAGCTACACCATTTTGTTGATACTCTCCTCGGTTGGGTTAAAATTTGTTGGCCCCTCAGCATATTGATATTGATGCCCTCAATCACCAGTGGTCTCTCCAATCTCTCCATTGGGTTTGGGCTTGGAGATTTTATAATATCTAGGCAGTTTGTATTGAGCCCAAAAAAGCCCATTTCCTTTGGTGTATCCTAACCAAGGTCTGCCCATGGGGAATAGGTTCAATCACATGGGGATTTTAATTCCCACTTGCCCAACCTGTCACCACCTAGAAACTATCAAACATCTCTTTTGGTTTTGCCCTCATGTCGAGTCAACCTGAAGATGGATTCATACCCTTTTCAAACCTTTTAGTCTTAAAATGTTCACTTGGAAGATGGCTCTCTTGGGGGACTCTACTTATTGCTTTCAAGATATAATAGACTTTCTGTACTAATATTTTGTTTCAGATTTAGAAATCTAGAAATCAAACGTATTTTAATAATGAAACTATGGAAAAAAGTTTTTCTATAACTAATAAAGTTTTGATTGCTAATGCTACCCTTCAAATTTAGAGTCAAATAGATAAGGTCCGGTTTGAGCTTCATCATTTGTATCTCCTCCTGGACCATTGGAGGAATGCTCTTTGTGCATTCAACCGTGAGCCTGTTGATCCCCTTCCTCACCACTCCCCTCCTAAGGGTGATGGGTATGGAGGGAGGTGCCACTGCTCTCACAACCAGAGGTCTCGAAGTTAGAACAGTTCCTCTTCTCGCTCTCACTGGCCATCTCCTCCCCAAGGATCTGACAGAGACAACAAAGACCCCCTCTGTAAGATAAATTCACGTGGTTGGTGTTACCCATCTCTCCTTCCCATCAGAATACTCAAGTACAACATGAATCTAAAACTAACCAACAAGTTGATTGTTGGGACCCCCTCCTAGTTGATGAAGACCCCCTGGCCCAAGATGGTCGAGGAGAAAAGCCTCAAGACCCTCCACCTTTGCCTCCTCCACTGTCTGCCATGTTTGTAGTTGTTGCTTAGTTATTTCCTTGTTATTTGTGCTAGTTCATTTCATTTTTTGATTGATGTGCACTTGAGTAGTTTAACTAGGGTTATTGGTTGGGTTGTGGCCTTTATCAAACTTTTGTTTATCTCGAAACTTCTTTAGCTCGGTTTTGTTTTTGGTGTGTGACTTTTCCATCTTTTTTTGTATGATTAATATTGTATACTATTAAGTTCTTTTTAAATTAATAGAAGTGTGATTTTCAATTTAAAAAACTTACAAATTATATAAAATCAAAATATATATATAACATTTAAGCTAATACTTTTTAATTATTATATATAATTATATTTTATGTGTAAATAAGTTTGATATTGATTTAAATTTATAATATATTATATTATTAATAAAATATGATATATTAATTTTTAATTGAATAAATGAATAAAGATTAAATGTAATCGTATTTATATATCTAATTATATATATATATATATATATAATTAATATATAAAATTATATTAATATTATTTTTTTATATTTAAATATTATAAATAATTGTCTATAATATACAAAATTTAACTATATAAATTAGTTGGACTATAAATATATACAATCAACTTAAAAATATATTATACTAATTTTTTTATTCTTAAACTATAATAAAAAAAATAACTATAAATAATTATAAATTTAAAAGAATAACAAGTAGAATAAAAATATTTACAAATAACTCTAAAAAAAATATTCTTACCTTTCTGTGAAACTCCAGTATCTCCTTTTGTAAACATTCATCCTAAAATAAAATATATACATAGATTTACATCAAATATACCTTCTTTTTCAAATCATTAATCCTGTACATTGTATAAATGTATAACATTTAGTAATATAATAATTATATTATACCTTTCTTAATCGAATCCGATGCAATCCAGTTTCCAACATTTTTTCTAACTGTTGCAACTTTTTAATGGTTACTCCTTCAAGCTCCTCTCCATGCATATGCCTATAAAAATAACCAATACATTGTAAAAAACAATTGTTTCTTCCAACTTAATAATATCTACCTCATATCAAATAAGTTGTATATATGTTTTATGTTTTACCTCAGAGTAGAGTTAATATCTTCAATTTCTTGTTTTATTTTTCTTACATCTTCATTCTCAACCTGTAGAGAAAAAAATGTTATCAAAACATTGATGGCAATAATATATTCCATTAAAAATATTTTTAAATCCATATCATTGTGAATAAATCTTTAACATAAATTATGAATAACTGAAAACTAGTTCGTCCATAACAAGAGTGTGTTCTTTCTTATTCACATATTTTAATGATTTATGAAAAATGATATTTACTAATTTCAATAAAGTATGGAGATATAATTCTAATAAAGTATGATCAAATAATTAATTTAAAGTAAAATTAAGTTATGACAATGTTCCCATTACTATTTAAACCAAACAATTAAATAGCACATTACTAAGTTATTTTTAATTATATATATATATATATATATATTTTAGAGTAATTTTTCTAATATTTAATATGTTCGTAAAAAAATTATACTTAAATTAATTTAGTTAACACAAATTTAAATATATTTTTTTATTAAGAAATGTCTATTTATATTAATATAAAACAAGTTATGGTACAACATTAATCATACAAATATATGGGTAGAAAATGTCACACCTCACAAACAAAGTTATATTGAGGGTTAAAGAAAACTTCTCAGTGAAAGTCATAAAAAGTGGTCATAAAATGATCACACAAAAAAAGTTGCATCACATCAATTACCAGCAAAGCAGAGAAACCAAAGTACAAATAACATTAACGAGAACACTTAAGCAACAACAACAAATATGAACATTAGAGGAGGCGGAGGAGACAATAAACCTGGAGACTTATCACCCCATCCTCCCATAACTTTTTTAATCATTTTCAATTAAAATTTAGTAAAGACAAAAAAATTATCTTTTAATATTTATATTTTATATTTTGGAAATATTTTTTACGTTTAAAGGTGTTCTATGATGATATATGATAGGTGGTGGTGAGTTGTAATGTCCGGAAGTGCATTGAATTTTAATTCTAATTTTAAATTTGATATATATTTGATCGTCACTAAAAAAAATATTTCTTAAAATTGATATATTTAGATTTATTTTTTATGGAATTATTGAATTACATAGAATGTCAATTATTTTTGTCCATATTTTAGAAATAAACATATAGCAGATTTACAATATTGAGTAAGTATACATCTAAATCAGTGGGCTCCTTTGGTTAAGTAACTATGAACAAGGGATATCCATGCTATCAAAATCACTCAGAAAAAAACATTGATCTTAACCATTTGACTCTCCATAAATATGTAAAGAGATTTGTACCTTTATAGATGGATATAAGCAACCATCATCCCCATAAATATCTAAAGAGATTTGTAGCTTGATAGATGGATATAAGCAACCATCATTCTCACTACCTACATCCCTTTTAATATTTTTCAAATAAATATTTTAATTTTATTCTATACATCCAAATACTACATTTAAAACCAAATACTATAATTAAACTAAAAATAATACAAAATTCTAATATTAACTCAAATTATATATTATTGTTTCATAAAAATTAAATTTATATAGAAAAAATGACTTCCACACAAGTATAAGAGAAGCAATACAAAACACAAAAATACAATAAAAACAAAGTGTGGGTCAAATCTAACAATTTTCTATAGAGAGCTTAAAATGTAAAAGACCTTTGTTGGGTCGGACTATGTAACATAACCAAGATATACATGCCTGCAAATAGAATACAATGAAAGATAATGACGAGATCTTTGAAGAAAGATCAAATTAAAAAGCTTAAAATGTAAAAGACTTTTGTTGGAGCCAAAACCATACCTGCAAGTGGAATACATTGAAGAGAATGACAAGATCCATGAGAAAGATCAAAATAATGACACCAGACTTCCAAGAGAACATAATGAAACCAATTGTTAGAAAGCAGAAGTATTAAGGGAAATAGCTAAATATGTTCAAGACTAGACTGGTTACTTTTAAAATAAAGACATGCAAAGTGCATGTTAAGATACTTTAGGAAAGTTAAGAAGAAATGTATGCAATGTACCACGAAGGATTACATGTTCGAACTCTACCTAGACCTTATACTACGAATTTGATCTAGAAGTAGAATGGAAAGGGATGGATTAAATATATAGGTCGGAACAAAGAAAGCAGGAAAAACCAATCCCTTTCAAAAAACGGAGAGAACAAGAAAACGGCATTCCATTCCACTATGGTGATAGAGGCCATTACAAAAAGGAAAGTAAGAAATGGTTTGCATCTGTTGAAAAAGTAACGAAACAGAACATAAACTTCACAGCATATGACATATAGACCAATCGAAAGGTAACAATGCTTGTATTGCTTCTATTCGATGATATAATCGTAAGCATGAGATGGTAAAAGTAAGATAATGCATAATGTTTTAGCTATGATTAGAATTTTACATTCCCTATCGAACGTGCAAATTTATGGTTTGAAAAGGGTTTTCTATTAATCACACAAATAAATATATGGTTAATTTTAAAAAATAAGTGAAGTAGAGTCACAGTTTATAGGAAGATGTTATATCAATTTAAAAGATGAAAAATAAAATTAATTAATTTTAAATAAATATAATTTTAATCAAATTAACTTAAATATTAAATTTTAAAAAAAGTAATGTGTGAAGAGTCACATAATATAATGTTCATCAAGTTTCTAAAACACAATACAAAGTTAATAAGAAACATAAGAAATTAAAATAAGTGAACATAGTGAAGGATTATCTGAGTTATCTCTCCACAACAAATATTAAAAAGATTTACTTTATTAAATTTATTAGAAACATAAAAAATTAAAATAAAAGAACATGGTGAAAGATCATTTAAATTATCTCTCCACAACCAACACCAAGAAGATTTACTTTATTAGGTTTATTAGATATATTTTCCCACATGTCATTGGATATGTTCACAGGAAACATTGTTTTTCTTTCATAATGTGAATATGCCACAATTATACAAGGAAGATGGAAATTTTATATTTACTAAGGAATTTGCTAAGATGTTAAATAGTTTCATAATTGCATTTAAATGAGAAACAATTGCTGCCAATAAGAAGACTGGGCAGCAAGTTTTAGACTTTTAGAAAGTTGAAAAGGCCACTGCTGTTAGAAAATATATAGGTGGTCTCTGTTGAATCATGCATAGGGGGCCACTTAGGTGGAGTTTCACTTCACGAAGCCCATCATTGACTTATCACGAGTGGATGGAGTCTCTACATGCATGTATTCAATGGAAAACAAGTGGCAAATTAAGCGTTACTTTGTAAGTGATCAGTTCGGGGGACTTGGTAGTTGGGATTACATAGCACTTATCTCAATATAGTCCAGTAATTTAGTGATAGTTTTGATTTAATTCCTAGTTGCTGATCTATTTTAAGGAATCTATTCAAACATGCAAACACATTGAAGATGTGGCTGCGTCCCAGCCTCTTGATTATAAATAAGTTACATTGAGACATTTTTTTATTAGGATGGAAGTTTGCAATTTTTCAATTTTTAATAGATTATTTTGTCAATTTTTTTTGGTGAGTTATTGGTTTTTTCTTTAAATGAAGAAATAGTAAAGGTTAATTGAAAGAAATTTTATAAAAATATCCCAGAATCTCTAGGTTGAAAGTATGTATCAACAAAGAAGATTGGATCACCATATATTGAATAGAGAAGATGAGTATACATATAGGCAGAGAAGAATAACTGCCATTAGTGTTTAGTGGAGTTGACTAATGCAATAACTCACACTTAATAGCACCTACACTAAACCTAACTAGGCTTAACACTTAGTGAAGTACATCACTAACAACACCTAACTAGGCTTAAATCCAAGCGAATTAATACGTGAAGTAATACACTAACACCCCCCCCTTAAGCATAGCTTAGGTGAACACAAAAAAACTAAGTCCCAGCAATTAGGCCTAATAAAGTACCCAAATATAAAACAATCTCTCAAAAGATGGAGAAAGGAAGAAAACCTAGAGGGAAAAAACTCCCCTCCAAAAAAAGATTAAAAAAAGAGAGGAGAACTAGAAGCCACCCCCTCCCCCCAAAGATGATGTCATTGTTGCAGTAGATCGCACACCAAGAAGAGCTCATAGATGATCAAATTTGACCTCAATAAAAGGTTTTGGTGAAGATATCTGCAACCTATTTTGAAGACTAGAAAAAAACTAAGTCGATGATCTGACCATGAATAAGCTCTCGAATGTAATGCATATAAATCTTTATGTGTTTATTGTGCTGGTGTTGGACTGGATTCCTGCATATCTGAATGGTGCTCTAGTTATCACAATAGATGATTGTGGGTTACCTGAATAAAATGTGAAACTCAATAAAAATCTCCTAAAGCCAAATAACCTCAATAGCTGCGTTAATAGCTCCCCTGTACTCTGCTTCTGTAGATGAGAAAACAATAGCATTTTATTTTTTGCTAGACCAATTAATAGGACCAAAACCTAGTGAGAAAATGTAACTTGAAGTAGACTTACGATTCTTAATATCACCTACCCAATCTGAATCTGTGAATCCAACCAAGTCAACCTCCGTGTCAAACCTATAATGAATACCAAGTTTAAGAGTACCTTGAAGGTAGTGAAGAATCCTCTTCATTGCTTTCCAATGCAACTCATGAGGTTCCTGCATGAATCTTGAAACAATGCTCACAGTGTATGAGATGTCAGGGATAGTGTTGAGTCAAATAGATGACACTACCAACAAGTTGGTGATACAAGGTTGCATCAACCAGTGGTGTAGTACAATCAGCCTCAAGCTTGACTCCAGATATAAAGGGTGTTTGAGATGGCTTGCAATCAATCATGTGAAACCGAGCAATTAAATCAAGAGTGTACTTAGGTTGTGCAAGAGTGATCCCTGAATTGGACTATGAAATTTCAATACCAAGGAATGCAATAGACCCAAATCTGTCATGTCAAATTTGTCCTGAAGAGCTAACTTCACAGCTATAATGACAGATGAAGTGCTACCTGTGATCAAAAGATCATCAACATAAAGTATCAATATCAATAGTGAATCATCTTGTTGTAAGAGATATACATTAGGATTTGAATGGAACCATGTGAAACTTTAAGTAATGAAGAAGGAATCCATTTTGGCATACCAAGCCCTAGGCGCCTGTTTGAGGCCATAGAGGGATTTCCTAAGTCTGCAAACTAAGGATGAATCCTGAATAAAACTAGATGGTTACTCCATATAAATCTCTTCCTCAAGATCTCAGTGAAAAAAAACACTCTCCACATCCATTTGGTGCACATCCCAACCATGTGTTGCGGCATAGCAAAAGTAAGTCAGATTAAAGTCATCTTTTCCATAGGTGCAAAAGTCTCTGTGTAGTCAATGCCAACAAATTGTGAAAACCCCTTGGCAACCAATCGTGCCTTGAATTTATCAACTAAACCATCTACTTCAAAATTGGTTCGATATATCCACCTACATCAGGCCATCTTCCTTCCCTTAAGAAGTGGTGTCAAATCCCAAGTGTGATTCTCATTAGGGAATCATATTCCTCATGTACAACACTATCCCACTCAAGTATACTTGAAGCCTCTCGAAATGTCTGTGGATCCGAAGCTAAGGCAAAGTAAGCATATGGCCCATTTTGATAGTCTGACTATGTACGTCTCATGTCTATTAGATCCCCTACCCAAGTACCTACACTATGAAGTGTTTTTCTAGCCCAAGAAAGATGAGATGTGGGTGAGTTAGGTGCAGAAATATCAACCTCCAAAGCAAGCCCAAAAGAGGATGAGGATGAATCCCCATCACTATCAGAACTAGAAGAAGAAGACATTACCTTAGGAATCTGTTGTGGATGATCTGAATCCTCAGAAGAATCATCAAAGTCAAGTGAGTCCATAACATGAGGAGAAATGTTGAGTGTGGAGTCAACATGACTCTCCTAGAACTTAACACTTCTCTCAATGAAAAACTCATGTGTGTGTGGGTGGAGCAAGTGATAACCTTTTAAACCATCTGGATAACCTACAAAGATGCAAAGTTTAGACTGAGGATCCATTAACTTGCATTTCTTCTTCAGTATTCATGCCATGGCTGGAGATCCAAAAACCTTGAAGTGCTTAATTGATGGTTTCCTACCTATCCATGCTTCAAAGGGAGTGACACCCTTCAAGGCCTTGTGAGGAACCCTATTCTGAATGTAACAAGCACAGTTGATTGCTTCTGCCCAATACTATGGTGTACGGTCCTTAGAGTGTATCATACAATTAGTCATTTCTTTCAAGGATCTATTCTTACGTTCAATAACACCATTTTGTTGGGGCGTGTAAGGAACTATCCACTATAAGTTTATCCCCTTTGATGTACAAAACTGCTCAAACCTATTGTTGACATACTCACCCCCATTATCCGTTCGAATAACTTTGATGACATTTCCTAATTGTTTTTCAACAAGATCCTTAAGGTCTCAAACGTTATCGAAGACATCAGATTTTTGCCAAAGGAAGTAGACCCATGTGAATCTAGAGAAGTCATCTATGAAGGTGAGGACATACTTAGCCTTGGTAAAAGATGGATGGGGAAAAGCCCCTGATACATCATTGTGAACAAGCTCTAAGACTTGTGTATCCCTCCATGATTTTCATTTTCAATTTTTCTTCAGGGTGCTTTCCAAGGGTACAACCCTCACAAAAAAAATTAGAAAATCTGACTCTATGCAACCCTATGACCATACCCTGCTGACTTAGTTGCTCAAGGTAGTGATGGTCAAGGTGGTCAAAATGCTCATACCATAATTTGCTTACTCTATTTGTATGAGTAAGCAATGTTGTTGGAGAAATATCAGGTGCAAAATGTGAGAAGTTGTATATCTTGGTTTGGTGATTTGCCCATCCCACAACTTTCAAATTGTTGCTATGGAATTCTCTAACCTCAATTGAATCTGGAGAGAAGGAAACTCTCATGCATTTTCCTATGTGGGTAATTTGGTATACTGATAGGTGATTAGATAAAAGAGAAGGTACACTTAGAACATTTGTAAATGTTCCATCTTCAAATTCAACATACCCTCTCCCTACATCTGCTACTGGAATGTCATCACCTAAAGAGATAGAAGACATACTATAAGGCTCTAAGGAAGAAAACTCAACCTTTGAAGAACCCATGTGATGCGATACACCAGAGTTAATAATCCAAGATGAAGATGTTGAATATGCTACGACAACTAAAGCCTTTCCCTTAGATTTCTCTTTTTCCTTTGCCTTAGAAGTTTCTTGGTTTGATGAGGACCTTTTGATAGATTCAGGAACCTCTATGTTATTCTTTTTAAGATGTGTCATGTGGTCAATCTGTTTCTTCATACATTTGTGACCAAGTTTCTTGTAATAGGCATACTTAACTTTTTCTTTCTTAGGTTTCCCTTGATGAGAAGAAGTTTCAGTGTTAGATTTGTAGGATTCATTTTTCTAATCTTTCTTAGTCTCCTTCTCACTCTGAGTGTGTTGCTTCTTCCCTTTATTTTTTGAAGGCTGTTGTTTACCATTTCCAGTAATTGGGGCTTGAGGTTTTGTAGACTTCAAACTACCTATTTGTATTAACTTATCTTGTTCCCTAGTCATGTCAACAATAAATTCATCTAGAGATGGCTTGGTTCATGTGGTTCCAAGAGCTCTTTGGGTGGAGTAGAAGGTAGATACAAACACAGAATAGTCAGGACCTAGTTTGGAGAGAGTAGAAAGAACAAGTTGATCATCCTTTTTCTCTATTCCACATTCTTTAAATTGTAATCTTAGTGACTTGAACTTAGTGAAGTAATCCTGTAGGGTGTCAAATGAACTAGGACTCAAACTAATGAGTTCATTTCCTAACTCATGTGCTTTTATTTCATCTACCTTCCCAAAAAGTTTGTTCAAAGTGATCCAAACTTCATCAGGTGTTTTCAAGGACTCTACATGAAACAAGAGTTTTGGGGATAGATTAAGACATAGAAACTCGAAGGCTTGATCACATCTGTTAAACCATTTTTATTTAGCTTCATTAGTAGTAGGTTCTTTTTCATCACCCATTGTTACCCTATGAAACCCTTTGTTTTTAAGCACAAGTGTAACATTATGTTTCCAATCATGAAAATTGAAAGGTGTTAAGGGTGTAATAGTTTGATTTGAATCCATGCTTAGAAGTTGTTTGTTGCAGAAATTAGATGTGTGGAAAATAAAATGCTTGAGGGAAATGCAGAAGTGTATATCACACAAGAACACCCCCTTTGATTCAATTTTAGATCCCCCCTAAATTTTGGCACTTTATATTATCAGTGCGTAGATTTAACCAACTTGGGATGAAAAATAACACTTTATAAAAATAGTGTGAACTCGTTCGCAATAAATTAGGTTTGAAAACATAAGTACTTTTGCGAAAAATGTCACTCGACTCTGAGTGACCAATCAAAAGATACAAGATTTTTACTAAAAATTGAAATGTAGTTGACCAAAAAACAATTTCAGTCAAAAAACAAGACAGGATCCGAAGCTAAGGCAAAGTAAGCATATGGCCCATTTTGATAGTCTGACTATGTATGTCTCATGTCTATTAGATCCCCTACCCAAGTACCTACACTATGAAGTGTTTTTTTCTAGCCCAAGAAAGATGAGATGTGGGTGAGTCAAGTGCAAAAATATCAACCTCCAAAGAAAGCCCAAAAGAGGATGAGGATGAATCCCCATCACTATCAGAACTAGAAGAAGACATTACCTTAGGAATCTGTTGTGGATGATCTGAATCCTCAGAAGAATCATCAAAGTCAAAAGAGTCCATAACATGAGGAGAAATGTTGAGTGTGGAGTCAACATGACTCTCCTAGAACTTAACACTTCTCTCAATGAAAAACTCGTGTGTGTGGATGGAGCAAGTGATAACCTTTTACACCATCTGAATAACCTACAAAGATGCAAGGTTTAGACTGAGGATCCATTAACTTGCATTTCTTCTTCAGTATTCATGCCATGGCTAGAGATCAGAAAACCTTGAAGTGCTCAACTGATGGTTTCCTACCTATCCATGCTTCAAAGGGAGTGACACCTTTCAAGGCTTTGTGAGGAACCCTATTCTAAATGTAACAAGCATAGTTGATTGCTTCTGCCCAATACTATGGTGTACGGTCCTTAGAGTGTATCATACAATTAGTCATTTCTTTCAAGGATCTATTCTTACGTTCAGTAACACATTTTGTTGGGGCGTGTAAGGAACTATCCACTATAAGTTTATCCCCTTTGATGTAAAAAACTGCTCAAACCTATTGTTGACATACTCACCCCCATTATCCGTTCAAATAACTTTGATGACATTTCCTGATTGTTTTTCAACAAGATCCTTAAGGTCTCAAACATTATCGAAGACATCAGATTTTTGCCAAAGGAAGTAGACCCATGTGAATCTGGAGAAGTCATCTATGAAGGTGAGGACATACTTAGCCTTGGTAAAAGATGGATGGGGAAAAGCCCCTGATACATCATTGTGAACAAGCTCTAAGACTTGTGTAGCCCTCCATGATTTTCCTTTATCAATTTTTTCTTCAGGGTGCTTTCCAAGGGTACAACCCTCACAAAAAAAATTAGAGAATCTGACTCTAGGCAACCCTGTGACCATACCCTACTGACTTAGTTGCTCAAGGTAGTGATGGTCAAGGTGGTCAAAATGCTCACACCATAATTTGCTTACTCTATCTGTATGAGTAAGCAATGTTGTTGGAGAAATATCATGTGCAAAATGTGAGAAGTTGTATATCTTGGTTTGGTGATTTGCCCATCCCACAACTTTCAAATTGTTGTTATGGAATTCTCTAACCTCAATTGAATCTGGAGAGAAGGAAACTCTCATGCATTTTCCTATGTGGGTAATTTGGTATACTGATAGGTGATTAGCTAAAAGAGAAGGTACACTTAGAACATTTGTGAATGTTCCACCTTCAAATTCAACATACCCTCTCCCTACAACTGCTACTGGAGTGTCATCACCTAAAGAGATAGAAGACATACTATAAGGCTCTAAGGAAGAAAATTCAACCTTTGAAGAACCCATGTGATGCGATACACCAGAGTTAATAATCCAAGATGAAGATGTTGAATATGCTACGACAACTAAAACCTTTCCCTTAGATTTCTCTTTTTCCTTTGCCTTAGAAGTTTCTTGGTTTGATGAGGACTTTTTGATAGATTTAGGAACCTCTATGTTATTCTTTTTAAGATGTGTCATGTGGTCAATCTGTTTCTTCATACATTTGTGACCAAGTTTCTTGTAATAGGCATACTTAACTTTTTCTTTCTTAGGTTTCCCTTGATGAGAAGAAGTTTCAATGTTAGATTTGTAGGATTCATTTTTCTAATCTTTCTTAGTCTCCTTGTCCTTCTGAGTGTGTTGCTTCTTCCCTTTATTGTTTGAAGCCTGTTGTTTACCATTTCCAGTAATTGGGGCTTGAGGTTTTGTAGACTTCAAACTACCTATTTGTATTAACTTATCTTGTTCCCTAGTCATGTCGATAATAAAGTCATCTAGAGATGGCTTGGTTCATGTGGTTCCAAGAGCTCTTTGGGTGGAGTAGAAGGTAGATACAAACACAGAATAGTCAGAACCTAGTTTGGAGAGAGTAGAAAGAACAAGTTGATCATCCTTTTTCTCTATTCCACATTCTTTAAACTGTAATCTTAATGACTTGAACTTAGTGAAGTAATCCTGTAGGGTGTCAAATGAACTAGGACTCAAACTAATGAGTTCATTTCCTAACTCATATGCTTTTATTTCATCTACCTTCCCAAAAAGTTGTTCAAAGTGATCCAAACTTCATTAGGTGTTTTCAAGGACTCTACATGAAACAAGAGTTTTGGGGATAGATTAAGACATAGAAACTCGAAGGCTTGATCACATCTATTAAACCATTTTTATTTAGCTTCATCAGTAGTAGGTTCTTTTTCATCACCCATTGTTACCCTATGAGACCCTTTGTTTTTAAGCACAAGTGTAACATTATGTTTCCAATCATGAAAATTGAAAGGTGTTAAGGGTGTAATAGTTTGATTTGAATCCATGCTTAGAAGTTGTTTGTTGCAGAAATTAGATGTGTGGAAAATAAAATGCTCTGGGAAATGCAAAAGTGCATACGACACAAGAACACCCCCTTTGATTCAATTTTAGATCCCCCCTAAATTTTGGCACTTTATATTATCAATGCGTAAATTTAACCAACTTGGGATGAAAAATAACACTTTATAAAAATAGTGTGAACTCGTTCGCAATAAATTAGGTTTGAAAAAATAAATACTTTTGCAAAAAAATGTCACTCGACTCCGAGTGACCAATCAAAAGATCCAAGATTTTTACTAAAAATTGAAATGCAGTTGACCAAAAAATAATTTCAATCAGAAAAACAAGACAGGATTCGAACCATTTACCTCTCATTCAACAAATACATGTATCTAACCATTTGCGCCAAGCATGGGCCTTCGTAATTTCGAAAGTAAAGTTTTCCTCTCTTACGAATAAAAGGCGAGCTATTGAAAAAATAATAAAAAACATTCATCGACTTTATATTGATGTTGCTGAGTGTTTTTTTTTTAAATTTACCTTTTACAGCGACGCAAAGATCAGAATCTCCTTTGGCTTTCCTACGAAATGCATGTACAACGATTTAAAGATTAAAATCTGCTTCGCCTTTCCTATGCAATGCCGATAAGGGGCGGAGAAACCAAGGTCAACACCAAATTTGGGAGAGGTCTAGGATTCAAGCCACGTGAGTTGTCTGTAGAGCTACCGTATGAGTCAATAGAAAAACCCTATGTAACGTCAAAGCATGATCCACACCCTTTACGGTAGCGGCGTTGGTAGTGGCAAATTATTTCAAACACCGCTCGGTGCTTTTTAATGGCAGCGCTGCCTTCCAGGGTCTGATCTGCCAGTTGGGTGTGGTAACGCCTTTAGAGCAGGGAGATCGGCCAACTACGACTTGTCGAGCTTCGAGTTCGAGCCCTTTGACGTCGTCAACCTCACAGCATGCTGCAAAACATCTTCAATAATACCGAACTGCACAACCAACCTAGATTTGCTCTGATACCATGTATAAATTTGTCAGAATCTCTGGGTTTAAAGTATGTACCAACAAAGAAGATTGGATCACTGTGTATTGAATAGAGAAGATGAGTATACATAGAATCTCTGGGTTTAAAGTATGTACCAACAAAGAAGATTGGATCACTGTGTATTGAATAGAGAAGATGAGTATACATATAGGCAGAGAAGAATAACTGCCATTGGTGTTTAGTGGAGTTGATTAATATAATAACTCACACTTAACAACACTTACGTTAAACCTAATTAGGCTTAACGCTTAGTGAAGTACGCCACTAACAGCACCTGACTAGGCTTAAAGCCAAGCAAAGTAATACATGAAATAATACACTAACAAATTTTCCTTATTACTAAGCCATCCACTCATTAGTATCAGTAATGTGTACACAAAACTGCCACCTCTACAAGAATTTCCATCAGATTCTAGAATGATGTCTATGATGATCCTTATGCCCATAACTTTGTGAAGGACACTGTCTAAAGGAAGAATCAAGTGAAACTTGGATAATTATATATAAAGAACTTCCCCTATGATCTAGAACCAATTGTAAATTCTTCACTTCTAGACGAACTTTCTCTACTTATATCTAAAGCATGATATAACACTGTTTTAGTAATTGAAAAATAATCATCGATAAAAACTTGGTTAAAGATATCATTATTCCTTTTTTGATGTTACTGATAAAGAATTTCAGAGTAAAAATATGACAAATTTGATTGTATTGTTTATATAAAATAGCCAAATCTTACAAAAATACCAATTTTCTTAAGAAAAAATTGTAACAATATTATACTTAATTGTTATTAATCCTACGTATTTAGATTAGGTGTCAAGTTTTTTTGTTTCATTCAATAAATTATCTATTTCCATTTCCGTAAGAGTATGAAAAGTCATTTTAGAATGTGATAGTGAACAGCCACTTTAACTCATTAAATATAATGTTAGCTCTTGTTATTCTTGAATCGTGAAACAGAAATTTCAGTGTTATTCCTAATATAATAGTATCAGAGCCTGAAATATCATTTACTTACTTGTTTCACTCTTTTCTCCTCTTTTTAAGTTGTACAACCTGCATAATCTGATTTGGAACGTAGATTTATTTTTGCATTCAAAAATGGCGTTTCAATTCTAAGTTCTGCGTAGCATCTGCGTGGAAGTTGAAGACTGAGAATTTGTCATCTTTTGGCTATTTCTATTTGCTTCTGGGACTGCGTATCACCTGTCTAATTCGAAGAAGCGTTTCATCTGACAACTGCATATTTTCATGCTGCTAGAGACGTTTCATCAGTTTAATAAATTATTTGAATACGTATCAGTTGTTTTAAGCAATATTTGACGTTTCTTTGATGCTGTACATCTGCGTTCTGGCAGATAGAGCTGGGCTTGGACTGTCTTAACCGTGTATACCTGAGAATTTTCTGACTGTGACCTGCATAGAGTCGTGGCATCAGAATTGTTATCTTCTGCTGGTATCTACGTCGTATTTTTTCCACGCTATGGCCTTACAACCATTAACTGTGGCGCTTTGCTTTCTCACTGCCCAATCACGCACACGTGGGGGAGAATGAAGCTGCGTAGAAGTCACGTGGAGAGGAATACAACTCCGTAGAAGTTTCAAAAGAGAAAGGGCTGCACTTATATTTCCAATGTTGGAATTTTCCATAAAAAACCAAATAGGAGGAGAACAGGTATAATATTTTATTTTTATTTTTTTAAGAAAAGTAAAATTTCATTTAAACGTCATTTTTTCAAATTTTGAAAACATTAAAATTGGAAGGCTTTTAAAATTTGAAGCAATTTGATTGTTATTTAATTTATTCTAAGTAAATTTGTTTAATAATAATTAAATTTTATAAATATAAAGAGAAATAAGGAGAGCTATTATTTTAACTATTCGTTACTATCAATAAATATAAATTTAGAAATCAAGAAAAACCAAGTATATTAATATATGAAGTTTTCTTATTAAGTCAGTATTAATGATAGAGTGAATCATTTTCACATAGCATTTTCGTATATAGAAAAAAGGACCATTTTCAAATGATAAGAAACCAATTGGAGTTAAAACTCTAAAAACTCAAACAAAAACCATGCATTCTATCAAATCTATTATTGGCACAACATTGCCAGCGAAGACGGTTAGAATGGTCTCGACAAGTAGCAAACACACTTATATTCAATAATCTATTGCTCGATATTTACGATAGAGAGAAATAACCAGTTGAGCCAATAGGGAATGCAAAGGATATTCGGACATGGAAGTGGAAAAATCGGTAAGCATTAGCCTTGATGAGAGCTTAGTCGACGGAGATGTGTTTCGTCATATTCAGAAGTGTAATACTCCATGGGAAGCATTTCACAAACTGAAAGAGTTACATGATTCCCACTTGCAGTTGAAATTCATTCAATTATAATTGAAGTTGTTCAACTTAGATTTGAAAGATGGTGATGTGATGAAATTGGCTTCAGAGACGTGCCATCAAGCATGATGTAGATGTAACAAGTGTCAAAATTGATGTATTTATATGACTGCATTCATAAAAACCCTTCTTCTTAACTATTCAACCTATTTGGAGTCTCCACAAGCAAGAAATCAGTTGAAGACTCTCATATTTAATCAATTGGTTGAAATGATGGCATAAAGAGAAAAGGCCTTTGGAAGAAAAATCGAGTCCACAACAAATGAAAGTATGTGCTTGTCAAATCAAATTATGCCAAAACATCCAACAAGGCCACGTTTTCCAAAAATGAAGACAATAATAAGTATAGGGGAAAAGGCGGCAAAAATGAAAATCAAGGTGGTAAAAAATAGAATGATAAAAATCTCTACTGCAAATGGTATAACAGAAAAGGAAGCCATGAGACTTACAAATGCAAAACTCCATGGAAAAAAATTGAAGCGTACTGTAAAAAGAAAGAAATAAATTCAAAGAAGCAATCAAAAGTGTCAAACTCAGCTCAATTCCCCAGTGAATGTGTGTTTTTCGATACAGAGAATGAAACAAATAATGTCTCAATCAGTTCTTTACATTTTGCTACTTGGGTTCTTGATATTGGAGCCACTCAACATGACTTTTTGAAAAGACTTCTTTGAGGAGTACAATGAATAAAGTTGTGGCTCAATATACCTCACAAATAGATCAAGTTTGCAACAAAAAGGAATAGGTATAATACGACTCAAACATCCAAGGCTTCCATATTTCAAATTTAAAAATGTTCTCTACCCTCTTCAATTGAAACAAAACTTGTTGTCTCTAGTGTTCATAAAGCAAAAAGGCCATTCCAGTCTATTGGATAATGGTAATGTCACTATTAGAAAAAAAAGTGACAATGAAGTCGTCTTGGCAAGATATGACGAAGGAAAACTACTCAAACTTAGGGGTGAGCCATCAAATTCAAGAAATTATGCTCATCTCATTGAAGATAAAATGTCTCCAAACATGTTGTGACATGCTAGATTCGGGTACACCCATTATAATAACATTCGTATATTGTAAAAAAATGTTGTTGGCATGCCTACATTGCTTGCAAAATCAAATGAAAAGTGTGAATCTTGCATTTTGACTAAACATACAAGAGAGTCGTTCTTGAATTCTTAGTGGAAAGTAGACAGAAAGTTACAATTGGTTCACTCAAACTTGTGTTCTTTTCTAATCCTCTCAGTCGGTGGTCATAAGTACTTCATGTTATTCATTAATCACTACAGCAGAATGACTTGGATATATTTTTTGAAAAAAAAATCAAAAGCCTTCGAGACTTTTTAAAAGTTTCGAACAATGATAGAAAATGAAGCTCAAATCTACATCGAAACACTTAAGATAGATGATGGTGGTGAACACATTTCAAAAAAGTTTGAATCTTATCTTGAGCAAAATGAGATCAAACACCATCTCACAGTTTCTCACACTTTACAACAAAATGGAGTTGTAGAAAAGATGAACAAAAATGTCATGAATATGATTCGTGTTATGTTGTACTTCAAAGGGTAAATCTGCACTTTTAAGCTAAAACAATGAAAACAACAATATACCTCTATAACAAATCACCATCAACTCTTGAATCCAAGACTCCATATAAGATGTGGTGTGGTCATCTTTCACTGTGAAATCTTCAGATTTTTGGATCCACTTTTTATGCATTAATTCCGAAAAAAGATAAGAAATAAGTTGAACCACATGAGTTGAAAATTCATCTAGTTTAGATATTTTGAATCCTCCAAGGCATATAGCCTATACAATAAGAAAGAGAAAAAAAATTATTATCGCAAGAGAAGTATTTTATGAGACTACAAAGGACAAAGAGCACATTGATCGATGGCAGCTAACTCGACTTGACAAATATGCAAAGTTTGATGTCTACAAAGAATGTGATTTGGATCTTCCAAATAATGAGTGGGAGACATAATTGGGAATCCATTATTTCTCTATTGTCTCCTATACATGAGATTGAAACCTCTCCTGAACAAGAGTGAAACTTAATCAGATAATGAACAGAGGCCACCATAACATAGGGTAGAAAGCGATGTAACTTCAGAGGATGAACTTGAAGCACCTAAAACATAGAAACATATGCCTAAGTGGGCCACTCAAACATTAAAATAAGTGAAACCTGATGAAGTGGGAAAAATAGGATTAATATTTCATATGCAAATGCATCACAATCATACAAATCTATTGAAAAATTCAATATAAAATTGAAAAGCTCACCTTGAATGATTCTCCAAAAGAAGAACTCAACGTTGTGTTTGATTCAAAACCAACATCTTTCAAACAAGCTGAGAAGCTTGAATCTTGGAGAAAATCAATGAAAGATGAGTACAATGCATTGGTAAAAAATGGGACTTGAAAATTGGTTGATCCTTCATATGGCTACAAGTGGGTCTACCACGATAACTACAAGGCCGATGGCTCACTTGATAAGCATAAAGCAAGGTTTATCGTAAAGGGATATGCTAAAAAAGAAGGAATTGACTATAATGAAACCTATGCACATATAGTAAAATGGACTACCATTCAAATCATGTTGTTTTTGGTAGCTCACAATAAATGGAAAGTTCACCAAATAGATGTCGAAATTACATTTCTAAATGGTGATCTCAAGGAAATAGTGTACATGACACAACTTGAACATTTTGCAATAAATAGACAAGAACACAAGGTGTGTAAATTAGAAAAATCATTGTATGGTTTGAAATAAACCCCTCAAGCATGGTATGACAAACTCGCTGAGAACCTCATGAAGATGAACTTCAAACATTTTGAGTTTAAAGATACAACTCTTTTCGTCAAAACAGTTGACAAAATAGTTATATTTGTGGTACACTCAATGAATGGTACACTGCAAAGTTCAAGTAAGAGCTGATGAAAAGTTATGAAATGATTAATTTGGGTTACCTTGATTACTACTAGGGTATTAAAGTAATTCAAAGATCAAATTATTTCTAAATCACTTAGCAAAAGTGTATTGGTGACATTCTGAACAATTTCAAAATGGAAGATTATAAGCCTCTCAGTATGCCCATGCAACAAAATCTCAAGTTGACATCCGAAGATTCAACAGATTTGGTTGATGCCACTAAATATAGATAATTCATTGAAAGTCTAATTTATATGACCACAACTAGACTAAATATATCATTTTCTATTAGTGTCCTCTCAAGATTCATGCAACAACCTAGGGATAGTCATTGGGTAGCAACAAAAAGGGTCCTCAGATATCTCATAGGAACACAAACTTTTGGGCTCAATTACTCCAAGGCAGTAGACTTTAAACTGGTTGGATATTCATATTTTGACTATGTTGGTGACTATGAAGATGAAAATTCCACTACAGGTTTTATAATGAATTTAGGAATAACAGTTGTCAGTTGGAAATCCAAAAAATAATCAGTACCAGCAATTTTTTCAACAAAAATAGAATATATGGTCGCTTCAGAAGCAATTAGAGAGATCTTGTGGCTCAGAAGTGTTCTTTCATATTTTTAGGAGTGAATGGTTTCTTCAACACCTCTCATGGTTGATAACACTTCTACAATCCAGATGGCAAATAATCCAGTCTTTGACGATCGAACCAAGCATATCAATACCAAATTTCATTTGATTTGGTAATATGTGAAGTATGGTAATGTCAAGTTGTAACATTGCCCTACAGTAGAGCAACTAATAGACATCTTGACAAAAATGTTTGGACTAGAAAAATTTGAAAAATTCAGAGGTATGCTTGATCCGACAAATACACCTATAGATTAAGGGGGGATATAACAATATTGTATGTAGTTGTTATTAATCCTAGGTGTTTAGCTTAGGTATCATGCTTTTGTATCATTCAAAAAGTTTTCCATTCTTGTAGGAATAAGAAAGGTCATTTTTGGAATGTGATGTAAACAACCACTTTGGATTATTTATTGTAATGTTTGCTCGTTATTTTTGAATCGTGAAATAGAAATTTCATTGCCAATCTGAATATAATTTAGCTTGTCAAAAATCTAAAAGAAAGGATTAAAAGGGTATGTATCCGTCTTCAAGCTAACTGAGCATACCAAAAAAATAAAAATAGGTGCTTGAGAGACTCATGTTGATGGCATGAGAAAAAATAGGATGAGAAATCCATTAGTGCATAATCATGCATCCAATAGGAAAACCTTCAGAAAGGATGCACCAAAGAAAATGAGCTTTCTTGGGACCAATGAGAGCTTTCTAGAGTTTGGAAAACCTTTGGGTTCAAGTAGCCTAAGAAGAATACAACCTCCATCTAAAATTCAAGGTTTCATATTGATGAGGAGATAAAAGATGATAACCAAGTTAGGCTTTGTTCAAATGGATAAGAGTCTCAATAGAGCACTTCCAGTCCTTTCACCACTTGAATGGTATCTATACACTAATCTTGTGTGGGTGTTCCTTAGGGATTTCAATGTGATAGACTCAAGATCACTATTGTTGAGATGAAATTTCTCCTTAAGAGCAGGCTATAGGAGCCAATTCTTGGAACGTGTACAAAAGAGGTAAAAAATAAATTTAATCCCTCTTTTGAAAAGTGTGTACCATTTTCAGACCATAAGATAATGGCGAAAGGTGTACCATAATAACTAACAAACGGGGGCCACTAAAGGGAATGTGGGTTGATTATTAATATAGAATTAAAAACATCCCCATCCCAAATGAGATTGTGCTTAAGTATCTCCCAAGCCTTTTAGATACACTTAGCAATAAAGGTGCTAATCATCTTGACTATCACATCGGTAATGAGGAGATAATTTAAACCCAAGCCACGCCACATTTTTTCCATAGATAGTGCTCTGAGAGATGCAATTGCAAAGAAGAATCTTCTAGGCCTCATTTACTTTAAGAGATTGAATAGTCCATTTGATGCAAAGGGTTGAGCCTTGAAGTTTGATGTCATTGAATATCTAGTCCTCTAAACTTTGTCTACAAAAAAATATCCCATGAAACTATGAGGAATATTTTAAAGCTTTCAAAACTAGCTCGAATAATTCCCTGAGGAGGCACTCAAATTTTGAATAAACACTCTTGGAGGGTAGCCAATAGGATTAATAAACATGGATAGTCGTAAGAACTTTTAAAGAACATACGTAGAACTTACCACTGAGGAAAAAGAGGCTTAATCACCAAAATGCAATCTCTATTTACAACCTTTGCACTGCATTATTCGACAAGTTTAAGGCCACTACTTGAAAGGCCAATGGCATGCCAATAAATATGAATTATTTCCCAAGCTAAATCCATTCTCTATTTGAAACCCTGCAACTAATGAAACATGGGTGTAAGAGACTACCTATAACTTTGGGATTTCTAAAATTGAATAGAGGAACATGAAGTAAGACATAAAATCTCAAGGCACTCCATGGCATGGGATATAAATTGTTCTTCTTCAACACGATAAGGAAGGAATCATTTTCAAAATGGCCATTGACCAATTGTTGATTGGAATGAGGTAGAGCTATATATTGAACCAAACCTATAGCAGTGTTGTCAGCTAAGATATATAAATGAAACCTCCTATCTCAAGAAATAAAGGGAAGGGTATAATAGAAATCTTCCTAATAAGTCTAAAGAGCCCTAAATTTTGAGATTGGGCAACATGTATGGCTATAGAGGCACAAACATCTTGGAAAATCATGTTAACCAAATGAATAAACTTGGGTCCAAAACCAAGAGCCTGAAGCATTGAAGTGATGAAATGCCACTTAAATATCAAGAGCAGAATAATAATAACTCGCAATAATGGCATAAGAGTATATCCACACAAGATGATTGCAAGAAGAGCAGAGTATTGAAATATATGAATGTTCCATTTCAAGGGAGAAACCTCCACAACGTTATAATAAGAATATAATTTGTAATGTGATGTTCTAATACCAACCACTACCTCCTATAGACACCCTCTTAGACTATGGATACTTTATAGGCCGACATTATTACTAATATGAAGATATATATATTATCATATGAGTAAAGAAAAGGTTATGCTAGCCACAAATATGCCACACATATCCCAATACATTCTAGTGATTAAGGGCATATCATGCCCCTTCCTTTAAACCAATTGTGTCATCAACATTAATGATCTTTGGGTGCTTATACAAGAATGCTTCATCCTTCCCTGTGGCATCCTATTGGCCATGTTATTCATCTTGATCAAATATTCTGTAATCACCATTGTCTGTAACCTCTTTGTTCAAGTATAGAGTATTTGCTCAAGTTCTAAAATCATTCTTCCCTCCTCATCAAGCTGTGGTAACCATTTCTATGTTGAAATTCTTTTCCAACGTGACCTCCTTCAAGTAGGAAACATGTAAGATTGGATGCATTGTTTCTAAATGAGGTAACCCCAATTTAAATGATACATTTTTTTATCTTTATAAAACCCTGAGAGGACACATAATACTTGGGTGAAAGATTGCTATCCTTATTCTATTATCTCAAGGTCATTTTCTTATGTGGTTTTAATTCGACAAAAATCGAATATCCTACTTCAAAATGCATTTCTATGTATGTTGGTCAATTTAATGCTTCATACAGTTTTGTGTCATTGCCAAATTATCTTTGGGACTAAAGAGTACCTTAATCTGGTGATAAATATGGTCCTCAACTACCTGATCCATTGCCTGAATCCTAATGAATGAAGTGATGGATGGTGAGTAGTACCCATACAATGCTAAAAATTGAGTCATTTGGGGTGAGGTATAGAGATAATTGTTATACCACCATTTTGTTAGTGGTAGCCATTGAAACAATATTTCTTATTTATATGAAATAAAACAATGGTGATAACCTTCTAAGCACATGTGGACCACCTTGGTTTATTGATCCGACTAAGGATGATATGATAAACTACAAGCCAACTAGGTACCCAAGTAGTAAACTAAATGAGTCCAAAAATTAACAGTAAATATAGGGCCACGATGAGTTACTATAATCTTTTGGGTCTCATGTAACTTGTGAACTATATCCATAAAATTTGATGCTATTTTACTTTCTACAAAAGGATGTGACAAGGTACAAAAATGGGCATATTTAGGGAGTCTATCCATGATAAACATGATGACACTTTTACCTTCAGAATTATGAAACTCCATAATGAAATTCATAGACACCTCTTCCCATCTCTAGCTAGGGATAGATAGCACTTGTAGAAGACTCAAGTCTTAATTATCTCACCCTTGTTTGGATAATGCACTATGCACTCTGTAACAAATTTTTAGACTTCACCTATGAACCCTTCCCAAAAGAGTTCCTTTTGATTCTATGATTAGTCTTTAAGAACCCTGAGTGCCCACCAACTAATGAAGCATGTATCTCTACAAGAACATTTTTCTTAAGTATTGAGTACTTACACCAGTATAACCGATCCTTGTACCGTAGAGCATCCTCTTTCTATAAAATGTTTTTTGACATGTTCATATTCTATTGGAACCTCTGAATGAGAGTCAATGTATTTATGTCATTCTCCCATTTTGATTTTGCCACCTCCACCCAATCTACATATTATATAGATATGGCATACACAATAGTACTTCTATGGACTAATCCTTCTCGAATAGTGCATAAACTATTTAAATATCCTTTTCTTTCTTGTATATGATCTCAAACTCATATCCCAACATTTTTGTGACCCATTTTTGTTCTTATAATGATAACCTATGTTCAAAAAAAAAAAAATTAGACTATCATAATTTGTCTTCACCTTAAAGTGTCTTGCTATCAATAAGGTCAACATTGTTTGACTACATGAATGATAGCCATCATTTTCTTCAAATAAATGGGTTCAATAATTTATTAACCTTGCATTGGTGACTCTAAGAAGTAATAGATCATCCTTATTAGATGAGTACTTCCCCCATGCCATTCCCCGAAATATTTCACTCAACAATGAAAGTTTAGAAAAATATTGTGTAGTCAAAACTTGAGTGGTGCACACGGCCTCCGTTAGCTTCTCAAATGGATTGGTGATGCCTCATTCCATTGGATGAGTCCTTTTTCAATAAAGTTGTGAGTGGTGTTGCTATGCTACCATATTTTTTAATAAACCAATGATAGTAACCTATGAGCCTTAAGAAACCCTATAGGTTCTTGAGGATTTTATACACTTTCTATTTGACCATGTCCCTAATCTTATTTGGATCCACCTTTACACCTTCATTAGAATCATTGTCACATAAGTACTCCACCTCCTTGACTCCAAAATCATGCTTGGAAGCTTAGTGTGAGTATGATGTTATGAGATAGTTTCCAAACCTTGATTCACATGCTACAAATGTCTTGCCCTTGTTTTGTTGTATATTACGATCTCATAAAAAATGCCAATAAAATTGTCTATAGAAATGGTCGAAAGACGATTCATCAAACTTTGAAATGTATATGGTGCATTTGTGAGGCCAAAGGGCATCATTAAATATTTATAATGGCCCTCATGGGTTATAAAAGTTTTTGTATGTATATCCTCATCTTTGATTTTTAAAAATGATAAAACGCTGAGCAAAGATAAAGTTTTGTAAAATATACAACACCATGTAACTCATCTAAAAAATAATCAATTACCAAAATTGGAAACTCATCTTTAATGGTGTACTCATTGAGTTCCCTATATTTTAACCACATGCACTAGGTGTCATACTTCTTACATGTTTTCACCACTAGAGAGGAATAAACACTCTAGCTATGTCGAATAATTATTGCCTCAAGCATTTTCTAGACCATATTATCAATCTCGCTTTTATGTACATATGGGTACCTATAAGGTTTGATGTTGGGTGGATGGATAGTTATTATCTGTTGAATAACATGATCATGTTCCCTTTTGAGTGGTGGTCATTTTGGCATATCTCCAACAACTACTAAGTGTCCCTCAACAATTGCATGTATCTGGTGGCATAGGCACTTATGCTAATTGTGCCTCTAATTAAAAAATTTGTGCCACAAGGCTACCCACTCCCTCTTTAAGAATTTCTTGCATTTTATGAAAGCTAACCAAGTGTGGGGTTTTCGCATTAATCCCAAGTAGTTCAAATGTCCTTCTTAATGAAAAAAAATGAATATATCCTATAAATTCAACTCAAACATTCCCAAGGGAGTGATTCATTGAACTCCTAATACAATGTCTACATCTTCCATAGGAATGGAAAAGATAGGGCACTCTAGAAAGTAGTCTCTCATGTCAAGTTTAATACTCTGGCATTTTACTATATAGCTGATTATACCACCATCTGCAATCATAACCTCAAATTATGGAGTTGAATAGACAAAAAAGGTCAATAGAGCATCCAACTTATTATTGATGAAGTTGTGGGTAATTTCAGAGTTAATCAATACTATTAACCTCTGCGTTTTTAGGAAACCCACTACCTTGAAGGTTTTAAAGGTGCTAATTTCTTAAAGTAAACGGCAAGAAATATTTGGTTGGGTATCCATGTTTCCTTATCTGACTCATCAACAACCTCTGTTTCTACTTTTTCATCCTCTTCTTATTCATTTGCGCCTTCAATGTATAACTTATTTTCAATGCATTTATGTCTGCGACTATATTTGTTATCATAGTTAAAACATAAATATTTTTTTTCCTTTTCTCTTCAATATTTTGACAAGTTAATCTATTAGTATGGAGGAATGCTAGTGTTGGAGTGCTCCAAATTCTTATGCTTGTGAAGGACTACCTTTTGTTGACTAATGTTCTTTCCTCCACCCTACGCACCATGATAATAAATTCAGATATAGTAAGTGGATTAAACATATCGTACCTCAAGTTGGATGTGATCCTTGAATCCCATAAGAAATAGGTTATTCAAGTTATCATCTCATGATCATCTCCACATGAAAGGATATATTTTAGAAGTTATTTAATATAATCCACTGATTGATCTTACTTAATGTACAATTTTATTAACTATTTAAAATAATTATTTATCACACTAATGTGATAGTGCATTTGTAATTCCTTGACTAAAAACTAACCATGTTATACTAATGAGTTTTTATTTTATTTTGAGCATGCAACTATCGATACCAAATGAATTAATTAGGTTTTTAAAAAAATAATTCCATTATGACCTTATATCCACAAGGGATGTTAAGTACATTAAAAAACATTATCCATATAGTTGATCCATGCGACAAAAAAATTTCTGTCAAACTTATGCATGTCCTCTTTTGGCAAAATATTATGAGGCCTCAAATTTAAATCAATTGAGGGTGAAGGTTGCATTTTATATGGATTTAGAATGGACTGAACAAAAGATCCACCCTAGTAGGGCTATGCATTGGTGAATGATGGCTGGTTGTGAGAATTCTATTGTGAGGTAGACATTTGATTGAATCTCTGCCTAAGCTGATCATGTCACTGATTAATTATGTTCAGAACTCCTTTATTGGCCATTTTAGACGATGTTTTATACATTATAATAAATTTGGCTCACTCTATCATCTATCGCAGAAAAAATAGCCATTGATTCTCATTTTTAGACTCTACTTCATTTTAGGCATTTTCCCCTGAGTTTTGGAACCCTTGCCTCAACCCCTAATTTGTGGTCCTACTATGCAAATATTTTAAAGTTCAGGGTTTATTGTTCGAGTTTTAAGTTTTATGTTTACTTGGCGTTCAAAATAAAGGTCACCATTGAACTACACTCTTTCCCAATGGCATATATTATGCAGGCTAGAAAAAACTTCAAAAACCCAAAAAAAAATTGAAAATTGGGGTTGACAGAAATAAATTTTGTTGTGATCGCCTCTCTAAGATAATTCTAACAACTTCTACATTACACTAAGGTGCGATTTTTTAATTTACAAAACTGCATAAAGGAAAATATTAATTCCTTCCAAATTAAAAGTTTTGTTTTTTCAATCCTTCAACAACACTATTCTACACTTAAAAAATCTAATGAAAAAACCTTACCCAAATTGAATCTATGATACCACTTGTAATTAAATTACTTATATAAATAAATCAAAATCACAACAGTGGATCTTAGTATAAATATCAAGAGCAAAATAAGAACAATAACTCACATTAATAAGGCAATAGAGAGTAGATCCACACAAGATGATTGCAAGCAGAGAAAAATACTAGAAATATATAACTGAACCACTTCAAAGGGGGGGGAGGGGGACGGGGGCCGCGGGGAGGCGCACATCCACAACTTTATAATAAGGACATAATTCCTAATATGATGATATATTTATAACCACTACCTCTTAAATAGACCCTACTTAGGCTATGGATACTCCATAGGGCAACACTACTACCAATATGATGATATAGAAATCATGATATGACTAAGTAAAATGTTATGGTAGCCACAAGTTGACCACACATAATACATGCTAGTGACTAAAGGTGTAGCAAAATAAATTCTGACAAAGAGAGGATTTTGTTGAGAGGTTCACGCCCACTCTGTACCCTTTCAGATCACATTGAAATTTTCCAAAATATATATATTACAAATGAAACTAATTTTTCTCAATATAAATAATGAAAGATAACAAAAACCTTAAACGAAGAGCAAGGGCTTCGGCAATGATTTTATATGAAACATTTAAGAGAGTAATTGAGTGTCTATTTGATGACTAGATCACTAGCTTCTAGGATAAACTTGATGTTTCCTTAATTGGCGATCGTGCCTAAAGAGTTGGTATAAATAGCTTCAAGGTACACCTGATGGAAATCATGACCCAAAATGTCTTAGAGGGTTTAGTAAAATTCAAATGGGAAGACATTAGTGTCGGGGGCCTTATCAATGGCCATTCATGGGACTTCCTTAAGAATGTATTTTGATAGATAGAAGCAATCATGAATAACCCTTTGTGCATCAATAACATTGCAAGGAATAATAACAAGACATTGTCTTCATGGGTTAAAGATGTTGTCTGCATAGAAAACACTACTTGATAGAGAGCCAACAATGCCTCTATAATTTTTGGAAGTCTAGTAAGTCATTACTGTGGTTGTTAGGACTAGATAAGAGTGAATAATTATTTGGAAACTTGGTTTCCAATCTTTAGCCAATGTATACAAGCCCATAGTGAGCACCATGGGATTTATATTCCTCTTCAACCTTATGATTGTGCTTCTATTTGACTGCTAATTTTTAAAGGTCCTCATTGAAAGTGGAAAGCTCTAAATCATGTGAAGTTTTAAGGAATTCATTGTGTGATGCTTCGAGAGTCCCCTGATTAACCAACATGGCTTGTTTTCTCTAGACTCGTAGCAGAGTGATGGTACACGAGATGGCATCCAACCACCAAAAAATCCAACCAAATTCTCATAGGGACGTGGCTCCAAGTTATAAATTTTCTTAATATGGTTTACCATTTGTTCATGATTCAAATGCATAGTATTGAGGTAAAATTGGTACTTGATCCTTTTTAACTAAGACATAGACCATTCAATACTTAAAATGGATATGGAGATGGTTGGAAAGAACCTTCCCTATAACCACACTAACTAGGTGATTAGAAGTGTTGGCAAGAGAGGAGGTTTTCCTCTAAAACCAATGCTCTATCTAATTATTTTAATACCATGTTATCACCTTGTCTTTTGTTGGGCTAGGTGAACCAAGCTGAATTGGTGGATCGACATTAGCGGTGGTTGGGGTCAAATAACCTAAGATTGTGATACATGTAAAACCAAAAATCTCAATTTTCTGTAAACCACAACATAGGAAGAACCTCTTCTTTGTCTTCTACTCAATCATGTTGAATTCACCACATATGATATAGTGGAGGTAAGGTAATGAGTTATAAATCTACCATTGGAACACATCCCACTTTACGACATCATTAGAAGCATAAATGTTGGTAATATAAAGGGAGTAATTGTCAAAATTAAAGTGTTCACAACATTCAATGAGTGGGATCAGGGCCCCAAATGACAACATCTGGATCCAAATTAAGATAAAATAATGTGACAACTCCACCACATCCAAAATCATTATTGGACACATAACACAACACCCTAAGCCAAAATGTTCTGGCAGAAAAATGGAGAAAGAAAACCATCATCTTATCTTTTTATAGAAATAACTTTATATTAGTAAAACATTGACAACTATCTTTGGTATATACTTGCAGGATGCATCATTGAGGTTGCAAACATTACATGGATAAACCATCATCATGTTGACGCAGTGGATTGCACCCTACAAAAGGAAACTTTTCTCCTTTCTTCTATGCGGCACAATGGAGACACTCCTCTTGTTGTGGGTAGCAAAATTGAGGAGTGAATCTCTAGATCAGGGGCTAGCTCCCCTTGGTGCACCTTAAAGTCCTGAATTTCTACTGCTAACAATGGTGGGGGGATGAAAAGAGAGAGGGATGTTATGAAAATAGAACCTGACTAAAGTGGTGATGCACCAAAATTGATTGATCTACTCATTTTGATCTACACTTTGTACCAAAAAGAGTGAATAGACACTTCATTTGAATAAGAAACTAGACTGCATTGATGTTTCAACAAGGGGTTTGATGAAGGTATAATGAAGAAGAACCTACCATAGGTGCTCTAGAGGCACACTATTGGATGGTTGCTCACCTGCACCTATACTTCAACCTAGATGCTTTTTGTTAACCTGCAGAAGGAGATCTTGGATACACTAGATATACTGGCATCGACCTCTGAAAGCATTAAAATAAATGACTAAACATAAGGCAATACACAGACATATGCAAAATTGTAAAGAATCAGATGAAGGTAAAACACTTCTTTTGATTAAAGGCAAATTTTGTCAGGGTTTCACCATACAAAACTGAGAGATCCTTTTTTAAAGCTGAGAGGTTACAATATATACAGAAATTGGATAAATACCCTTGACTAGTCAAGAATAAGAGGCCCATATTGCCGTCGCTTCTCATTAAACGTGCCTGTGAAAGCCATGTTGTAAGTGTCTCATATATTAAATTCGTTGCCTGGATGTATTAAACACTTCTGCAAAAGTATGGGTCGCTTCTCTCCATAACTGACAAATCCATCTCTCCATGAAAGTTCACACAACGGTTTGCCTATTAATGCCAAATAAAGAAAAAATGGGTTGCTCTCTTGAATGCTTGCGTAACTCTCTTAATGGTTGTTTATTAGAGACTATTCCATCTGCAAGCAATTACTTCTGGCGACACCTCCTGTGCCCCCTGGACTGATCTAGTTCATTCTTGTGCTTGGTTGGTTATGTCACTTGGAACATTCTGAGTGTTTGTCTTATGTGTGCATGGCTATGTTCTGAGCCATGCTCTCTCTCTCTCTTCTCTTTTCTCATTATTTCTTGTCTTTTCTTGGTAGTTTGGGCTCATGAGGCTATCCCTTTCTCTTTCGGGCTCCTTTCTCAGTGGGTTGCTGAGTTTCCTTTCAGCTTTATGCCTTTGAATTCCTTTGGGCCTGCACTCATGAACTTTTTCAGACAAAATGTCTGAAAAAATTCTTTCAAATGTTTTATCCAAAAGAACTCATTCTTTGGCTTCTCTCCAATGACTAACGCATCCCATCAAAATTGACGTTCACAGGCCCGTCATTAGACATTTGAACTTCCAACAGCTAGCTTACCATGTTAAAGTTGACGTTCACGTGCCCGTCACTACCCTTTAGCAATTTTCTTAGCTTTTTGTAAATGAACTTTTCCAAAGGGAAAGTGACCCTTCGAAAAAAATAAGGTCCTCTTTTGATGGCCAGGTGTCCTCTGAGAGGGCACCTACCCTTCGGGTTTTTTGTCTTGTTGAATTTCTTTAGATAAAATGTCCGAAGGAATTCGTTCAAATATTTTGTCTAAACGAATTCATGCCTTTAGCATCTTTTATTGGATTTCCTTGGTGAATTAATTCCTTCGGACATTTGGTCCGAAGAAATTTATTCCTTGAGTTCATTGAATTTTCTTCGGACATTTTGTCCAAAGAAATTCATTCTTTGACTTGTCACTTTTTCCAAAGGAAATTCTCCTTTACGGCTTTCTGCCTTGGCCTTTTGCAAATGGACCTTCTGCCCTCCGTAAGGGTACTTTGGGTCTTGGTTTCCCTTCCAAGCTCTTTGAAAAGTCCCATTTGTCGCTTTCCTACCCTCCACAAGGGTACTTTAGGTCTTGGTTTCCATTCGGAGCTCTTTGAAAAGTCCCATTTTATCGATAAAAGACTTACTAGAAGTAACATGTTTATCTTGCCCAAACATCCAGGATCAAAATGAGTTCCAAACCAACCCAAGTACTTGTCAGACTTTAAAACATTTGGCCATCAGGAGGAAACTTGGTCTTTAATGGAAACAGGCCTGTCACAGAGAAAACCATGAAACTGTTGTGGAATGAACTCAGAAACTGGTTAACAGACCCTACCAGGAAAAGGAAAGGGAGTGCTCAATTTTGCCCTACAAGACCAAAATTGGTCAACACATTTGGCGATTCACAGGGGAAGCATGCATGTTATGCTTAAGGAGTTTAGTAGCCTAAAGGTCCATTGGGAATGGAGTCAGGCTGCAGCTTGGAAGGCTAGCAATAGCTTTGAAAAAAAACTAATAACCAATAAATATTTTACCCCAAATGGAAAAGAGTACATACACAAGGCTAAAAAACAACAAACATGCATAAAATCACTTAGGGAAAGTGAGAAAAAAAATAGGGAAACTATGTACATAACAAGAGAAGGTTAGTGACAATGTTTAAGATATATCCCATTGATTGGGATATGTAGTTCTTTACCATCCAACCTGGAGAGTTGGAATGCATTATGTTGCTTGCATTAGGTGATGACATATGGACCACTCTATAAGGCATCGAACTTTGTGTGCCTTCCAAGTTTAGCTCAGTCTTCATCCCATTTCAAAACAATGTCACCTTCTGAGAACTTTTTTGACGAGGATTTCTTGTCAAAATGCTTCTTTGTTTGTTGTTGATGACTGGTCATGGCATCCATGGCTTGGTCTCTTGCCTCCTGAAGCTCCATTAATTCACAAAATCTGACCTCTATGCTGTCACTCTCTTCTAATTGCAGCTGATGGATAAGATCTAAGGCTAGTAACTCAAGTGAAATAGGAAGCCTAGCTTCCCTTCCATACACAAGTGTGTATGAAGAATTGCCAACTGCCCTCTTTGGAGTGATTTTATCTGCCCACAGGGCTATCTTCAGCTTGGCATGCCAAGTCCTTTGATTTTCCTCCATTGTCCTTTTAATGATCCTGATCAAGTTTTTATTGGTGGACTCAACCTGCCTGTTCCCCTATGGGTAGTAGTTGGAGGAAGTACTGAGATAGATGTCGTATCTTAATGCCCACTCGCTTGTCTTTGTTCCCAAGAAAGCTAATGCATTGTCCAAAATGATTGTGGATGAAACCCTAAATCTCGTCACTAGGCCTTCATAGAAGTCTAGGACTGCACTCTCGTTGGCTTCCTTCAAAGCGACGGATTCTACCCATCTCGTGAAATAATTTGTAGTGGTCAAGACCCACTTATGGCTAGCACTAGAAGTGTTGATCATCCCTATGAAGTACAAACCCTATTGCATGAATGACTGCTCCACTTGAATAGGTTGCAGAAGCATTGTAGCCAACCACTATTTTCTATCAAAGAGAGCACATTTATAGCATCTCCTCACCCAAGTATGAGTGTCTTTAAACAAGGTGGGCCAAGAGTAGCCAGCCCTCATAATCCTTGCAGTTGTAGCCTTGAGAGCAAAGTGACCACCAGCTAGTCCATCATGAAATTTAGATAGTACTCTATCAACCTGATCTGAATCGATACATCTCAAGAGTAACCCTAAAAAGTCCTTTCTAAACAACACTCCATCTACTAAGACATAAGGAAGAGATTGGAGCCTGAAATATCTCCTCTTAGTTCTATCAAGACCTTGTAGGCACTCACTAGTTCGAAGGAAATGAACCATATCTTGTGTCCAACTCTTAGTGGTTGTGGGCATTTTTGCTATAGTTCCATCATTGAGTAATAAAATGCCCTCTTTTGGTTCTTTGAATTCGGTAGCTAGGTGCTCACATAGCCCTCTTCCCCTTACCAACTTAGTGGTCTTGATCTCCACATCGTAGTCCATCACCTTGGTGATCCACCCTACCCTCTTTTCGTTCAAGTCACGACTTATCAATAAATGCTTGACACTAAGATGTGTAACCATGATGTAAATCTTGATGTTTGACAACATATGTCTGAATTTCTTCAGGGTTCGTATAACTGCAAGTGTTTGCTTCTCAGCATAAGTATGCCTAATCTCATAGCCTTCTAAACCTTGGTTAAAAAATGTGAGAGGTTGTTCGAGTTTTTCACCATTCACTTGGGTGAGCATAGCAGAGATTACCTCTTCATTGACAAAGGTGTAGAGGTTGAAGTCCTTGGAGAAGTCAAGCCTAGTCAAGGTGGGAGCCTAGGCGATAGCTTGCTTGATCCTTTCAAAACTATCTCTCCTTCATGTTGTCCATATGAACGTCTCATCTTTCCTCGGCGTGGAAGTTAGTGGCTTGACCAGTTCAGCAAAATTAGGGATGAATCTCCTAATAAAGTTTATTTTGCCAAAGAAACTCTGCAGGCCCTTCTTGTGTTTAGGCAAAGACAACACTAAAATGGCGTGCACTCTTTCTAAATCAATGGTCAAGCCTCTTTTTGAAATGACATGACCTAGGAGTTTACCTTCGTGGACAGTGAACACACATTTCTCAGGGTTGAGAGAGATGTAGAACTCTCTACACCTCTCAAATATTTGCCTCAGGGGTTTCAGATGTTGTCTTACCTCCTTAGAGAAGACTGTCACATCATCAAGATAAGCCAGTACGATGTCATTTATCAAACCTTGGAAGGTCATACCAAAGCTCATTGGAAAGTAGCTCCAGCATTTGACAACCCGAAAGGCATCTTCCTGCAGGAAAAAGTTCCCCACTTGGTGGTGAAGGTTGTTTTATACTAGTCGCAATCTTGCACCAGAATTTGATTGTATCCAGAGTACCCATCTAAGAGGGAGAATCGTTCACTGCCTGTCACGATCTGGAGAATGTGTTTCATGTTTGGGAGGGGATAGTGATCTTTTAAAGAGACTCTATTAAGGTCTCTGAAATCAACACACAATCAGATCTCTCCATTTTTCTTCTTAATGGGAACCAAATTGGCCAGCCAAGAAGAGTGTTTGATAGGAAAAATGATCTTGGACTTAACCAGCTTGGTGAGTTCCTTCCTCATGAGAGGCTCAATCTTTGGATCGATCGGTCTCTATTTTTGCTTGACGGGTTTGGCATCTTCTTCCAGCTTAATAGTGTGTCGGTCCAAGCTTGGATCAAACCCCTTTAAATCGCCATATTCCCAAGCAAAGACATCGACAAACTCTTGGCATAACAAAATGAAAGAATGTCTTTCCTCATTTGTGCATACCTTCCCAAATGCAAGCAACTTATCATTGAATATTTTGACCCTTTCGTAATTCTCTTTCTTGGTTGTCATGCCCATTTTATCACCCTTGAGTTGGTTATCCTCATTGAAGATGCTCTCAAGAGTGACCAAACCCTTAGGAAGTATGTTATTCTTCAGCTAAACAATCTGCCCTTCATACTACTGTTGCAGCTTGGATTGATTCCTAGAAGCGAACTCAACCTCCTCCTATAAGAAAAGTGCTATCTGTTGGTCGCTGTCAAACACCTGTCAATTGGTGACATTGTCTGGTATGGAGGGTCTCACTATCACCTTTAAATGGTGCTAATTGCTGTCCTAACTTATTCCCTTGGGAATGTCCAACTGAGCGCCAACTGTTGTTAGTCTATCTGCATGCTTGTTTTATTCTCTTGGGATGGAAGGGATGTTCAAAGTAGTGAAGCTCTCTATTAGGTCCCACACCTTGTGTTTGTAAGACTTGAGTAAGGAGTTCTTGGTCAAGTTTTGAACCCTCACCTAGTTTACAAGTAACTCGTCTCCAAAACTTGTAACTTTTTGATTCTTCTTTTTCTTGCCCACTCTAAACCATGAACAAGAGATTCATATTCTGCTACATTGAAAGTATAGGAGAACTGAAACCTGAAAGTTAAAAAGTATTTTTCCTTTGAAGGTGAAACCAGCATTGCTCCACCACCAACTCCCAACTTGCTTCTAGATCCGTCGAAGAAAAATTGCCACAAACCACAACTCTCTTGGTTTGCCTTCATTACATTTGGCATGAAGGTATCCTTCTCATGCATGTAGTAAACACCAAGACCTGCTTCTTTGATGAACTTGTAAGGATCATGTTCAAAATTGTCATTTCCCCATTCATCTAGGAGCAAGTCAGCGACTCCTTCAAGGGAAGATGGTGGGGATTAGTCTACCTAGAGTTCTTCTTCATCAATGATGGCATAGCTGACATTTGCTACCTTGGGCGAGTATGGCTCTAGGTGATCTTTGTGGATAGGCTCTGACTCAATCTTCACTTTGATTCCATATTTGGTCCTAAAGACCATGTAAGATTAATTTGCTGCTAAGTACCCACCTATCTTGGACATGAAATCCATAGATAAACAAAGAGCGAAGTAAGGGGTAACATCCACCACTACCATGTCATGAGGAATGGAGAAAGTTGGATAGGCATGGAGAGTTAAATTCAAGCCTCTTACCACTCCCAACGTCTTGGCTGGTGATCCATCCAACTACAGAACTCCCTTGGTCATTTGCTCATATTTGAGTCCTAGCTTGTCAGCTATGCATTTGGGCATCATTGAGGTGACTGCTTCACTATCAATGATGCAATTTTGAACCAAGAAATCACCAATAATCAAAGATAGGTAGAAAGGAGGGACCTTTTCATCCTTTTTTGCTTGACCTCTCATGGGAGGAGCCCCATTCGCAATCAACACATTATCAGCGTTTGTTGGGACAACTTGCTCACTTAGCCCATGCAATTCCTTTTGGAGTATATCCTTTTGTCTTGGCATTGCTAATGATCCCACAATGAGATGTTCATGTGCAGCTTCTTCATTTGATCCACCTGATTGGAGGGTTGTTCCTTTTTGAGTTCTCCTTGCGGCATTTATAACTTGAGGTGCAACCCGAGGAGTCGAAGTTGCAACTAGTGGCCTATAATTGGGAATTTTTTGGTTTCCTTGTGATGAAAAAGATGCCACAAATGCTTGAGTAACTGCTTGAGATTCCTCCATAGCTCTCTTCTTGGACTTGGTGTTGGCTGCAACACAATCATCCTGATTATTTGCGGTCCCCACATAATTGATTGCATAGAACTCCCCTTCTAAGTAGTTCATAAGAGTGGAATCAAATTGAACTTCCCTGCTATCCATCCCAAATTATGTTGATGCCTCAAAACTTGGGAGTTGGGTTGTTTGATCACCTTGTGTGTGCATACATTGATTCGGTAGCTCACTAGCATAAGCAACCTATTCTTGACCATACCCTAGGGGTGGATAATTAGGTTGTTCCTATACCAAATTATTTTGAGTGGGGACAAGAGCCTTGGATGATGAAAGGGCACTTGGATTATAACTCTGACAAGGTCTGACTTGGGTAATCTGACCTTGCTCTCGATTATAATTCTAGAAAGGAGGTCTATTTATCTACCTAAGATGTTAGTACCCTTGATTTAGTCGATAGCTTTGAGATTGTTGCCTCTTGAGGGCCATTAATTCATTGGTAACACTCTGCAGTAAACTCTTAACCTCATGGAGGTCATTTGTAGGGGTAGCAGCTGGCCTTTCTACACTAGGCAGAGGGGCTAAAGTGGGCACGATAGGCTGAGCTGAAGGCTGTAAATCAGGTAGAGTGGTATATGGGGTCTAGGGGCTATCTTTCCTGCTTGCACCAAATAATTTTTGGCAGCTATGGCTATTTCATAAGTAACGGGTAAAACTTATCCACCCATGGATTGTATCATGATAACAATGTCACTATTAAAGGCCTTTAAGTAGTAAAGAAAAGCATAGCTTGGGGTCAGCCTCACTAGAATGAGGATTCTATCCCAAGTCTTTTGGAACCTAGTGTTAAAATCCTGCATAAATTCATGCAGAGCTCTCTTCATAGTGGTCAATTGCTCAGCTAGAGATAGATGGTCACTCTTCTCTCCAAATCTATTTGTCAGGAGGGTGCCTAATTTGTTCCATGAGCCAACTGAATTCATAGGCAAGGTCCCATACCAGTTCAAAACTTTACCTTTAAAGGACAAGGCCAGTAACTTGATGGCTACATTTTCTTCAGTGACATTATGGATATTGCAGAGGTTTACTATGTTTCTGTTAAGCTCAATAGTGGTGATTGGCCCCTCTCCACTAAAGGGAGGAACACTTTTGAGGGTTGTCCCTGGAATTGGGTCATACTGCATAAGGTTCAAAGGACTCTGACCATTGAAGGGCACAAAAGGTAAAGCCGTGGCTGTGAGAGGGTTCAACCTAGGTCTTCTTGTGTAGGTATATCATATGGTAGGTCTAAGAAACTAGTTTGCCATGTAAATATGAGTTGTTGCAAACCTTAGTCTCTTTGCTAAGTTCAAAGGCAACTCAATAAATTTGAAAGGGACACCCTTAGAAGATCTTGTGGTGACCTTAGGAATGGGATGCCAAGCTGATCAGTAACTAGACACTGAATTCTTAAAACGGAGTCGTCAAATGCTGGATTATAGCTCTTGCTTTTGGATTTTTTATAGTAATAGGACCGGCATCAATCTTGAAATTTATAGGACATAATTTGCGTTCCACTGGGCATGCCAAAAACTGTTGACACAGTGGATTTCACCCTTCAAAAGAAGACTCGGCTCCTTTCTTCCACGTGGCACAATGGAGACACTCCTCTTACTATGGGTAGCAAAATTGAGGAGTAAATCTCTAGATTAGGGGCTAGCTCCCCTTGATGCACCTTAAAGTCCTGAATTTCTACTGCTAACAATGGGGGGATGAAAAGAGAGAAGGATGCTATGAAAATAGAACCTAACTAAAGTGGTGATGCACTAAAATTGATTGATTTACTCATTTTTTTCTACACTTTGTACCAAAAGGAGTGAATAAACACTTCATTTGAATAAAAAACTAGACTACATCAATGTTTCAACAAGGGGTTTGATGGAGGTATAATGAAGAAGAACCTACCATAGGTGCTCTAGAGGCACACTATTAGATGGTTGCTCACTTGCGCCTATACTTCAACCTAGATGCTTCTTGTTAACCTGCAGAAGGAGATCTTGGATACACTAGATATACTGACATCAACCTATGAAAGCATTAAAATAAATGACTAAACATAAGGCGATACACAGACATATGCAAAAGTGTAAAGAATCAGATGAAGGTAAAACACTTCTTTTGATTAAAGGCAAATTTTGTCAGGGCTTCACCATACAAAACTGAGAGTTTTTTTTAAAGCCGAGAGGTTACAATATATATAGAAACTAGTGAAAGACCCTTGATTAGTCAAGAATAAGAGGCCCATATTACCATCGTTTCTCATTGAACGTGCCTATGAAAGCCATGATGTAGGTGTCTCATTTATTGACTTTGTTCCCTGGGCGTATTAAACACTCCTGCAAAAGTATGGCTTGCTTCTCTCCATAACTAACAAAGCCATCTCTCCATGAAAGTTCACGCAACTGTCTGCCTATTAATGCCAAATAAAGAAAAAATGGGCCACTCTCTTGAATGCTCACGCAGCTCTCTTAATGGATGTTCGGTGGAGACTATTCCATCTGCAATGAATTACTTCACCTGCTGACGCCTCCTGTGCCACCTGGACTGATCTGGTTCATTCATGTGCTTGGTTGGCTATGTCACTTAGAACGATCTGAGTGTTTGTCTTATGTGTGCATGGCTATGTTCAGAGCCATGCTCTCTCTCTCTTCTCTTTTCTCATTATTTCTTATCTTTTCTTGGCAGTTCGGGCTCCTGGGGCTATCCTTTTCTCTTTCAGGCTCCTTTCTTGGCGGGTCGTTGAGTTTCCTTTCGGATTTATGCCTTTGAATTCCTTCAGGCCTACGCTCATGAGTTCTTTCAAACAAAATGTTTGAAAGAATTCTTTCGGACATTTTATCCGAAAGAACTCATTCTTTGGCTTCTCTCCAACGGCTAACGCATCCCATCAAAATTGACATTCGTGGGCCCATCACTAGACATTTGAATTTCCAACAGCTAACTTACCATGTTAAAGTTGACGTTCGCGAGCCCGTCACTACCCTTCAACAATTTTCTCGGCTTTTTGTAAACGGACTTTTCTGAAGGGAAAGTGACCCTTTAGAAAAAATGGGAAGGTCCTCCTTTGATGGCAAGTGTCCTCCGAAAGGGCACCTACCCTTCAGGTTTTTTGTCTTGTCGAATTTCTTCAGACAAAATATTTGAATGAATTCCTTTGAACATTTTGTCCAAAGGAATTCATGCCTTTAGCATCCTTTCTTGGATTTCCTTGGTGAATTTCTTCGGACAAAATTTCCGAAGGAATTCCTTCAAACATTTTGTCCGAAGAAATTTGTTCTTTGAGTTCTTTCATTGAATTTTCTTCAGACATTTTGTCCGAAGAAATTTATTCTTCGACTTGTCACTTTTTCCAAAGGAAATCCTCCTTTATGGCTTTCTGGCTTGGCCTTTTGCAAACGGACCTTCTGCCCTCCGCAAGGGGACTTTGGGTCTTGGTTTCCCTTCAGAGCTCTTTGAAAAGTCCCATTTATCGCTTTCCTGCCCTCCGCAAGGGTACTTTGGGTCTTGGTTTCCCTTTGGTGCTCTTTGAAAAGTCCCATTTTGTCGATAAAAGACTTACTTGAAGTAACCTGTTTGTCTTGCCCAAACATCCAGGATCAAAATGAGTCCCAAATCAACCCAAGTGCTTACTGGACTTTAAAACATTTGGCCATCAGAAGGAGGAAACTTGCTCTTTAACGGAAACAAGCCTGTCATAGAGAAAACCATGAAGCTATTGTGGAATGAACTTGTCAGAAACTGGTTAACAGACCCTACCAGGAAAAAGAAAGGGAGTGCTCAATTTTGGCCTGCAGGACCAAAATTGGTCAACACATCGATAAACATAAATGTTTGTGTTCATCTCATATTCCAAGCCATTTAGGGTGGTGAAGATATTGGTCAGGTATGATCATTGGTTGTTATGCATAAATTCTCTTTGTTGAAAAGGTTCTAATTTATTTTGCATGTACTCACCATTATTTGAAGGTTGCAAATGAATATGCAAGTGGCGGATAATTATTTTATGTTTAAACATCACCAAATTATCTATCGTTCCCATTTATTTCCCCTCCGAAGGAGACTATGATTGACAAGGAACTGAAACCTAGCTCTAAGATCCAAATAAAATCATGAAAACCTATAGAGTGAGTGCAAGTAATGACGCGACCTTAGAGTTGTTAGAAACAACGTGTTTATTCACTATACCCAAACATCTTGTGGGTTTCTACACAATGTTCATTTTCTTGAATGTTCCTTTAGCTTACTAGTTAGCTTTTATTTTGGTGATTATGGTTCATGCATCAATAGATGGAGGAATATTTTTACTTGTCTCCTAAGAGGATTTAGGTTACATAGTTCACTGAGATTTAGCCATGACAGGGCACTAAAATATATTATGGTATGTGGCTTGACACTTAACGAATGTGTTGGGTAGTTTAATATACAAAACATGTTGAGGAATTTTTTTATCTCCCATCTAAATGTCAATGCATTCTTTGAAATCTTTAAAGAGGTCAATTTCAACACAGATACCTTTTGTAGACAAGTAGTGTATAACTTACTCTGCTCATGGAAGATAAAATGAACTAAGGGTTTAATAAGTTAGTTATTGAAATCTATAAGGGTAGAGGAATAACAAGGAGCACTATCTCAATAGGAATATTGAGCTTAGCTTTCTCTAACACACAAAATCCATAGTCCAAAGGGAGAACACAACGAGGGAATTACGAATAAATCACAAACCATGTTTTACTATCATGATATGATACTTGATATTAGAAAAATTAAAAAGAAAATAATTTTAGTTAATTTCTACACATCGTCAAACTTAACACCATAGGGCTACCAATTATTATATACCCAAATTTTAAGCATGGTCAAAAAATAATATATAAAATTAAAATATTCAAACTAGCGATAAACATTTTGCTCATTACCTCATACAACACCTTCAAGATGAAATTCCTTTCTAATTTCAATGTTATGATTGTCAAGATCTTCGCTAAAAATATCTACATCAGATGATGTATATGACAAGGAGTTGGCCATGATATAGACAAGGGCATAATCATTACCCAATAGGGAGAGTAAAAGTTGGATTCGTATAATAAATAAATGATGTAACAAATATTTTGTTTAGACTATCAACCATTCAAATTATGAGATCTATGGTTAAACATGATAAAACCTAAAACCCTAAGAAATCCAAACACGTGCTTCTTCCATCCTTGAAACCAAAGGTGAATTTGAATTATAATTATCATCTTCTCTTGAAATTAAAGATTGTTAGTACCTGCCCGATACTATTGTGAAGGCATGAGGGTATTAATATTTATCAACTTCCATTGACTCCCAATTAAAAGCGGTTGTCTGTTATAAGTCCAAGCAATTTTATAAAGTTTAATTAACATTGCCAATAAATTATTGTTTTCCTTAGTTATCATTAATCAGTGAATAGTTTCAAGAGCTGCAGTGAATCAAAAGAGGCAATATAAATATTTACACAAGGCAATAACAATGCAAGTTGTAGACATTTACTCAGGCCTGCAAAAACCTGTTTTAGTTAGGTGTCTACGTATGGTGGCTGTTGTGTCTATGGCTACCTTGTCTTCCTTCACGGTGAACACTAGCCCATGCTAGAGCCAACTGGCCGATAGCTACCCTCACAAACAGGGGTTGAGTAGCAGTTAAAGCAAAGACACCTCATTGAAGTGCAGTAACTATCTACCTTGTTGTACCTTACAAACCCACATCAAATCATGTAAAGAGAATTCTTGCAAAGGTACACGGAATAGAGAATCGATCGGTGGTCATAGGAAAGAAATCATCACCTTAACCTTAATTAGAATTGATGATAAAATGTGTTTTTATTTGCAGGATGAATACGGGCATTGGCATGGGGCTCTCATAATGTCTACAGTAGACAATGTCTACAGCGCCGACATAATGACATGCGTTGAACCCCTGAGGGTCTTTGTGAATTACAATCTTTCTTATTTTTTTAAGCCGAAGCTCATGTCAGTAAGAGTTAAAACCCTTTTGTTTTATGTGTCAACATAACTATTCTAGTTTTTTCCCGAATTTGGCTCGAATAATAATATTTTGGTGTATGTATATGATGAAATAGAAATTGATGCGACACAATAGTAAAAACACAGATAATGCAACATCTGCCCTTGTTGCAGTGCTTGAAGGGGACAATAATCTGTGTTCTCCTCCAGTTGGGAGAGCTCAGGGGTTTTATTTCTATGACATAAAGAGTACCTTTAGTGCTTGGCTTGGTTCAATCAAGTTTGTTTATGTAGTTTATATAGATCGATGCAGTCTATCCATTTATTTTTCATGTTTACCTTCCATTCCTTGTGGTGTAATGAATCCAACAGTATATCATTGATTGTTTATCAATTTCATTTTTTATTATAACAATTAATTAAACTCTTTTTGGGTCTATATTCACACCGTATGTCGCACACTGCACACCAAGATAGTATGGTTGGCCAACCTTCGTGGATGAAATAATTATGGCTTTGCTTCACCCCGGTCGATGAGAGCTGCAAAGGAAAAAACATCATGTTGTAGTCAAATAAAAAGCAAAATTTGATAACTTGAGTGTGACTAATGACACCCAATTCATAGGTCCATCTTGCTTGCTCTCATGACCCTCATAGGCATGTTTTCACTAATTCCTAGTCATTCGTAGCCTTCCAAACTGAACCCTTGCAGACCTAGATTGCTCTTTCCATGCTTAATCTATCCCCTAGGTCTCGTCAGCCATGGACAACAGTGCCCAAGCTTGGACTACAACGTTGAAACCCAAGGTGTCTTATTTATGGTGTTGTTGTCCAAGTGCATTTTGGCTTCTAATGGTCATATTCTTCCGAATCCTTATCCTAATTCGTGTCTGCCTAACGCGAATTCATTTAAACCACGATCATTAAATCCCCTATAAAATGCCATTCAAAATCCATTTAGAAGGGTTGGCACTCATCTACAAGAGAGAAGTAAGAATACAAGCAAGACTACTCAAGCACTTTTCTCTATTCTCTGCATACAATCATCCAATAGTATTTCAAGCTTATTCAAACCTTTACACCAGTCCCTAATCATTCCAAGTACACCCAGTTTTGCATTTACTTGCATTTTCATCACACTATGCACCAAACACTTCAATGGGAGAACTACATATAGCTTGATCCTTTCTTTGAATATTGGTATGTAGGCAGCGTGCCCACACATGGGGTGTGAAGTGCATCTAGCGTATCCTCTACACACTAACCTCTTCTCTCCTTTCTCCAAATTTTACATTCATGTTCAAGCACAAAGAGGACCTAAGGTATTGAAGACTAAATCAGGTATACAACGAGCTATGTGGACTTTCAAGCTTTGATATTTCACAGGCAAGGTGACATAGACCTAACGCACAAAACCCAAAAAGCTTAGATCACCAGGACAACAGCCTGGGATAGAACTATAGCGCTAGACAACAGGGTGTCTCACTTTTGGTGCCTCTGTCCAATCAAGAAATGAACTCGAGATTCCTATTTGCGACAGTCTCCCAAACCTACACAGATTTCTAGACCCTGTCTTAGTCGAAACAACACAAATCAAATAAGTTTAATTTTCTCTCTCACTACTATTTTTAGAAAAGCCCTAACTACAATCAAGTTTCACAAATCAGTAGCTTATTAATTGCTACTTATTTATTGATTTTATCTACTCAGACCCATTTATTATTTAGGAATTAAACATCTAATTTTCCAAAAAAAAATCATTTGGTGAACCCGATTCACTTCAAAAAATTTATAAAAACCTTAGAAACCCTAGCGTAAATTCCTAGCTAATTTTTTCCATTAATTTTTGAATTTTTTTTTAAATATTAAAATCATAAATTCCTCTCAAATTCTAAAATTTTGTAGTAAATTTTAAAATAAATTTATTTCAAACCCTAGTTGCATCAACTAGCTCCCAGTAATTTTCCAATCATTTTCTGAATTTTTATTTGCATATTAAAATAAAAAAATCACTTCAAATTTCAAAAATTCATAGAACTTTTCAAAAAAAAAACTCAAACCCTAGTTGCATCTACTAAGTCCCATTAAATCAAACACTTTCCCATAGGTTTATGAATTTTTTATTGAATACTTAACTCAGAAATTAAATTCAATTTCAATTTCAAAAATTCATAATATTTTGCAAAAATCTTTTTGAAAAATCTTTTGTTACATGTACTAGCTCCTACTTTATTTTTTGAGGTATCACCTTACATCCATACTCAAATTGAAAAAATGTTGCTCATTTATTTACAAACTTTTCTTACATTTCTTGCAAATAATAAGAAAACTATAATGGACCCTATCATGTACATGAATGATGAAGTCTATCATATATTAGTACAAAGTTTCATTCTTTGCATTTCATGCCTATTTTTCATTATATGGGATGATGTTAACCAACTTATTCTTAAACATGCTAATATATCTCTTGCATCACCTCCCTTGGAGCCCCTACCACGTACCGAATCATGTTGCATGGTTCATTTCACTCTTCCCCAGGTCACTACCCATCGCCAAAGGGCCCAATTGAACACCTTTTGTCCCTCCACCTCCTCGACCCATCAATTATCTCACTCTCCTCCCGTAGCTACTACTCCTATATGGATAGTAGATAATGTGGTTAGAGCTATTACTCGATGTACCATTATGCCTCCACCTACTCAAGGGCTCCATCACCTTGCTATTCCCAACCGTCCCGACCTAACCCTCCTACACAAGCAAATTTGTGCAAGGCATATGACATTGTTGATCAGTTGAGAAACACTCCAGCTAAGATTTTCATATTAGAAATGCTTCAGAAAGCTAATGTATTCAAGGACATTATTTATCAGGCACTCACTCAAACTTCTATGCCTATTGATTTAGAACCTTCTTATTTTGCATCAGCAGTCAACACTTTAAAAACTATAGAAGATGCAATTTCTTTTGATAGTTATTGATCAAAATTTATTTTGATAGTTGTTGATGCAATTTCTTTTGATAGTGAGAACCAGCGCAGTCAAGAGAGTTTTTGTTGATAGTGGTTCTAGATTGAATATATGTAATATCACATTCTTACAGGCCATGGGCATCGATTTGGCATCCATGAAAAAATCATATAAGAACATTCAAGGGTTCGATGATATACCCCGATAGACATTGAGCACTATTACTTTAGATATCATGGTGGGACCAAAAACCCTCTCTACATAGTTTCAGGTCATGCCAGGTCCTCTCCACTATAATCTTTTACTCTGACGATCCTAGATACATACTATGGGGGTCATTCTTCTACTCTCCATAGATGTATTAAATTTCTCCATGAGGGATATTTATACACATGTCCAGCAAACAACCAACCATTTAAAAATTGTCGAACTACAGAGTCATCTTCGACTATTTCACTAGATGGGACACCATATCTCACAGTACAACCACCACCTCATAGCATTTCTCTTGATCAGATACATACATATAAGTTTGGAGAGACTAACACTTCTCGCACTCCACTTACAATCGCACCTTCAGCTCCAGATATTCCACCAGTCATAGCAGCTTCAACGATCCCAACGACTCCATCGGTCACAGTTCTGATAACTATTACACATCCACCATCACCGATAGTAGTACCAATAGTTCCAATTGATTCCACAGTTACTCCACTAGTTACAGATACCTTTGCAGTAGAAACATCTTCTACTACTACAAATGATTAGACTCCTATATCATAGTTACCCCTTGTGGTAAATTTCGAGTTACCATATGTACATGATGTTGATACAGATTCACAGTGTTCTTCAGATGATGATACAACACCCACACTCATAGATGACTATTTATGTGGATTGAGCTTTACATCATTTGGCCCAAGAGAGTACCACGATGACTCTAAAGCTCTCATACCACATCCTACAAAAGTTTTAGCATCTTGCACTACACTCTCAGGATATGCTCCACACTCACGGCCACAGTCAGACCACTTGGCACATACAGTTCACATGGTTACCTCTATGGATATAACCCAATTATTCAGATTCAAGTAGGCCACACACAACATCATCCATAGTTTATGTTACAGATATTACTTGATCGTGGATTGATCATATTACCTACAGTACAACATAGATCTATCAACAAATTATCACATCAAGATAGTCGCCCATTCTGCATTTTTCACAGGATTACAGGGCATGATACAAACTCATGTACAGCTTTATAGTAGAGATTAGATAAACTACAAGATCAAGGCATTATTTAGATTATAGCACCACCACTAGTACCACCTCCACCACTTCTACTGAAGTCGTCTACTAGCAGGACTAAATGCCCTAGAGCAGAGTCATCATCTCTACCACCAGAGCAACCTTCAGTTTGCCTTTGGCATGATGACACCATAAACACAGCATCTGCAACATATGATGATGATCTCGAGGCATTTAATGATGGCCATGACCCTTTCCTCCATCTCCATCCCCAACAAGCTCCATCCTTGGATCCCCTCCCCCCTCCAACCTAGTCTTTTATATTATCATGTACATATTGTTTTATTTACATGCTTGTACATAGTCTCTTTTCAGCATTGCTTTTACATAATTTCTTTTGCATTGATTGCATATAGTTCAAATATATCCAAAACATAAAAACATTTCAATTATGTGTATCATCCATGCTTTACATTGCTACTACTTGCTAGACTTACATTTGTTGTTCTACGTTATTATTTGTCAATTTATCTACATTACCATTCTTCACTTGATCTTCTTTGAATGTGTGTAGTGACACCCAGATCCTTGATTGCTTCACTCTACCCATTGAAGGGGCATCTTACTTCTACATTTGAGACACACATTGATATACATACCCACTAGGGGCATCTTCTACATGACTACACCATCCAGGTTATGTCATTCCTACACCACACACTCTCGTTATCATGTTGACATATATTACTTACTAAGATTACACAGATTACCATATCAATACTCACTAGTATCTTGCACTTGTGTATTTCCTAGCATATACCTAGTCCTGTACTAACATGTCTTGCATACTTTCACTTCTTGCTTTGATTAGTTAGATGTGATTGCACTTCCAGTATATACATGCTTTCCTTTCTCGCTCAGCATAGCTTCATGTGTTTGCATTTTCTCAGTTCCTGTTCCATGTCTTGTATGTGTTTTATGGCATTTGCCAATGTCCTTTGCTTCTATTCATGTGTGTGCCTTAGGATATTTGCCAATGTCCTTTGTTTGTGCTCTTTCATGTGCCTATGGCCCTTGTGCCAACTTTGCTTGTTTCAATTGTATGTGTATGTGGCATTTGAACATGCCTTGTATGCTTGCTTTCCAGTTTGAGTGACATGTGCCCATGTCCCTTGATTACTTGTCCCCTTGGCCACTCTTGTATGCTTCTTATTTCTTGCTTTGTATGCTTGTTGCCTGATTACTTTTCATGTTTGTAATGCCATGATCCATATCATGCATTTTCTTACTTTCTTGGATGCCATGATGAACATCATGCTCCATCCCTCCTTGCTAACAACTAACAATTTTGATTCCAGTTCAATACTTTACACATGCTATTACATTGTTATATTTATCTACGCATACCCCTATTGATCTAACAATCTCTCAATACAAACCCTGCTATATCTCAAGATATCTTATCAATTATCATTGTTATATCATATATCTATGCATCATAACACACTTGCAGGGCTCTTTCTTCTAAGGGCAGTAATTGCAACATCTTCATTCTTACCTTCAGAAGGAGGGGCAATAAACACGAGTTTTGTCACATAGATCAGAGCTCTTAACAGTCGAAAAAATAGTTTTCATAACACTCAATATAGAATCTCAGACATCAGACCAAGTAGAACAGACCAAGCAAACAACAGAGAATCCAGAACAGTTACCAGACTTGGCCCTGGACAATAGTACCAATGTTGGACTACAATCCCAAATCAATAGGGTGTCCTATTTTTGATGATCCTATCCAGATAATAGAAAAATCAATTTTTCCAAAAACTGACAGAAAAGTGAGTTTAGTCAGATTTATCAGCTCAGTACAGTCTAGATTCAACATGTTTTAGTACAATTTTTGCTCAGAGAATCTAGATATAAGGGGCATCATGCACGACATGATGGCTGTCACTTCTAGTTTCAGATTGGGTAGTTGGTACAACTTCCAGATCAAAATCTAGGTTCCAGACACCAGTGATTGGAGGCAATGTGCGCAATATATTGATCCTCTTTTTTTCAAATTTAGTTTATTTTCTGAGCATTTCTCAGTAGTTGCATGCCTTACTCTATCTGTAGGTGGTTGGCATCTTTTTTCAAGTTTGGCTTTCATACAAGCTTAACTTCTTGAATTCTCAAGTTGACTTCCACATAAGCCTATTGCATCAATTTCAGAGTGGCTTTCATACAAGCCTAATCTCCATCTTTCGAAATGGCCACGAGTGGTCTAGTTTTTAGCATACATTTGGCTATCCACACCAACATTGTTAGATCACAGTACATTCATGAGATTCAAGAGCTATCTCATACGACATTTATTCCATACTGGTATTACTTCATAGCTTCAATTTGTGGGGAAATGATGGAGCCAAAGGACTAGCTAGTCTTTGTATTTTTGATCCACCTATTCAAAGGAATTGGACACACAGTCCAAACATCAATTAACACATGCATGATTTGTTAGCTTCACTTAGTAGGTGACGATGGATCCAAAGGGCTTGCCTTTGCATTCCTGAGCCACTTCCAAAGAATTGAGCACTCAGCTTCGTTCACAATATTACTTTTGGTACAACACACACCTAACACAATCCAACATCACAATAGGTTTTGTATTGGTTCGCATACCCAATGAGGTGTATTATTTCCTTTCTCTTCCTCTCTCTTACCTAACTTTTATACATTCTTATTTTAGATATAGCGCATCTAGTAAGGACTGATCTATTCTATGTTTTTCATTGCAGATTCACACTTTACACCGTGCTCTCTCTATGCACATCCAACATCACACAGCTTCATGAGCTTCATATTTATAGGAATGTTTAGGTACGCTTTCTATTTTTTCTTTATCCTAATATTTCACTTTGCTGCATCACTAGAATAAAGGGGGGGCAAATGTAGTCATAAAATATGAAATTTGGTAGCTTAAGTGTGGCTAATGACACCGAATCCATAGGTCCATTTTGCTTGCTCTCATGACCCTCATAGACATGTTATCATTGATTGTCAGTCATTCATAGCCTCCCATACTGAACCCTTGCAGACCTAGATTGTTATTTCCATTCTTAATCTATCGCCCTAGGTCCCGTCAATTATAAACAACAATGCCCAAACTTGGATTACAATGCTAGAACCCAAGGGTGTCTTGTTTCTAGCACTGTGGTCCAAGTGCATTTTGGATTTTAATGGCCATATTCTTCCAAATCCTTATCATAATTCATATCAGCCTAATGCACATTCATTTAACCCATGATCATTAAATCCCCTATAAAAGGATTTCAATCCATTTAGAAGGGTTTGCACTCATCTACAAGAAAGAAACAAGAATACAAGCAAGACTACTCAAGCACTTTTCCCTATTCTTTGCATACAACCATTCAATAGTATTTCAAGCTTATTCAAACCTTTACATCAGTCTCTAATCATTCCAAGTACACCTAGTTTTGCATTTATTTGCATTTTCATCACACTATTGCACCAAACACTTCAATGGGAGAACTAAATATAGCTTGATCCCTCCTTGGAGTATTGGTATATAGACAACGTGCCCACACACGGAGTGTCAAGTGCGTTTAGCATATCCTTTACACACTAACCCCTCCTCTCCTTTCTCCAAATTTTACATTCAAATTCAAGCACAAAGAGGACCTAGGGTATTGAAGACTAAATCAGGTACATAGCGAGCTCTGTGGACTTTCAGGCTTTGATATTTCACAGACAGGGTCTATTGAACACGCTTATCTATTGAGAGGGGGTGAATCAGTAGATGAGCTAAAACTAGTTGATTAAAACTTTTAGAAGAGATATCAATTCATATGCATATTAAAGAATAGTTGCAAAAATCACACACACAAAAACACATTACACCAGATTTATACGTAGAAAAATCAAAGGAAAAAATCACGATGAGAATAGCTGCTAGAATCTATTATTCTAATCCAGCATCACAGTTAAATCACCTCACTGGTAAAACCACACTAGTTACATTCAAGGAAACCTATCTTTAGGAGACATCAATCCCCTAATTGAGCACCAACTCAATTTTTATAAAGGCACCAACCAATCAGAACTAAAGAGCTACAACTCCAGTATACAAGACAGATTCATAAATGAATCCAGTTCAATTTCTTTGTTACAAGTCTAGTCTGTAACTGCTCAGTCTCTGTGTGCTCTTTCTTTTTGTTTGCTCAATCTCTGTGTCTGGATATATTCCAGTTGGACACACTTCATTTCCTTTCCTTTTTGCCTTTTACATTGTCTGCATACATTTGGTCATATTTTGTTCAAGCACGCTTTAATCCCCTTTCTTTCTTCTATCTTTCTGGTTCTATGTTGTTATATCTTCTATTTGACATAGTCCATTTACACCTGCTGCTTCGGCCTCTCTTCCTTTGTGTCTTTTATATATTCTTTGTTTGACACATCCACGTCCTCTGCTTGGTCTTTATCCCTCTGTCTATACTTTCATGGTCTGTGTCTGTATATTCTATTTTACACACTTCGTATTGCTCACATGCTTAGATTCAATAATAGTTTGAGCAATCGCAGATAACAGCCCTCTATTTTTTCTACATATATCTCACATCGACAGCCTTTGACTCTCTCTTCAAATTGCACTGGCAGCAGCAGTTAAACAATGCTTATTAAGTCATGTATATACAATGAACTTATTAGGGTTCCAAGTCTCCAATTACATTCATACTTCATCTGCGCTTAACCAATTCTCATTCAATGCAACTTTGACTTGCATGCATCTCATGTCTCAATTCATGCATCACATTGTAATGGTCAAGTCCCTTAACTATGTTTGACAACTGCCAAATTCTGGGCATTACTACACCATTTCCTTAATCGATGATTGATCGGGTAAATCGATCAATCTCAAGCTCCGTGTGGACTTTTTGAGCTCACCACTTGTCTGGTCATGTCTTTGTTGGAAATATTGTCATTGATGTCAAAGGTTTAGTATTATTGGTGATAAAGGCCCCATTGCATTTAATGTTATTTATCTTGGCTAATATGAGTTAATATTTATTTAATATTAACGAATATATTTTTGGTTGCATATGAGACAAAATAAGGGCCCATGGAGAAGTCGAAGAGTCACGGGATAAAGACAAAAGAAGGATGGGACGCATTTTCCCATGAAGAGTCATTTTAGAGAATACCAAGAGTCACCAAGTGAAGACAAAAGAGTAAAGGGTGAATTTCTCATGAAAGGACACTTAAAGGAATACGAAAAGTCACCAAAAATAAGGACAAAAATGGGAAAGATGTTTTTGGTCATGAAGGGTCACCACATGACTTTTCAAATGCTTGGATATGAAGGGTCATCCAAGATTGGCATCATTTTTCATGAGGAATGAAAGGTCACAAAGGGGGAAGGCCAAAGGTCATTTGAAAAGCTATAAATAAAGGCTTAAGTAGCCATTTGTAAGTGTGGATGTGAGAAGTTGATTTGATATTGTAATATCTAACTTAGAAGAGCAATTATGAGAGATGAATATGATTTGTATTTGTTATATCTAGCTTATAAGAGCAAAGGTGAGAGAGAGGAAGGAGATGTTGTATTGATCTATCATTTGTTGAGATAGCAACATTGAGAGATAGGTGTGTGGTATACACAAAGGGGTTGGTGCTCATGAATTTTTACTGGGTTGGTGCTCGGCAAAAGAGTTGGTGCTCCTGTGGGTTGGTGCTCATGAATAGGTGCTAGGTTGGTGCTCGGCAAAGGGGTTTGAAGCTCTTGTGGGTTGGTGCTCACGAATTGTAGCTGAGGTTTGTACTTGACAAAGGGGTATGGTGCTCCTGTGGATTTGTTCTCATGAATATATTTGAGATTGATTCTCTGTGATTTTTTCCACATTAGGTTTTCACGTTATATCTGGTGTCTCTCTCTATCTTGTGTGATGTTTATTCTTTGAGTTTTATTTCATATCTTGAATGTTTGATTAAATGGAATTTGATAAAAAGAAAGTTTTATAAGATATATAATATACTAATTCACCCCCCCTCTCAGTATATTATGTGCTTAACAATTGGTATCAGAGCAGGTTCCTTTTTGAAAAGTTTTATAGCTTGAAGGTAGATCGGGAAAGCACGATGGTTGGGTCATAGGAAGGATTTTCTACAAATAAGGCACATTTGTTTGATGGGACGAATTATGCTTTTTGAAGCATGAGAATGAAGGTTTATTTGATGGCCCTTGGATTCAACATATGGAAATCAGTCGTAGAGGAATATGAAGAGCCACAAACATCTACAATTACTCCAGCAGAAAAGAAGGCAAGTGAATATAATGCTAAAGCTTTAAATGCTATTTTATGTGGTTTATGTGAATCTAAATTTTTTAAAGTTATGCAATGTAAATCTGCTCATGAGACTTGGGTAAAACTTGAGAATATTTACAAAGGTGATGGAAAGGTTCAGCAAGCTAAGTTGCAGACTTTCAGAAGGCAGTTTGAAAGTTTAAAGATGGAAGAAGAAAAAGATATAGCAAGTTATCTCTTGCGAGTTGATCAAATAGTAAATCAGATTCAAGGTCTTGGAGAAACATTGGAAGAGTCAATGGTGGTGCAAAAGGTTTTGAGATCTCTACCAATGAGATATGATGCAAAGGTTTCGACAATCGAGGAGATGAAGAATTTAGCCAAGCTAAAGATGGATGAGCTTCATGGTAATCTCACGGCATATGAAATGCGGACAGAACAAGATAAACCCTCAAAGAGAAGCGGTTTTCAAGACATCAAAGGAGAAAGCTAAGATTCACGAATCAAGTGATAGTTCCAGTGATGATGAAGATGACAATGAAGCACTTTTCATTCATAGGCTGAAAAGGGGAACAGGTAAATATCAAGGAAAATTACTTTTTAAATGTTTTAATTGTGGAAAGAGTGGACATTTTTCGGCTAGATGCCCAAATAAGGTTAAAGATGAAGAAAAAAAGCCCACATACAAGAAGAATTTCAAAGGAAAATCTAAGGAATTCGAGAAAAAGAGCCTGTATTCTAAAGATCCTAGCTCAAGCGAAGATAGTGGAGTCAGCGATTCAGAAGAACAGATTCTATTCATGGCCATACATGATGATCAAAAAGAAGAGGAGGAAGCTGAAGTAGATATGAAAGGAGAACTCAATTGTGCCCTAGAAGAGTTAGAAGCTGTTCAGAAGAAGAATCGAAGGTTAAAGCGCCAGATCGAAAAAAATGAACAAGAGTCAAAGGAAATGATTAAAGATCTACAAGCACACTTTGAAGAAGCCAAGAAGAATGAAGAAGATCTCAAAGCACAGTTGGAAATAGCAAGAAAAGATTGTGAAAGGTATGTTATTGAAATTGCCTCTTTAAAAGAAAATATTAAGAAAGCAGTCAGTGATAAAATAATCAGTGATTCAAAATTTGAAGATAGCACTAACATGCTGAATAAGATATTGGAAAGTCAAAAGGCATATTCAGATAAGACAGGGATCGGTTTTGAAAAGAAAAAGAGCTATGTTGAAGCTCTGACACAAGAGGTAACAAAAAGGGGAGAAGTGAAGAATACAGAGGACATTCCAAATAGAGAAAGTTGGAAGGAACAAAGCTACAAAAGACAATCAGGTTAGAGATATACAGATAGGTCTTATTTATATGGCTATTATTTTTATTGTAATGGATATGGTCACAAGAAATTAGAATGCAGAAAAAGAGCTAACAATTTCAGAAATAAAGAGAAGGAAAGTCAAGTCAAGCAGAAGCCACAACTCTTTTGCTCCTCTATCAAGCTTTAATGAAGAGACCATAGTATGCTACAAGTGCAACAACTACAGACACATAGCTCGGTATTGCAGAAGTGTGTTCGAGTCAGTCAAGAAGGATCAGAGGTTCAAAGCTCCATTCATCAAGAAGAAGAAGAAGAATCAGAATATCAAAGATCCATTCATCAAGAAGAAGGTTCAGACATGTACATGGCAGAAGAAACAACATGAAGATTCTATGATGGTGCAGACAGCTCTGCATGTGGGAGGTAAAGATCAGCCATGGTTAATTGATAGCGGATGTTTGAGGCATATGACAGGAGATAAAAGTAAGTTCATTTCTCTAAAGAAGATTAATGGTGGTACAGTGAGGTTCGGAGATAAAACCACTGCCAAGATAGCCGAAAAAGGTACTTTGAGTTTGGATTATGGTAGAACTAAGACTAAAAATGTTTTGTATGTAAAAGGTCTTAAGCATAATCTGTTGAGTGTTAGTCAAATTTGTGATCAAGGATACACATTAAGGTTTCATGCTGAAGGTTGTGAGATTAGAAGAAAAGATTCAAATGAGTTGATTGCAAATGCTCAAAAGATAGGGAAAAATGTATATGTTTTGTCAGATATCTTCTCAAAGGCACGATCAAAGGATACATTCAAAGATTGACGAGAGGAGTTGGGAGTAATTTCTATTACTTCCTGCCATTGATGTTCAGCATCAAGTGAGGGGGAGATAAGTGTTAGCTCTAGGTAGGCCCTTTGCCATTGATGTCAAGGGGGGAAAAAACAGGTAAAGTACAAGTGCAGAAAATAGGTACAGGTACAAGTGCAAAAAATAAGTACAGAGAATAGGTACAGTTTGCTACAATAAAGGAGAGTTACTGTATGTTTTTAGATGATGGTATGTGCAGGAGACAGGATGTGACAGTTTCAGGATTGAGGTTGCCATCAATGACAAAGGGGGAGATTGTTGGAAATATTGGCATTGATGTCAAAGGTTTAGTATTATTGGTGATAAAGGCCCCATTGCATTTAATGTTATTTATCTTGGCTAATATGAGTTAATATTTATTTAATATTAACGAATATATTTTTGGTTGCATATAAGACAAAATAAGGGCCCATGGAGAAGTCTAAGAGTCACGGGATAAAGAACAAAGAAGGATGGGACGCATTTTCCCACGAAGAGTCATCTTGGGGAATACCAAGAGTCACCAAGTGAAGACAAAAGAGTAAAGGGCGAATTTCTCATGAAGGGACACTTAAAAGAATACGAAAAGTCACCAAAGATAAGGACAAAAGTGGGAAAGACGTTTTTTGTCACGAAGGGTCACCACATGACTTTTCAAATGCTTGGATATGAAGGGTCATCCAAGATTGGCGTCATTTTCCATGAGGAATGAAAGGTCACAAAGGAGGAAAGCCAAAGGTCATTTGGAAAGCTATAAATAAAGGCTTGAGTAGCCATTTGTAAGTGTGGATGTGAGAGGTTGATTTAATATTGTAATATCTAGCTTAGAAGAGCAATTATGAGAGATGAATATGATTTGTATTTGTTATATCTAGCTCAGAAGAGCAAAGGTGAGAGAGAGGAAGGAGATCTATTAATCTATCATTTGTTGAGATAGCAACATTGAGAGATAGGTGTGTGGTATACACAAAGGGGTTGGTGCTCAAGAATTGTTACTGGGTTGGTGCTCGGCAAAGGGGTTGGTGCTCCTGTGGGTTGGTGCTCATGAATAGGTGTTGGGTTGGTGCTTGGCAAAGGGGTTTGAAGCTCCTGTGGATTGGTGCTCACGAATTGTAGCTGAGGTTTGTACTTGGCAAAGGGGTATGGTGCTCCTGTGGGTTTGTTCTCACGAATATATTTGAGATTAATTCTCTATGGTTTTTCCTACATTGGGTTTCCACGTTATATCTAGTGTCTCTCTCTGTCTTGTGTGATGTTTATTTTTTGAGTTTTATTGCATATCTTGAATGTTTGATTAAGTGGAATTTGATAAAGGGAATTTTTTATAAGATATATAATATACTGATTCACCCCCCCTCTCAGTATATTATGTGCTTAACAGTGTTTAATTGAGGATTATTCATCTTGTCTTTAGTTCCAATCACTGTCTATCTTAAACTGTCAGATGTATGCCCTATTTTTTTAGAATCGTCGATCTCTCTTATATTAACCATCGAGCTTTTTTTTGCATCTCGATATCTTCTATATGATTGGTTCACTTTCGCTCTTTTTGATTATATTCGATATGCTCAATTTTTATCTTTGCCTAAATGCCTAGTGTCCTCTATTCATTCGAACTATATCCTTTAGACAAGTTTGTTGTGGCCTTTTGTCAAAGTTTCCTTCGAAATTAATTTCCATGGGTCTTTTGTTCGAGTCCCCTTCGGGACAATTTTTGCGGACTTTTTATCCAAGTGTCCTTCAGAATTCCTGGAAACATCCACATACCCTTCGGATTTTCTATAAAGTTCCACATACCCTTCGGATTTTCTATAAAGTTCCTCCTACCCTTCGGCCTTTCTGCAAACTACCCTTCGGCACATTTGAACGGTCCATTTACCCTTCAGACTTTCTGCAAACTACCCTTCGACACATTCGAATGGTCCACTTGCCCTTCGGACTTTCTATAAACTACCCTTTGGCACATTTGAACGGTCTACTTGCCCTTTAAACTTGCAGCAAACTACCCTTTGGCATTTATGCAAGTGTCCACACACCCTTCGACCTTTTGCAAAATACCCTTCGGAAACTTTTTTGTGGACAATTTGTCCGACAAAGACTCACTAAAATTTCTGAAAGAATTGACTTAACCATTTAACCTATTTTCTTCAGACTTTTTGTCCGAGAAAATTCGACGAGGCTTCGAATCTTTTTGTTTAGAACAATTATTCCAATAAAATTCCCAAGTTGATGAGACCAAGCCTTTTCCCGAAAGTCTTTTGGACTTTTTGTCCGACAAGAACTTTATCGATTTTCTCAAAAAAAAATTACCTTCACCAATATTGTCGAAAGAAATGACTCATCACATTTTTCTAAAAGAAATGACTCAACACATTTTTTTGAAAGAAATGACTCAACACATTTTTCTGAAAGAAATGACTCAACACATTTTTCAAAAGAAATGACTAAGACACTTTTTTTGAAAGAATAAATGAAACTCATAAAATCGACTAAGTGTTGAAACATTTGCACACACAACCTTATGCATAAGAACTTAGACCAATATTTCCAAAAGAGTTGACCAAGCTTGTGAAATCGACAAAGTATTCAGATACCATTCAACTGCTTAGTGTGATTGATTCCTCCGGATGCTGCTATATATACAAGTGTAGTCACCAACAACCTATGTACCCAACCATATTCAACAAGTAAGCAAATACATTCATATGATTGCTCTGGGAAGTCAAGATGCACATTCAATCTCCATGAGGACTCTACAACTGATTTGTTCAACTCAACACAACTTAACACCTTTGTCATTAATGCTTGATAGAACATTCATCATTTGACATCAATGACAATATTACAGACATCAATCTCCTTATACACCATGACACTCAAATTGCCAACAAGGTCACACAGACCTGATGCACAAAGCCCCGAAAGCTTAGATCACCAGGGCAACAGCACCGGGATAGGACTATAGTGTTAGACAACAGGGTGTCCCGCTTTCGACGCTCCTATCCAATCAAGAAACAAACTCCATATTCTTAATTGTGATAGTCTCCCAAACCTACACATAAATTTCTAGACCCTATCTCAATCGGAACAGTACAGAATCAGATAAGTTTAATTTTCTCTCTCACTACTATTTATAGAAAAACCCTAACTACAGTCATGTTTCATAAATCAGTAGCTTATTAATTGCATATTAATTATTGATTTTATCTACTCAAACCCATTTATTATTTAGGAATTAAACATATTTCCCAAAAATAATAAATCAGATGTAAATAAAAATGTAATATATATGTTTATGTTTTCATTTTAAATCATAGTGCTTTGAGATAATGTGATATGGAATCTTGCCACTATTTACTGCCACTCCTTTTAACTCACGTATGTTCACATTAGAAATATTTGAATTTTATGTAGTTAAAAATAACATTCTACTTAAGCATGATAACATTCTTTTTTGGGGTGAGGAGGGGATTGACGGAGGAATACTCAGGGATTCCCTACGTGGCCACATTATTCAACTGTCTGCTATACACATGGTAGGACCTTCCAATCGTCACCCCTAATAACATTCTTGTCTCATCTATGAATGGTTATGGCACTGTTTTAGAGATTGTGTATATATGTCTCTATTTAGCCTATGGCCCTCCAAAGTACAGGGTAAGAATATGATATTTCATGGTTTTTGCTAATGCATGATTGTGTTGTGTCACTTCTGAAATGTGCATAATAAATTGACATTGGATTTGCATTTTACAATGTTTCATCTTCTTCTAAACCATTGGTTTCATTTCTTCTAGGTAAAGTTTTTGAAATCCATTGTCTAAACCTACATCAACATTTTTGGACAATTTTATTGGTAAATTTGCTTCACCATTTACTGGCGTAGCATTTTTTCAATTTATCTAGCTATCGTTGATATCAACATATGATATGGGGCCCTTGTGTTGTTGTGGGTGTGGCATTTTTCAATTTCTCACTATGGTGGTAGAGAAACAATTCCTTTTCCTCCACATCATTCAATATAATTTTTAAATTTAGCATATATACACTATTTTTATTTTAGGGGTGAGCTAATACTCTTTTCAATCATTGAAAATATTTTAAACTCTGAGCAGTGCTCTCCTCCTCTGTTAATAGGTCCCAATAACAATCAAATAATTTTAAACCTCTGAAAAACTTTAAAGTTCAAAGCGGTTTCCCAAATAACAATGAAAATCTTTTCAACCTTTGAAGACATCTATGGGCATTTTTCTGTATGACGGAGATGCCGAAAGCCACAAAGAACATGGAGGAGGAATTGGTAGTGGTGGCAGTGCTGGTGGTAGATTCGGTGGCAGAGGCAGTGTTGGTGGAAGATTTGATGGCAAGATTAAAAAAATCAGAATTATATGCTAAGGTAGGTACTACAGCCGCATCGTGGCAATTATTGCTAAAGTAATTAGGGAGTTTCATTTGTATTAGCTTTAACCAATGTTAGATTCTTTACAGATGGTGGAGTAACGAATTAAGTTATTTGGATTCATAGGCTTGGCCACATAAATGTGCAATCCCATAAATAGAAAGGAAATATAATCGTGTAGAGGACATTACATTTTATTTTTTCTTAATTTGGATATGTAAGGGTGGGATTTGAGCGAAGCATAGACTTATTTTTTGAAATAAAGAGTGAGGTTTAATGTATGATAAGCTTGCGTAAATAAAGATCCAAAATATTTTTTTGGATTATGGTAAATAAATGAGTTTTAAAGAATCTCATAATCTTTACTATAACTAGATATAGGCAAAAAGCCCCAAAATGTGGGACACCCAAAACCAACTTTTCACAAAGAAAAAATCAAAAACATATACAAATCTACCAAATTTCAGCAAAGGGTCCCCTATAAAAAAAAAAAATTGACAAAAAAACACTGGACAAAAACTAAAACAACAAACGCTACTGCATTTCTTGATCTTCTTGAGCTTGATGCTGCTAGCAACAATCTCCTTCTTTGTTCTTTTTTATGCTCCCTCTTATCCTCTTGCTAAGACCCTCAATGCTTTCATCCTTTGATTTCATATCATATCATGAAAGAGTTCATTAGAGTGAAACGTATTTGGTGTTAGATTACTTTCTCCTAGCCTATTTAATAAATTTTTCTTTCAACAGATCCTTTTCTTTTCACCTTTTAATTGTTTTGGTTATGCACATGCCTGTTTAATATTAACTAAGTTTGCATACATTATGTCTATTAATATTTTATTAAAGAGTCTTATATCATCTGATTATCATAAGGTTGGAGGATCTGATTCAAGACAACCTTGGAATGGATGTACAATACAAATGGAAACAGGGGATGCACGTCCACACCTCTGCTATTACGAAATTAGGCTAGCACTTTTCATCAATGTCATTTAAAGGTCATTTAGTTTTTTAATGCCCTAATATGATGAGAGCATTCTAAGATTGAGGGATTTGAAGAAAGACCAGCTTAAAATTGGCGTACGACGTAAGTGGAAATAAGTAATGTACCATGATATATTTCAATCAAATGTATACACCTCTTTAGCACAAAACACGTCCACACTTTTTTATTATGAAAGTAGACTCGTGCTTTTTATCATTATCATTTATAAGTCATTCAGTTTATAAAGGCCCCATATTGTCTGAGCATTATAAGGTTGAGGGATCCAAAGCAACACAAACCTGAAACTGATGTATGACACAAATGAAAACAAGTAATATAACATGCCAAAATTTGATCAAATTTATCTTCCTTTTATAACCCAAAACACATCCGCACTTATGGTATTATGAAAGTGTCCTTGCACTCTTCATCAATGTCATTGATAAATCATTAAAATTTTGAAGACCCCATCCCATTTTTTGAAACCCAAAAAAATCTAACTTGTAATTTTCATAGTGGTCTAACTACAATATAATTTATAGGACAAGTTTTATATATATATATATATATATATATATATATATATATATATATATATATATTTCACAATTTCCTAAAATCCTTGCATCTCATTAAATATTGCACCTTCCACCATACTAATAATATTGATGAGAAATATTTAATTAATCTATTGGATACAACTTATTATTTAAAAATTGAATATTAAATAAATTATCCCTAACAAATTATTTAAATATTGCCAAACATTCTTAAAATTGCACCTAATAAATAGTATTAAGTGTGGTGTAACTTATGTAGACAAACATATATGGCCAAATGCAAACTTTATCCAGTAATATTTTGTTATCTTTGTTGACAATTACTAAGAAAATAAATATATAATAAGATTCAAACACGAAAAATATTTGAAAAGGATAACGTTTGACAAATGAGGTGATTATTCCTCAAAATACTCCATGCTAGTAAAGGACTCAAATTATAATATAGGGAGAGGAGAGAGATGTACAGAGCACTTATGTCTACGGGCTTTTAGGGATGCCCCCTATTTTCACACTGTCAATCTATCTGATATAGGTGGGAGTTATTGACAGTGCATTTACTGTGCTGAGTCAAGCTTGCTATCCACCATTTGGATGGTTTGTCACCTTCCCTTTATTAAATGTCTACCACCACCCCTTATGCATCATTTGATGCATGTATCATCGACAGGAACCAGAGAAGCCATGGTGTTGAAACAAGCTTGAAAGTTTGTTCTGAAGGTCTACCACGAGGTATTGATTATGACTCTGATGCTCCTCTACTAAATATAGCTTTGAACTTACTAGAATTTGATAAAGCCTATCATTATTTTGAAAATTTTACCCTAGTTGCTTGATTTATGGGTCGAGTCCCATTGGATATCCTTTTGAAACAAAGGGTTCACAACCATTGGCAAGGCCATGGGGTGAAACAGGAAGGAGTCTAAAACTTGACCATGGGTTTCTTTTTGTTTCGTTTCACAAATCTTGAACATTGCAAAGCCATTGTTAACCATGGCCCATGGTTTATTTGCAACACTTCGGTTATTTTTTCCCATTGGACCCAATATTTTCAAGTCTTTAAACAAGCTAAGCTTAAAATTCCAATATGGGTAAAATTTTCAGGGTTACCTCTTCCTCTGTGAAACTTTGTCAACCAGCTTATCAAGTGTTTTGGCTGATTTATCTACCATGAACAACCAAAGTTCTATGCAGCCCAGCCTCAGAGAAGGATCTGTGTTGAAATAGACCTCGTCAAAGATCTCAAAGAGTCCATCGATATTTAAGTGGGGAATAATTGATTCTCTCAGTGTGTGATCAATATTAACCTCCGAAACACTTGTTTCGGGTTTCAGGATTCAGACCACATGATTAGAAAATGTCCTCTAACGGTCCCCATTCCTTCAGTCCCTCAATACAAAAGTGGGGGTGAGGCAAAATCCAAATCCTCCGATGGGTGGACCATAATTTCTTAGGAAAAACAATGCTGCCCATGGTAATGTTAGACATCAACGAGCTATTTACCAGCCCACATGGGGGCTAAGTTCTTCAACCCCTATCGGTAAATCTCCCACGTCATCATAAGTTAAACACCCACCTCCCATCTCTCAGTCCCCACAGGCAGTCACTCAATTTATGTCTTCCCATTCTCAATGCTCCTATAGCTCCTTTGTCACAACCCATTTTAGGGATGAATGATTCGATTCAGATCAGGGGCTTGTAACTATCAACTATAAGGCTATTATGTGCCATTCATGTAGTCCCTCTCCCTTTACAAATGAGTATTATGTGCCAAACAAAAGGCAACCCTTCAAGATTGGAGAATTTTCTCTTCTAGGCTCAGCTTTCAATCAGTTTGTAGCCCTCTCAGACCTCTCTGAGGGAGTTAATATGAATTTAGATGTTTCCCAATGATAGTTTATTCTTGGAATGTTTGAGAACTCACTGATATGACTCATAAGTATATGGCCAAGAAAAGTTGTCATCATTTTACTCACATGAAAGTTTTATGCATGCAAGAAAGTCAAAAAATTTGGCTTTTTTCTTCAATCTGTAGCTTGCACTATTTGGCTTGGGACCCTTTGTCAGGCCACTTGTCTTGATTATAACCATGGGGGAGTTGTCACCCTACTACCACCTGACCTGTCTCAAAATATCATTTCCTAGGGTTCAAACCCCACTTAACATGTGGTATGGACTCTTTTTGACTTTGATAATCACATCATTAGCCTTGTCAACTTGTATGCCTCTAATGATGTTATGGAATGCACCTTGCTCTAAAGATGTTTAGTTGATTCTCTCCCAGATGTGCATTAGATTATTTATATGGACTTCAACATGATCAAATTTGCAGAAGACAAAGGTTGCCTTCCCAAGAGATGGTGTACAAGAGAACAAGAAGCTTGGTTTAACATGCAAAATAAATTTAGGGTCTTCGACCCAAATCATTGTAGAAGCAAAGATTAAAATTCTGTGGTTCACATGGTCCAACTTCCATCAAGGAGAATATCGAGTCCTAAAATGTCTTGATTGTGCCTTGATGAGCAAGATCTTTTCTTCTTTACTTTTGTTCATGGCTGGCATGTGTCTATGATTTCAAACTCTTTCTTATCTAACCATCATCCCATTTGTTTCTACATAGAATGGACCTCTCCTCAGGTTAAACCTAAGGGTTTCCAGTTATACCTCAACACAACCCATCTCAAGCATGAGCGGGTTGTTAAACATATCATCAGGATTTAGAACATGGCTCCCAGACCCATAGGGGACATTGGCTAGATTGAGTGGTGGTCTGAGGTTATAGCCTGTACCACTTCGTTCCTCTAGATCTATGGTAAACAAGCATCTCTTTTCAGGTAGCACATTCATAATGATACAAACCATGAATATCTTAGGGTTTCATAGGAATTAAAAGTTGTGCCTTTAAACCCACATTTGTAGATGCAAGCCACCATGTGGAGACATAAATTCTAGGTTGTTGAGGTTTATAAGGCCATAGGAGATGAACTCCGAGCAAGGATGCATTGGTTGAAGGTAGAAGACAAAGTGACCAAGGAAGTTTTTGCTCTCCTTCAGTAAAGACAAGTTGCTAACAAAATCAAAGCCATTAGAAGTGCTTCAGACAGGCTTACCAGACTACTGAATATCGTCTAAACCTTTGTGCATCAGTTCATGGTGTCTTTATGGAATAACCATCATCTCTTATTTGTGATGTTTCCCTCTCTCAATGTCTTGTTGTGGTCCCCTATAAGCTTTTGAGAGCATAGAGAGTTGCTTATGATAGACCTCTCAATATCAATGACCTTAAGGAACCTGTTATGTAGATGGCCTCTGATAAATCCCCGAGTTTTTATAGCTTTCCCTATGAATTTTATCCAACCTTGTGGGATACAATTGGACCTGATCTCTATAGAGTCTATTCTGAAGTTGTCATGACCAACTCTTTTAGTCATCTTATCAATCAGGTCAACATCAAACTCATTCCCAAGGTAGGGGACCCTAAGGTAATTACCAACAAGATACCCATCACTTTTCTCAATGTTTCCTACAAAATCATAGCCAAAGCATTAGCTCTCAGAATCAAGCACTTGATTCTCTTAATTGTGCAAAGTGAACAAATTAGTTTCATTCAACATAGATATATTCTAAATATTGTTGTTATCATCTAAGAAGATATAGAATGGGCTAGAATATCTAACCAGAAGGTGTTGTTCATCAAGATTGATTTTGAGAAAGCGTATGATCAGATTGAGTGGCCCTTTATCATAGTTATGCTACAGGATCTAGGGTTTGGTTGCAAGTTTGTTCACATGGTCAATATGTTGTTTCAGGATATTGGAATCTGTATCACCATCAATGGCTCCAAATCTCAACATTTTGAGCTTCACAGATCCATCAAATAGGTTTGTCCCCTTACTCCTACACTTTATGTTTTGGCTGTTGAAGGTTTTAATTATCTATTTGACAGTTATGCTTCCAAGGGTCTGGTCGAGGGGATCTCTCTTCCTAATTCAGATCACCAGTTAATTAATGGGCATTTTTTTAATGATTCCTTCCTCACTCTGTAGGAGGATGAAGAGTATGTTAAACATGCCATGGAATGTTTAGATATCTTGCCTTGTATCTAAGTCATTCATTCAATGGCATAAGACCTAGTGCTATCACAAAACTCTGTCACCCAAACCTCCTTATCTAGAGGGATATATGTGGCAATGGATCCTTCTTTGGGTCAAATTTAAATTTTTAGGCATTCCATTTGCTTTCAGAGCCTGTCTTACAAAATTATGGTCTTATGCGGTTCAAAGAGTTGAGAAACAAATCTCATCCTAGATCACTAAGCCTTTGACTTTGGTAGAAAAAATTCAGATTTGTTCTAAGGTGCTTGCTACTACTCATGTTCACTATTTGTCTTATTGGGCTCCTTTTAATGCCTCGTATGTGAAGCTTGAAAAGTTTCTGTGAGACTTTATATGGGCCAATTCTGAGGGGCACTAGGGTTTTCTTCGAATCCCCTGGGATATCTGTTGTCGACCTAAAGAAGTTAGCATGTTGGGGCTTATAGACATCAAGCATCAGGGGCTCGTTCTTGGGGTTAAATGGATTATCAGGAGCCTGGAAGGAGATAAAGTCTAGAAAATTAAGCTGATGCACTACATTTCTCAAGGTTGCCTACTTGACAGAAAAGCCTGGCATGGCATTGGCTTTCACAACACACTTATTTTGTCTATGACAATCAAAATAGGGGGCATATTTGTCATGCAAAATATTTGTAAGGCCTAGGAAAAGCTCAAACCCCACCTCATTTGGGTGGGGGATGGGTTTAGCAGAGGTCTTTCTCTAAACTACGAATCATTGTGGTGGTCTCCCCAACTGAACTTCCACAATGTCCCCTTTACCATGGTCCCCTGGATCAAAAGATTGAGGCTATTTAAGAAAGGTATTCTCACAATTGGTGATCTATTTTATAAGAAATCTAGGGACTAGCTTCCTTGGCCTATGCCAAAATCCAAGTTCCATCTTAATAAGGAAGATGCATAATCCATTTCTAAATTACAAATTTCCATACCTAATGATTACTTACATAAAATTGGAGCTCCCTATCTCATGTTGTGATGGAAAGACTTATCTTGGTCTACATGCACACCATTTCATTGATACTCTCCTTGGTTGGGTTACAATTTGTTGGCCCCTCATCATACTGACATTGATGCCCTTAACCACCAATGGTCTTTCCAATCCCTCCATCGGGTTTGGGCTCAGAGATTTGATAATATTTAAGCGACTTGCATTGAGCTCAAAAAATCCCATTTCCTTTGGTGTATTCTATACCAGGGTCTGCCCATAGGGAATATGCTCAAGCACATGGGGGTGTTAAATCCCACATGTTGTGCCTGCTATCACCCATAAACTATCAAGCATCTCTTTTGGTTTTTCCTTCATGCCCAATCAACCTAGAAATGGATCCATAATTTTTTCAAACCCTTCAGGGATGAAATGTTCACTTGGAAAATGGCTCTCCTGGGGAATTTGTCCTATTACCTGCAAGATATAACAAATTTTGGTAGATTTTTCATACTGATATTTTGTTTTAGATTTAAAAATCTAGAAATCAAGCATGTTTTAATAATAAAATTATGGAAAAAAGTATTCTATAACTAATAAAGTTGTAATTGTTAATGTTACCCTTCAAATTCAAAGTTAAATAGATAAGGTCTGGTGTGAGCTTCATCATATGTAGCTCCTTCTAGACCATTAGGAGAATGCTCTTTGTGCGATCAGTCATGAGCCATTTGATCACCCTCCTCACCACTCCCATCTTGGGGGTCATGGGCATGGGGGGAGGCACCACCACTCTCTTAGCCTGAGGTCTTGAAGTTGGAGGAGCTCCTCTCCTCACTCTCGCTATCTATATCCTCCTAGAGGATCTGACAGAGGCAATAAAGATAGTGGTAATGTGGGAGGGGGGTTGGAGACCCCCTTCACTGGATAAGTTCCTATGGTTGGTGTTAACCATCTCTCCTCCCTAACAGGATTCTCAGGCGCAACATGATTTTGAAACTAACAGACTGATGGTTGGGACCCCTCCCAGTTGATGAAGATACCCTGGCCCAAGATGGCTAGGGAGGAAAGCCTCAAGACCCTCCACCTCTACCTCTACCTCCTCTGTCAGTGTCTATGTTCACAGTTATTGCTTCATTATTTCTTTGTTATTTGTTATATTTCATTATATGTTTTTTACTAATGTGCACTTGAGTTAGTTTAACTATGGTTATTGGTTGGGTTGTGGCCTTTATTGGACTTCTGTTTCTACTGAGGTTCTCTTAGCTTAATTTAGATTCCAAGGTGTGACTTTTCCACCTATTATTTTGTATGATTAGTGTTGTATTATAAGTTAATTTTTAAATTAATAGAAGTGCATTTTTTAATCAAAAAAAATTATAATATAGGACTTCATAAATCCTAACAAATCCCAACACATGCTTCCTTCATCCTCGAAACCAAAGGTGCAATTTAATTATAATGAACATATTCTCAAAGAAATCAGGTACCATTATTGCTTCATCAAGGAGCTTCACTTTATGAGTTATAAAGATGATGGAATAGCCCAAAAAATATTTGGATTCATGGGTTTGGACACATAAATGAGCAATCCCATGAAAAGGATGGAAAGATAATTTTGTACAGTGTTTTATCAAGAATTGGTAAATTAAGAAAATTATAGATCTTAATTAGATAAACTGTTTGAAATTATAATGCTACAGATATGTAATAAATGACAAAGATTGATATGAAACTTATTAAATTTCAAAATATATTAAAAATGGGAAAGGTACCAAAGAAATATAACTTAGTTGGAAAACTAGAATACATGACTAACTGAGACTGAAATAGACTAGATGGTTATGTTGGCTGACTGTGGATCCGAAACATGGTTTTACTGAATCTTCCAACAAGGTTGTTGGATTTGAACATGGACATGGTGCGTTGGTGTCTTTAGGGAGTGTCAGAGTCATGTAGGTGTTAGATCTCTAAAACTATTATGATAAGTTTACCTTCACCTTTTTTGTTTGACAATGCAAGAGCATTTTGTAACAATCCTTGCCCAATTTTCCCTTAATTGTCTCAATTTGATGCCTTGTAAATTTTTCAAACACTTTGTATGCAAAGTGCTTCTTGTTGGTTTTTGTCACAGTTTGATGATTTGTTTGAATGATGATGGATTAAAGCTTCAAGTGTTTATAGAACAATGCAAGAATGACAATGCTAAGTTCTAGATGGCAAGAATGACTTCCTTTTTTGTTCTTTTCTATGCAATTAGATGAATTCACAAAGCAAACTAATCACCTACAGCCAATGGACATTTAGTCGAACGGTTGGCATGCAACCTACTATCTCAATTCAAATGCTCAAAAGATAACTATAAATGACCAGCAACTTGTGATTCTGGTTTGTATTGATGATTTGATACAATGCTCCACTAGACTAGCCAAGACTCTTGGCATAAACAAGAATTACAATTATATGGTATGTTGGTATGAAAGATGCACACCTACAGTTGAAAATATAAACTATACTAAAGGATGAATTGTATGCAATGAAACTTGGTTGGATTGAGGCGCCCTTGAGAATAGATGAAGGAGCAAGCAACTTCCGAGTGAAAGGATGATCTCTCAAGCCAAATCAAATTTTCCAAGCCAGCCGCCCCTGTTCTGGTCTGATCTCAAATTTAAAATAATATGCAATGAATATGCGATGTCTCAAGCATCTAATATCATCTCCATGCTCCAAGGAAGTGGGCACACCAAGCCAAGCAAAGAATCGATGCAAATTGGAACCCCCACAAGCAAAAACGTCCCTCCTAATGGTGTCCTTCCTTGACTGTAAATATCTGATTTTTATATCAGATTTCTCTATAATGCAATCTGCTCTCTTAACCAAGGAAAATCGATGCCAAGCTATATAGAAACCAACACCAAAAGATAGCTATGCAACCTCCACAAATTCACCAAATCGATTTCTCCAAAATTGGCCAATGGCCACAAATTTTGCTCCAATTGAGATGACTGAAATATCACCTCCAAAATGCAACCCTTCAAGAGATATTTCACTCCCTCAGTTATGCTATCAATGGGAGTTATCGTTCCCAAAGATAAATTGATTCACTACAGAAAACTCTAGGCTCCACAAGCATACCACAACAAAGACAACATCAAATCAGGATGATCCATAATGGCAACCCACACCTCCCTTTATACTTTTTTTTCTTTCCTTCATTTGGGAAGCTTCTAGAAACATCATAATATTTTATTATTATTTTTCCATTTTAATATATTATATTTGCACTTTAATATAAAATAATGAATTATAACATAAAGTACAAATATAACATCATTTTGTAACATGAGGTTTCTAAAAATAGAAACATTCTAATAAATCATTAGAAAACCTCCAGAATATGTCATAACTTCCAAAAAGAAACCAACTGCCATTTGGGTAACTATGGAGAAGACCCTCTAACCATGTTGTATTAGCCTACAAGGGCCACTGATAGGCTAATCATGTCGAAAGTACAATGTCTAGCTAGAAGGGGACATTACAGTCTGCCCCTCCTGAAATTGCTTGTCCTCAAGCAATCTCAAATCTGGATGCTGTAGAATCTCCTCACTCTCCCAAGTAGCATCCTCAACTGGCAAGTCCCTCCATTTAATTAAGTATTCCTTGATGACCCGTCTCCGCAAAGTCCTCTCTCGAACATCCAAGATGGCCTCAGGTACCAGTATCAATTTCCCCTCATCATCCAGGGGTGGAAAAGTCATGGAAGGAACCACACGATGTCCTAATGCCTTTTTGAGGCATGACACATGGAAGACATTGTGTACTCTGTTGCCCAGATGGGAACTCCAACTCATAAGCCACCTCGCCCACTCTCCTGATAACCCTGAATGGCTCCATAATATTGTGGCTTAAGCTTCTCGGCTCTACTTTTCTTAAGAGAAGATTGTCTGTGTGGCTGTAGCATCAAATACACCATATCACCAACCTCAAATGAGCGTTCAACTCACTTCTAATCTGCATACTGCTTTTGTTGGTTATAGGCCTTCTGTATGTTTTTTTGCAATGCTCTCATAATGTCTTGGTTCTCATGTAATAGATCACCATCACTAGGCACTCGGCTATCTCCAAATAACAAATCCAGAAATCTCGGTGCATCATACCCATACAATGCCATGAATGGTGTCATCTGAATGGAGAGATGGTAAGTGGTATTGTAACAATACTCACATAAATATAACCACTTAACCCAACCTTTATGTTGCCCTGCTATGTAGTTGTTGAGGTAGCCTTCCACCCATTTATTCACAATCTCCATCTGCCCATCGGTCTACGGGTGGTAACTAGTACTAGGAGTGAGTTATGTCCCACACAACCTAAATAGCTCTTGCCAGAAATGACTCATAAATTGGCTATCTCTGTCACTGACTATGCTTTGAGGTAACCCATGCAACCTAAATACCTCATAGGAAGAATAATTTTGCCACCTGCGTAGCTGAGTAAGTAGTTGAGATCGGAAGGAAGTGAGCATATTTAGTCAAACGATCCACAACCACATATATGCAATCCCGTCCCTGAGTTCTGGGTAATCCAGTAATGAAATCCATAGATAAGCATTCCCACTTCCTATCAGGAATCGGAAGTGGCTGAAGTAAACCTGCTAGAGATGTGTGTTCCTATTTATTTTGCTGACAAACAAGACACTCTCTGACATATCGTAGAACATCTGATTTGAGGCCCTTCCAAGTGAACCTCTCCCGAATCTGCCTGTAAGTCTTGAAATACCCAGGATGACCTGCCATGGGTGTATCATGAAAGGTCCTCAAAATAATGTTCTTCATCTCCGATCCTGGGGTCAAATAGATCCTTCCTTTGTAAATGATTAAATCATTTACAACTGTATATCTCGCATCCTGTACTGACCCCTCAACAATACCTGCATCCCAACTGTCCTTGGCATACTCTGCCACTATCAAGTGTCGCTCAATCATCTGCTATCTCCAGTCATAAAACTCAAGTGTGGATGTCGAGATAAAGCATCAGCAACCACATTCGGTGTCCCCTTGACAAACAAGATGTCAAAATCATATGATTGCAGCTTGCTGACCCATTTCTGTTGTCGATCATTAAGATCTCTCTGTCCAAGGAAATGCCTCAAACTGTTATGGTCTGTTTTCACCACAAACTTGTTGCCTACCAAATACTGCCTGAATTTGGCCAATGCATGCATGATGGCCAACATCTCCTTGTCATATATGTTGTACCCTCTCTCTGGACCGTGAAGCTTTCGACTCTCAAAAGAAATCGGATGCTTATCCTGCATAAGGACGGCACCTATCCCCTCACCTGATGCATCACACTATAGCTCAAAGGGTTTGGAGAAATATGACAATGCAAGAACTGGGCAAGAATTCATAATTAGTTTGAACATCTCAAAAGAATCATGTGCCTCAGGAGTCCAAACAAATGCCCCTTTCTTCGTCAAATCAGTGAGTGGTGTGCATGCCATGAATATCCATTAACAAACTGTGGTAGAAACCACACAATCCCAAAAATCCTCTAAGCTGAGTAAGGTTCTCTGGAGTAGGCCATTCAACAATCACCTTGATCTTCTCTAGGTCCATACGTACCCCCTCAACACTTGATGATGTGCCCAAGATACAATAATTTTATCATTCCCAAGTCACACTTGGATTCCTTGGCATACAAGGATTCACCTCCAAGAATACCCAAAACCACATCAAGATGTGCAATGTGATGCTCCCATGTTCTGCTATATACCAAGATATCATCAAAGAATACCAACACATACCTCCTTAACTACGAATGGAAGACCCTGTTCATCATAGACTGAAATGTCACTAGAGCATTGGTTAGCCCAAATGGCATAACCACAAACTCAAAATATCCACAATGGCACCTGAAAGTCATCTTCTCTATGTCCTACTCCCTGACATGAATTTGATGATACCCCAACCTCAAGTCAATTTTTGAGAAGTAGCAAGCACCATGTAACTCATCTATCAACTCATCAAATTTAGGGATTGGGTAACGGTTCTTGATTGTTCTTTTATTCAGGAGCCTATAATCAATACACATCCAGAATGTACCATCCTTTTTCTTGACCAAGACTACTGATGATGCAAAAGGTGACTTGGTCTAATGTGTCCCATGGCCAGCAACTCCTTAATAGTTTTCTCTATTTCATCCTTCAGCCTCTTGGGGTGCCTATATGGGGTGACCATCACGGGCTTAGCACCCTCCTCCAACTCAATGATATGCTCAATCCCTCTGTCTGGTGGTCTTCTTGGTGGAATATCACATAATACCTTAGTGTTGCTTAATTCTTAACTTCTGAATGTCTAGATGGTAAACTGGCTTCTACCTGCTCACCCTTGTGTAGGCATCAAAACACACTCAGCTGCCCACTCAACCATGTCATGCCTCATAAGTCTCTCCATCCTCCTAAAAGAAATCATCCTGAAACTGGAATCTTCGAATAGCCTTGAGGACATGAGTTTTTCCATCTACCTGGAATGTCATTTCCATCTCTCTGAGATCCAGGGTGAATTTCCCTATGTCATGTAACCATCTCATGCCAAGTACCATATCTGTATCACCCATATTCACCACATAGAATTCGGTCTTGAACTCATAGTTGTTCAAACGCATAGGCAAATCTGATATCCTCCTTTCGTAACTTGAGGGTATAACCATCTTCCACCTTAACTCTTATTCCCTCAAATTCCTCTGTCCTGATTCCATGCCTCTCAACCAATCGAGCATCAATAAAATTATGAGTTGCCCGTGTGTCAAGAAGAGTGATAATCTTTTGCCCTGCTAGAACTCCACGCATTCTAAATGATCCCTCTTGTTGGATGCTAGTGATGTGCGCATCACGTTGCCTCGTTACCCCTTCATGCTCTCCTTCACTTTCATGCTTACTTTCCTCATGATCCGTACCTAAATCCTCAGGATCAGATTATTGATCTGATTTCTCTGACTCAGAGTCCTCATAATATGCCCACATCACTCTATTAGCTTTTCCTTTAGGTCTTAAGGGACAATCATGGTTTGCATCATATGGCCCCTTGCAGTAGAAACATAACTTCTTGCGCAAATCATTAAGTGTATCCCTATCTAGAGGTGCTGATGATTTGCCCTTAAAATTTGGTTTGTTATTCTTTTTAGAGAAAGATTTATTGTCTCGATATGAAGAAGATTCCTTTGATGAGTACTTGCTTTGCGGGGCTACAAGTTCCATGCTCCTAGCCTTCTTCATTGCCTCCTGAAGTGTGGGAGGATCAAATGCTTTAATCTATCCTCGCATAGGCTCCAATAACCCCTCAATGAATAGCACCACCAATCATCTCTCTGAGATGTTGGGCACCATTACTGATGGTTTCTGGAAGTCTCCAATATAGCTTTCCAAACTACCAACTTGCTTGAGCTGGGCCAAATCCCTGAAGTATGATTATGGATCCTTCCTATCAAAAAGCTCAATCAGTCTATCCACAAACTCCTGGTAAGATGTGATCTAACTGTGTTGCAATGTAACTAGTCCATGATACCACCATTCATGTGTTGTTCCCTCCAGATGCAAAGTGGCATATTTGATAGCTTCCTCTTCTGTCATGGGTCGAAGAGCCAAGAAGGTATCCAACTTATGAATCCATAACTATGTCATAGTCTTGTCACTGTCATCAAACATGGGTAATGTAAGCTTATTAGTAGCGTGCTTGAGTTCCTTATTCTGATTCCTAGGTCTTCTCTCCTATCGAGACCTATAGTAATCCATCCTTGACTGTACAAACTGATCAAAATGCATAAGCTCTTGTGCTTCAGGTGTCAATTGTTGCCATTCATCATGGGCAGCCATGTATGTGTCAGCATAGGTTGGATTCTCAACCTCTTCAATATTCTCCTCAGCTAGTTCATTTCTCAAGAATGTGGGCTGAGTAGGCCTATTTGCAGTGTAGGAGGGTGCCCTCTGCACTCTTCGGGACCCAGCTACACTCCTATCATCTTCCTGGACCTGAGGCTATCTTCTAGGTAAATTCAACTGCTGCAAAGTATTTGCCAACTAGCTGTAAGGCCCCAGCTACCTGTTGCTGACCAACTCGTAAATCTCTCAAGAGTGTCTCTCACTTCTCTGTCACCATTTCTATCATTGTCTCTTCTCTCATCTCTGTGTGGACCCACGTCTGCTCTATCACCCATTTCAACCAAAGGTACCTTAGTAAATGGATTTTCTTCTTGCCAATTCCCTTCCTGTTCTACTCTTCTGAGGGTATAGTACCTGTGATGACCTCTCATGTGATATTTTAACCCTCCAGGATGGCAAGATCAAGGCTCTGATACCACTGTAACAATCCTTGCCCAATCTGCCCTTAATTGTCTCAATTTGCTGCCTTGTAATTTTTTCAAACACTTTATATGCAAAGTGCTTATTGTTTTTGTCACAGTTTGATGATTTGTTTGAATGACGATGGATTAAAGATTCAAGTGTTTATAGAACAATGCAAGAATGACAATGCTAAGTTCTAGATGGCAAGAATGACTTCTTTTTTTGTTCTTTTCTATGCAATTAGATGAATTCACAAAGCAAACTAATCACCTACAGCCAATGGACATTTAGTGAACAGTTGGCATGCAACCTACTATCTCAATTCAAATGCTCAAAAGATAACTATAAATGACCAGCAACTTGTGATTCTTATTTGTATTGATGATTTGATACAATGCTCCACTAGACTAGCCAAGACTCTTGGCATAAACAAGAATTATAATTATATGGTATGCTAGTATGAAAGATGCACACCTACAGCTGCAAATATAAACTATACTAAAGGATGAATTGTATGCAATGAAACTTGGTTGGATTGAGGCACCCTTGAGAATAGATGAAGCAAGCGATTTCCAAGTGAAAGGATGATCTCCCAAGCCAAATCAAATTTTTCAAGCCAGTCGCCCTTGTTCTGGTCTAATCTCAAATTTAAAATAATATACAATGAATATGTGTTGTCTCAAGCATCTATTATCATCTCCATGCTCCAAGGAAGTGGGCGCACCAAGCCAAGCAAAGAATCAATGAAAATTAGAACCCCCACAGGCAAAAATGTCCCTCCTAATGGCATCCTTCCTTGAATGTAAATATCTGATTTTTATATCAGATTTCTCTACAATGCAATCTGCTCTCTTAACCAAGAAAAATCAATGCCAAGCTATGTAGAAACCAACACCAAAAGATAGCTATGCAACCTCCACAAATTCACCAAATCGATTTCTCCAAAATTGGTCAATGGCCACAAATTTTGCTCCAATTGAGATGACTGAAATATCACCTTCAAAATGCAACCCTTCAAGATATATTTCACTCCCTCAGTTATGCTATCAATGGGAGTTATCATTTCCAAAGAAAAATTGATTCACTGCAGAAAACTCTAGGCTCCACAAGCATACCATAACAAAGACAACATCAAATCGGGATGATCCATAATGGCAGCCCACACCTCCCTTTATACTTTTTTTTTCTTTCCTTCATTTGGGAAGCTTCTAGAAACATCATAATATTCTATTATTATTTTTCCATTTTAACATATTATATTTGCACTTTAATATAAAATAATGAAATATATTATAAAGTACAAATATAACATCATTTTGTAACATGAGGTTTCTAAAAATAGAAATATTCTAATAAATCATTAGAAAACGTCCAAAATATGTCATAACTTCCCCAAAGAAACCAACTGCCATTTGGGTAACTACAGAGAAGACCCTCTAACCATGTCGTATTATCCTATGAGGGCCACTGATAGGCTAATCATGCCGAAAGTACAATGTTTAGCTAGAAGGGGACATTACACATTCGAACCATTGTCAAAACCATTGTATATCTTCTCTTTCACTTATAACCCTAGCTCAATGGACCAAGAGGGCAAATTTAATTACGAGGTAAAAAAAGGTTAGTATATCATGTTGTGTTTGACCTCAACACCACATGTGTTGAGAACTACCCACATATAAGTACTCCGAAAAAAGATTACACTCCATGTAATTCTCTCATGCTACAGTGGTGTGTCTGATAAAACTAATTAAAAATGCTAAATGTTGGTGTAATCATGGTGTGATTAAGTGCTTCAAAAATGTATTGTGACCCTGGAGGTGTATGTAGACTTGGCTCAGGAATACTTGGTTTGTATAGACTTTGAATTGGAAAAAATAAGAGTTTTTCTCTCAATGTGCAATGAGATGTTCTAGTGTTTTTTCTTATGTGAGCCTCTTGTGTGAAAAATGGTTAGAAATATGGATTTATAGTAACTTTTTCAAAATTCCTTCATATGGGGCTTGCTAAACTTGTGGGATGACCCATTAAATGAACTCAAATTTTAGCAACTAGTCATTATGTGCCAAGAGGACATGACCAATGGACTAGACATTATCGAGGAGCAAGATTGTGCAAATAGGATGGCCTTGTCTAGAAGACAAAACAACCTTGAAAGTGGGGATCAGTCTCAAAGTGAGTTTAGGTTGCCTACAATGTTAGATAAATCTATTTTGAGATCATTAGTTGTAGGAATGGGTCATCCGTAATAGAAGTAAAAAAAGGGCAATCAAAGACTACATAATGAAGAATGAGTTGTGTATAATGAGTGGTCACAAGTGCATTATTTTAACGATAAATTTCAATTTGTGTTTACATTTTCCCCCCTTTTATTCTAGTAATGCAAAAAAGTGAAAGTATTAGAGTAAAATGAAAAAATGCACCCCTGAACTTACCTCTGAAGAACAGTCTTGAATGTAGACCACAATGTTGAACTGTGCTTCATGCAAAACTTGAAATAAAATATGGATAAATCATTCCTAACTTAACATGGAAATCTGAAAGTAAAAGACAAGAAACTTATAAATCTAATAACAAATAATGAATACACCTGTTTTTTATGTGAATCATGTTTTTTGGTACAAAAATTTGTGATTGTAGAGGGTATGACCCTTGGAGATTTCATTTAAATTAATAATCTTGGATTAAATTGTGCATGCCCCAATCTTTATTGATTAGTAGAGTGTGCTTAAGAACTGAAAGTGTGTTTTACTCCATTGTTGCTTACCCAAAGTAGCAACGTAGCTTGAAATCCTTGTATGAATTCTAATGGATCATCCTGGTGTAAAAATTGGTAAAAATAGTTGAATCAACTACTATCAATGAAATAAGATTCATTTCTGATGTAAAATTGGTGCAAAAATGCTATAAAAGTAGTACAATCTAGGTTTGGTGTATATAACGTGGAGAATGAGAAGCATTGTCATTCCATCTACATAACTAAGGCAAAATGAGCAAGGAGGTAGACATATGCCATGCATATGCCCCTAATCTGATATCTAAGTATATATAAATTCTGAAACTGAGTAAGACCATGTGATTTTTTTTAGCAAAACATTTGTGTAACCTATGGAACACATGCCTTGTATGATGTCCCCATTATGAGCAAGATCTAAGACAAATTTGAGTATTTTTCTAGAACTATAACTGGGTACCTATCAATAACTATTCTGAATTGACTTAGATTCTATGAATTTATGAAAATAATTATTTTTTATGTTGGGATAATAACACAGTTTTGGACGTGGCTAGCGTACATCCCTATACACATGAAACATTGTCTAATTTTTTTTTGGTGATTTCTAGGTATGAACTATGATCCACTGTGTAAACTATACAAAAATTTGTCTGTGGATTGTAATGTTGTAGCCTGATCTCTAAGACAAGCCACTATGTATGCCCCTCTTTTGAGGTGAGTTGTGAAGTTTGTGTAATAACTTAACTCAAAAGAAAATGTTATGTGAGAAGTTATGAAAAAGATGTAAATCTGAGTAGTATTGATAACATGCAAGAGCATGACATCATCATATGTAAATTGATAAAAATGGTTATGTGAAATGCATGTAGAAACAAGCATACATAGTGTCATTGTCAAGATAGACGTTAGCAATTAGATATGCAGATAAGTGATCACAACTGAGTGTTAAAACCTTAATAAAACTACTTGGGGAGGATGCATGATATCCATGATGGCATTGAAATGCTGGAAAGATGCATGATATCCATAATTGCATGAAAAAACACCAAACTAAGAAAATAAGTGTTATGGATATGAAGCACACATATAAAGAGTACATGTAAATCACATAAAAACACAATAGAAGACTAAGAGGCCATATACAAGGGACATGTTCAAATGTCACTCACATGCATAGAAATATACAATGAAAGCTTTGAGCCACACACAAGGACATGTTCAAATGTCCACAACCCAAGCAATGAATACCCAGAAGACATGAAGCATAGAAACAAACACGCAAAGCATACATGAATAAGTAAAGTTGATCAACATAAATAGTTTGTAACACTCGTATATTCAACAACTTAAGTAACCAATAAGATATCAATGTGTAAATAAGTGAGAAATATCAATAGATTTTGAATAATGAAAGGAACTAAGGCATGAACAATAAAAGGTACCCAAGGAATGACAAAACTTGTGTATGAGATGCCCTCAGTGAATTTGTTGATGTATAGACACGTATGATACCTGTGACTTATTTGGATCTGAAAAATGATAGTGTGTGTTCACTAGGATAGGTCCAATGAAATAGGACAAGGGCGGAGTGCCCCACTATTTGAATATGACACTTTTGTCTATTTGCAATATCTGAGACTGAGACAGTAGAATCTCCTTCAATGGTAGTTATACATGACAACTTATATGCTCTGCATTAACTCATGTACATTTGTGAAATATATATGATATGAAACTAGATAAAAAAAGTATTGGATAACTTAGCACAAATTAACTAATGTGAACAAACTAAACAAAAACATGCATAGGGCCTGATTTTGTAATTTTATGATATATATATATATATGAAACAATCAAGATAATATAAGAATCAACCATATCCAAAGGATGTGAATAGTCAAAAGGTGGGTCTAGTAGTAAATCGTCAAGTGTTGGGTATTGAATATTGTCAAACTCCCATAGATCATCATCATTGTGGTCATCATACCATTGATACTCTATAATTATAGCCTTATCTTTGGCATTTTTTTGAATCATGTGTATCCATGTGGCATGTTACTCCACTGTGTAATAAGCCTCATGTGTGGTTTTTGGATAAACCAACTTTGGATCTTGTTTCTCATATTTGAATCTACAATTGTCATCCATACAATCATGAAAAATGTGAATTCTACTATCCATAAATTTGAATGTAAGACATTTATGTAATTTATCAATTATAACTTCCATTGCATGTATCAATTGTTAGCCCAATGCAACACGAATTTGGTTTCTTGTTTGCATAACAAAAAGTAGTGTGTCCACAACTTTGGGATCATGTGTAATTGGTAGTGTGATATGATCGATTGAATCTTGAAAATAGATAGCTTTTTGTAATTCATCTGTATCATGACCTATGTGACATATAAATGCAACTGTACATATATTTGGTTCTATGTCCTCATCTACTTCCACATGTTATCTATATCCATTCTAAATAAAAACCTAAATAGTCAATGGATTCCCTTTTGATTGTTTATAATTTCTATGTATACGAATATGTTGTTGAGCCTTAGTAGGTGTGGTATGGACTACATGATCTAAAGTGTGCCTCCAACCTTATATTTTTGAATTTTTAATTGCAATGTTGCATAAGTATCTGTGGCATGCCCTATAATTATATGAAAGTGACAAAAAAGTTTCCCCTCTTGATTTGACACTCTGTTGGTGGATGTATGTTGTACTATTGGTAAAGAAATTAATTCTCAATCAAGTAACATCATGAGTCTATCATGCGTACTATTAGCCTAGATTCTAATAATTTATTCTATATCCATTAGTTCCACATTATTTACTGAATATGTAGATGGTTGCCTATTGGTACCTATAATTCATTGATTTATTTACTGTACTTCCTACACTCTAGAAATGCTCGATTTGACAAAGGTATTTGTCCATGGTATCCTTACAAAAATTAGTTATACTGAAACAAGTATTTTTGCCTTTATCAAGATCTCAAATCATTATTTGTTCTTTATCTATATTCGTCAAAATGATGGGTATTCACCTAGACCAACTGGGGTGAAATTCAACCCCCATAAAAAGTCATCAATGTTCATTGGTATCATTGTCAGAAGTAACATTAGAATCATCATCAACATCTTTTATGGAAGCAAAGTTTGGATCCTCAGAATGGACAAGTAGAGGAAGCCCCTTTATATCCTCTTCTTGGTCCACCTTTTTAGGTGAAAGTGGTGGAGTTGAAGGATTCAAAGAATGTAATTATGGACTCGGTGTACTAGATTCACCAACCTCATGTGTGAATGTTCTATAGGGATAATGTTTTTTGGTGGTATTATAGTATATGGAGGTGCCCCCAGCCATAATTAATTCTCAATAGTAGACTCTATAATATTATAGTATCTGAATGGTTAATTATTTGCATGGCATGTATATAAATATCCATCATGTAGGAATTTTACACACCTATGGAAAGTGGAAGGTACTGCTTCCATTGCATTTATCCATGGTCTACCCGATAATAAATTTTTAGTGCAGATGGTTTGGCATTACTTAGAACTGAGTAGATAAAGTTTTAGGCCCTACGGTGATATCCAAAGTGATAGAACTCTAACCTTAATGAGGCACATCACCGAATGTTTTCATATTCTTATATGACTTTTGAAGAAAAGACATGTTAACACCTAGCATTTGTAAGAATGTGAGATTGTAAATGTTAAACCCTGAGGGCTAAGCCATTATCAATTAAAACCCTTTTTAATACTGAACTTTTCATTTGAACTTGTATAAATAAAGGTAGATTTTGATCAATAATAGACTTTGTAGGCAGATCCTCATTTCTAAAAGATATGGCATCCTCAATATCCTTCAAAGTATTCATAATAGATGCAAAATAAGAAGGCTCTATGTCATGAGGCATATGTGTTTGATTCAATCACTGATATAAAATGTCCTTAAAGATAGTAACTTTTTGAATTATTTCTAACATAGAGATCTTAGCTAGTGTGTTCCTTAATTGATAAATGATATCATACCCTTTAGACTGATTAAGTGGTCTTGTTGGATTGATTTTGGGGCAAGGAGTAATTTTTTGAGGTTATTCCTCTTATTTTTCCTAATGATGCACCCAACCTCGTCTAGTGACAACAGCTCAAACCACGAGATCTACCATAGGCCTAGGGAGAATAGTAGAGGCGGGATATGAATTGAGGTAGTTGTGAGGTCAAGGAATAGGAAGAACAAAAGGGAACCTATGAACCCTGTGTATTCTAGTGATAACATGTGGTAATTTGAAATGGGCCATGCAATAATAATCACCATAGAATGGTTCCTTATTAAGCCCCTCATAAATTTGGGATCTTATCTTTTCTTTGACACTCAATATCCATGGATTTACATATAGATAAAAAAAAAATTGCATATTAAAGGCAAACTACATGCAAATGAAATTAAAAAGATTTGAACCAAGAAATAATAGTAGATTTAGTCATTATTATCATGATTTTTATGAAAATCAAAAGATCAGTAATTTAAAACTCTAAGGAGGAAGATAGGTGTAAGGAGGAACTTAGGGTTTCTAAGGTTTGGGCAATGTTCAATAATAAATAGGTCATGGATATGTTTTATCGAAAATTTGAGAAACCATGAAAATACTAGTTCCTAATTAGACAAATTACTGCATAAAATCGAAGTGCTATAGCTTTGCAATACATGACAAACCGATTTAATACTTGTTAAAATTAGGAATATTTAAAAAAGAGAAAGTTACCAAAGAAATACAACTTAGTTGAAATACTAGTAGGACTGTGATTGAGACTGAAACTAACTGTGTGGATGTGTTGACTGACTATGGATTTGAAACAATGTTACTAGATCTCTGATCAAGGCCATTAGATCTGGACAGGGGTGTAGTGTGTTGGTGTCCTTAGGGAGTACCAAAGTCCTATAGGTGATAGATCTTTGAAATTATTGTGACAAGTTTGTCTTCATTTGTGTGTTAAGTTTGAATTTGTAGGAGCCTTTGATCCAATGAAAAAACTACTATATATTATCTCCTTCACTTGTAACCCTATCTCAATATACCAAAAGAGTAAATGTAATCACAGGGTAAAAAGAGGTTAGTGGTTAGAGTTTAGCTTGAACTCAACACCCCCGATGTTGAATATTGCCTACATACCAATATTCAAAATAATAATCAAACTCCATGTAGTTCTCTCAAGATACAATGGTGTGAGTGATAAGACTAATGCAAAATGTTAAATGTTGGTGCAATCATGGTATGATTAATTGCTTCAACAATTACTTGTGACCTTGGAGGTGTGTGCAGACTTATCTCAGGTTTACTTGGGCTATGTGAACTCTGAATTAGAAAATATAGGTTTTTTTCTATCACTGTGTAGTTAGATGTTTTAGTTACTTTTTCATATGTGAGCTTGTGTGTAAAATGGTTTGAAAGGTGGCTTTGTAGTGATATTTTGGGAATTCCTTTAGATGGGGCTCGCTAAACTTACAGGACAACTCATTACATGAATTCAAATTTGAGCCATTAGCTATTATTTAGCGTGAGGACTAGCTAATAGATCTAGACACTATTGGGGAGCAAGATTGTCTAATTAGGGTGCCTTTGTCTATAGGATAAGAATAACAAAAGTGAAAGTGGGGATCAATCTCAAAGTGAGTTTAGGTTTCCTAGAATGTTAGATAGAGCTATTTTAAGATCATTAATTGCTTGTGGGAATGAGTCATTTGCAATATGAGTGAAAAAAGAACCGGTCAATGACTGTAGAATGAGGCATGAGCTAAATGCATATAAGGAGTGGTCAAAAGTAGATTGTTTTAGTAATAAATGTTAATTTATGTGTCTACAAAAAGATATATATAATTTTTAATTTTAATTTGAAATATGTAAATGTGGGATTTGAACAAGAAATAATGACTTGATTTTTCAAAGAAAATATCAAAGAAATGACTGAAGATTTGCTTTAATAAGGACCCAAATTGTAATATATTCATATCATTAAAGAACCCGTTATAACATAACATGTTTGGTGTTGGAGTAATTTCTCCTAGCCTACTTAGTAAAATTCACTTTTAAGTAATCCTTTTCTTCTTGGCTTTAAAGATCTTAGCTTTGCACACCCTTGCTTAATATTATTCACCCCTATGTAGACTATACCTATTCAAAACCAAATTAAAGAGCCCCATATTATCTTTCTTCTCGACTTTTAAGATTTTTCACTTTGCACACGTTTGTTTAATATTAACCACCACTGCATAAACTATGCATATTCAAAACCAAATCAAAGAACCCCATATTATCTTATCATTGTAAGGTTGAGGGATTTGAAACAAGACAAGCTTAGAACTAGCATACCACACAAGTGGGAATAATTTATATACCACAATAGAATTTGATCAAATTTAGCTCTTCTATAGCTCAAGCATGTCCATAAGTTTATGTTTTTATGAAAAAAGTGACCTTAAACTCTTCATCATTTTCATTTATAAATCTTTCAACTTTTAAAGGCTCCATCCCATTGTTTTTTTATCCAAAATATTTAATACATAATTTTCACAATGCTCTTTGATCAAATTTAGCTCTTCTATAGCCCAAGCACATCCACAAGTTTATGTTTTTATGAAAGTGACCTTAAACTCTTCATCATTTTCATTTACAAGTCTTTCAACTTTTGAAGGATCCATCTCATTTTTTTGTTATCAAAAAATATTTAATACATCATTTTCACGATGCTCTTTGATTGAATTTATCTCTTCTATGGCCAAGCATGTCCGCAAGTTTATGTTTTAATGAAAGCAACCTTAAACTCTTCATCATTTTCATTTATAAGTCTTTAAACTTTTGAAGGCTCCATCCTATCTTTTTGTTATCCAAAAGATTTAATACATCATTTTCACAGTGCTCTAGCTATTATATGATTTATAGGGCATGATAAGTAAAACCAAAAAAATTAAAAGAAAATATTTTTATCAATTTCAAAAAATCTATGTACCACTAACTATGCACTTATAGAATTGATAGGAAATTTGTAAACAACCTATTCTTTTGCTGGTCTCTTTGTTAGTGCTACCTAGTTATCTCTTTTTTGATGTATTATAACTTCTTCTAGGTTGGACTTAGTTTGTTTGTTGGTTTTTTTGGCTTGTTGCCTCGCGTTTCTTAGACGTGACCTAGTGTGGGGTTGTCATGTGTCCTCTACCACCTCTTTTTTTTTTTTGTGAATAGTTTTATATGTTGATATATTTATATTAATAATGAGCTCTATTTCATTAAAAAAAAAATCTCTTATTCAAAAATTAAATATTAATTAAATTGCTCCTAATAAATTATTAAAATATTACAAGTTAATCATAAAATCACACCCCAATAACTAACCTAGCTTCGTATGTCTTAGTTGTCGAAATGTTTGGTTATCTAATTTATCACAAAGCATGTCGTGGGCTTATCAGGGGCCTTTATCTTCCCAATTACTCCTTTGGGCTCTTAATGGGCATTTTTTAAATAATTCTTTCCTCACGCTTGGAGAAAGAGAAGCCTCCTTCAAAGAGTTGCTTTGTTGCCTTGATATTTTACACAAAGCCTCTAGGTGAAGCCTGCAATGGGGTAAATCCATTATTACCAAGTTCGGTCAGATCTGAGCCGAATCCACTTCGATTTAAATTTTCAAAGTCTTCCAGATTAATTCGGTCTGGTTCGGTCTATTTTTTTAATATTAAAAAAAAAAGAAAAAAAAAAATTAAAACAAAGTGTTTCGAACCACATGGAACCCTTAAAAATTCTATATATATGACTTAGATGTCCATATGAAGAGCAACAAAGCTTTTAAGTGTAGAGATGCACTAAGAAAAATAGAAGACAATTTACACTTTTCACTATAGTGATTGCATAGCGCGGACTCAAGGTTGTAGGCGAGAGGGCACAGTTGGCTAGGCATATCTTTGTGGCAGGGCGTATCTTCATAATAAGCCACAATATCTTCACGACATGACACAATATCTTGACAAGGCATATCAAGGTAACTAAGAAACCAACGATTGATTTACACTAGATCAATTGGCACTAGGCAATGGACAATGAGCAAATGAGGGATGTTGATAACGAAAACACACCAACAAGCTATGGGTAAGTAAGTCTTTTGCATTTCATTTTCGTTACAACTTGAAAGGTCTATATAGTAGAATTTAGGTTTATATTTTAGGTTATAATTTATAAAATTATAAATTATAGAATTTATTTCATATTATTTAGTTTTTAATGTTTTATTAATTTTATTTAGTTTTTATATAGAAAATAAATTTAAATTTTATTTTATATAATTGATAATTGATAATCACTTTTTTATTAGAGTTATGAATTAGTCTAAGACACATACAAGGCTCAGATTCTCAATTGATTATTAGATATTATACACTCATAACCAACTTCGTAGTCACTAGAATAGGCTTCAAATATACGACATGCAACAACAACTGACCTTACAAGTAGATCAAGATTTAAACTTAGGTGGCACTGAAAACAACCAAGCCTCTTTATCAACTCACCCATATCTCAATCACTAATTTTTATTTTATATTACAAATAAATTAATATTAATAAAACTATAATATTAATTTTATTTTTTTATAGTATATTTATTTTATTTTATAAAAGTTATTTAGCTTATAATAATTTTATTTAGTTTATATTTCTTTAGATTTTAGATTTTTTTTACATTTTATTTTTATTAAAAATTATAAATAAATTATTTGTTTGTAATATATAATTAAATTGTGATTTTCAAGTTATTTTGTAAATTGTTTCCCAACATATAGTAATTTTTGTATTAAATTTAGCATATTTAGTAAAATTTGTGATTTGCATTTATTTAATGTGTATTATATATTTTATAAATGTGTTTTTTTGGCTAGGTAAAGAGATTTGGAGGGTTCCTCACTCATTTATTAATCAAGGAAAAAAATTACAAACCTGTCAAACGATGTGGACATCCAAAAAATCAAGAAGGGCCAAAGACCCACAAAAAAAATGCACAACAAAAGAACCAAAGACCCCTCAAACCCAAAGCATGGGAACACCGCCAAAACACCTATAGTGGCACACCAAACCCACAACCACACGAAACCCATGGCTTACAAAGAACCCCCAACCTCGAATGCACCATCGCCACACTCCTTATCTGCAATCTCAGAAGGACCACTAGCCACCATAGTATTCATGGGAATACAAGTTCTTCCCTCCTCGATAACCATAGCTTACACATCAGTCCCCTGTGGAAATGTGGATTTACACCTCCATCTTGACTTACTCACCCATTTCAAACTAAGATGCCCCCCAAGCCAGGGGTTACTCTCATACTATCCAAACAAGATTGCATGAGTGCCAATGTCACTTGTCATCTGGTAAAAGGCCCATCCCCCATAAACACTAGAGCCTGCTATGGAAGTGGGGTATGCACACCAAAAAGCCATGAGGGCATCTTAACGATTGCAACCAAACCCAAGGATTTTCTATCATGTAGAATCGTCATGACCAACATCAGTGGGGAACAAAGTGCCCCCAAATCCAGTAATGGTGCCTGACAGCGGAAGGGGCCAGGGTTTTATAGCTAGGATTACAAGTCTTCCAAGTGAGCTAAAAGATTGTCTATTCTATCATCTAGATCCTAAAAGGACCTAAAGGGAACTAGACCAATGTTTGCTATCCCAAAAAAAAACCCAGGAGCCTTTGTCCTCCATCACAAAGTCCTCCATAGGCGCCTCAAGCCCCACATAAAACCACCCTCAAACAAGCCTAGCAACCACCACCATAGTCAACTCCTTGTTCATAGAACCCTGAAGAAAGTTCCCCATGAAAGTTGACACCACCAAAGAATTCACCTTGACCTTGTAATTTGTCTCAAGAAAGACATGTCCCACGACTTCCTTAATGGCATGCAAGACATTCCCATCTTGAATCATGAAGATATGTTTCATCCTAACATCTAAAACTTGCCCCTCAAAGGCCATCTCACACTTACTCACCATGACATGAAGAGGGCTCGCTAAGGGCCACCTGTAGTATGTGTTCCATGGTTTTCCTAATCACCCTTCAACTCTTATAGTTTTAAAATACAAATGCTGGGAAAAACCAATTCCCATGGTTATAAATCCAACAGACATTGCCTTGGCTTGGATGAAAAGACATGGGGGTAATCAAACAATACGGGAAGAACATTTCCCATGCTTCAGCTACCGCCAACCATAAAACCCCTTGGGCCCAAGATCCCCCAGCACAGTATAATCATGAGGGGGCATTCAAGTCCCATGTCTTCTAATCATTAGATAAATCAACTCCTCAAGTTGATCGATGTCTTTGTTCTCCAACTCATTAGCCACTTGATTTACTTCATGGAAATAATGTTTGGCTTCCCAGTTATTTATTTTCTAGGTTCCAATGTCTTGCCTTCCCATTCTTCAGAGCTTGAATAATGACCATCGATTCCCCCTCGATGATAACTTGGTCATTCCCGTATTGGCACACAAGCTTGAGTCCCAAAATGAAGGCTTAAGCTTCAGTTTCATTATTAGTTATATCCATCATCTTTTTCGAAGCCACTCTAATGAGCGATCTTGCACAATCTTGAATGACACAACCTGTTATTGATGCTTTGAGGTTCCCCAAGCAGTGCCATCAAAATTAAGTTTGAACATCCTCAGATGAGGTGACATCCAATCCATCCCGCTTGCGTGTTTAACAACCTTCAAAAATGTAATTGATCATATGAACATGTATTAAAAATGTTTATAAATTTTTTACAGTGCTAAAAACGATAACATATCATCATGGTAAGTCATTCTCTTGAAATGAAATACTTCATTCAACAAGAACCTAATCCCAGACATGAAATGCACTCTTTGTGACTCAAATAGCATAGAGACTATGACAAGGGTTTAATATCATTATATTGAGGAACCAGATGTGAAATTTTGCCTAGTAACAACATAAAACATGCTATATGCACCATTCATAAGTCAAATTCAAAGAAAATATGAAATGAAGACACTCGCATCAACATTTGGATATTCAAATAAAGTTAACATTTAATGTAATTTAACACAAATTGGCTCCTTTATTAGCTCAATGCCTTCCCTAATGTTTACCTAAGCAAGACAAAGTGGACAACAGATGTCCCAACCTTTTTTGAAAGCTATGCATAAGCCATGAGATAAACAGATTGGTGGGTTGATTTTTGATGCAAATACCATCCCCTTCAATATTGTTTGAAATCCACGTACAAAAGCAATAAGGAAGGATTACAAAATGCCATCTTTTGAATCCTAAGAATTATTATGCAAGCAGAGGAGGTGACATCCATATCTAGTGAATTAGATACAATGAAAAATCACTAGAAAAAATAAAGTTGCACCATATTAAGTGATAAGTGATTTGATACAAAGTGAATTTCCCTCCTCAATATATTAACTCAATGCCCTAAAGGTTATATGTTTATCAAGTCCATTGATACAAGCAATGATGTGAAAACTACATATTTTATTTTCAATTGCATTGAATCCACCATTTCGAACATTGGAGAAAAATCTTTTGTCCAAGTTATTATATATAATGCAACAAATTGTAAAGCAGTAAGGGAACTTCTTATGGATAGGTTTCCTTATTTGTTTCAAACTCCATGTGAAAATCATGTTTTGCATATTTTGTTTGAAGATCTTTCAGAGTTGGATTGGTTAAATAATGTTGTGAGATAAGGAAAACAAGTTTTCAAGTTTATACTTAATCACTGCTTGACCTTGAGATTGTATCATTCATTTATAAAGTTTGAACTTCTCTCTCCTATTGAAATAAGATTTGTATACAATTTTATCACTTTACAAAGAGAAGTGGAGGAGAGGACAACATTGAGAAGAGTTGTGGTTAGGGAGGAATAGGCACAATCTAAGCTTTCTAAGGAAAGCCTTGCAAAGTACATTGAGAGACTTATCTTAGGAAGTTCATTTTGAGAGGGCGTTGAGAAGACCATAAAGGTGTCTGAGCCACTTATCTAATTGTTGAGATTGGTTGATGACATCAACCCTTGCATTAGTTTTTTGTATGGGGGCATGGAGTAAGTAAAAGAACAAATAAAAAAAGTACTATCAACTAATGTTGATGAAGTTCAACGTATTTGAATATTGTTAACATCTGATGGAGTATGTTACATCAACCTATACATGTAAAAAGATGCTATTTAAATCCTAAGTTAATAGAGGTGGATCATGATTTAGATGAGGAGGTAAAGAATGGTATAATAACAATAATAGACAAGTCAGTTCGTGATGAAACTAGAAATTCTAAGGCGAGAAGGCAACTAACTACGTTTAACAACCAATAAGGCATGCATTCCCTCAAGAAAGCACAAGAAGACATTAGAAATATGGATACCCATTTATGGTGATATACTTATGGATCTTCTACTCCAGAGTTATAAAATCTTGTCATGCATGTCCACAGACAGTGTGTCAATATTTTTGTATGCCAAAGAAATTCGAGTAGACATGATTTGATCCATACTAACAAGAGAAACTAACTAAGAGGTAAAAAACTCTCAGATCTTATACTTATCCATAATAATTTGAGATTGATTGAACACAATCTTGCAAAAGAATATGGCAATCCTCACCTTGGAGAACCATCCTTTGAAGGAAATCAACAAAATATTGATAATGTTGATGAACTTGATAGAGGATTAGATGATGGTGTTATTGCTAATTTTGATTTTGAAGTAGGGTTTAATTTTAAAGTAGGTTTTGATGTTACAAAAGTTTGAAACTTTTAAATTTGATATTAATTTTGAGCTTAGGCATTAAACCCTGGATATCTAGTTAACTATTAATGTAATTCAAAATTGAAACTCTTATGCATTTCTCAATTTTACAAGTGTAAAATTTGTGGTCATTATTTTTTAGATTGAAATATATTCCAAATAGATTTTTTTTGAACTTTTTTAGGGTTTACGCATTCTGCATTTTTTGTCCTCCCAAACAGATTTGGATTTTATAACTCAGTGACTATAGATAAAACCAAATGTTACAAACAAAGCATGATGCCCTTGCCTAAGTGGATTCAAAATTATCAATGGAAGTGGATCTAGAAAGGGGAGGCATTTAACTTTCTTGGTATTACCTTTGCCTTTGATAATTCACCCTTTGTGCTATGGTGGGATCCCGAGTTTCATTGCGAGCTCCCAATGCACATTTTGAGCTTGATTTGCATTGGGAACCTGATTTACATCATGAGCTCAAGTTGCATTAGGAGCCTGAGTTTTCCCAGTTATATTGAGAGCCTTAGTTACATTGTGATGAAGTTGCTATAGGAAACCCCACCCAAGATATGTAACAACACATTTTATTTTAGAAATCTTGAGATACATTGGGAGCTTGAGTTGCATTAGGAACTCGAATCGCATTGTAAGCCTAAATTATATCATGAGCCTGAGTTACATTATGATGACATTGATATAGGAAACCCCACCCAAAATATGTAACATCACATTTTATTTTGGAAACCCCACTCAAAATATTGTCTAAAATCCGTCTAATGTGATGACACTAGTATAGAAAATATTGTCAAAAATCCATCTAAATGAAAATTTCTTCGTGCGATGACATTGGTATAGGAGGGGGAGGGGATTGAATCACTAACTGGATTACAAAGCCTCTTTCTCTTACGGGAACGTTTCGTGTCTAGACTAAAATCCTTTAAGCCACCCATGATTATTATACCTCTTGTTGGGCTCCTTAAAAAGTCTCGTATTAAATTTTAGAAAAGGTTCTTAGGAATTTTCTTTGGCCCAATGCTAAGTAAACTCGAGGTCTCCATAGAGTGGTCTTAGACATTTGTTATCTTCCTCGTGATAAATGGGGAATGGGCGTTGTTGATATTTATAGACATAGCAATGTTATATGTGCTAAGTGGATTATAAGGGAGATTGAGGGGAATGAGGATTGAAAAAACATCATAAGATATTGCATTTCTATAGTGCTCTTTATGGAAATAATTATTAGAGAAACACTGGATTTCACACTCTTTTGATTACTTATGTCCCTCTCAGGATACAAGGGTCCTTTTGTAGCCAAGAGCATCTGAAAAGTTTTTGAATCAATGAAATATTCTTATAAAATGGTTAGTGATGGTTTTTGAATTGGTGTCTCTTTTAATGACCAAAATCTTTAGTGGTCCCCCGTCATGACCAATCCCAACACCCCCTAGAAAATATTCTAGGCATAAAAATCTCTTAGGATTTTTACAGAAGGAATTTGCACTGTTTAGGATGTCGTTTCCTCTCATGATTGGATCCCATCAAATTCTCTGTAAAAATTGAACATAAACTATTAAATCTAGACTCACCTTCTATTTTGTATATTCAAGAATTGGTCATAGGTGTCATTCTTCATAAGATGGGTATGCAACCCCCTACTAGTTTTGTGGAAAGATTTCAGATGGAAATGCAATGTCGCCTTTTAAAATTACTCTCCATGTCTCCTTTACTAGATCATGAGCCTAATTTATTTGGCTTTTGAAAAAACTCAATAATCAATGAAATTTGAATTCCTTTCCCAAAATGTGACTTTATAAAATTAACAGGATTTAGAATGATAAGTTTGAGCCCAAATTAGTTCTTGTTTATCAAGGTCTTCCTCTTGAGGAGTGTCTCAAGCACATAGCGATTCCTAACCCAAAGTGTCTGACTTATTCCCAAATGGAAACCTTCAAGCACATTTTTTGGACATGTCCAAGAGCCCAAATTGCCTACATGTAGATTCATAGCCTATTTCAGCCTTATCACCCAAATCTTATCAATTGGTGAATTATCTTTTTTAGGGACAATGCTAAGTGGCCTCCATACATTTCTTTTCTATGGAATTTTTTCAAAGCTATTAATTTAATTTAGCTATGGAAATCTAGAAATTCGGCTATTTTTAAAAATGAAAAGATTTCAATGCATTTTTATATTAGTGTTAAAGTGTTTGTTATTTCTTTAGATACCATACCAATCCAAGTGGAGGAGGATAACATGGATCTGGAGTTTCAACATTTGCATTAGCTATTTAACCACTGGGGAGTGCTCCCTACACCTTGATACATGTTTTTCCTAACCAACCCTTACATGGAACTCCTCCACCGACACCCAGGCATCGACAGAACCATTCCCATTGTTATTTCTCCTTCATTCATCCTTAACAAATAGGGAATGGATTTTACCGTCATATAGAAAATCCCATGTTGGCCCATCTACTTTCCCTATACAAAGAGGCGAGCTAGTAGGGTATAATGTGTCTTTTCCTGTTGGTTAAGAAATTATTGTCCTTGGATTCTTCTAAGACCACTTAGGATGTGTGGGTGGCACCTAATCCTCTTTCACCTAAACCCTCTTCTTGGGATGTTGAGCCTCCTTAGGATGATCTACCTATAAGACCTTTTAGTGCAATCTATGCTTAGTTTTTTCACTTGTTATATGACAATTTGATCTTATTCCTAGGTTTCCATGGTTATCTGATAGTTTTTTGGTTTGAGCCATGTTTTTCACTGACATGGAGATCAAGGCAAAAATATCAATTGAACACCTTTTTGTTGTAACCATCTATGTATTATATGTTTCTTTGATTAATGGATATATCGATGAGTTCCAATAAAAATATTAAGTATTGTGCATTTTTTGTAGATGAACATATATGGCCTAATGCATACTTTATCACACAATCTATAATAGGATATCTGGTTATCTTTGTTGATGATTATTCAAGAAAATAAACATACAAAGAGAAGCAAATATGGAAAGACTTTAAAAGGATAAGGTGTCACAAGGGAGGTGAATATTCCTAAAAAAACTCCACATCAATGAAGGACTCAAATAAAAATATAGGGCTTCATATACCCACTACCAAATATGATACTAGAAAGAAAACACATTATTTTATCTAGAAGTACATGGTACTTTCTTGAAATTTAAGAATTTGCAACCTCTTTTGGCTTTTTAATAGAAGTGTAAACTATAAATATAACGTTTTATACAATTAGATAGGTTGCTTCAATGCCACCATTTTATCAACCCCATAGTTCACATCTGAAGGATCTACTTTGTTTACCTCTAGGTTAGGATATGTCATCTCTTTCTAAACGCATTTTGAATTCTAATGATCAATTTTTTAATAATCCCATTGTGATCTCAGTTGTTAGTTCCATAAAAATTCATTTTTAGATGCCCCATTGACTATGAGATTCACGAAATATATCATCATCTCTACAGGGACTCAACAAATACTCTATCTACTTTCTTTAAATACATAGACCAGTGGTGCTTGGATCTTTATCTTTGTGAGGTTGTCACCCTTTGACATAGATCCTTATAGGAGGAGCCTAGAGGATCTATATCCCCCATGTTTATCACCTCTTTCTTCTATCCCATCTAGGTGATTGGCAACACTAACAACCCTTTGGACACTGGTGGATCACACATTAGAGTTGATAAATTAGTTAGGAGAGATTGCAGCCACCACATACTCTGGGTCTTAAACAAATTCATATCTTTCCCTTGGCCTAGTTATTCTCTTCCTTATCAAAGTGAAGATTTTATCTTCAATTTCATATAATGTGGGAGTCTTTTCTTTGGTTATTTTCCTTCAGCTCACTCCCTTGAGCTTCACTATGTCTTGTTCAAATGCTAACTTAACCTTGGCTCATTGACTATTATCATCTCCTTTCTTTTGGCCTTACCCATTATTATACTCTCAATCTAGTTTTCATCTCCTTTTGAGATGGAGTCGATAGTGGCTATGGGTGGTGTGGCTAATGTAGGTGGGGATGCATGGAGTAGAGTGGACCTAGGAATGGTGACTATAGGGTCAACCAAAATAAAGGTTGTGAACATAGTGGATGTAGGGGTCTACATGGTAGTGGTAGGGATAGGTGGTGGAAATGGAAAAACAATAATGACAACTAGAGGAGCAGAGGTGAACTATTGTTATAGGAGTGATTGTTGAGCTATGAGAGAGGAAAATTGGGAATTGTCCAACATAAGAGAAGGTATTTTATATTTCTCTTCAGGTTTAACTAGGCAGCCCAACCATGAAAGTGACCTTGGATGTGGGAAATATTTTTAAAGGATTCACTGTTGACATTATGACTATAGGTGCCTCTTTTAGAGGGACTTGTTTACTCAATATTGATGTTATAAACCATAATGGAGGGACTATTGTAACAATGCCAGGAATAGGGACAACTTATGTCGGAGCGATAGGTTGAACATGATTTGCCATTGGCAACATAGACACTTGAGGTCATTATGTTAAAGTCCTGGGTGTTAATTGCCATGTACATTTTGGTTATTTGAACAATCTTCTTAGCAACAAAAAGGGTTACAAATTCATCTTGAGGAACCAAAAGAGGAGTGTTCAGAGGGACATACTCAAGTGGAGGCATGGAAGGAAGGAGTTTTTATTGCTTATTCCATAATAGATGCAAGAGGTGGATTGCCAAAATTTTCAATGGAAGTGGAAGAGAGAGGAACTTGAATGAAAGGCAAAGGGGATCGGGTTACCTCTTACATCAAAATAGTTCTTTTTGAAAGGGTAGGAGGTAATATTTGTAGTACTTTCTTCCTGAAGTATGTATCTATGCCCAAAGATTCATCATGACCTACGGGTACATCCGACCTTTCTTCTACTTCTAATGGTTGCTCAGGATTTGGATGTAAAAATATGAAACCCATAATATGCATTATCCTTCTCACATATTCAGCATTGAAAAACACTCAATCATGGGGATGGGGATGGTGATTATATACTATTGATACTTTCCTCCTCAATGCTTTGATGTGGGGTTTGATATTCCCTCTCAGGTCCCATTACCACAGGTCATGGTCATCTAAATTTAACTAAGACATGTGAGTTTTTGTTGTGCATATTATAGTGCACAAATTGAAAATGCTTCTGCTAACCTCAAATGGCAATGGAGGTGATGGTGCTTGCTTCTTATCTCTGCAGACTTTAATTCCATGAAGACGTTGGTAGGCAATCTCCTGATATGCCAATTTATTTGGGACATATATAGAGAACTTGAGGGGAGATACCAGGATTCCTTCAACCCTAATCATCAAGCAATCCAGGTATTATAAATTTTATAATCTCCTCAGAAAGCCTAAGCATTGGTATCTCATTGATTGTCTAATATACTGACAAATAGAATCATTCATGAATCTCCTAAATAAATTGTATAAAACTGTGTGCATATAATATGCAAAATTTGAAGTGTAAATTATCTAAGATATAGGTGTCCAATGTGTAATTTTGTCAAAAATTATTGTATCACAGGTAGCATTGACCAAGTATGACATCATGTATAAATTTATGCCATTTGTCACTACCATCACTTATTACCTTAAATTAAATGAGATAATTTCCCTTAGTGTAGGGATATGTTTGTTGTTGATGATCATTGACAATAAGATCAGCCAAAGATTGTTAACATGTGAAATATCGATGACCGCATATGAGTTTTTATCAAAGCGATACCAATTCTCACTATGGGCCTGAATACCCTAATAAGAATGTTATTGACATCCTCTTTGTTAACCTATCGGTTGGGGTATATAGACCAATTTTTCAAAACCTCTCTAAGATTATGGATATCAAACCATTTTGACGCAACTGATTAATCATAGATGGCTATAGGATGAGGTAGTTGGTAGGAACCTTCAATTACCATCCCAGCTTATAATGATATTTAGTTCTTTAAAGACAAGAGCATATCATCTAGTTATTGAGTTCGCGTGAAAACATTGTAGAAGTGACCTACATAGAGAAATACCTTAGGTTTATTTGTTATTTGATGAAGACATATTTTTTGTATGACCAAAAGGTCATTTGAATAATTAACGTCAATTGAGGAAGGGATTTTTCTTCTAAGATAAGCCTCATCCATTCAACCTCATTAAAAATGGTGTTATATTGCTTGAATCATAGGTTCAAGGCATCATAAATGAACAAGATGTTTCTATACACTTGTAATGTGCCCAAAGAGAATAGATAAAAAGCTATTCCTATGTGCTAAAACGTTTCACTATTTAATTGCGCTACAATTCCATTATGAATCAACTTTAGGACATTTCAGTGCTCTTGGAAGGATTTTTTGTCTTCGATAATCTCTGACTTTGAACAATGAGTAGATTAAAACATTTTTCTATAATTAATCCAGGAGGATCTATACAATGATCTGATTAGATGGTCTACAATTTTCTAAAAAGTATCCACACATCGAGGATCTCCTTAAGATCTTTCTAACACAATTTCAACGAAGTCAAACAAACACCATATGCAAAAGTTATGGCTTGTTGAAGGTGGTAATAAATAGGGAAAAAATAACATCATGCTGACTAGATGTGTACAAGTGGCCCAATCAGGGCTTGACACATGTACCAATGGTATATTGACATGTGGAACATCTAAAAGCAACCCTAAGACAAATATCAGTCTTAATACCTATTCATATGGTGTTGAAAATTTTATTTAGAAGAATTATTATTAAAAAACCCTATTAATGTGGGATTAAATGCCACCCAAAATGCGTGGATGCATTATCCATGTCTAAACAGAAGACAATGGAAGGGGGTATGAATCCCAATGTATTGGGTAAAAAGATAAGTCTTCAACCCATAAAACAAGGGCCTTGGAAACATTATAAAAGGATTATTATTGTATTTGAAAAAAGATGGAGAGAGCAAAATTTGTTTTTTGCTTTTTAAGGGAGGGCAAGTAAGAAACAAGTAAGCAAGTGTATTTTAATGAAGGAAAGAGAAACTTCCATACATGAGAATGTTGCATAAACTTCTTAGAGGCAGAGTAGAGGTTATATTTGTAGACCAAAGTCATATGTTGGTGTAAACATTATACAAAAAGTATACTTTGCACTATTTGGTAGATCAGTTTGAGTGTTTTTCGGACCCAGAGACATAGACCCCAAAAGGGTGAACTTCATTATCAATTTGGTTTGTGTTTTATTTTTATCTATTCATTTACTTGTTGTTTGTAATTGGTATTGAACCTTTTTTTAATCAAATAAGCTAATTTCACGTAAAAAGACAAAAATTGAAAAAATTATCATGAGTATCCAAAATTGGCAAATAGTGAGCGTTTTGTATTAACTAATAATTCAGATCAAGTTTGGTGCCAAATCAGTTGATCAGAGATATTTTAACGTGGTTTTTGGATTTGCAAGTTTCCATTTTGCATGTTAACTATGCTAAGAGCAAGCATGGTGAAGGATCACTTGAAGAGTATAATCCATAAATTAGTGCCAAACATGCAAGTCAATCCATGGATTCTCCTAGGGTAGAACCAGACTCAGAAATGACCTTCTGTCAAGATTTTTTAGAGATAAAGTGCATGGTAAAATAGTTGTATCATGAAATGAAGAAGATGATTGAAGGTGAAAATGAAGGTAAAAAAAGGAAGAACCCTAAACCAGTGGTAAGGGTATGTTAGTAGAGGTTCCTTATACAACAAAACATGCTAAGGACAAGGATAGCTAAGTTTTACCTAAGTGCATAGGATAGTACAGAGAACTCATATTTAACATAAGTATGACATATATGAATTATCATGTGATAGGAAGGAATTAAGATTAACTAGTGCTTCATGAAAGTGCATAGAGCATTTAGAGTAAATTAGATGGAATTAAGCTCAGCATTAACAAGACATCGCACGTAATAAACAAACATAAGAAATATAACAGGTAACCATAACCACATAGTCTAGATTGATCTCAATAAATGTTCATCATCTTCTTCATAAAAGCATATATATTTATAGTCATTTGCAGTCCCTGACTATTCACATTCTTCTCGTACCATGGTGCCAAAAGAGGAGACTATTCATCTTCTATCCTTTTACAAGTCGTGGAGAATATGACAAAATACATATAGCTGATAACTACTTACATAATGCATGAATATCTAAAGAATACCTGTGTAGCTTTAATTATCCATCTTCTTCTCCCAACACTTTACCGGACTTAAAGTGATGTCTCATCTCGAGACAACATCATAGGATCATCTAATAGTGTACCCAGGGCAAAAGCTAAAGAGTGGGTCGATTAGCAAGATTCATAGTAATCACTCAAGGTGCCATTTTTAATTTTCACCTCTTATGTACTACTTAGCTACCTTTTTGGGTTTTCAACGAAGTAGAGTACCAACCTACCACCCTTTTGGATTTTCAATAGGCTAGTGTAACCATGTGGCTACCTTTTATGGGTTTTCAACCATCTTGACCTCGCTCATCTTACTAATCATCCCAAAACAAAAAAAAAATTCAAAAATTGTGCATTATGAAGTATTCAACTGGAAGGAGGTGGTATTACTGTGGAAAAGGACTGGCTCGTAGGCTCCTTGGCCCTGGACTGTACAACATTATGTTGCACGATGACTTGTTAGAGCTCAAATGGTGACTTGTAAATTGGATCATTGAGAATCTAAGCCACCTCACTACAAAATGGAGCTAGGTAAGTTTTGTAAGTATGTCAATCGAGGATCACTTCCTGGACCATACGAATCAGGGTGTGCATTGGTGCTTGATAGCTGATGAGTTCTTTTAGGTTTGAATCATCAGTGATGCTCATGGCTACTTTTGTGTTACTGACCTCTTCTGTATTTTTTTACTTAGCCGGTCCAACTTCTATGCAAGGCATTCTTTTTGGAGGCTTGCAAATGAACTACATTGTAGGTCATACTACCAATCGATGAGTCAATCACGCACATTGTCCCTAGTGGTGAAGGATTCCTAGAGAGTGCTGTTGTTCACATCCACCAATGTAGTCAAAATGTTCATAGTTGCTTTGGTGATTGTGTATGTGGTAAAATATGTACTGGAACTAATGAGAGAATTGCCAAGCTACTGCTTCTAGTCCAACAAACTACGTGCGACCTGATGGGCTTAAAGGGTTGTAATGTCAATCATGATTTGATACTCCTCCAGTAGAGTAATCAAAGTAGTGGCCTCAATGTTCATACTCTAGCCCAATGCCCCGATTGTAGGAAGTTGTTAGGCTGCACACCAGTCCTTTGTGAGCTCCAAAATCAAAGTCTTAAGCTTGTTGTAGTCTGACATCACTTTGTTCCCAATTAATCGAGAGGCCAAGTCTAGGCAAGTGTCTTCAATCATATTTTCCACTTCATGCAAGCGAGCCTTAAGCTTCACATTCCCTACTTTTGACTAATCCCATTCTTGCTCTAGGGAGGTAGCCTTCTATGTGATTAACTCTTGGAAGGCTACGACACCCTCTAGTTATTTCTTCAAAGTTAGGTGAGACACATACAAAGAGGCCTCCTACTTGACTGAAATTGTGGCCAATGTGTTTGTTGATGCTACAAGGTCATGGCATGGCATGGTAGTAAGTAAAAAGTAGAAGTTGGTGCACCAAGTACCCATTGTAGGAACATCCCACAACCATACGCCTCCAAGTGGTAGTTATGGTAACTGCAAACCTGTCTGCATGATCTTTGGTGCTTATGGTTATACTATGGCCTCTACTATCAACTTATTTTTCTGTGTAGCATCTTCAGTCATCTTTCATTTGGCCTCCTCCTCTAGTTTTTTCTTTTATGCTTCTTCCTCCCTCTTCTTATTCTCATCCTCTTTCTCTTCTCTTCCTCTTTTGTCTTCTTCTTTCTTCTTTTTCTCTTCTTCTTCCTTCTTCCTCTGATCTTCTTTTCTCTTTTTCTTTTCTATTACCAGGGTCGTAGCCTTGGCTTGATCTTATGCAGCTTGGGCCTATACCTGTGCCTGTGCTTGTTCTTGTGCCTACGCTTGCTATTGCCATAGGGCTTCATCTTCTTCTTCTATCTTCTTCCTAGCAACTTCCTTTGCCTACTGCTATGCCCAAACTACTGCGTCTTATTTCCTTTTTCCTTCTTTTTCCTTTTCCTTTTCTTTCTCCTCCTATGCTTGTTTTATTGCATCCGTTGCTTCTTGGGCTTGCTTGGCCACATCTATGGCCCTCTGAATGTCCACCTCTACATCCTTGTCCTTTTGTGTGGCCTCGACATCTTTAACTTACTACATTGTATGTTATTATTGCGCTTCTTATTTCTTTCTTTTCTTTTCCTCCTTGAGTCTATGTTCGGTAGCACGAGTGGCTTCTTCCCTGGTGGCTTGTTGCTCCTCAGTTGGTTGTTTTGGTGCAAGCTCTTTAACATCTTGAGCCTATGGCAATGGTGGTGAATCAGCTAGTCGCATCTCTAAGATTTAAACTTATTGCTTCTTCCTCCCAATCATGACCAATCTACGTCTGAGTGGTGGTGTAGTAGATTCTAGGGTAGGTTGTGCTTTCTGCATAGTAGTTGGTTATCCAAACATGTGCTCTTTCAAGGTAGGGGAGACTCATTCTTCCCTCCATGTTCGGGACTTGCACACTAGTTTTTCAGGTGGATTCTCTAACAAGGGTGGAAAAATGATGTCAGCTGTGAATGTTGGAGCAGTTGAAGACTGGAAGAAGTCCATTCTATACTAGAGCTGCTCTGCTTCTCGAATTGTGTCCATGATGATGGAAGGTGGACAGGATGGGAGGTCCACCCATAGCTTTGGAGGAACCTACTTTCAGATTTTCACTATGCACACTACTTTCCAAAAGAAGAATTCTTTTTCTTCCTCCTCATAGTAATCTCAAACCATGTCTACCATCATGACCTAGTAGACTTCTTACTCATCTATGCCCATCTAGATGAGGTCACATGAGCTAATGATCTACAACACTTTGGGATCATCCTTTCAAGTCGTGTTGCATGTTATTCACTTTAGGGAAGGGGACATTGAATGAAGATCTACTTTGCACTTCCCTTTCTACGACTATAAGCTAGATGCTGGCTCTGGTTATTGCATGATAGGAATATTTGTGCCAGGTGGTATGGATTGGAAGGGGGTCATACCCCTGACTATGAATTCTTTTTATCAAGCCACTTTGGCCTACGCCATATCCATTGTCACAAAGAAAGGAAGCGGTTTGAATGGTAACCGTGATAACTCATGGATGGTAATGAAGACACCCTTTGATAATAAAGTGGTGGATGCATGTTGGCCCAAGTAATGCATGATGTCAGGTGGTACTCTAGGATGTGTGGTGATGAGATCTAAGCACTCCTCCCACCATGCTTTAAACTTTCCCTCATGTTTGAGAACTCCATGGTCATGCATCTAGATGAGATTACAGAATCATTACGCCAGTGAATAATCTATATCTAGGTGTACTTTGCCCTTCGATGACTTCCACTATGTGAAGCAAATCAAGAGAATTAGGTACTGATACTAGAATGTTTACTCAGGGGGGGTGCAATATTTCTCTATATTTATGAGTAGCTCGTGGACAAAGTACTCCGACCAGTTGAACTATTCATTCCACTGGATCATCTTATGAGTGATGTCCATGATGCCCTTGGGAATTTGCTTGGTTGACTTGGTCATCTACCAATATCATCTAGTGATACATTCCACAAAGATGTGCAAAGGCTCATCTAAAATCTCATCAATGGGGATCCCTCGATTACCCTGCACATATAAATCCCAAACTTCTTACAAAATGGGAGGCATTTTTGTCTTGTATGGGAACAGTGAATACCTACGTGTAGGCATGCCTAGAGCTCAGGCCATGGCTTGCGTGTTGATGATAATAGTCTCATGTGGGCCCAAATAGATTGTACCCTCATTGTATCACCCAAACAATACTTACATGATCTCTCCTAGGTCACCAAAGGTAGGCATACATAGCAGACACTCAATGTCTGTATTTTGGAATCGGTGGGGAGATGTGAAGGCAAGTGGTTATGCAATATCAATAGGATTAGGGCATAATGGCTTCTACTTAGCTTGGTGGAGGTAGTCAAATGGATCTTGATCACTGTACTTTGTTTGTTGGAGTGCCATGTTGATACCCATAGCTTCTTTTTGTGCATCAGTGAGAACCCTGATTAGTAGTGAAGTATCCATAGCTGCACAAAGGATGAAATTGAAATTCTCTCTATTCTCTGTGGAAGAAAATAGCTCAGCTCTTTGATAGTTGTAATTTGTGAAAAATATGCTCAAGGATGCAATGTCAACTTGGTATTCAAACTTGGCTTTTATAGAATTCATGCCTATTGGGGTCTGCATCAAAACCACACTTAGTTGTCCACTCATCTTGAATGCAATCGCAGATGTGGCAAATCAATATCTGATCTAGCCATTAAAGCAGTTAGTCATTAGTGCATGTGTAGAGTTATGTTGTTATGTTCTTTGGTATCCATACAGAGGTACAAGCAGCTGATGTTGGTAAGCCATCAATTTGTTAAAGATCGTATCCATCAACCCTTAGATCTAGCATTTACTTCTGGTGGATGGACCGTTATCCAATAAATATCTTGCTAGTGATGTTTTCATACCTTTCTTGTACTTAAAATTTTTTAGTCACTCCTCTTTGAGTTTTCTGGTAGCACACGTGGATCCTCTTGTGCACGTCTAGAACATGTGATGCTTGGTCTTTGTAATTCACAAATTTTGTTGCTGAGATCATACATAAAACATGAAAAAATAAGGAAATCCTAATCTACATGGTGCTACTCGACTCCCACTCAGTTTGCAAAATGAGACCAAAAAACTATTGGTAGTAGGGCTTAAGCCTACAACCATTTACCCAGCCTGGTAACATGATTTCCTGTAGATATATTAAAACCATAGTTTCTTACTACGTTAAGTCATGTATAATGTAGGTCCCTTTCCATCATATTTGTAGCTTGCCCAAGAATGCTCTGAAATGACTATCATACAATAAGACTGGTTGATCTTTGTGAAATTCTTTTTGACGTAAGTTCTTATCATGCCATGCTTTTTGGCTCTACTTGTGCACTTCCTGTGTCAAGTCCACTATATGTCTGAACTGGACCATTTGATTTAGTTCAACAAGCTAGTTAGTAAGAGACTTATGATCTCCGAGTCGTATGACTATGGCAATGCATAGGCTGGGTACTAAGTATTCCATCAACATGACTGCTTCTAGACCATACACTAAATGGAATGGCATAAATCCTATAGCCCTTTTGTAATGTGTGTGATATGCCCATAAAAGCATAGGAAGGAGATCCTCCTAGTCATCCCACTTGATGTATATCTTTGTTAGCATTTTACCTAGTACTTTATTGGATGCTTTAGCTTGGCCATTAGCTCATGGATGATATATAGTATTTTTATGATGAAAGATCATAAATTCTTCATTCAAAACCTTGATGGTATTGTTTAGAAAGTGTGTTCCTCTGTCACTAACTAATTTTATAGGGCATCTGAACCTTGTAATGCTATTTTCATATAGAAACTTTGCTATGTCCTTCATACCACAACTAGGTATTGCAGCAACTTCAACCCAATTATTAAAATATTCAGTCGTAGTAATGATGTACCTTGCTTTAATGTGCTTGCATGGTGGGTTGATTGGTCCAATAAAATCAATACCCCATTGTTCAAAAGGTTGATAAGCTAACAGAGGTTGTAAAGGCATCTCATCTCTCTATAGTGGTTTACCCATGTGTTGGTAGACATCACAGTGCTGCATAACTCTGTGTGTATCCTAGAACAAATTTAGCTACCATAATCTGCTTTGTAGGAGCTTTCTAGTCATGGATTCTCCCAAAAAATGTCTTTATGCAACTCCTTGATGAGTTTCCTCGAAGAGTTGAGGTCGTTCATGTTCTAGAACAACCCTGCGCATGACTTCATCCTTCCGCAAGTGATACAAAAAACCATTAATGATGGTATATGGAAGTGCTCTAGTCACAAACTATTTCTTATCATGCTCTTGAAAGTACACAGGGAAGACCCCTTATTTGAGGAAGGTAGTAATGGCTTCAAAATTCTCAAGAATCATAGACACAAAAAGGATAAGCATCAAGAGAGTCTTCTTGTAATTCTTTTGGCTCTTCCTCATTTAATATGCCACTGAAATGGTCTGGTCCTATATTCTCTCTTCCTGGATTTACATTTATATGAAATTAAAACTCCTAAAACAACATCAATCATCAAGATATGCATCCTCCTAGCATTGGCTTGTTAACAAGGTATCGCAGGGCTTGATGATCAGTGAAGACTTTGAACAGTGTCGCCAGAAGATAGTGCTAAAATTTCTAAAGTGCGAATATAATAGCCAATGCTTCTTGTTCCATGGTCGTATAATTTTTCTCTACGTCAGATAGTTTCTTGCTAGCAAAATGAATAGGATGGTCAATCCCACCATCTCTACAGTAATTGTGATACCTGAAGCATTCATATGTACGTGAAAAGGCTTGCTCCAGTCTGGAAAGATAAGTATGGGCACAGTAACTAGTCATTGTTTTATCTTAATTAAAGCTGCTTGGCATTCTAAAGTCTAGACAATCTTCACATTTTTGCACAGTAAAGTTTTGAGTGGATATGAAATTTTTTATAGCCTTTGATAGATATACGATAGTAGCCTATATGCCCTAGGAAAGAGCGCACTTTGGTGGAACTAATAGGGGGAGGCATACTCTGGATGACTATGATTTTTTCTTGATCTATCAAAATGCCTTCGCTACAGACTACGTGTCCTAAAAAAACACCAAATGGTGTGAAAAGTAAACATTTCTTCAGATTCAAAGCAATGCGCAGGGCTCGACATTGTTCCAACATTAAACACAGTCTAGACAAATGCTCTTTGAACAAGGAGAAGACTGCCCAATCATCAAGGTAAACTTCCAGTAAGTCATGAATGAAATCCTTGAATGCCATAACCACTGCACGAGAAAACACCACAGGTGTGTTCTTTAGTCTAAAAGACATGACCTTGTATGCAAAAGAACCCCATTCCATTGCAAATGTTGTTTTGGCTTTATCTTCTTTTGCAATCAATATCTGATGATTTCAACTGAAACCATCCATCAAAGAATATACTTAATGTCTTGCGATAGAGTCCAAAACTTTGTCTGTAAAAGGAATTGGAAATGGATCATTTATACAGGCATCGTTCAAGATGCGATAATCCCCACATACCTAAATTTTTTCTACTTTCTTGGGTTGAACTACCATGAGGCTTACCCAATCTGCCTTTTCTACTAGATAGATAATTCATGCTTCCTGAATTCTATCCAATGCAACCTTTACTTTTATCTTCATATTCAAATTGACCCTGTATGCTCGTTTCTTTGTAGGTCGTGCGTACTCCTTTAATTTAATTTACATCTCACCAAAAGATGGATAAACACCTCTAACTTTTGATAATTTTGTAGGAAAAACATATTGATAATCCCTCAGAAGTTTTAGGACTTCAAAGATCTCAGCTTCCATCCAATAGTCACTAATGTTTGCCAATTTGGGGACCTCATGTCCTGATGTTTACAACATGATTTTTGAGGGGTTGTTGATAAATGTTGCTTTTTTATTTATCAACAGATTCCTATAGCCTCTACTACCCTTCCTATTCTAGAATTTGGATATCGTGTAGCTTATCTTCTTTAGTGGGTTCTGTGTCAGTGTTCTTGAGTGGTTATGTAGGTCGCTCAGGCTCAAATAAAACATTCAAATCTAAGTCACCATCAGAATCTAAATCCTCAATGTCTTCTATCTCATCTTGTATGTGGTGACATGGCTGCCTGAGAGATTGTTCTTCATTCTCAACAAATTTATACCTTTGTAATACCTTGTGAAGATCAGAGGCTACATTCTTCTACGAAGTAGATTCTGTTATGGTACTCAACTCTTCTACACACCCCTAGCATAAAAAGTACTTGAGTTTCTACAGTGCATTGTGAACTAGCAGATTTTCATCTTCAAACATAAAGGTTTATATAAAATCACTCTGTACTTGTGCCCAATATTTGGTCTCCCTTCTACACTCTTGGTGCATATACCATGTTGTTGATAATGGAGCAAGTGTATAGTGGAAAGTATGAACCTCATACTTTGGTGCCACATGTTCCTTATTTCAGACTTCAACACATTTATGTATATGAATTTTGGGGCACTTACCTTCTTGAAAGAATGGCCAATTGATGCAGATAAACTGCGATAACTAAAACCTACTAATCATGAACTCGCATGCATCATCCCACTCTAACTGATTGTCCCGATGAGTTGCCCATCATATCGCAACACCTCCTTTCAAAGCATAATTTAGAATGCTAACTCACTGGTTGATGGTCAGTATATGAACTTACAGTCAGAAAATGAAATCATTGATGTCCTCTGTTGCATAAATATAGGGAGTTATTGCTCATGCATAAAAACCATTCACATCGGTCAGAGTTCATGGTTACCTCAGGCCCAGTTGGGGAGGTGGGTGTCCGAGTCATCACTGATAAGTGAAGTTGCTTCCCATGGCAAAGTGCCTTCCCTGGTCAGCTTTATGTAGTCCTACATATGTTTGTCAACTTGATAAAAGAAATCATCTTATAACCGAATAGGGGATTTTGCAGACATAGATGCACTCTTTGATAATAATCTGATTTACTACCGACTACGTAGCTATTGGTTTTAGTCTCTATTATTTTGTTGTCTTTCGTTGTTGAGTGAGTAGTGATTATACCTGAGGTTTGGTATGCTAGTACAAAAAGTTACTATAAAAAGTTACATTCAGCTGTACACAAAGATTTTGGGTTTTCCTTAGAATTCACCTTCATCCAATTGGTTTCTTGCACAACGTATGGAGAGTCTAGTTCAGTTGGAATTATATAAGGCTTATGCGCTCTGTTGAGAGGAATGGCAACGTTATCACCTTGATGTGCCTCAAGCTGATTGTGCATTGTATTGATAGTCATTTAACCATTATATGCCCACTTCTTACCTATCAACATAGAGTAATGTGTTACTGTGATCTTCATGTCGATGACTTCAAAGTCACCTTGTAGAGACAAATCTGTGACTTTGATCTCGATATCTTCTATTATACCAATGGGATCAACCTTCCCATAATCAGCCAGGCTCAGAGTTACTAGGCTGTAACTTAGAGCAGGTCATCTGATACCTTCCCATGTAGATCTAGGAATAATATTAATTGTGCTACCAAAATCAAAGACAGCATTCAAAATCTCGTAACCAGGAACCTCAATATCAATTTGTGTGTCAACATCCCAAGGATTTTTTGTCTTAACATACCAGACCAGTTTTTCTATCTTTTGTTGGCCATGCTGCACACATTCCAATAGATTATGTAACAAATTCATGATGTTCTGCAAGATATCCTCATTGTGCAATGTACTTAATAGTTTCAAGAGATCTTTGAGTGCAGTGACAATTCCATCTTGATGCATGATGCACATGATTTGGCCATACATTTGTGCATTGATTATTGTAGCATCACCATTAATATTCTTTTGATGTGGAATGTTCAACATCTACGTAGCTTCGTACATGAGGCTCTTTTTTGTATCGGGATCTAGGTATTTATCCTGTTTAGCTTTTTAGATCACCTGATCCTATGGCATTTCGAGTGGAGGCAACCCTTGGTCTACGTGGTGTTGTCATGTAATAACATTCAAGACTGCATTTTTTTAGGTTGCGCATTCACTATATTCACATTCTGGACAGCTTTATCCTTATTTTTTTGAAAACAGGGCAATCTTTTGTGTCATGCTGGTCAAAGATTCTACAATATGCATAGTATGACTGTCTTTGTGGGTTAATTGGGTAATTTCATTAGACGTGATTATATTCTCTGCATAGGTAGCATTATAAAGGAGGTATTTAATAGTTGTTCCCTCTACCCCTGGTATCCTCCTTTATATCCACCTCGAGCTCCTCTGTTGGATTGATATCTGCCTCGATACCCTCCTTGTGGCTACGCAATATTCCAATGTTGGTGTTGCTAATTGTTATCTTCAATTTCAAACTGTTGTTACATAACTGATAGGGCCCAACTTGTTTGTTGTTGTTACGTTATGGTTGAGATCTAAGGTGCTATATATTGAGACTGAGGAGACGGATGTGTCTAGCTTGGTGAAGAATGGGTCCATCTAGCTGGACCTTGAGGCTGATTCTACGATGAACTTGAAATCTATTATGGACCCGTTTGGATCACACAACTTTTATCTACCTCTTGGCCTGAGATCACCAACTTCATCGAGGACATTTATTGTGTAGTGATGACGAATACATTTTTAGTGATGCCTTCTTTCAACTCCTGTAAATCTTTACAATTCTTTTCATCATGGTTAGTCGACTTACAGAAATTGTAATATAGGTTCTATGAGTTCTTGATATATTATTGTAGAAGGTGGCATTGTGTTGTGGCATGCCTTACTACTCGGCATAGTTCACAAAATTATGTCTTGACTTTAGGACAATCATTTCTATGGTATCCTTCTTTTTCGCATTCTATACACCATAAATTCAATTTATGATTATCTACATCGTGGAATTGCTCCATTTTTTTCATGAAAGCCTATAGTGTATTTTCAATTTTGGAATTGGCAACAAGAGCTTCTCCATAATCTTCAATCTATTCTACGCACAGGGCAGCATCTTTGGCATCTACTTTGGTAGTATATTGAGTTTGTGCAGTGAAAAACCTAATTCTAGGGAGTAATCCTTTAATGAACCATGTAACCTTGTCATTATTTGTTAAATCAAACTCTACCTTATTCATTACATCAGAGAGTCTATGGTCGTAATCCCATACCAATTCCCCACACTTTTTCCTAATCCCTTGGAGGTCTTGTATAGTCAGACTGGTGTATTTTTTGACCTTGAATTCTGTGATAAACCAGTCCTCAACATCTTTTTGACTTGCCTACTGAAGGTGTCTTTGGTATATGAAACTAATGCTCTACCAACTAGTGCCCCTGCTAATTCGTACTTTTGGACAGATTCATCAGTGATGCCCTTAGCTTGCCATCTCATTTTGCAAGTTAGCAAGTATTATTCAAGATCTATGGACCTATCATAATTGGCTAAGTTTATGAATCCTCCTAGATAAGTCATCATGTTAACTGGTATAGATGGAGTCTTTTGTGCAGCTTTTATCAAAGAAGGTGACACGTGGCCACATGAATAAGGTATGTGTTACCACTATGCATCCTTGCATCCTTACATTTCTTGTACTTTCACTTTGCAAGTATCCAAGTTGTGAGAAGCTCGAGTTATTTTCAAGAGTTCATGTGTTACATATGCAACACCTTACATCCTCCCAACCTCACATTTTTCATATCACTTAGTTCAAACAACTCAGACTAAATCCCAAGAACTATGTAATAGTGATCTAATCAAGAGATGCCATGCATCAAATTTTCATAGTCTTTATACCGTGCATAACATGGACATTCAAAGTAACTCTGAATATAATTAATAATTACGTGATTGTGAAGTAATGGTAAGGAGATGTGTGTTACTACTCTATTCATCATGCACCTCCCAGCCTCAGGGGACTGCACAAAGATTAATGATTATGAGAATGTGAACCAATAAAATAATGCAATGTGTCCAGTTTCATGCACCTCACAATAGTACACAACTAAGCATCATTGATAAGTCTGAGAACCATAAGAGTATGAACCAATCAGAGAAAGACACATGGTTGATCTGCGTCACTCACACTTTCACTAATCACATAAGGAGATGTACACAGTCTACATGGTCATTACTTCACAATCACGTAATTGTCAATTATATTTAGAGTTACTTTGAATGTCCGTGTTATGCACAGTATAAAGACTACGAATATTTGATGCATGGCATCTCTTGATTAGATCACTATTACATAGTTATTGGGATTTAGTCTATTGTATTTGAACTGAGTGATATGAAAAATGCGAGGTTGGGAGGATGTAAGATGTTGCTTATGTCACACACAAACTCTTGCAAATAACTCGAGCTTCTCACAACTTAGATACTTACAAAGTGAAAGTGCAAGAACTGGAAGGATACAAGGATGCATAGTGGTAACACGTGGCCACATGAATAAGGTATGTGTCACTTTATATATATATATATATATATATATATATATATATATATATATATTCAGACTAAGTGAAATAGTATTTAATAGTTTGAAACAATGTAAAAAGAATAAAAGATATATTTTAAAGCCTCACGAGTCTCATAGTGTAGACTAGTTCAAATAATGTGAGAATGCAACCAAAATATACCAAACCAAAATGAAACACCACAAATAATCCCTTGAATACGTGATTTACCTACACTATCAAATTCGGAGCTTTTCGTGAGATTAACAATTAGTATACATCACAATAGAGTCTAGGATATCATGGACTATTGGATCATATGACCAAAGCTGTCAATACATTTATTCACAAGATATTAAATTTTTTTCAAGTTCTATTCTTATGGTTGTCGGTCCATATTTAGAGAAAAAATGAGGGTGTGTTGGTCACAACGAATGGAGATTCTGCAAGGAACATTTTTAGGTCTTACAACCTAAATTTACTGGTGAATCTTTGAAAATAAACCAACACAAATGCTGAGAATTTCAAGTTGTTATCAAAATTGAACTTAAAATATAGTCTTATCAAGTGACATACTAAGTTTCAACACTAAGAAAGAGTTATACACATGTGTGTAGTGGTTCAGTTACCTTACAATCGGGTTTTCATCTTTAACTTAGGATTAGTAACTTAAACAAAAGTACCTGAATGGCATTATTTACTATCTACTTTTCTTTTGCTATGTATTATTTGGCTTGGAAGAGAAGGATTGTGAATTGCTTTGTTCCCAATAAGACATTTATATCCCCTACAGAGATACTTTTTCCTCCACTCTAGACCTTGATCTATTATCAAACACGCATCTATAACCCTGATGGAGATTACCCAAATCACCTTCATAAAGACACATCTTTTTTTTAAATATTTTATGTTTTATTCTTTTGATTTATTTATTAATTTTTTAAATGTTGGGAATCAATGTAGCCAAGATAAAGGATGTATCAAAAGATTTTTTCTAAGCAACTATTTAGTCATCATTCACTCTTTCCCAAGTAATCTTATTGTAATTTAAGTGTAGACAAGACTCTTATCAATGCAAAATTGTTCTTCTTTCACCTAGTAGTTATAAAACAAAAGTTTAAATTATAATAAGAAAAAGAAATGTTCAAGTACAACACTACTGTAACTCCAAATATTAACCAATTTTCCTAAGTTCTTAACATTTCACATTATCTCTAGCTTAGATCAACCAATTATGTAATAACCAAAGCCCATGTATTCAAAAATCTGAATTGAATGTTGAAATATAAGCTCTTGATGTAATTCTTTAGAAAATTATCTCATGGGACTTATTTGCTAGAAACTACCATAAAACAAAAATACTAAATTCTAAATTAAAAACAAGACATAAAACAACTATCTATGAAAGCAAATTATTACAAGAGAGTAAACTAATTACCCTGTTTCTAAACTATTATACTCCTAAAGTAGAAAAGTAGTTCTGCAAGTATTATCCATTCACCAATCGTGATATGGTATTCCCTTATAAGTATTTCAATCCGTATGCATTATTTATCAGGATCCTGGAAATCTAGTATGGACCATTCCATAGTGGGGAAAGTTTAGGATGTTGAGCCTTCTCATGTGCTTTATCCCAAAATAGAACTAGGTCTGAAATTATGAATGCTTTCACTTTATTTCTCTTATCAAACCATATTTTGATGATACCTTGATGCTTACTCAAATTATGAAGAGCTTCTTATCAAGTCTTTTCTATTTAGATGATGTTTAGTAGTCTTGATTGTACTCGATCATCTTCTTTCATGTAATCCTACATGAACTAGTAGGTTGGGATCCTCAATGTAATTGGAAACACATGTTATTATACATAAACCAACAAAAATGGTGAAGCTTTGAGAACTTGTTTGTATTTGCTTTGGTATACCCATAGCACATACTTAAACAATAGATGTCATTTTATGGGTTTCATTTTAGCATATTTCTTGATCACATCAATAAAATTCTATTCATGGACTCGACAACATCATTCCCTTATGTGTACTAACTATATGAAAATTTTAGTATAATCTTATTATCATAGGCCCATTCTATAAATTTTATTGATTGAAAAACATGTCCATTATCATAGTCCAAAGAAAATGGGGTCCTAAACCTTGTGATTATATTTTCTTCCAAAAATTTGATAACTTCTTTTGTCGTGTTGTTCACTTTAGCAATAACTTTAGTCCATTTGTTACACTAATCCATTATTTTTAGTATAAACTTAAGACCTTTATAAGAATTGAGATTAATTATGCCAATAAAATATAGTCCACATTGAGCAAAGGGTTCCCTTCAATTATTGACTGTAATGGCATGGTGGTATGTACTTCCTTCATGGCAAATGGTTGGCATTTGTAACATGTCCTTACATGGTTCTGTGTATCTTTGAAAATTGTAGGCCAATAGTACCTTGCTCGCAAAATCTTATGTATTGTCATGTTACCAGATGAATGACCACTACTCAATTTTTCATGAAAACTACTCGTGAATTCTTTTGCTTCTTTATATACATAATGAAAATAGATCCCTTCATAGTTATTTCAATACAAAATGCCTTTATTTATCATGAAATGAATAACTTTCCGCCTTAGTCCTCATCTTTTTTCTTTATTAAATTCTAAAGGACAAACTCCTTATAGCAAATAGTGGATGATATGATCATATCAATCATTTTTGATGAATTGAATATTATCTATTTGAATAATAGTAATTTTGAGCTTTATTTGTCATGAGTTGTGTTTGTCCTTGACATCGTACTAATTTGGCTAGCCTAATCTCTAAATCAGATTATTGAAGCTTCACCATTCATTTTCCTCTACAATCTCCTAATTTATTTTGTCCCAACACGAGTTTTATAGTAGGATCTAGAATAATGGCAAAAACCTTGTTATGTAGCACGTAGTGTCTGAATGTTTTCCTACCCTTTACCAATGTGTACGCTTGTTTATCCAAAATAGGATATTGGAGTTCGAATCCATCAAATTTGTGCTAATGAATGCAATGGGATATTCTTGATCGCTGATCTTTTGTGTAATAATAGCTACAATGGTATGATCAAATGCAAAGAAATAAATGAGTCTTTAGTGAAATCTGAGTTAACTAGTACTGGAGCTTGAGCAATGGCATCCTTGATTTCTTGAAAGGATTTCTTAGCTTCAGTTCTCCATTTTACATTGGCATCTTATTTCAGCATAACATTCAAAGTTTTTACAATCTTGACAAAACTAGAATTGAACTTTCATACAAAATTAATTTTACCAAAGAATGATTTTAATTACTTCTTGTTATAAGGCAACTAAATTTTATAATTATAAATTACATTAATTTTTTCTAGGTCAATGGTGATTTATTCTTTTATAATAACATCACTTCACAACTTACTTTCTATTACTCCAAAAATGCTCTTTTTGGAATCAATGAGATACCATACCTTATGCATCTATCAAATACGTTATGCAAATGGTGCACATGCTCAGCCTTGTTCCTATAAAATATTATTAGGTCATCCATATAGATAATGATGCATTTTTAACTAGATTCTGAAAAGTGAAATCCATAGTGTGCTAGAAGTTTAACCCTATATTTATCAACATAAAAGGCATCAACTTGCAAGTAAAACCTAATTGTAGCCTAAAAATTGATCTAAAAAATACATCATTTCAGAACTGCTAAAAATTTGAATTAATTCATTTAAGGATGGTAAAGGTAAATGTGCTTATCTGATGCTTTGTTGAGATTACAAAAAATCAACATAAATTCTAATATTTTCCCTCTTCTTACGAGCAGGGATTAAGTTCGCAACCCATGTTGAGTGTCTGATTCAAAAGATGATTCAAGATCTAAGCAATTTCTGTAATTCTTTGTGTATGAGGGATTCCAATACATGAATGACTATTATTTTACTTTGTTGGAATCACTTTCATCCTTACTTAAGAGGAATGGTTTGAGTGATGGCCCTTGGATCAAAGATCTTCAGGTCTTAATTAGACCATGCAATCACATATTTATAACATTGAAGAAGAGATTTTAGTTCCTCTCTCTATCTCAAGGCAACTTAAGCCAATGCTAACATATAAGGGATGTTATTTTGTTCTTAAATTAACAGGAATATATTCTTGTTTAATGGGATTTTATTTCTATAATTTTATACATGTCCAAATCAACCATTTCCTTCTGAATCTTATTTTCTTTCAATTGCATAATCCCATCATATTTCAATTTATTTGTAGAAAGGAATTCCTCCTTTTCATCTATTATCTATAATTCCAATACCCCTGGATTATTCATAAATTAGACAATTTTTGGGTCATCTTCAAACGCCTAAAATTTTTCAACATTGTTAAGGACAGAAAGACAAGGACCCAATTCAATTGATTTTGTTTGTAATTTTGATTCATTCAAAGGAAACAAATTTATAGCTAAGTTGCTAGAGAATCAACAATTTAGTTTTGATATCTACGAATGGAGACAATATTGAAAGCATCAAATGATTCAATGCCACGTCCTTATCCTATAGTCTGTCTAGGGATATGTGTGGCCAAGTTATGGCTTACATACCTTCATATTATCTTATTGCATTTCCTGATGTTATTAGTATGATCAGCCTATGGAATAACCATGGCTAAAAAGAGTATATATAAGAGGTATTAATTTGTCTTTTATCATCATATTGCAAATTTTATTCTTATTGCATTGTTATGGAGGTTTCCCCATCAAAGTGGCTCAATTATAATATTCAAGTATTCTGTTCTTTTGCCAATTATTGTTATGAATTTGCTTATTTTGTTTTTAATTCTAAGATATATTACTCTATTATTTTGAATCATCTAAGTAATTTCATTACAAATGGTATTAGAGCTTCAATTTGGATAAGTTTTTGTGGCATGGTTTTTTTTGGATCTGGTGTCTTGAGAACTAAAAGGTCAAAAAAACATAACTTGTGATCTAGGAAGAAATGAATTTTTTATTCACCATAGTTTTATTCGTATTATATTGTATTAGTACACTTTTTTGAGACAATTTTTCACCCTTGTGCACATTCACAGTCATTAGATTCATCTTGGGAAACAATCACAACAATGTCATCTATTGATACACTTTTTTGGGGGTTGCAATCCTCATAGGGTTTGTACAAACACTCATGCTGTAGTAAAGGGAAATAAACACCTAAAACTCCTCACGGAGATGACATGGATTTGAGTATTTCAGCATTGGTTCGACACCTTCAATCAGAGTTACATGGCATGGTACGGAAAGATGATCTCCATACGGTTCAATGGAAAGTCATGGAGATGAGAGGGGAGATGAATGGCTTTAGGGATCAATTGCAGCAACTAACCAGGCTATTGGCCAACCTTGTAGTTCAACCAAGTTGTAAAGTAACTCTCCACCACTTCAGTTCAAGTCTCCCAATCTAAACAATTTTATAACCAATCTGGACCTGAAGCCAATGTTACCATAATTAGACTTACACAAGTTTGAATTGAAAATTTAAATGATTTACATAAGACTCTATTTGTAAAAGGTGGTCATGGTGTCTCTATATCTAGAACCTGAGCAATTCATTTGGTATCATTGGTTATGTACTCATAATAAAAAGAAAGGTGTCCCAGTTTCATGGTTGGAATTATTTGAGGAGTTGCATCTCCACTATTACAACAAAGTCTCTAAAAACTACTTCATCCAGTTAGCCAAGTTGAAACAAACTAGGACTATAAAGGATTACATTCATCAGTTTCATAATCTCTCTTTATGTGTGATGGATATCACTGAGAAAAATCTAACCTATTTTTGGGTGGCCTCAAATATAACATCCAATTAGAGGTTCCCATGTTTCATCCCAATAATGTATTTGAAGCCATATCAAAGGCATGTATGGTTAAAGAAAAAGAGTTAATTTGATGAATACCTTTCACTAGTGTCTGTGAACGCACTTTCCCAGTACCATCATTTTTGCAACCTACCAAATTGACCCCTTAGTAAATAGAAGAAAAACATGTAAAAGGTTCGTGTTTTGGTTGTGATAGTAAATGGAACAAAGGACATTGATGTGCTGAAAATAAGTTTTACATTGAAGGTGTCAATGAGGAGGAAGAAGATGATGAGGCTTCAGGGGCAAGTTTGGAAGAACCTGAAGATGAATCTGAAGATTCTCAATCTACTATTTCATGTCATGCACTTTCAAGCATTAGTACTCCTCAAACTCTTAAGGTGGTGGGTTTCTTGAAGAAATAGAAGGTGACTATGTTGATTGACTCTAAGAGTACACATAACTTCATCACCATTAAGTTGGATACTCATTTGAACTGTTTCATTTACCCAACTCCAAAATATTAGGTCATGATTGCAAATGGTTGTATAGTCAATTGTTTAGAAAATGTCATAAAATCAATCTTGCTTTGGGAGACTACTTGTTAGATTATCCTAGGTTTGATATTCTCATGGGAGGAACTGACATTGTTTTGGGAGTGTTGTTGAACACACTATCTATTGAGAGGGGGACTGAAATAGTAGATGTGCTAAAACCTGGTTCTTAAAACTTTTAAACAAGACACTTAAAGTATATGCAAAATAAAAAACAAAATAGAGATCACACACACACACACAAGAATGCTCAACATCAAACTTTTATGTGAAAACCCAAAGGGAAAAACCACGATGAGAAAAGTTGCTAGAAGTTATTGTTCTAATCTAGCCTCACAGAAAAGAAGTCTCACAGACAAACCTCACTGGTTACATTCAAGAGCACCCACTCTAAGGAAGCGTCAACTTTCTAACTGAGCACCAACTCAATTTTTTTGATGGCACCAACCTATCAGAGAAATGAAGTTGCAACTTCAAAATACAGAAGAGATTCAGAATGAATCTTATTCACTTTTCTGTTACAAGTCTAGTCTATAATTGCACCGTCACTGTGTGCCTTCTCGGCTTATCTACCTTTATCTCTTTATGTCTGGATATCTACTACATTGACATAACTTATTTTCTTTGCCCTTTTTACGCTGTCTGTATATGTCCTCACTTGACAATTTTGAGTTAACACTCTAATTATTATTGTAGCAGTAGTAAAAATATAGTAGCATTCAAATGATTTGTTCGTAGCATATATAAACTGATGCATCTTAGGGTTTTCTATCTATAAAGTTTTCACACTTCAACTATACTTAACCGGTTCAAGCTTTTGATCTACATTCAATGTGAATTTGACTTTGTGTCTCGATTCATGCTTCACTCGGCAACGTTCAAATTTATTTACTATCTTTGGCATTTGCACTTCTATTGCACTTAACTGCACCGCTTCCTCGATCACTTCTGATCTACATTCAATGTGACTCTGACTTTGTGTCTCGATTCATGCTTCAAACGGTAATGTTTAAATGCTTTTATTGTCTTTAGCATCTGCACTTCTACTTAACTACACTGCTTCCTCGATAACTTCTAATTTGCATTCAATGTTACTCTGACTTCATGTCTCGATTCATGCTTCAAACGACAACATTCAAATGCCTTTACTATCTTTGGCATCTGCACTTCTACTTAACTGCATCGCTTCTTCGATCATTTTGATTGAATTATCTCGAGCTCCATGAAGATATATCGATTTTATCCCCAGTTCCAGTTGTTCCTTTACAGACAGTTAGAAGACATTGATTATGGGCTTTTTAGTTCTTTCATCATGCCAAGTTCAATTTCTTTTCTTTGTTGGATCTTTCTTTATGACCTTTTGACACTTGTCAAATGCGCGTGCACTTAGAGGATCATCTGAGTTTGCTTTGCACCATTGGATCTAATGCATCGATCAAACATGAGCCATTGATCTTTTAAAGAAGCATTAGTTTTAATACTTGATTTGTCATTAACCATTGAGCTTCTTTTCTTCCCTTTTTGCATCTCGTTGCTTTCTATATCATGGGTTCTCTTCCACTCCTTTCGATTATCCTTGATATGCTCGATTTTTACTCTTTGGATTGAGCATTAAACTTTGGCATGTTGGCATGATCTTATTTTATTCAGCATTCTTATAATGTTCCTTGCAACGTCGATCCTTCAAGACTTGCTCATCTTTTAACCTTGCTTTAATTCCTTCGTAAGGTTCCTTTATGCAAATTGTTATGGGCCTTTGTGTCTTTGGGACAATTTCCATGAACTTTTTGTCCAAGTCCATTTCATCTTGAAATGTCCTCCAATTTCTTTAAAAGAATTTATCATTGGCTTCTAATAGATGTCCTTCGAAAATCATTTCTTTGGACTTTTTGTCTGTGTTATTTCTTAGGAACTTTTATCCGCATCATTTCTTCAGACTTTTTGTCCGCATGATTTCTTCGGACTTTTTGTCTGCGAGTCATTTCGTCAAACTTTTTGTCCATGAGACATTTCTTTGGACTTTTTGTCCGCATCATTTCTTTGGCTTTTCTGCAAGTGTCCACATGCCCTTTGCAAAGTTCAAAAGATACCCTTCGAAATTTTTGCAATCTACCCTTCAGCGTTTCTGCAAGTGTCCACATGCCCTTTACAACATTCAAAAGATACCCTTCAGACTTTTTGTAATCTACCCTTCAGCATTTCTACGAGTGTCCACATGCCCTTTGCAATGTTTAAAAGATACCCTTCAAACTTTTTGCAATCTACCCTTCAGTTTTTATGCAAGTGTCCACATGCCCTTTGCAACGTTCAAAAAATATCATTCGGACTTTTTGTAGTCTACCCTTCGGATTTTTTGCAAGTGTCCACACGCCCTTTGTAATGTTTAAAAAATACCCTTCAAACTTTTTGCAATCTACCCTTCGGCTTTTCTGCATGTATCCACATGCCCTTTGCAACTTTCAAAATATACTCTTCAAACTTTTTGAAAAGGTCCACTTGCCCGAGGACTTGACAAGTTTTTCAAAAGAGTTGTCCTTGCCATTCTTTTTGAAAGAATTCTTCAAGACTATTTCAGGTTTTCCATTCTTCTTGACTTATCCCGATTGCCTTTTCTAAGTAAGAGCACTTCACAAACATGATTTACTGCACAAATATGCTCAACTTAACCTGTCATTAATGCATAATCAATTTCAATCTCAATGACATCAAGGACATTAACCTTTGACATCGATGACAATTCCATACTGCCCTAGATGAAAATGATAACTATTTAATCCTCAGATTGCTTTCTGTATCATGATATCAAAACTGTCAATTGTCTCCTTGCTCAAATTTCCAATAATCTCCCCCTTTGTCATTGATGGCAAAACATCCTCAATGACCAAAAACATCCTCAAAAGCCCCTTCTCATTCTGTTTGCTTGCTCTTATTCTGATTGCTCCCCCTTTGAGATTAATGACAAAGAGTGCTAAACCAATAAGACACACTGTTATTGAGTTGTTTTGATCCTTAAACCTGTCTGGATAGAGCATTATGAAAAAAAAAGACTCCCCCTTGGATAATGCACACTAACCTGAACTGTTCTTATGATTCTCTGGGCTTTCATATGCTTCAATCGACCCTAGATATAGCATTGGTCTGAAATTCCAATCAACAATAGATATATCTCTTACATAGATGAGCATAGAAGTCTAGATTCAACATACGCTAGTTTGTTCCTTAACATCATATGACAAATGATGTGTAAGGTACATAGTAGATTGCCTTCACTCTTAATCCATGAGCTTAATAAAATGCCTACAATGCTCCCCCTAAACTTTTAACCTATCACAAGAGGCTCGTGATATGGGGTGGGAGCTACAACTCCCAACTTCTCTCTCAGATACTCGAATTGCTCCTTGGGAAAAGGCTTGGTAAAGATATCTGCAATCTGATCCTTGGTTGACACATATTTCATTGTGACCTCCTGACTTGCTACCTTTGAACTCAAAAAATTATATTTTATGGAGATATGCTTGGTTTAGGAATGCATCACTGGATTCTTGGATAGATTTATGGCACTTGAATTATCACAATAAATAGAGATAAATGTTTGATATTCTACCTTTATGTCCTTGAGAGTTTGCTTCATCCATAAGACTTGAGTGCAGCAAACAGCTGTTGTGACATACTTTGCTTCATCTGTAGAGAGTGTAATCGATTCTTGCTTCTTGCTTAGCCAAGACACAAGTCTGTTACCCAGAAAAAATGCACCACCACTTGTGCTTTTTCTGTCATCCACACTTCATGCCCAATCAACACCAGTATATGCAACCAAATTAAGATCCTCGCTAGTTGGGTACTACAACCCATAGTTAATTGTGCTCTTGATGTACCTGAATATTTTTTTTACAACATTAACATGTGATTCTTTGGGGGCTATTTGAAACTATGCAACCAGGCATACTGCTTGCATGAGGTCTAGTCTTGATGTTGTTAGATACACCAGGCTACCAATCATTGATCTATACAACGTATTATTTACATCAAGAGACTTGTCTTCCTTGCTTAGCTTGCAGTCAGTCATCATGAGAGTACCAACTGGTTTGTTGTCCTCTATTCCAAATTTCTTGAGCATCTCCTTCGAATACTTTGCTTGAGATATGAATATCCCTTCATTAGTTTGTGTAATTTGTAAACCAAAAAAGGAGAGTTCTCCCAGCATTGACATTTCAAACTCATTTTGTATTTGCATGGCAAATTCTTTGCACATGTTACTATCACCACCTCCAAAGATAATATCATCCACATATACAACAACCATCAACATATGTTCTCCTAATTTAAAGTACAGATTGTTTGTGCATCTTTTTCTGAAACTTTGTCATTGCAAGGATTGATCCAATCGTGAACACCATGCTCTAGGTGCCTGTTTTAGACCATACAAAGCTTTCTTTAGTTTACACATATAATTTTCTTCCTCTGCTAACTGAAATCCTTTTGGTTGTTCAATGTACACTTCCTCTTCTAAGTTTCTATTTAGGAATGTTGACTCCACATCCATTTGATATACTTTAAATTTCTTGTGAATAGAGAGTGCCAAGAACATTCTAATAGCTTTTAGTCTTGCCATAGGAGCAAATGTTTCTTCGAAATCTATGTCTTCTACTTGTGCATATCCTTTGCACACCAATCTAGCTTTGTTTCTTATCACTGCTCCATCTTCATTGAGTTTGTTCTATAAACCCACTTAGTTCCTATTACATTCTTGTTCGAGGGTCTAAGAACTAATTTTTAATTTTTATTCTTTTCAATTTGGTTGAGTTCTTCTTCCATGGCTGTTAGCCAGTTTTCATCTTTGTTGGCTTCATTGAAGGTTTTGGGCTCAATTTCTAAAAGTAGAGCAAAGTTTACTTGCTCCTTATTTATTACAACTCTTATTCTAGTTTGAACACCCTCATCTTTGTTGCCAATTATTTGCTCCTTGGGATGTTCTTTTTGAACAAACATTACAGGTGCCTTTTTACTCTTTTCTTCCTCCTCTTCACTATCTTGTACTTCATTTTTTGCTCCTTTTAATTCTTCAATTCTGATCTCCTCATTAGGCTCAACTTGTTTGAATCCTTCTTTTATCTTGACGTTGATGCTTTCAACTATTTTATGCAGGCATCTATTGTAACACACACAGGCTTTACTGTGAGTGGCCTCTTTTCTTCTGATGTAGCTCTTGCTTCCAAACACTTTGAAATATTTTACGGATGCAGATTTTTCAAACCACAGTTTATATGGGGTTTTATCACTCTTTACCTTAAGTTGAACTTTGTTTATGATATATATTGTTGTTTGAACTACCTCTTTCCAATATCCATCAGGAAGTTTTGCCTCTTTTAACATTGTTCTAGCCATCTCCTTCATAATTTTGTTTTTTCTTTCTACAACTCCATTTTGCTGTGGAGTTCATGCAACAAAGTACTGTCTCTTAATCCCATGCTTCTCACAATATTTTATAAACTCATTGGAAGTGAATTCTCCACCTTTGTCTGATCTTAAACATTTGACTTTTTTCTCATTTCATTCTCAACCATGGCCCTAAAGATCTTGAATCTCTCAAAGGCTTGTGATTTATCTTTTAAGAAAGTTACCCATGTCATCTTCGAGAAATCATCTACAAATAGCATAAAGTAGTATACACCTTTGAAATCATTTTGTCTTAGTAGGACCACATAAATTTGTATGAACTACTCGTAAGGGTTTTGAGGTCGTATATTCTTTTGTTTCAAATCTGACCCTTGTCTGCTTTTCTAATTGGCACGCTTTGCATGTGATGTCTGTAGTTTTGACAATTTTAGGCATATGTCTAACACACTTATTAGAGCTTACTTTGACTAGATTATTGAAGTTGATGTGACCCATTCTTTTATGCCATAACCAACTCTCATCAACTTTTTCTATGAGGCAACTTGCATCATTTCTTCAATCAAGTTGTATATGTTGCTTTCAATTCTTCTTCCTTATGCAACAGTTTTTCCAGTGCTTTTTAGTTTACAACCTTCAGCATTAAATGTGACTTCATAACCATTATCACACATCTGACTTACACTTAAAAGATTATGTTTAAGTCCTTTAACATACAGGATGTCATGTGTAGGAAGCTTGCCATCTATGTGCAAGGTTCTTTTGCCTCTTATTCTGACTGCAGTGTTATCACCCAGACTGATAGTCCCTTCCTTGTATCTGCTTAAACTAGTGAATTTGATCTTATCCCCAGTCATATGCTTTGAGAAACTATTGTCTATGACCAACAAGTATTGCTCTTTGGCATGGAGTGTCATTTGAGCAATCAAGGATTGATCTTTCACCTTTCACATCTTTTGGGTCTCTCATTTGCCTTTCTCTTTTCTTTAAAAGTGGCCTTTGAAACTCTATTTTCATTTAAAAACCTACCTTTGTCTAAGCTATAATTTCTTGTCATTGCAATGTTAGCTCTACAATACTTAGCTATATGTCCAAAATTATTACAATTGTAACATATTAAATTTGAATCTATCAAAGGAGCAAATGAATGTCTACTAGCAAAATTAAATCTTTTAGTAGGAAAGACTCTACAATCAATAGTGATATGACCAAACTGATTACAACTAAAAAAATAACCATAAAAGGAAGGAGCATACCTGGTCATATCATTCTCTGGTGAAATATACTAAAAACTTTTACCTATATGCTTTTTTAGGTCTGCCACTTTGAAATATCCTTCTGCATCTTTCCTTGGATTAGTCTTTATGTCCTTTCTGGTCTTTGTCTTCGTCGCTTCTTTGTTGTTCATAGCTTTTACTTCTCCTTTCTTAAAGTTATCATATAAGTTCATTGATGTATACGCTAAGGATCCTTTTTCTTTATTGTATCCAAGACCTAACTTTTCATTTGAAGGCTTTTGCGCACTGATCAATGCACTAAGAGCTTTTGATCCTTTCATCAGCTTTAAGATTTTGCTTATATGGTCTCTTGCCTTCTCAAGTTCTTTCCTCAAGGATACTACTTCTGCTTCAAGTCTCATGCAGTCATTAAATTTTGACTGAAGATCCATTTTGATGACTTCTACGATTATGTTGGCTTCCTCAACTTGAGTTTTTAGCATCATAATCATTTGATTAGCCTTTAATCTCCTTCTCATGCCTCTTCTGCGTTGAGTTTTCTTTTCTTAGATTTTGATTTCTTCAAGAGCACACACCAGTTCATCTTCAAGATCAATCTCACCTTCTTCTCCTTCATCACAATCTTCATTTTCATTTTGTTCTTGATTCAAGGAAGTGAATTCTTCTGCCATAAATTGGAACTCATTTCCCTCAACTAGAAAGGCACAGTCATTCTCATCGTCAAAGTTGTCACTATTACTTTCTCTTACTGAGTCACTTTCTTCTTTTATATATAACCCCTTTTTGTTCTTGAAGAAGTTTTTCTACTTAGCATAATGCAGTTTTACCTTTTTGATATTTTCAATTTGCTCGGTATTGCACTGATTAAATGGACATTTTGCAACAAAGTGTCCTACCTTGCCACAGTGAAAACACTTGAATGAAAGTTTTCTTTTATACTTACATGATCCTCTCTTTAGTCTTCTGACAAAATTTGTTTCTTCACCATCAGTCTCCTCAGAATTGAGCACAGAGGCTTCTTCTTTTACAGATTTTACTACTTTGAAGGCTGCTTCTCTCTTGACTATGTCTGTCTCTCCCATCCTCATTTCATAAGTTGTGAACGTTCCATGTAGTTCATCCATGGTAAGCTTGTCCAAATCTCTCGCTTCTTTAGTGGTCAAAATTTTGGAGTCATATATTGATGGAAGGGATCTCAGAACCTTCTTGACAATAGTCGATTCTTTTATTGTTTCTCCAAGTCCTCTTATGGCATTGACTATCTCATCTACCCTGAGGAGGTAGTCAACTATCTTCTCTTCTTCATTCATTTTCAGGGTTTCAAACTATCCTTTGTGTGTTTGCAGCTTGACCTGTTTCACTTTAACAGATCCTTCATAAATACTTTTTAACTTATTTCAGATGTCTTTTGCACTCTAGCAGTGCATAACTTTGACAAACTCAAAGTTTGACAACCCACAAAGAATAACATTCTTAGCTTTGGCATTATTTTCATAAGCCTTTTGGGCCACCTGATCTAACAAGAGTTGTGTAACCATTTACCACTGACATCCATACATCAAACCCTAGGGAAGACAAATATGCTTCCATTCTTATGCTACAAAAAGCATAGCTAGACCCATCGAATAAAGGATCCTTGTTTGATGAAGATCCTTCTTGGCAGGCCATTGTGTTTACCAACCACGATCTACCTGAGCCGATTAAGCTTCTCCTAAGGAACCTGCACTCTAATACCAATTGTTGAACACACTATCTACTAAGGGAGGGTGAATTAGTAGATGAGCTAAAATCTAGTTCGTAAAAATTTTAAACAAGATACTTAAAGTATATGCAAAGTAAAAAAAAATAGAGATCACACACACACAAAAGAATGCTCAACACCAGATTTTTACGTAGAAACCCAAAGGAAAAAACCACGGTGAGAAAAGCTGTTAGAAACTACTATTTTAATCCAGCCTCACAGAAAAGAAGTCTCACAAACAAACCTCACTGGTTACATTCAAGAGCACCCACTCTAAGGAAGCATCAACTTCCTAACTAAGCACCAATTCATTTTTTCTGATGGCACCAACATATTAGAGAAATGAAGCTGCAACTTCAAAATATATAAGAGATTCAGAATGAATCTTGTTCAATTTTTTGTTATAAGTCTAGTTTGTAACTACACCTTCGTTGTGTGCCTTCTCTGCTTATCTGCCTTTATCTCTTTGTGTCTGGATATCTTTTACTTTGACACACCTTATTTTCTTTGCCCTTTTTATGCTGTCTGCATATGCCCTCACTTGACAATCTTGAGTTAACAATCTAATTATTATCATAGCAAGAGTTAAAAGATAGCAACATTCAAATGATCTGTTCGTAGCATATATAGACAAATACATTTTAGGGTTTTTGTCTATAAAGTGTTCACACTTCAACTGTACTTAACCAGTTCAAGATTTTGATCTGCATTCAATGTGACTTTGACTTTGTGTCTTGATTCATGCTTCACTCAACAACATTCAAATTTCTTTACTATCTTTGGCATCTGCACTTCTACTACACTTAACTGCACCGCTTCCTTGAGCACTTCTGATCTGCATTCAATGTGACTCTGAATTTGTGTCTCGATTCATGCTTCAAACGGCAACGTTCAATGCCTTTATTATCTTTGGCATCTACACTTCTACTTAACTACACCGCTTCTTTGATCACTTCTGATCTACATTCAATGTTACTCTGACTTCGTCTCTCGATTCATGCTTCAAATGGTAATGTTTAAATGCCTTTACTATCTTTGGCATTTGCACTTTTACTTAACTACACCACTTCCTCGATCACTTCAATTGAATTATCTTGACCTTTGTGATGATATATCGATTTCATCACCAGTTCTAGTTGTTCCTTTATAGATAGTTAGAAGACATTGATTACGGGCTTTTAAATTATTTCGTCGCACCAAGTTCATGTTTTTTTCTTTATTGGATCTTTCCTTATGACCTTTTGACGCATGTTAAATGTGCATGCACTCAGAGGATCATCTGAGTTTGCTTTGCACCATTAGACCTAATGTACCGATCAGACATGAGTCATTGATATTTTAAAGCAACATTAGTTTTAATACTTGCTTTGCCATTAACCATCGAGCTTCTTTTCTTCCCTTTTTGTATCTCGCTACTTTCTATATCATGGGTTCACTTCTGCTCCTTTCGATTATCCTCGATATGCTCTATCTTTACCCTTTGTATTGAGAGTTAAACTTTGGCATATTTGCGTGATCTTATTTTCATCAACATTCTTGTAACGTTCCTTGCAACGTTGATCCTTAAAGACTTGTTCATCTTTTAACCTTGCTTTAATTCCTTCATAGGGTTCTTTTATGCAATTTGTTGCGGGCCTTTGTGTCTTCGAGATAACTTTTGCAAACTTTTTGTCCAAGTTCATTTCATCCTGAAATATCCTCTAATTTCTCCCAAAGAGTTCGTCATTGGCTTCTAATAGGAGATGTCCTTCAAAAATCTTTTCTTCAGAATTTTTGTCTGCGTTATTTCTTCAAACTTTTTATCCGCATCATTTCTTTAGACTTTTTGTTCGTGAGGCATTTCTTCAAACTTTTTGTCCACGTCATTTCTTTGACTTTTTTGCAAGTGTCCACATGCCCTTTGCAACGTTTAAAAGATACCCTTAAAACTTTTTGTAATCTACCCTTTGACTTTTCTATAAGTGTCCACATGCCCTTTGTAATGTTCAAAAGACACCCTTCAAACTTTTTGCAATCTACCCTTTGGCTTTTTTGCAAGTGTGCACATGCCTTTTGCAATGTTCAAAAGATACCCTTCAAACTTTTTTCAATCTACCCTTCGGCTTTTTTGAAAGTGTCCACATGCCCTTTGCAACGTTCAAAAGATACCCTTCAAAATTTTTACAATCTACCCTTCAGCTTTTCTGCAAGTGTCCACATGTCCTTTGCAACATTCAAAAGATACCCTTCAGATTTTTTGAAAAGTTCCACTTGCCCGAGAAGGACTTGACAATTTTTCCGACAAAGTTATACTTGCCATTCTTTCTGAAAGAATTCCTTTGAAGGAATTCTTCAAGACTATTTCGGGTTTTCCATTCTTCTTGACTTATTCCGATTGCCTCTTATAAGTAAGAGAACTTCACAAACACGATTTACTCCACAAGTTTGCTCAACTCAACCTTTGACATTAATGCATGATCAGTTTCAATCTTAATGACATCAAGGACATTAACAATTGACATCAATGACAATTCCATGCTACCCTAGATGGAAATGATAACTGTTCAGTCCTCAGACTGCTTTCTGTATCATGATATCAAAACTGTCAACTGTCTCCTTGCTCAAATTTCCAACAAGTGAGTGGCTCACCACTTTGGACACTATTGAAATGAATTTCCATGAACTATTCATGAAGTTTAATTTAGAAGGTAGGGCCTTTGAACTACATGGATTACGGTCTAAATCTCCACAACTGATTAGTTCTAATAAGATTACGAAGATTCTTAGAAAAGGTGCTAAGAGATTTATGGCACGCCTATTTTCCATAGAGTTTAACTAACCAGGGAGTCTACAAATTATGATTTGTAAAGAGTGCTAGGTAAGTAATTCTGTTATTTTTTATGACATGTTAAAAGAACTTCCTTCAAGTTGCATGCATGATTATGTCATCAAGCTCATTTTAAGAAGTACACCACCCAACATCAAACCCTATAGGTATGCTGATGTCTAGAAGAGTGAAATTGAAAAGATGATATATGATATGTTAGAGTTAGGGATCATTCAACATAGTCAAAGTGAATATTCCTCCTCTATAGTCATGGTGCATAAGAAGAATGAGACTTGGAGGATGTACCTAGACTATAGAGAACTTAACAAGTACACCATCAAAGATAAGTTTTTTATTTCAGTGATTGTTGATTTGTTAGATGAATTGTATGGTGTTGTTTATTTTACCAAGTTAGATCTTTGCTCAAAGTATCATTAGATTTGAATCCATGATAAGGGCATACCTAAATCAATTTTCAAAACTCTTGAAGTCCATTATGAATTTATGGTCATGCCTTTTGACATCATAAACTCCCCATCTAAATTTTAGAGTTTGATGAATATTATTTTTAATCCATTTTTGATAAAAATTTTATTGGTATTTTTTGATGATATCCTCATCTAAATCAAAAATAGGGAAGACCGTTTGAAGCATGTGAAACATATACTTTTAATTCTAGAACACCATCAATTTTATGCCAAATCTTCTAAATGTGCTTTTGGTGTCCAAAATGTGCAGTATTTGGGTCATATTATTTCACATGAAAAACTGAAAGTTGATCATAAAAAAATCCAAGTGATAATAGAGTGGCAAGTTCCCAAGACCCTCAATAACCTCCAAGGATTTTTGGGGCTAATTAGTTACTGTAAAAAATTATGGTAATATTACAGCGCCACTCACCTTTTTGTTTAATAAAGATTACTTCTAGTGGACTAATTTAACTACCAAGGATTTGAATAGTTGAAAATGGTTGTGCACAACTTCAATTTTGGCTATTGATATTTCAAAAAAAAATTGTGGAGTGTGACACATCGGGATATGGCATGGGGGTTGTACTCATGCAAGAAGGCATACCACTGGCATTTAAAAGTCGTCAACTAAAGGGAAAAAATACGCTTAAACTAATTTATAAAAAAGAGATTATGGCTATTTTGCATACAGTTAAGCAATATAGACCTTATTTGATGGGTCATCACTTTGAGGTAAAGACTGATCATATAGCTTCAAATATTTTTTGGAACAACAATTGTCATCTAAAGGAAAAAAATGGGTTACTAAAATGTTAGGCTATGATTTTGAAATAGTCTATAAAAAAGGAAAAGAGAATTTGGTGGCATATGCACTATCTCAGAGAGATGAATCAGTTGAGGAATTGTTATGTGCAATGACTATTTCACAGGTAGATTAACTAGAGGAAGCAAGATCACAATGGGGGAATGACAGTGCTACCCATGATTTGATTCAAAATCTTCAGCAAGGTTTTGGAGGAGCTAAAAATTTTGCATGGAAGGGGAACACATTATGGTATAAATATAGATTATACCTCTATAAGCATTCTCTCCTCAAACATAAAATCTTTCAGGAACTTCATGCATCTCCACTAGATCACTCAGGGTTTTTGAAAAGATATGTAATCAAACAAGAATTTTTTGGGAAGGACTCAAGGGGGATGTCTAGAAATATGTGGTTGAATGCATGATATGTCAATAGAACAAAGGTGAAACTATTAAAAATCTAGGTCTTTTTCATCCTTTATCCATCCATACCTAGCGTTGGGAAGAGGTTTCCATGGATTTCATTATTGGCTTACCACAGTCTAAGGGTAAAAATGTTATCATGATAGTTATCGATCAACTCACCAAGTATGCTCTTTTTTGTTCTTTATCATAGTCATTTGTTGCCAATACAATAGCTTCTGCTTTTTTCAATATAATTCAAAAACTGCATGGTACTCCAAAGATCATTGTAAGTGACTGAGATCCCATATTTACAAGTAAATTGTAGATTGAATTATTTGTATGTTTAGGCACCAAGTTGGCTCATAGCTCATCATATCATCTCAATCTAATAGACAAACAGAGGTAGTCAACAAATATCTATAAAGGCATATTTTTTGTTTTTTTCCAACAAATAGGATAAATGGGTTCATTAATTGTCACTTATTGAATGGTGGTATAACACTTCTTTTCACACTTCTTCCAAAATGTTTCCCTTTGTGAAATTGTATGGGTATCACCCCCCATATATCACTTCAGCCTTGACGGTGCATCCTAAGGTTCGATCTATTGAGGAACAAATTCACCATCAACGAGAGGTATTCGTTAGTTTGCAAGATAATTTAGCAATGGCATAAAATAGAATGAAGCAGCAAGTGCATCAACACTAAAGTGAGCAACATTTTGACATAGGCAATTGGGTTTTTGTGCATTTTCAACCATATAAATAGATGTCTCTGAAGTAATATAAAAAGGATAATAAGTTACCCCTTAAGTATTAAGGCCCTTATCAGATCTTGCAAAAAATCGATAGTGTGGTCTATAAACTAGAATTACCTCCGTCCACTCACATACATATAGTATTCCATGTATCTTGCCTTAAGTAGGCAATTGGACACATAGTTTCTACTCAGACTAAGTTACGTGAATTGGATGAAGAAGGTTGAGTCATTCTAGAACATGAAGAGATCCTTCACATGTACACTAATTGTAGACCAAAGCGATTGAGTATTTGGTGAAATAAAATAACATGCATTTCAAAGAAACAACATAGGAGGATGAAGCATTCTTACAAAAACATCTTGATTTGATTCAACATTAAAAACAATGTTATTCTGAAAGGGAGGGGCATGTTATACCCTTAACCTATAGTGTGTCTAGGGATATGTGTCACTGACTTGTGGCTTATATATTTTTATCTTATCTTATTGCATTTCTAAATGTTCTTAGTATGGTCAATATATGGAATAACCATGGCTAAATAGAGTATAATAGGAGGTATTCGTTAGTCGTTTATCATCATATTATGAAATCTATTCTTATTGCATTGTTGTTGAGGTTTCCCCATTGAAGTGTCTCAATCATACTATTCAAGTATTTTGCTCTTTTGCCAATTGTTGTTGTGGACCTACTTATTTTTTTATTAATTATGTGATAGATTATTCTATTGTTGTGAATCATCTAAGTAATTTCATTACATTCGATCAAATCTTAGACACTGTGTTTATACATTCTTAGACATGATAATTTACATTGAAACTTGATTTTTACCTAATTGACTACCAATTTTGAATCTCAAAACATTTGTAATTATTTCACACCATGATTCAAAGGAAACTATAGACCAAAGATCAGAGCTTTATATTCACCAAGATTATTAGTACAAGGAAATTATAAATAATATGCAACTATATTATTTTCCTTGTAGGTCAACTAACAAAATCTCTATAATAGAGCCTTGTTTGGAATGAGCTCCATCAAACTAAAGGGTCAAAAGTCCAAATGAACCATCAATTTTCTAATTTTTAATGACAGAAATAGTAGTGAGAGTATAAATTTCAATGTTTGATGAAGCAAAATTAACTTTCTCATTTTTTAGGTGGTACTCAATGATCATGCATTTCATTTTAGTCTATTTTTCTACCCTAATATGATTTTCTACATGTCTCCAAAGCAACCAAATATGTTATAAAGTAGTATCCATATACCCATTAAGTGTTTTGGATGAACCATGACTCAACAACATCCCATAAGCTTCAAAAATATCTACCACTTGTATATCTATGAATTTGTGTATCTTAGTTTAGATGCCGACTACATGTGGACATTCAGTAGTTCGTCCACACCTTGACTTCTAATTTATTCTACTGAACTACAATCTTATAAGATTTTATTGGACTCAAACATAATTTTTTACAAACTCCAACTGGGATGAAACTGGGTGAGGCCCCTAAATCATCCAAATAATTATGTAAATTCTTCCCAAAAATTATGATAGTGAGAAAGAGTTAATGAAAATAAGTTTTGGTTTTATGAATTACTACTTTTACAATCAATGACTTTAACAATAAAATTGGTTTCTTTGTAATCTAAGCCAACTCATGTAACGTGACGTTTGCCTTAAGTTTATTCATGTCTTCTACTATGTTGTATCCTCCTTTATTACAAACAACATGCATGTCAGTAGTATATTATTTATCATTACCTTTCAGGGTTAAAGGATCATTGTTAGTTTTTGGACGAGGAGGAATAACGGTATTGTTCAGTGGTGTAGAAGTCATGGGGGTTGTGTTTTTTTCTTAATACATCGTTGTTACATTTGTATTCTTATAAATAATGTATTTTTTTCCTTGGGCTCATTATCATCTTTATCAAGGAAACTAAACATCTCCAACATCCTGGTTGTATTATGTGGAAGATATATTGTAAGAATTAGAGGTGCTAACTCTATTGGAATGATTTGGTTTCACCTCATAACCTTCCATCTCCTTCTTAAAATTCTCAAAATCATTATTGAATATAATGCGGTCAAGTTCACCATGTTGAACGATATTATGTACTCTACACCATTTAGGCAAAGCTACTTGACAAATGCTAATTTTGGAAAGATTATTTGGTGATGGCTCAGAATTTTTTAGTCAATTATTTGGGAGATTAAATCTCCAATTGATGTAATTGTAAGTATTATTATACTTGACTATGCTACCTACTTGTCACTAAGCATTTAAAAAGTCATTGCTAAGCTTCTGAACTACACATTGGATTGCATCTAATTCCCCTTTGGTGGAGTCTTGTGCTAGAGTTTGTGTGTTATTAATGGCAAGAATCAAAGCTTAGTTTTGATTTGTGATTGTAGTATCATCATTCAAAAAACTAATTCATTGATTTAAAGTGATTTCTCTCATTTGCAACACATTAATAACTAGAGGAGGATTAAGCAAAGGTGCATTCTAATTTGCATTAGGAATGGGATTGAGCATGACAATATAAGCATTAATTTTTGGAATAATCAATCATTGTGGTTTCATCTATCAATGTAAATAGTTTCATAATACACTTGTGCTAAATCATTCACTTGTGCAACTCACCTAAGGAACATGACAATCATGGGGTTTAATACATTTTTATACATCTCTAGGGGTAAAGAAGCATTAGGTCTATATGGTTCATAAATCTATGTGTACATATTATGGTATATTGTGTTGAATGCTATGATAGATTCTTGAGGTTCTCTACTCATGCTGGCAAATTTTTGGAACAAGACACTAGGATTTATCACTTTTCCTAATTGTGCTAAAAAAGTAGCCTAGAAATAATTCTAATTATGATTGGAATTTTATGGCATATTAAAGAACTAATCGAAAGCAACATCCTATAATAAAACTGAAAAGAGTTGATAAGAAACATCTTCATGGTCTACATTCAAGAGCTTGAGATCTGACTTGAAGGACGTAATATGCCCTTCTATAGTTTTAACCCTTGTGGAAGTGAATTGAGTGATGTATCTCTCATGATTCCTTGGGATCTCATGAATGTATCTTGGGACATTGATTGTTATTCCAGCCAACCACATGGCCATTAGTGCAAAAAGTCTAAAATTAGAGCTAACTGGTGAACTTGGTTGTGTGTGTAAATGAATGGGTTTTCCTTTGTCAAATATAAGCTCTCTATGTATTTCTAATGGTTGAAGCAAATGTGGTCCAGATTCAAAGTTTAGCCTAATTAATCTTGCAGGGACCTCCAGATTGGTTTAAATCAGCTTGATAAAGAACTTTTAAATAGTTAAATATTATGGACCCTCCTAGCACCAACTAAACCCTGTTGATATAGGTAATACCCACACAATAGGATGATGGATAAAATCCTTTCATTTTAGGATCACATGATGTAACCAAGGGCAAGAGTTTTAGGAAAGTAGTTTTATAAGTAACCACGACGTGGAATAATAGTTCGAGCTAAGTGATTTTTATTCATGAAGATCTTACCTATATATTAATTAGCTCTACCTAAAAATTGAATAAACTATCCTCAAATGGATATTCACAATGATGTTGTTATACATAAATTATTTAATTAAAAGAAATATAAAAAATGGAAAGAAGAGAAAGGTAGAAAAGGAGGTTTCATGAACTAACATAGATATCTTCTTTAAAATGATTACTTTCTGTAATTTGATGTGTGATTTAAACTAATGCTTACCTATTTCTAGTTGTGACTCAAATTTAGATAAACCCAACGTAGAGTCTAAGGAAATTGTATTGTAAATATTTCATATGGTCTTAACTTGAAAAAATTTAACTCTAGATATAGTTTGAGCACATTCCTATATAAATCAATGGTATAAAAGAAGTTTTAGTCATAAGAACAATCAAACTAGTTACTACTCAATTCAACTAATCTACAATTTCACACACAGAAATTTCAAAGACTAATCAATTCGATTCAATATCTCTTTCAATATTAAAAATTTGAGAGAAGAAAACACATAAAAAATTCACTGGAATTTCCAAAGAGTTTCAAGATTCTACTGCAAAATATTCCTCCTTGAGAGGTAAACACAATGTGCATAAATAGTTTTTACATGGGCACAACCTCATCTTGAATTAAAGCTACATGTAAATTTTAAAAATAAATTTTCTGAATGTAGACAAAAGTTATTACAAAATATGTCGAAATATTATAAATTTTTAAAAGTAATAAACTGCAAAAAAATAGCTTTTATCCTATTTCACTATGACTTTTGAGGAGCTTTCGAGGAGCTATTTTGTTGACTTTGGAATGCCAACACATATGCATGTTAGTCTTCATATATCCTTGTCAAATTTATAATTGGATCTCTAAACAAAGATTATCTTGGCTAATAATTTTGCATGGTTTGCCAACAAAGTGTTAAGTGTGTCGTTCATAGTTGTGGCATGCTCTATTCCTTCCTTGGTGTAGTTGACTAGATCAATCACTTTGGTGTTACCCCAACATTTGGTTTCCTGAGCCTTTCCCCTTAAATATATATTAAATTTAGCTATAGTAGGAGAACTCTCAACAGAATAATTCATCTTATCCTCTAAGGAAAATAGTGAAACTATTCCAACCTATTGAAATTGCTCAAAAATTATGTTGGTGGCATTGTCAATAGCATTGAGTATTGTGGTAATGTGATTCACTTCCTACAATGAAGTCCTCATATAACTATAAAACTTTGACATAGTCCTATGTCAAGTATATTCATTAGTTTCAAGTGGGCAAACATTTTTTTATGACTTTCCTCAAATTCCCCAACTTTATCTCCAACCTGGCTATGTGGTCAAGATATAATTTCATTTTCTATTGCCATAGATCACTCTTGACTTTTACTTGGAAATTATCAACTAGCCACTCGTAGAGTGTTTATAAAGCATTTTCTACCTCATCCGTTATGCTCTTTGGGACTGAACCTTTTGTCTGGGTTTCCAATCTTTGCAATTTCAACTTCATCCCTTGTACTCCCTCTTTAGCTATTTCTCCTCTATTGACCACCATAGATTGTGGGTCTTCAACAAATTCATTTGTTTCCACTAACCTAGTACCTCTCTTCCTTGTCAAAGTAAATATTTCTTTTTTAATTTCATATAATGTGGAAGTCTCCCCTTCGGTTATTTTCCTTTGGGTCACTCTCTTGATCTTCCCTATGTCTTGTTCAAACTCTAATTTAAACTCTAGCTAATCAACTATTATCATCTCTTTTATTTTGGCCTTAGCCAACTAAACACTCTTAATCTAGTTTTGATCTCTCTTTGACATAGAGATAACAGTGGCTATGGGTGGTGTGGCCAATGCAGGTGGGGATGAATGGAGTGGAGTGGACCTAAGAATGGGGATTTTAGGGTCAACCAAAATGAAGGTTATGGATGTAGTGGATGTAGGGGTCTATGTGGTAGGGATAAGAGGTGGAATTGGAAGAACATTGGTGACAACTGGAAGATCAGAGGTGGAAACTATTATTGGAAGAGTTGATTGTTAAGCTATGAGAGAGGAAAATTGGGCTTTGTCAAACATAATAGAAGGTAATTTCTCTTTCATTTTGGGTTATTTGAGATTTGATATTGAATGGGCAATGACACTGGGCAACCCAACCATGCCAGTGACTTTAGATGTGGGTAGTATTATTGGAATTATAACTCTTAGTGCCTCTTTTAGATAGACTTATTTATTAAATGTTGATGTTGTAACCAATAATGGAAGAGCTATTGTAACATTTCCAAGAAGAGGGGAAATTTATACCAAAGCGATAGGTTAAACTTTACTTTCCACATGTAACACAGACACTTGAGGGCATTATGTTAAAGTCCTGGGTGTTAATTGTCTCGTGTAGACTTTGGTAATTTGAACAATCTTCTTGGGAGTAGAAGAGGTTACAACTTCAGCTTAAAGACCCAGAAGAAGAGTGTCTATAAGGACGTCCTCAAGTGGAGGATTTAAAGGAAAAGGTGGAGTTAATACTGATTATTCCACAATAGATATAACAGGTGGATTATCCAAAAATTCATTTGAAGTATAAGAAAGACGAACTTGAATTGAAGGCAAAATAGGAGACTAAGTTACCTCTTGCATCAAAATAGTTATTTTAGAGGAATTCAAAAGAGGAAATTATTATACTACTTTCTTTTTGAGGTATGCATATGTGCTCGAAGAGTCATCATAAATTGCAAGTGCATCCGACCTTTAATCAACTTTTGGTGGTTCTCGAGGCTTTGGAGGTGAATATTTAATGCTTTCAGTTTGCATTTTCTTGTTCACATCATCATCTTCAACATCAGAAAAAACCCAATCATGGGGATGGGGATGGGGATTATATATTATCAATACTTTACCCCTCAGTGCTATGATGTGTGTTTTAACATTCCCTCTCAAGTCTCATTGCCATAGGTTATGGTTGTCTAAATTGAAAGAATAGCTATGAATTGTTACTGTGTGTAGTGTAGGGCACAACTTGAAAAATATTTTGCCAACCTAATATGGAAATGGAGGCCATGGTGCTTGTATCTTCTCTTTGCAGACTCACCCAACTCTATGGAGAATTTGGTAAGTAATCTCCTACTCTACCAATTTTTATGGGAGATATATCGGGATCCTGAAGAGAGATATATAGACTCTTTCAATCCCGATCACCGTGCAATATGGTTAATAACAATAAGTTCATATGCTAGTTATGGGTTCTTTGATATCCTCTAAAAGACTGGGCATTAGTATCTCATTGATTTCCTAATATACCAGTGGATTGAAGCATTCACAAATTTCCCAAATAAATCATCTAAACCCATGTTCATATAATTTAGAAAATTTTAGGTGCAAAATAGCCCCAAAAGCAGGGGTCCACTGTAGAAATTTGTCAAAAATGACTATAGCACATGTAGCATAGTCCAAGTATGACATCATGTAGAAATTTCTGCCATTCCTCACTCCCATCACTTGTTGCCTTAAACTAAATGAGATAGTTACCCCTAAGGCGGGGACCTAGTTATTGTTGATGATCATTGATAACAAGGACACCTAGAGCTTATTAATGTATGAAATATCAGCAGCCCCATATAATCTATTCATCAAATCTATTACCAATTCTAATGTTGGGCCTAAATAGTGTGATATGAATGTTACCAACATCCTCTTTGTTAACCCATCGATCAGGGTCCTCAAACCATTCTTTCAAGACCACTCTAAGATTATGGCTATCAAGCCATTCTGACACAACTGATTGATTATAGATGGATGTAGGCTAAGGTAGTTTATAATAACCTTCAATTACCAGGATAGCCAAGAATGCAATCTAGTTATTCTTTATGAAGGATAAAACTATGTCATTTAGTTCTTGAGTTCTACTATAAACACTATTGAAGGGCTTTGTATAAAGAAATATCTCAAGTTTTGTTGTTGCTTGGCAAGATGCTACTTTATGTATGGCTAGAAGCTCGTTTGAGTAATCATCATCGATAGAGGACATGATTTATTCTTCTAGTATAGGCCTCATCAAAAATGGCATTATTATGCCTAAGTCCTAAGACCAAGGCATCATGAATAAATAAGGTGTTTGTATACACTTGTGATATGCTAAAAGAGTACAAATAGGAAGATAATACTATGGGCTAAATCTTTTCACTATGTAAATGCCTTGTGATTTCATTATAAATCATATTTAGGATTTTTTGGTGCTCTTGGAAGGAACTATGGTCTCTGATAATCTCTTTGAGCTTTGAACAATGATCAGATAAATCATCTATCTTTTAATATTTTCCTTATAAGGATGGCTAGTTGAATTTTCTTGTTCATGTGTATTAAATTGGAAAGGTGGCCTTATTCATTTATTTGTAGATTTTTTTCCCATTATGTTTTTGATTTTACCTTTACTTTCATGGCTTTGTAAAATAATGAACTCAAACTATACATGTGTCCTATAAACACTACTTTATATCACTTCTAGCTCGCCATGGAGACTGTATACATCTCCTTTTGGGTTAGTCAAAGTGTGAGTGCCTCTGGGTCAAATATATGTCTTTCTATGCTTGGTTCGCACTCTCGTGGTTCTCAAACTTATCAAAAACACTTAATTTTATACTATAGCAAGGTCCTTGAAATGAGACACATTGCATTCTTTGGTTGGTTTGCATTCTCACAATTGTTAATCTTTATGCAATCCCCTAAGACTGTGAGGTGTGTGATGAATAGAGTAGTGATACATTTCTTCTCACCATTACTTAGTAGCCACACAGTTGTCAATTATCTTTGGACTTATTTTGAATGTGTGTGTTGTGCATGATAGTGAGATTGTTAAAATGCAGTATGTGGCATCTCTAGATTGGATCACTACTATATAGTTCTTAGAATTTAGTCCAATCCATTTCAATTGAGTGCTATGCAAAATGCAAGGTTTTGAGGATGCGAGGTGTTGCAGACATGACATATGGCTTCTCAGACTAACTTAAGCTTCTCAGAACTCAAATACTTGCAAATTGAATGTGTGGGAGATGTGAGGATGCATGGTGGTAACATGTGGCCTTATCAATAGGGTACGTGTCACTTTCTAAATAGTTTGTAACCACATAGTTGAAAAACTTAGCGCAAAGATGTGTGAGCATTATGAGGTGTGTATCAAATGAAACTATGACACTTGGCATGATTTGATAGGTATGTAGTCACACAATCTCAAAATATAGTGCATAGATGTGCGAAGAATGCATAGTGCATGAAAAACCTACATGATAATTAAATTAAAAGTTGGTTCCAAATATATATATTTCAACTAAGTGAAATATCACTTAATACAATGAAATAATGTCAAAAAAAAATTAAATATCTATTATAAAGCCTTTGAGTCTCGTAGTGTGATCTAGTTCAAATAGTGTGAGAATGTGCCAAAAATAAAGTGAACCATTGTCAAAATATGCATAGATAATCCCTTGAAAACCTGATTTACCTGCAAGTATCAAACTCAAAATTGTTCATGAGATAACTATTTGTATACATCAAAATAAATTCCAAGTTATCAAGGACTATTCGATTCTAGGACCAAAGCTTCCAATAGTCTTACTCAATCCTAAGTGTCTACAAGTTTATTCTTATAGATGTGGGTCCCTATTCAAAAACAAATGGGGATGTGTTGGTTAAAACACACACACACACATATACATGCAACAAAAACACCATACTGGTTGAGTAGAAAAAAATTAATAGGTCATAAAATGATTCAAATAGAGAACAATATTTGAACAAAAGATGAGCCACTTCGAGGGAGCAACCTCCACAACATTACAATAGAAACAAAAGTCACAATATGATAATCTAAAACTAGCCAATAACTCTTATCATTTCATAATTATACTAAGGAGATACATTGGGCTGACCATACCACCAATATGAAGTTATATAAATTATCATGTCATTTAATTAAAGGTTATTTTAGCCACAGATAAATGACACATATCCCAATGCATGTTATATGGTAAGGACATAACATGCTCTTCCCTTTCAAACCAACATTATCCTCAATGTGAAGGATTGTTGGATGCTTTTTCAGGAATTTTTCAACCTCCCATGTTGTACATGCTCACTAACCATATCCTTCCACTTGATTAGATATTATGTAATCACCTTCTTCCTCAACCTCTTAGTTCGTGTCTGAAGTATTTATTCAAGTTCCAAAATTATTTTTCCCTCTTCATGAAGCTCTTTAACTCTTTGTGGGTTGAAAATCTTTATCTAATGACCTTCTTCAAGTAGGAAACATGGAATACTAGATGTATTTTTTCTGACTGAAATAACTTATGGTGGTGTTAAGTGTGTTCTTTGGATGCTCAAACCGGTGTTGTGCCTTCAATGATGAGATGATGAATGGTAGCTTGTAACCGTAAAATCCCTAAATAAAAACATTTTATAATAAATATCTCTTTTAGGCAGAAAGTCTTTCATATCCCCAAAAACTACTAAGTGCTCATGTTTTAATCATTTTTTACATAAAACTATTACTATAGCAATTTTTCGTCACACTAATACTATAGTGCATCTTCAACTCCTTTGTAAAAATTAACCAAGTGACGTTGGAAGCCTACTCCTTATTTTGAGCACACAACCATAGATACCAGATAATTTTTTTAAGTTCTAGATATAAGGATGCCATGGTAACCTTTTGTCTACATGGGATCTGATGTAGAACAAAAAAATACCCATTTGGTTAATCTAGTTGAGCAGACCCTTTCCTCTAAGCTTATGCATGGCCACCTTCACTAGTAAGTTTTAAGGTTTACAATCAGTGTTCACCATCAGATGAGGCTAGTAACATTTGGATCAAGACTAGGTTATCCCATAGATCCACCTTAAGTCAGTTGTGAGACTAACAAATTGACATAAGTCATAAGTCTATCTAATTTCTTACTGATACTAGTCGTATCTCATTTCGTTTCATTATTCATATTATCTATTTCATTACGTATAGTATCCCCTAGATAGATCACTTGGTCATCTAACAAAGAAAATGTCATAGTATAAATTCCACTAATACAAACTCAAACTCTATCTCCTCTTTGTTAGGATTTTTCCCTGGTGTGTATGAATTCTTTCCACAGCCTTTAGTTTGTTGCCCTATCATGTTGAGGCTTGATAATGCAAATTTTATTTTGACTTAAGTTTTCCCAACCATTTTCAGACTTAGGTTAGACTCAAATCCAAACCTTTAACTAACATACACCCTATAGATTTTTACAAGCTTTCAAAAAATGTAAGTAAATCATACTAATTCCTAAAATTATGGCCTATAAAACAAATTTATGAAAACCCCTAAAATTGTAATAATGCCCACAAAAATGACAATAGAAGTCTAAAATGTTTAATGTATCTTTCCTAATTGAATCTCCCAATTCATTAAAATACTTGCACAAATTTTGACAATGGTTTGTAAGACAAATGATTCCTCAAAATTAGGGGTTCGACCACACTTTTGCCCAAATAGAATCTGTAATACCACTTTTAATGAAATCAATATAACCTTGAGTGGAATAATAGCAATAGATCACAATGTGATGGAAATATATTAGTATATTTGAATAAATGATGAGCACTTCAAGGGCAAAACCTCCACAACTTTACAACAAAAAAGTAATTCACAATATGATGATCTAATAATAATGACTACCTCCTATATACCCTACTTGTGATAAGGAGACACCCTAGGATGATCCTACTAAGAATGTAAATCTATAGAAATGATAAGATTATTTAATTAAAGTTTACACTAGCCACAATTCAACCATACATATTCTAATACACATTATATGCTAAGGGCATAGCAAGGCTTTTCTCCAAAACATGCATTGAGTTCTGAAGGAATTCGTAGGTTAACAAAATAAACACCTCTTCTTGTTTCATCTTGATTTATCCCCTTGGATTTCTTCTTTGTTTCCTCATGTTTTCTCCCTTAGGCTTGTTTCTTGCTTGAATGAGCTATACGTGCTTCTTCTTTCTTACAGTCTTTGGTGTCCTCATTGCTTGGTCCATTCTTCTAAAGAATCAAAAATTGGAAAAACATTAAAATTAAAAAAAAATTATCTTCATCAATATATATATATATATATATATATATATATATATATATATATATATAATGAGCATAGTTTTACATATTCATCATTGTGCACATGTTTCTCATGTTATCTTATGAGATAGATGCAAGATACATAGGTTACATATAATTATTTATCTACAGATGCTTAGCAACTTCATGATATCCACACCCAGGGGAAATCTCACATTGAGGCATGCATATTGGGGGCATATTTTAAGTGGATCTTTGGTTCTATCCTTCATGATTTTTATTTTTCATATAGAGATTTATATTTTTGCTTGTACATATCCTTATCTGGCTTAAATACTGCATATTATGTTACATGGATACATTGAATTTTCTCTTACATTCCTCACGATTTCTCGATTACTTGCATGTGTGTGTTTATACTTACGTGTGCTTCCACATATTTTTTTTCATGTATTATCCAACATTATCCATAAAGGATTCTCCATTTGTCATGTTTAAGTGATGGATTTCTTGTGTTTTACATTGATTGCTCAATGGTTACATTTACTAGGTGTGGTTGCATGATTGTTTGTGATTACATTGCATATACTATGTGATGTCATATGTTGGTTATATGATTCATATCATGTGCACTATTAATTGTGGTATATTATGTTTGTTTCCTACATTTTCATGGTCTCTATCATGCATCTAATAGGTCATACTATAATTGTGTGTGTAATTCATTACTACACCGTGCCCTCCAAGTGATGCATTGATACATTGGGGCATATCATTTGTTCCTCTCTGTGATTACTTTATAGCATATCATTTCTCTCTCCTTGAGCTCATCACCTATATATTTTCATGTGGACAATTCAATTTAATGTGGGTGATTTTCTCATCGAGATGATCATTTTAGCTGGTATTTTAATTTTTTGAAAAAAAATTACATACAAGTTTTTTTGCCTGCAATCCTAAAAACACTTTCGTAAATTTGGTTTTGCCCATAGGCCAATTGCACCATTATGATTTTCTCATCAAGACGATCATTTTAACGTGTATTTTCAAAAACATCTTTTTTGAATTTTTAGCATTCAATTTTTGGGCTATTTGATATGCTCCTTAGCAAGGAACTCTACTGCATTGCAATGAATAAAGAAGTTGCATCTTTAAATCTTGTCAAATGGCAAAAATGGTAAAACAATCCTGACAAAGCTAGAGGCATCATTGGTTAACCAGTATCCCCTGAGTTGAAATTTAATCATCTTGGAACCTTGTAATGTTTGGAGTACCTTAGAAGATCTTTTTGGAAAACATAATAAATTGAGGGCATACCAACTATAAAATGAGCTTATTGCTCTTAATCTAGACAACTATCCTCACATTGAAGACTTTTTTCACTTGACTGTTTGAGGCTTCTACTCATTGAGACTAGTGCAACCAAGACACATGAAAAACTCATTATGACTTTTTTTCCAAATTAGGTCGTCCTTACTTAGTTTTTGTTTCAAACTAATATACACATCAAAGCTCTATGGAATCTTCATATATGGCACCGACTTTTGACAAGTTCTATGAGCAACTTTAGAGAGAACATGACACATAATTTTTTATTGGGGAAATCCAACCTCAAGGTACTAAGCAATAGGCATTAGTGGTTAGTGATACTAACATGACATCATAACCCAAACATGGCAAAGCAAAGGTCTTGCCAAGAAAAAATGGAAAGCAAAACATAAGCTCAAGGGTGATCCATCAACTCAACAAAATGCTTCCCCAAGGCAAAATAAAAGCAAATGGAAATAAATGCCAATGTTGACCAAAAGTGTTGTAATTGGTGTAACAAACCAAGCCATGTTGAACAACAATGTTTCAATAAAATGACATACTTACAAGCAAAGATGGAAAAAATGTAGTTTTCCCTCCCAAGACAGGATCAAAACTTTCTACATCAATAGGATCCGCTATGACTAAATACATTTTGGATTCAGAAGCCTCTCACTATATGGCACACGATGGCTCCCTGTTTGAAAATATTGACCAATGCCACACAACTCAAAGTTTTGTGGGTAACTCTAATCCTCTAATTGTTAAGGATGAAGGGATAGTTGAAATATAAAATTGTGAATTAAACAACGTTTTCCACATTCCAAGCTTGTTTTCAAACCTCCTCTCTATATATTAAATCACGCATTCAATTGAAAGTAAAACCATTGAGTTTACACCTAGCAATGCTGTCATCCAAAATATCAAACATCAATCCACTATTGTAGTCACGAACAAGGTTGATCATCCACAACGATTGTAAAAATTTGATAACTTTATGTTCATTCAACCTTCACAAGTCATGATTGCACATGTTAATGACTTGAATAAACTTTGGCATGGGAGTTTTGGTCACCTCAACTACTGCTCATTGCAGGACCTCAATAAGAATCAGATGGTTATTAGTTTGCCATAAGTTTCTTATAAAGATGGTGTTTTTCAAGGTTGTGCACTTACAAAACAACATAGGGATCCATTTTATAAAGGCAACCCCTTGAGGGTAAGTGACATATTATAGTTAGTTCACAATGATATTATGTCCTTTCTCAATGTATATTTTCAAAAACATAAATACGTGCTTACATTCATTGATGAATTCTCTTATATAACTTGGGTCTACTTTGTGAAAAATAAAAGCTAAGTCTTTGATCACTTCAAAATTTTCAAGGCCCTTGTTGAAAACCTATAAGAGAGAAAAATTCAATATCTCAAAATAGATAATGAAGAGGAATTTGTCAACAATCATATGATTAGCTTATGTGAATAGGTAGGCATTAAAATTCATCTTATTGTACCTTACAACCCTCTATAAAATGGTGTAGCAAAGCCCAAAAACTGCACACTAAAGGAAATGGATAATTACATGGTACCTTCCAAAGCCTTGCCTCCATAGTATTGGTTTGAGAAAATTTAATGTGCAACATATATCTAAAATCGCACTCCCCACTCTACAGTGCAAAATATGACTCCCAAATAAAAATGGTTTGGTGTCAAGCCTGATGTTTTTGATTTCTAAGTTTTTAGATGTAATGTATGGGCACACATTTTAGATGAAAAATGCAAAGCAATAGAAATGAAGGACCATATTTGTTAGCTACTATGAAGATGTAAAGGCATATCATCTTCATGTTTTAGGCACCACTAAAGTGGTTTACCAGCAGGATGTGTTATTTGACGAATAATCCCAGGATTTTATGCCAACATCTCCCATTACTCCATTATCTTCTATCAAGTTGGACACAACTTCTAAGGTCTCTTATAAAGAATAAAATAATTTTGATGACTCGCATTCTGAGTGTTACTATAATTATAATGATGAGCAATAGGGAGGATAGTTGGCATCTCCACCAATGCCAGAAGTCATTTAGAATGCACCTACAAAACCAACATAACCTCTACCAAAATGGGTTTGCAAAGTTCAAAATGAGATTGGTGCATTGCAAAGGAATCCAAGAGATCCAAGCATCACAAGATCATAACATCCATATGGTGTTGCACACAAGATCCAAAGACTTATCATCAAGCCTCTAAACATCCTGAATGGCAAATAGCTATGGTAATAGAACTTCTTTTTCTAATGAAATACAAAACTTGGGACTTGATTCCACTTCCCAAAGGAAGAAAACTAGTGAGGTTCAAATGAATGTACCATGATAATTAAGAATAAAACCTAGGACTTAGTTCCACTTCCCAAAGGAAAAAAACTAGCGAGGTGCAAGTGGGTATACCACACTAAGTATATAACAAATGGGTCCATTAATAGATATAAATACTAACTAGTAGAAAATATTTTTTCACAAGTTGAAGGTGTTAATTACCGTGAAACCTTTGCTCTAGATGACAAGATGAATTCCATTAGGCTATTACTATCCTTGGCTGCAACACAGGTATGAAAAGTCCATTAGATGGACATCAAAAGTGTCTTCTTGCATAAAGACTTGCAAGAATAAATCTACATGTCTCAACCTCTTGGGTCCATAAGCAATGAGAAATCTAACTTTGTGCATAGATTAAAAAAATCCTTTTATAATTTGAAATAGGGTTCTCAAGCTTAGTATCAAAATATCATCACATTCTTAATAAACTCTAGATTTACACGGATTCCCTCTGACCCCACAATCTACACCAAGAAAATAGATGGGAAACTCCCAATTTTGGTCATCTATGTCAATGACTTAATTATAACATGGAGTTCCACCAAGAAAATTCATGATTTGAAAGCTTGAATAATGAAGTTTTTTGACATGATTGATTTGGGCTTGTTTAATTTTTTGCTTGGTATTAAGATTTCACAATCTAAAAAAGGAATCATTGTTAATCAATCCAAGTATGCTCAATACATACTCAATCCCTTCAGCGTGAAAGATTTCAAGTCCGCATCGACTCCTTATCAATCTAGAGTAAAGGTTTCCACCAAGTGTTCTTCTTGTTCAATTGATGGTACACTCTACAAGGAATTGGTGAGAAGTCTTTTATACTTGATTTTTTGTGAACTTGGTATCTCACTACTATCAAGACCCCCATGGAATCCATTAGAAAGATAGAAAATGTATTCTAAGGTATCATTGTGGTACTACTATGGGATTGAGTACAAGTTAGGTAGAAAAGCTTCAATTTATGATTACACTTATGATGGGAACAAAATAGTTGTTGACTATACATACAATTTCTAGCTTAGAGATTTAGACAATCGTAAGGCAACCATATAATACATTTATTGTCTTGGGGAAAGTCCCATGACTTAGTCCTATAAAATGCAGACTACTACTATTTTGTCTATTATGTAATTCGAGTATGATAGAGTTGTTATCGGCCAGAGTCAATTTAGATTCAATGCTTGCTTTCAAAATTTGGACTTCCACAAACCCAACCCACACCGCATTGTTATGATAATTAGAGTGTAATCCACATTTCTCACAACCTAGCAGAGCACTAATGCATAAAGCACATTGATATTCACATGCATTATATTCAGTAATTGTACAGGACAAGGTCATTGATCTTAAGTTTTACCAAATAGATTATTAGGTTGCAAATATATTCATAATACCCTTGCTTGAGCCCTAATTTTTTCAAGGGAGGTAACTTTGGGAGTGAAGGAAGATGTTGTCAAAAGGGATAATTTAGTGATTCCTCTATCCTTCCCTTCAAACCACATATTAAGAAAGGATGTTATTATATTTAATTACTCGTATACTTTTTGTATGGTTCTAAGATGCACTTGTGTTATTTGTTTGTAATTTGTGGGTATGAATTAATTGGTGCATACTTATCCATAACTTATTATTATATAAAAATAACAATTAAGTGAATACTTAATTGGCATATGCTAATAATTGTTTGGTCTTATTCCTTTTGTAACTACTCTCCAAAACCTTAACCATAACCCTAGCCTCCTCTCTTATTTATTTAAGAACATAGTGAAGGAAGGTGTTGTCAAGGGAGATAATTTAGTGATTCCTCTATCCTTCCCTTCATCAAACCACATATTAAGTAAGGATGTTATTATATTTTATCACTCATATACTTTTTGTATAGTTCTAAGATGCACTCATATTATTTGTTTGTAATTTGTGGGTATGCATTAATTGGTGCATACTTATCCATAAATTATTATTATATAAGAATAACAATTAAGTGAATACTTAATTGGCATTTACTAATAATTGTTTGGTCTTATTCCATTTGTAACTACTCTCCAAAACCTGAACCATAACCCTAGCCTCCTCTCTTATTTATATAAGAACATAGAGGGATAGTGGATGAGTCATTTATGGATGACAGTTATTATTATACTGGCAACATTAGGCCAATGCTCTTAATCAAAAGAGGTAACTATGTTACTTAGGTGAATGTATGTTACTTTGTATCTAAAATTTCATAGATTTGTTACGCAAGGATTATGAGTGTTTGACTTATGGTAGCTAACTCGATTCTAGATCCCATCTAATAATTTAATATGTATGATAGTAATACATGGTGATTGGGATGGCATCAAAGAAGATATTATAAATGGAGGATAGGCTGACTAATACTAGCTACGCTACCCCTAGTGGTGGCATCTTGGGTCACATAAGGTAAAGAGTGTGGAGAGAAGTGGAGAATTGAGAAAGACTCAAATCCTTGTTTCTTGTCCAACCAAAATATTTCCTCCATAAATAAAGATCCAAAAATCTTAAAAGTTCCAAAAAACTTAAACTAAAAAGTGAAGTCTTTACAAACTCAATGCAAAAGGAATAATAAAATAACATAATAGCTAAAAAGAATGAAACCCTAAATAAATTCCCCTCTGTAATCTCCTTAGTATAGGAGCTACATGTTCCTAGGTGCTCTCATACATCCACATGACTTTCTACCCTGCAACTAACAACTCTCATGTCTACAAATACCTCCCATTTTTCTATAGAGGAGGAATAAATTAGATATTTATATAAAATCTAAGCTTAAACCTAGAAATAATTTTATTGACTAAGAATCCTCATACTTGCTTCTAATTGGTCATGTGAATTTCTTATTTACCGATTTGCTTACAAAACATGTTTTTGTCTAATTTTTAAATAACCAAAATATGAAAAACTAAAAATATTTCTAATTTAGGCTAAAAACACTAACATAAGTAAATTAAAAACATAATTAAATAAAGAATTACACAAATACACCCTTATGTTCAAGTTAGGGAAAAAAAATTAAATAGGGACTCAAAATTTTGGAAATTCAATCAAAATTTGAGATAACACTTATGGATGAAAGCATAATAACATGGATCACATATAAAAAAATAGTTAATGATGCAAACTACAACATGTAGTGAAATTACTTAGATAGATCAAGACAGTTGACAAAAATAGCTATAAATGTAAACAAGAGTAGATTAAAAGCAATATAGTGCAATAATGAGAACATCGTAAGAAGATTCACAATAATAATTGATAGCAGAGTAGAATACTTAATAAATAAAACTGAGCCACTTCGAGAAGACAATCTCCACAACCATACAATAAGAATAGAATTCATAATATGATCCTTAAGTACTAACCACTACCTCCTATACATACCCTAATTAGACTATGATTACACCATAGGCCAACCCTATTAATAATATGAGAACATAGGTAAATGTGACAAGATAAGATAAAAGTTGATACAAGCCACAAATTAGTCACACATATCCCTAGACACACTACATGTTAAAGACATAGCATGCCCCTCCCATTTAAAAGAATATTCCCTCTACGTTTAATGACTTTGTATGTTGTTGCAGGTATCTTTTATCCTCGCATGTTTCATCCTCGCTCATCACATTCTTCTACTTGATCAAATACTCCTTAATCTCCCTATTCATAGCCTTTTAGTGCATGTCTAAAAAATCTTTGTAGGTTCTAAAATGACTTTGCCTTCATCCAGTTCTAGTAATTGTAGAAACTAAAATTTAACCAATAATGCTTAACAATGCTTCTTCTTGACACCTTTACCTTGTTTGGCCAATTCACCATTACGATAACTTGAAATCTCTAAGAAAGTCTTCAAAGCCTCGTAAATACTAAAAAAATATTCTAGAGTTCCCTATTTTATCCCTATTCATATCTATTTAGAAAATACTTCATTATCACTTATTTTAGAAGCTTCTAACCTTTCAGGGCAAATGCACACTAGGTAGACAGGAGCACACTATTTACGTGTCTAGTAGTGCAGACTTGTCTCCCGCACTCTAACAACTATATTTTTCAAATGACACTCTTCTTAATGGTTTTCTCGTATATATCAATAGGTCAGTTATCAAAAACATTTGAAATATGCCCCTATAAAAGCACTTCAAGGGTCACACTTGAAGGGACCTAGTAATCACTTACGAAGCATCTCTCTTTCTAATTTTAAAAGCATCTATTTTCTGCACAAAGATCTCTATTATATTTTTATTGCAATTTTATAGTCCTTACCCAAGTCCAACATTGTTTATTATAAGTTGAGAGCATCATTTATCAAGCATTCTAATCAAACTTATTAGTTGTGTTTGTATGATCTTCCATAAAAGGAGAATTAAATTAGCCTGAGGCCCTTTAGGATATGTAGGCAACACTTAGTCAATAAGGGATTTTTTGATGATAACTTGACCGTTCCCATTCCCCATTTTCCCATTTTTCACATTTGATCTTCTTTAATGTGCTTATGAAAGACCAAGGTTTCTATTTTAAAAGTATTTTGTGATCAATTCAAGCTCTAAATAGAAACATATCACATTCAGTCGCAGGAGAACAAACACAAATTTTTAGATCCAACACATAATCTTAAGCAGGTGAAAACACACTACACTCTTGTCTACCTCCTAAAGACTTGTCCCAGTAGATAGTGAACCACTATTTTCTGATGCATGTGTTTGTAGGTTTTTTAATACGGTCATAATGTATACAAAGTCAATACAGTCAGAAATAAATCAGTTGCAAGGTCAATTCTTCAACCCTATCCCTAATTTTTATTTTTAACAATTTATAATTTCTGTAAATTATGTAGATCTACGTATTTTAATATACTTTTCTTATATATCATCCTAGATCAAATTTCAATAGTTTACATTTCCAATTATAGTTAATTGTAATTCATAATGAATTTTAGTGTAAACATTATAGTGAACCCACTTTAGTTCAAACATTGTTTGTTGCTTGTTGACTTTTGACTTAAGGTTTCAATTTAATTTTATAAATTCCTAACACTGAAAGAATATAACCCTCAAACATTTGATAATATTTGTAACATAACGATTCAACTTTTTCAACCTTGGAGTAATCTGACACTGAAATAGTTTATCATCACCTCGGATAGATACTGACATAGAGGCTCTTTCATTCGACTTCATATTGAATTTTGTTGTTTTATAAACCGTGATTTAGTAGTTTTAAAACTACTTAGCTATTGTTATGAAGGGCAACGTGAAATTTTATTTATAAACATCATGACATGAGGGGTTTTACTCCAATAATCGTAGCCATAGTACAAATCTAAACACAGACTTTAATTTCCACCTACCTCACGGTATATCACAAATACTTAGGATCCCCTTATTTAAACTAATAGGAAGCAACTTTTATCCACTTGAGTTATGGTGCACCCAAAATGAATGTATCCCACAGAAAGTTACTCTCAATTTATTCTCAAAACTAAGGTTACTATGCTACAAGCATGGTTCTACCTCTGTATTTAGTGCTCTAAAATATTAGACCAACACTAATAAATGAACTAGCAAGTAGATTTGAGAGCCTACAAATCATTCAAACTCTTGCCTAAATCACCCTTTATCCCTAATTTTTGTTTTCATTGTCTCCTTGGCTAGTAGCTTTGCTTGATTTATCTTGTATTCATAATCATTCATTTTGTGACTTTGTATTACATTGTATGTCTCTCAAGTGTAGTGATAGATTAAGTGGTACTCTTTTTTCATATATAGAGTTCCCTTTGGTTTCTTCTACAATGGTAAGTCATAATGAAAATAAATTTTACATTGAAACTAATAATAATATCACTCAAGAAGAAAATGATAATGAGGTTGAGACAAACAATAATACAAATGAACTTAATGAAGTATATAAAAGTAAGTGAAAGAATTATCTATATTTTGTCAAGGACTCCAAGCATACTCTCATGAGGTAAATAACATCACCAGCAATCTTCTTGAATCTAACATTGAACATCAAGCTAACTTAGCCTCCTCTCATGTTTTTACCTTTCGTATTCTAAAGCCCCTTACTTTCAATGTTGTTACTTCTACCATTGACTCTATCCCTATTTTTTCACCCTTGGTCACCTCTGCCCCTTTATCTCTTGATTTAGGAGGATCTCCTACTTTCCCTCAGTTATCCATGCCTATGCCTACTTATTCTACCTACATCCCTCTAATCACTACAACCAATGCTTCTCTTGAGCAAGCCTTTCTTCTCTTGCAAGCTAAACTAGTTAATATTGATCAAACCATTTCTCATGTTAGCCTTTCCTTAGATTCTTTTCCCTTATTGCATAGCCCTTTGGCTCCTCAAATTTCATCCTATCATCTTCCAATTAGTTTTGTGGCTCCTAAGATTCCTCTTTATGAAGGCAAAGTGATCCAGAATAACATTTGTGTATTTTTTGTGCGGTTTGTCTACATTTTGCAGATAATGACAAATTGTTAACCAATCTCTTTCCATAAAGTTGTAGATACTATAACTGAATATTTATAGCATCTCAATCTTATACATTTAATAAATATCAATCATGGCTCTACCCTTCAGTTCTAGACTATCCTGCTGCTGAAAGACTTGTATTCGCCATCTCACTATGCTTAAATGCTTTTCTCTTAGTCTGATCCATATCATTTTGATGACTCAAGTTTCTTGCACTACACAAAGCTTAAAACCTGATAAACACCATTCACTATCAGTTTCAGATCTATCCCTGTATTTTATCCTTTTGGACATAACCAACCATAAAGGGACACTCCTATTCATGATAATGTCCAAATTCTTATCTAATGTCCAGTTGTAAAAAGTCTTTCACATTGTAAATGATTCAAAACCTATGGGTCGACTTATTTGTCTTATTCAATCCTAACGTGAGATATTTTAAAAAGGTGGTATTAATACAAGTTTAAGCCTTCTCATTCATTTTCTAGTAAATACCAAGCAAACACATACTAAATATAAATCAATCAACTGTGTAACCGATATATTATGCACTATTCATCTCTATTTTTATATAAATCATAAGAACAATCATATTATAAGTCTAAAGCATAAAGAGTATCTCGTGAGTAATATTTGTCAAATTACAGACTATATCACAAAATGCATCATCATATAGTGTATTGCACCCTTGTGCACACATACTTTCTAACATAAGGGAGAAATACGTAAGTCTGAGGCCCTCCTTGACGTATTAGTTATGTAGGTAGTGCCCATTGATAGAAGGGTCTTTGGGACAGTTTGACACTAGGATTCCATTAACCCATTTTAAACAATCTTATTCCAAGGCTAAATAAGTGTGACGAGATAAGGTTTGATCAATCAATGAAGAGCAGCCACCTACATCCCAAATCTGAATACATCAACAGAAAGGTGATAGAAAATCCAAAATAATGAAGTTGGTCCCACCCAGATGCGGTCATTATTTTGTACTAGACACCTGTATCATAGTCAGACACTAGAATCGATGGTAGTGTCCAGATCTGAAAGTATTGTCCATGGATATAAAAATATAATTTCTAAAACATGACGAGTGATCTAAAATATTGGTCTTGCACAATTTACACCTCTTTTCAGTCAAAATCTCTTTCTGTATACTAAACCCAGTTAAGTATCATCTCTTTAGTATTGTAATCAATTGAACATCTTTCAAATCAAGTATTTTATATATTTAGCATATCTTACTATTATAATTCATAATATTCATTTCTCTGAGTTTATAATTAATTGGTCTGATATAGATTAGTTTATCACCCTTGTGCTTGAACTACTTTTATATTTTTAACCAGATACCCACTTCCTTTCAAATTTAAGCTTAAACATTTGGTGAACTTGACCTATGAATACTCATATAAAACCATTATTTTTCATATGGTTGTGTAGATTCTTAGGGTTTCATATTTTATTTTTGAGCTATCTCATTTTTTATTTTACCAAAAATAAAATAAAGGTGTTTTTTTAAGATCAGCATAAGCTTTGAGTAAGAAGAGGTATATATTCATAAAGTCATCCATATTGAGCAAGAATAATTTCAAATCTTGCCAAGTGAACAAAAGCAAGCATGTTGGACCCATTTCATTGAGAAACATACTCTTCCAGGTTGTAATAGTCACCATCCCACTCCCATCACTCGTCAACGACCTATGTTGGGTTCTACAATCCATACTATTAATAACCAAAAGGGTAGGTCATCACATCATGGTCAATATGTTCCTATCCTTATCAAAACAAATGTGGATACAAATGAGTAGAATCTTCCTTTATTTAATCATGCAATTTTTTGCAAAGTTCACAAGGATATAATGATGACCTTGCAAACATCAACCATGGAAATATTCCTCCATGCAAAACACTACAATGATCTAAAGTTCGTGTTAGGGTGTGGAGCTAAAAGCTTCACCTTGTTGCAAACAGAAGGAGGAGGTTTCTGAAAGTAAGCAGTCTCCGGCGTCGGCAGGCCACTGCCGACGTCGGTCAGGGGACGCAGAAGGGAAATCGACATTTGCAGATGATCGGCTTGCGTCGGTCACCTCCAGGAGGGCAGGGACCGACGTCGGTCACCTGAAGCGGTCAGAACTGCTTTGATAGTCAGTTAAGTGAACGCAGTTTATAAAGTTCGAGTTTTCTAATTTTAGTGTATGCATGAGATCTATATGAGAGACTCATGCTGTATTGTTAAGTGGAGAATTTGGGAAGAGCTATGTGAAGCTTGGAGAGTTCTTCATATGGAATCAAGTAGGATTCCCCATGTGTGTTTAAGTTTCATCAACAGGGGTGTATTCATGCGAGGTTCCATCAGCGGGGAAGCTAGATCCAATGACAGCAATACATCAGCAGGATCATGGAGAGATCTACTTGGAGTACGATTGTGTACTCGATTCCACAGATGTGCAATGAGGTGAACAACAAGCTGTGTGATGACCTATATTACTCTGGAGGGAAGTTTACTTAAGCCCACATGTAGTGCCACCTCTTTGTTGTAGATAACCAAGATTGAATCATAATTGTATATTGCCTCTCATGTTCTGTGTGTTTTCTCATTGATATTTGTTCTTCTGGATTGCATGTTTAGTTGCTTATACATTGGTTAATCATATGTGCTCTTAAATCTGACAAGTTGTGTCAGGGCTTTGGGGTGTTTCGGTCCCAAGTTCGTACATTTCAAAATAAGGTACTCATAGTGCATGATAAGAACTCAAACTTTTTATCTTTTGATCATGAAACTTTTTTCAAGATTCATAAAGGTATCATGGCTTCCTTGCAACTCCCAACAAATGCACAATTATCAAAATCTCTCACACTTCCAAATAATACATACTTACCAAATATTCCAAAGCTATTATATGGTATACCATTACCAAAGTTTTCAAATGAGATACCATTACCAAGTATGTCGGAACTTTTACACGACAAACCTTTACCAACGGTTTCTAAATTTCCAAAAGATGCACCATCTCCAAAACTTCCAAAATTTTAAATTAAAAATAAATTACTAGAAATTTCAAATGTTTTAAGTGATGCAAAGCTCAAACAAAATGTTCATAATGATGAGACATCTATTGTTCCTATGTTTCAAATAAATGATGAATTGCACCCAATGATTACATCTTTGCAAACTTCAATAATTCCTACTACTTATGTCTATGATAAGTACTATAGGAGAACTCCAAATACAAGTTTCAATTCTCAAAGTATAAATGTCATCTTACAATGCTACTATTAGTGATAGCATTATCCAAAGTCAACCTCTTGTAAAATGTGTATTTGAATATCCTTACCATAAGAGTTTATCAAGCCAACAATGCCTTCATTTTTTGGCCATGAAGAGCCTTTCTAACATATAATTCAATATGTACATTCTTTTAGAGATTAGGCTAAAGATGGCCGATTATTGTTAAAAACATTTCATATGAGCCTTGCAGATGAAGCTTGTGATTGATTCTATAGTTTAACAAATGGTTCCTTAACTACATTCAAGTAACTAGAGGATGTTTTCTGCTCGACCTTTAATACATGCAATGTGCCAAAATTTACATTGGGCATTTTTAAAACTTCACACAACATGATGATGAATTCCTTTAAGATTATGCTATTCGATTTAAAAATGCATCATATGCCTCAGCATATCGACCTTCAAATTTTGAACTACAATTCCTATTTAGTATATGTTTCTTTCCTCCACTAAAGGAAGGGCATTACATAAATGTTAAACCTAATTTACCCACCTATACATGGATGTACATGGATATGCTTGCTTCCTACTCAAAAATAACAAAAATTTAAATCTATCTCCTACACAGTACAAACGCTTTGTTCATGATACATATGATGGGAATGAATTACCAAGTGAATATCATGAACAAACATGTGGCATTCAAAATCTCTATATGAAAACTTCACAAAATTTATTCAATATGGGACCAATGCAAAATGGACATACTTCGCAAACACTCCCAAATTTACCAAGCAAGAAGCATCCTTGCCAAAAGGATTTAATAATCACATTATTCATGAATGGAGCTTATTTTCACCATAACCATGTTGATCCTGTATAAGAAGTAACTTTTTGTAATGAAAGACATTAGGTAAAACCAAGTTATACGATCAAGGACTTACATTATAAAGGAATTTGGAAAAACTCATTGGGATACACAATATTTCCAATTGCTTGTGGACAATGTGTCATCCAAACAAATCTATGGGTCATGCCACATACAACTCAACACAACTTTACATTGGGTTCATTTTGGCTATACCAAATGGAGCCTAAAATAAATCAAAACCAACAAGGTATTTCATTCTCCTGCAAGGGAAGATTGGTTCTCATACCAGAAAATTGTGATGGTAATTTTACTAAGAAAATAAGGAGAGAAGAGGAGGATGCTATGAACCTTTTTCACTCAAAACACTCCAATCGTAACAAACTTGATCCATTCGATGCACATTAAGCAAAACATTCCAAACATATAAAAAAAATTAAAATTCCAAAAATACAAAAACATTCAAATAATTCAAAAATACAAAAATATTCAACATTTCCAGCTTTTATTAGCTCCTCGACATCTATGTTGTTTGCTTTATGTTAATAGATAGCATATCATTTCATTCTTATATACACATGTTTCATGCATCTTTGAGTGTAATACAGGCATACTCAGATCACATGATCTATGCATTTCCATATGTTGGAAATCTCCTCTACCTGCATCATATAGTACTTTGGGGGTATCTGCTTTATTTGATCACAATTGATATAGGTTGCATACCCTTTATGATCATTTCCACATTATCATGTTTGAGTTTGTATATTAGTGCTTACACCTGTCTATGTCCCTGCTCATATCTTTCATAATGTACTTGATATGCTATACTACATAATGTTTTTGCTCACACACACACACACACACACACAGACATGAGTAGTATAATATGCTTATGTTGTTTGCTTATGCTTCATCTATTTTTCACTTCCTTAATAGTATTTAATTACTTATTATTGTCTTGCTTGTGGAAAATTTGAATATGTTCCTTACCTATTGGCCCATGTGTCATTGTATGTTTATTGGACATTTGAATATGTCATTGTATGTGGATTAGACATTTAAAATGTCATCTATTTCAATTTTGTGGCATTTTAACACGCCCTTTGTATGCAGTCTCATTGGACCTGTAGACACCAAAATCGTGTCTACTCCTTTGTCGTCTTCTCCCCCTTGGTCCCCTTGGTCCACTTCTAACCATTCCTAACACTACAAACTTATTAATTTAAAATAATTATCTATTTTAAATTAATAATTCCCTCTCTCTCTCTCCTTGACACCTCACCACCCTTGGATACCTCTCCTTGGATGCCCTCCACTACCCCATGCCAAGTATTAATTGCTTAACCCCTATTTCATTCCTCCCACTCATCCTCGCGCTCATTTAACTTGCCTTCAATCGTTTTCCCACGACTAGCTGACCTCGGCAGATGGAAGAACGGACAAAAGGCTATTTTTAGCCCTTTTTCCTATTCTTTGGATGCCGACGTCGGTCAGTAGTCGGCCGACGTCGACGGTATTGCCGACGTCGGTTGCCTTCAAAACAACGTTCTGCGTCCGAAATGTGTGGATCTTTTTCCAATCTTTCGATCAACCAACCTTCCAATCTTCCGACCTCTCTCGCTCCCTCTCTCCCAAACGCACAGCAAGCATCACAGGGTACAGGTACTCTGCATCAGTCACTCCACTCTGCAGGTAGTCTTCTACATCAGCAGCATCAGCAACAGGTCTCCTACACTTCTTCTTCAGCAGGCAAGAGGTAAGTATTCTTCTTTTGTTTCATCTCAGTATTTCAGAATGCTTTGATAATCGGTCCCCATTTGCTACTTCTAAGTGCTATGAACCAGACTCGGCTATCAACCAGACCAGACTTGACTTCTTCCTGAAAATGCTGAGAGGCCTTCCCCACGTCCTTATCCCTTTTTCAGCCACACTCTCTGCCCTGCAAACCCAGCACAAGCCACTAACAGACTCTCAGACTACCACAGACCATTCTGTCGACCAAAAACCCGCCCAGACCCTGTCCAAGGCCATTGCCCCGACCGATGCCGGCCTCCAGGCCCATTACCCCTATCGACGTCGACAGACTAACCGACGTCGGCGACCTTGACCAACCGACGTCGGCAACCTTGACCAACCGACGTCGGCAACCTTGACCAACCGACATCGGCATACTAACTGACGTCGGCGACTGTGGAAGACCGACAGCAGAATACAGGCAAGCTTTATCTTTATTTCTTTTATTTAGTCTTTCACCATTTCTTTCCTTTATCAGACATTTTTTTATCAAAAGTGGACTGTCATCCCTCGAAGAAGTCCTTGCACTTCTAGGATTGAGCTTTGCTTGGCAATCCACCTTATATCCATCTAACAATCTCTTTGTTTGAGTCTCTTTCTTCTACAGGGGTCATCATCCACAGCCAAAGAAGAGTCCCTACAACGTCTGGATAACGGTGCGCAAACTTCATCCGGGTAACATCTAACCCTAAACCATTACTTTAGTTTCTTTCATCTTTTGAATGTGAAAAAACAAAAACTTGTTAGAAACATTCTGGCACGCCCGGTGGGACCCTAGGAATTTTCCTTGGGTTCATACTTTTTCTTCTAAAAACAAACTTTTCATATAGGTGCATTAGGTCTCTTCTTGCATCTTTTTCTTCTATCTCTTCCGAAAAGACACTATCAGCAAAGTTAAAAAGAATCCTTCTTTCTTTCCTGCATCTTAGACTAGTCAATTCATACTCTTCAACCTTTTCTCTACTTGTCTGCATCCGAACACACATTTCAATTTGGGCTTAAAATCTATTGCATCTCATTTCTGCCTGAATGCATACTTAGCTCTCACATCTAGTAATTAAAATCGCATCATGAATAAATCGTAGCACACTTATGTTACACGACCTGACCACTTTCACAAATCAAACATCAAAACATACTTGAGACAAGGTCCGACTAGGATTTCATCACCTAGCGGATACCTTACCCGTCTCGGCAATCCCACTTGGACTTCACTACCAAGGAGAAAGCCCACTCTATTCTCTGGCAAAGAATAAACTCTGAGGGAAGTATATACTGGCTAAGTGAGACCAACTTATCACTGGGCTCGTGAAGTGAGGGGAGCTTGCTCCTTAGCACCAGGCCATGTACGAAACCTAACACAGATTCTTGAGCACCGAAACTAACCTGAAACCAACCTTAGACTGCTTCTTTTAGGACCCATTCTACAAGCCAACTTTTCAAACACACTCTAAGGCATAAGTCAACATGATTCTAAAAGTTTATTCTTAGGATTTAACGTTTAGGGTATGTTTGTCTTCATCTTCTTTTCTGTCTTTATCTGAGTTTTTGAGCTGATGAGGATGCATTTTTCTGAGCTTCAAACAACTTAGAACCTTTTTTTTCTTCCTTCCCAACCACACAGTAACCGACATCGATTTTCCAACCGATGCCGGCAACCTATTTTCACCGACATCGATTATCTGACCGACGTCGGCCACTTATTCTCACCGACATCAATTTTTCAACCGACGTCGATCACTGTCACAATCTTTTTTCCAAAACAACAGGCTTAAAACCTGACTTTCTTGCTGTTAGACATCCATTCTGGTTTTTTGAGACTGAAAAACACAGTTTTTAAAACCTGAATCTTTTGCCTTGAATGGTTTTGACATGCAGTCAAACTAAGACTTTTGTTGACCACGCAAGGCAACAACCGCTTTCGCCTTCGCCTTCCATAACTAGTCCTCTAATGGAGTATCATTCGGAGACCGAACATACTCCTGCCCGACCAACCCCGACGCGACCATCTATTGTTTCCGAAGGAAATCAAGACTTCGAAAGGTTCCTTGACCTCAATGTCAAGGTCCTTCAACATTATCTCGCGAGAAGTCAAACGTGAGACTCTTCAGGCAACCCAATCTATGGGATGCGAACCTCCTTAACTGAAGCGGCAACGATATCGACAACGTCTGCTACCCAACCCATGACCACTCCGGCCTTTGCTTCGACCATCAACCCGACCACGACTAATCTTCAAAGTGTGGCTTCTCCTTCTATCTCTGGGCCCACTTCCATCAGGGTTTCGGCCTCCCATCAACCACAGACTATTCAACAAACCTCTACCCCTTTCCAAAATCTAGTTGTCTCCATCCCGCCTACTCTTGCCCCCATCAACACCAGGGTGGCTACTCATCCATTGGCTAGTGTTGCCACAACCCAACCACCTCTGGCAACATCAAGCCTAGTCGTGCCCTCTAACTCCATGGCACAACCACCCTTGGCTTCCACTTCTGTCCCTATGACTAGTTATCAGTATGTTGTGCCTATACAAGCGCAACCAACTACATCATACGCCCCTTCTAGCACCTTCCAAGCGCCTTACAACCTAGGGGCGCCCCACCCGCAAATCTGTCAACTGACCTAATCAAAATATTGATGGACAAAATGTCTAATATTGAGGCTTCCATTTCTGGTTCAAGCAATGTCCTTTCATATGACCAAATTTGCAACAATTCCATCCATCCCTCCGTCCCTATCCGACCGTATCCCAGTCAGTGGGAACTTCCTAAGTTTACTCGCTTCCAGAGTAAGGAAGACCCACAGTAGCATCTACGAGCATTCAAACATGCTTGTTACCTCATAGTGCATGATGATGCGTTGTTGCTACGCACTTTTCCCATGTCGCTTTATGGTCCTGCCCTCGACTGGTATAGCTCTCTTACCAATGACTCTATCTTTTCATTCACTCAACTGGCCCAACTTTTCTTTGACCACTTCCTGATCAATATCACCAAAAAGGTCTCAATCACGGACCTATACTCTATCAGACAATTTGACGACGAATCCATAGCCGATTTTGTTGCCCGTTAGAGAGGCTTAATCAACCAACTCTCCTTCCCTTTACCTCAACCAGAGCTCATTGAGCTCTTCTCTCGAGCATGTGCCACGCACATCTCATCCACTCTGCAGGTCCAAATATTCCGCACCTTTGACGAAGCTTTCACGATGGCTAGGAAGCTTGAACTACGTGCCGTCGAGAAAAACAAAGTCAAATTGCAGAGTAAAAACCCCAACACCAAGTCAAATGACCCTTCTTCCTCTAGACCTTCTTCTTCTAACATCAAGTCCAACGGATCGGCAAATGTTGTGGTCCTTAGGCCATCATCTTCAACAATAACTAATCAATCTCAACCTTCCACATCACAAAGCATAACTAAACAATTCCAACAACGGTATATACAGCGTCAGTATACTCCTATAGGAGAATCATACGCTTCCGTTTTGGATAAACTCGTCAAGCAAGGGGTCCTCAATCTCCCTCAAATCCGACCACTTCAATTCGACCCCTCAAAACCTATTCCTGCCTGGTACAGGGAAAATGACTTTTGTCATTATTACTGTGTCCAGGGCCATGACATCAACAACTGCAAGACCTTCAAAAACATTGTCCAAGACATGATAGATAAAGGTGATCTAGTCTTGGATAACCCGAACGCGCCACCCAATCAAAACATGGACATCTTTAAACAACCTTTTCCTAACCATTCCCCTAGCCAAAACAATGTTCAGACCATGACTGATGACTCCCAAGAACGTAATATACGCAAAGTCAACACGGTCTCGCCTCTTATGCCTAACCAACCTCTCTCACAGTCTGAAGAGGTTAGCCCACCCATTGGTCCATCGCAGGAAGAAGAGTCTTCTTCTCCCATTTCTCTTCCACAAGTGGACGAACTGTCTTCTCCTGTTAGTTCTCCATCGACCTCTCCCATATTGGAGGATGCCTTGACGACTCCAACACCGGCTGCCTCGCCCTCATCCTTCCTATCATCAATGGGGGATCATACTTTCCCCGCACCTCGACCACACGCCGAAGCCATCACCATCCCTACGCTCTGCCCTCTCGAAGAGCCACAATCTCCAATCCCTTCTCCGCCGAGAGAGGAACTCACCGCCTCACCCACTTCGATCGAAGAAGATCCAGTGAGGGTAGACTTCAACCTTGCCTCCCATAATAGTGGTCCTCAAACCAAACCAAAGAAGGCTACTAAACCACATCTGAGAACTCTTCTCCCACCATCACCATTGCCCTCTATTTTGGGACCACACCCATCCACCTTAATAGGGGTGCTTCCTACTCCAACTTCACCTAAAAACAAATCACCTCCATTTCGACCAACACCTAACAAGAACATACCTCCTTCAAAACATCCAACGCCTCCTACCACGAAAGTCTCATCTATGCGTCTGGCCACACCGCCAAACAAAAGGATGATACGAAACACTCCCTTAACAGCTTCTAAACAGAAGTTGCCAACTTTTATTGTAACACAACGTGCAGACCCATTAGCAGGTTCTTACACCTTGCTGTTACGCTGACTTTTGCAATCCTCTAACATCACTATTTCGCCTATCAAACCATTTCAACCTCTCGGACTAAAACCATCTTGGTTCGATGATACCAAAATTTGCCAATATCATCGCACACCTGGCCATGACACTGAAAATTGTTGTGCCCTTAAGGTTGCCATCCGCCAATTCATGGAGAGAGACACCCCTCTTGTTAAGGATACTGTCAACAAATCTCCAACACCGTCTCATGTCTCCCAAACATTTTCGCCGTCACACTCATCCACTCTCAGATCAAGGCCATCTTGGTTTGATGCCACTAAATTTTGTGCGTATCATCGCACGCCGGGACATGACACTGAGTATTGTTATGCTCTTAAAGCTATCATTCATCAACACTCCAAAAAGGACACCCTTCTCGCTAAGGATCTTTTTGACCACCCTTTAACTAAGCCTTCGACATCATCCCATGCCTCTCGAACATCTTCACCTAAATCGGGAGCCCATCATCAAACTATGGTCCCTCGATCACCTTCAACCCCATTATTTGAAATCAACGCCATCAATGTAGCCAACAGCTCACAAATCATGAAGGATAAAGGGAAAGAGAAGGTTTCTCTCCCCCAAACATATCCATTCGTCAAGTCTCTTCAACCATCAAAACCCAAGATTTTAATCTTGGGCACATCTCGACCACTTTTTTCAAACCCAATTCATGCCCCCATGGTGAAACAAATTCACCCAACCTTTGTGAAGACATCTTTGTATGACCTCATACAAAGCTCTCCACAACATCATCAAGCCTTAATCAAAACCTTACAGGCAGTGGAGGTTCAACCTAAAGACCCCCAACCACTAGCTGCCTTAGCCCAACAATTTCTCAAGCATTCTCCCTATCACATAAGTAACTACGGGAATTTAACTCTATATTGACTATCACGACCTCGACCAAACCCCAACCAAGCCTCGACCAAGCCTTGACCAAACATCAACCGACCAAGCCTCGACCAAGCCTTGGCCAAACATCAACCAACCAAACAATGACCAAGCATCAACCAACTTCACGTCCAACATCAACCAACTTTTTAATCATCTTTAACACGCGACCAATTTGGAAAGAAGCAAATGAGGTAAGTTTGCTCCTAATTGGCTCGGACCTTACATCATAACGCACAAGCATAGATCAGGGACTTATCGTCTGTCTTCTTTCGAAGGCCGACCAGAATCTGAGCCTCTTAATACCTTGCATCTGCGACCATTCTATTGTTAGTCGAGTATCCGTTCACTTAACATTTAACTTGAGCTCGTCCCTTGAGCAATCCTTATCCTCTTAATCCTTATTTCTTTCAACCCTATTACCCTAAAACAAACCCTATGTAACCCTTTTATAAAGTATGAATGCTTTGTCTTAATAAAAGGGAGCCCTTAAACTTCTATAGTCTTGTTCATGACTCAAAATTCTATCAAAAATAAATTCGGATGTCAAAATATCAAAAGGTCACAAACTCTAAAGGCAGACTGCTCCCTCTAAGGACAGTTGTATCATCATTGTTGTAGCTAATAGACTGCTCCCTCGAATGACAGCTATTCAAAGCCCTTAAATATATGAAAAAGCAAAAATATAGACAACTCCCTCGAAGGATGGCTATGCTTAAACTTTTGCTACAAACATCACTCTTTCAGAAGCTTTCCGCATCGATCAGCTTCACATATATGACCACAAAACAAAATGACATCCCTCGTAGACTTCCCGCATTGATCAGTCTGTCAAAAAAAAGAAAAAGGTCATGGACTTGGCTTGTAGTCGTCTCAGAGTCTCCTATAAAAAGGGGCAAAGTTATCCCTACTAAAAGGGTTACCCTATCCTCATATATCACATCACCTACTCAAGGGACTTCGAGCTCATTTTAATGTCAAAGTGATTCGATTACCTCTCTAACACAACCACTGGTCAACGACGTAATGCATGAACGGGGCTTTTGTTTCTAAAAACCCCCTATCTATGCTATCATCAGGTCCTTGTCAATGAAAGAGCAATTTGCCTTTCACTTTTTTTCACACTTTGGTCACATTCAACCAAACCATTTTCTACCTAACCAGACCAAACTTTTTTCAGACCAATAACATTATCATAGCCTATTCACACTAGTTTCTATGAAAACCAATACACATGAAAACTATCGACCACACAATTTATGTTAAGCATAAACCATTACTTGCTGAAGCATAAACATACTCAATTCATTTTTAGCATACATCCATCACTAATATGGAAAATTGCTAGGGATGAAAGACCACACAACTAATGTTGTAGAATACACTATCACACAATATGGAAAAGGTTGTAACATCATCTTACCCTCATCAACCCTAACCTAGTCCAAACCACCTATCAACCAGCTTGAACTACATCGGCCTGAGGCCCTAACGACAAGGGCTATGTAGGCAACACTCAAATGACATGACGTCTCCTGGGGTTAGCCGACCACATCCGTTTATTCGTCTATCTGATGGACAAACCATATTACCCTTTGACCATGACTTAACCTAGTCCAAACCAATCATCAACCAATCATCAACCATTTTACCTCCTCGCCTGAACTACATTAGTCTGAGGCCCTTCCAACAAGGGCTATGTAGGTAGCACTCAGATAACATGACGTCTTCTAAGGTTAGCTCAGCCACATCCGTTTGTTCGTCTATCTGATAGACAAACCATCTTACCTTTGACCATGACTTAACCTAGTCCAAACCAATCATCAACCAATTTTATCTCTTAGTCTGAACAACATTGGTCTGAGGCCCCTTCCAACAAGGGTTATGTAGGCAGCACTCAGTTGACATGACGTCTTCTGGGGTTAGCTCGGCCACATCCGTTTGTTCGTCTATCTGATAGACAAACCATTTCGACATTTGACCATGACTTAATCTCATCCAACCTGTCCATAATCGACCCCCCTTCCTCCCTTTTTGAGAGAACTACATCGGCCTGAGGCCCTAACGACCGGGGTTATGTAGGCAGCACTCAGATGACATGACCTCTTCTGGGGTTAGCTCGGCCATTCTTTTGTCACATGTCATTCTTTCGTCCGTCCATCTAATGGACCAACTATCTCGACTCGACCAACGACCTTGGAGATCACGACTATCTCCTCAGACTCTGACCACTTCCAAGACAACTCTGCCTTGGTTGTTTGCATGTATGCTACCTCACGAATGGTTAGTAAAATTATCTGCAACCCATATTTCGACCCTCACAAGTATTGGATCGCGAGCAAGTTAATCCCCACAACTTGTGACATTTTCGTGTTTCTAAGAGCACTTCTTGAGCCCGGGATACTTGGAACACGACGACCATTGGAGCTACAACTTGGATCGAGTAACCCAATCAGCTACGACTAAATGCTGGAGCCTGATTATTTCAATTTTAACACTCCTCGACCTTTGACCCGCGACAATTTGATCTGACCATCTCGTGAAGTGGTATGCGCGCAATCCCAACTATTGCAGCGTTCACACTCAACTTCACCATATCCATCAATCTCTCTGTCAAATCGACACCCAATCTCAAGTTCCCTTCCTTCGATTCCCGCTTTGAGGGGGGAACACCTCATCCCATACCTGAGACAATCAACTCCTGTTTTTGTCTTGCAGTTCATCCAGAACAATCAACAAGACAAAAAGGGGCAAATGTAGACACCAAAATCGTGTCTACTCCTTTGTCGTCTTCTCCCCCTTGGTCCCCTTGGTCCACTTCTAACCATTCCTAACCCTAAAAACTTATTAATTTAAAATAATTATCTATTTTAAATTAGTAATTCCCTCTCTCTCTCTCCTTGACACCTCACCACCCTTGGATACCTCTCCTTGGATGCCCTCCACTACCCCATGCCAAGTATTAATTGCTTAATCCCCATTTCATTCCTCTCACTCATCCTCACGCACATTTAACCTGCCTTCGATCATTTTTCCACGATCTGCTGACCTCGGCAGATGGAAGAATGAACAAAAGGCTATTTTTAACCCTTTTTCCTATTCTTTGGCTGTCGACGTCAGTCAGTAGTCAGCCGACGTCGGTGATATTGCCGACATCGGTTTCTTTCAAAATAGCGTTCTGCATCCGAAATGCGGATCTTTTTCCAATTTTTCGATCAGCGAACCTTCCAATCTTTCGACCTCTCTCGCTCCCTCTCTCCCAAATGCAGAGCAAGCATCACAGGGTACAAGCACTCTGCATCAGTCACTCCACTCTACAGGTAGTCTTCTACATCAGTAGCATCAGCAATAGGTCTCCTACACTTCTTCTTCAGCAGGTAAGAGGTAAGTATTCTTCTTTTGTTTCATCTCAGTATTTCAGAATGCTTTGATAATCGGTCCCCATTTGCTACTTCTAAGTGCTATGAACCAGACTCGGCTATCAACCAGATCAGACTTGACTTCTTCCCGAAAATGCTGAGAGGCCTTCTCCACGTCCTTATCCCTTTTTTAGCTACACTCTCTGCCCTGCAAACCCAACACAAGCCACTAACAGACTCTCAGACTACCACAGACCATTATGTCGACCAAAAACCCGTCCAGACCCTGTCCAAGGCCATTGCCCCGATCGACGCCGGCCTCCAGGCCCATTACCCCTATCGACGTCGGCGACCTTGACCAATCGACGCCAGCATACTAACCGACGTTGGCGACTGTGGAAGACCGACAGCAGAATACAGGTAAGCTTTATCTTTATTTTTTTTGTTTAGTCTTTCACCATTTCTTTTCTTTATCAGACATTCTTTTTATCAAAAGTGGACTGTCATCCCTCGAGGAAGTCCTTGCACTTCTGGGATCGAGCTTTGCTTGGCAGTCCACCTTATATCCATCTAACAATCTCCTTGTTTGAGTCTCTTTCTTCTACAAGTGTCATCCTCCACAACCAAAGAGGAGTCCCTACAACGTCTGGATAACAGTGCGCAAACTTCATCTGGGTAACATCTAACCCTAGACCATTACTTTAGTTTATTTCATCTTTTGAATGTGGAAAAGCAAAAACTTGTTAGAAACAGGACCATTCCTTTGCATTACAATGAGTGCTCTTGTGTGTGAGCTTGACTGTTTTTTGAGCTTATATTGTTACTCTCTAGACATTGGCATGATCTATATCATGCATCTTCGTGACTTGATGTGATCACATACTGTGAGCCTAATTGATATATCTACATTGACATATTATCATTATATACTACATGATTCATACACATATTATACAACTACCTTATCATTTTGAGGTAAGGTACCTACCAGTTTTTATTTCCCTCACCTCAAAAGGAGGAAAATTAGTGAGGGCATGTCATATAAGCGTGAACTCCACATTTTTCACAATTTTCATATTTCAATGGGGGCATGTCATAAAAACATGATTTCCACATTTATATACCTTTTCAGTATTTCCAAGCTTTAGTGGGGGCATGTCATAAATACATGACCTCTACATTTACACAATCTTTAATTCAATTTCATGATTTAGATATACATTTATATCAAAATCTTATGCATTGCATTGATTTTCTATAGATTTAAAACATAGTTTTTCATATTTGTGGCACATACTCTAGCTCAAACATATCAGAGGTGCATATTGCATGATACTACAAAAATTGTAAAATTTACTAATTATGCTACTCACCAAGATGTACTAATTACACTAGGATGTATTGTTATCAAGTCTTTTTTGTTGCAATAGTTGGTTCATTTTGTAAGTTGAAGTGATTAAATCATTCAACCTCACCAAATTTATAGATTGAAGTGATGAAATAATCCAATCTCCCTATATTTATAAGATGAGTTGATTAAATCACTCGCCCTCACCAGATTATATATTCACACTCGAGTTATGCAATTGAGATATAATGATCTCAATGGTCATGTCACAACTCATCCTTACAATGGATTGGGGGAAAAACACCTTCAAATCTCCTTCTTCAAAATCTCCAAGGTTCAAGTTTGAACATCTTTCAACACTAATGCTTCATAAAAAACATCATTACCAAGTCAATACATCAACAGGTAACATGGTTGCATCGACACACAGGTGTACTCCTTTGCTCTCTTTCTTTTCAATCATTTCAATTATTTAAAATTTCAAATTATATGCATTGATTTATACTATAACATGGTCTTGATTAGAGTTCATACATCATCAAAGCACTCAAAGTGGGCTCAAGTAAAGGCAAGATGTGTTGTACACACCCAGATACACATTTCTTTTTTTAACATAGTAATTTCATCTTTATGCATTATTAGATTAAAGGGGGGAAATGTAAATACTAAAACTGAAGATTTATAGTATCTCAATCTTGTAATTTGATAAAGATCAATTGGAGCTCTACCTTTCAATTTTAGACATTTCTACATTCATCATCTCATTTTGCCTAAATAATTATTTCTTAGTCAGATCCATATCATTTTGATGACCAAGGTCTCGTACACTACATAAAAATTTTAAACCCTGATAAACATCATTCATTATAAATTTCATATCCATACCTCTTTTTTAGCCTTTTGGACACTATTAGCCACATGGTCACTACCATTAGCAGTAGTGTCTAGATCATTATTTGATGCACAGTTGCCAAAATTCATCCAAATTACAAATGATTAGAAACCTATGGGTCAGCCTATATAGATTATTGAACTCTACCATGAGATGTTTTCAAAATGTGTGGTATAAATAGAAATCTAAGCCTTCTCATTTCTCATCTAGAAAATATAAAGCAAACACCTACGAAAGCTAAGTCAATCAACTACACAACCTATCTATGTTAACATATTCATCCATATTTCTATATCAAGCATAAGAGAATTCATATTACAGGTCTAAAGCATTCAAAGAGCAACACATGAGCAATATTTGTCAAATTACAGGCTATATCACTACATGCATCATCATATAGTATGTTGCACCCTTGTGCACACACTTTCTCACAAATAACTACAGAAGTTTGAGGCCCTCCTTGGAGTATTGGCTATGTAAAAAATTCTCATTGGAGGAAAGGTCTTTGAGGCAAATCGACACTATAATACCACTAACCCATTTTTTAGTAAACTCATTCCAAAGGTGAATAAGGGTGAAGAGCTAGGATTTGATCAATCAACAAAGAACAATTGCCTACATCTTAGATTTGAATACATTAGTAGAAAGGCAACAAAAAACCTTGAATAATTAAGTTGGTCACATCCAAATCCAATAATTATTTCATATTCAACACATGCATCATAGTTAGACACTAGTGTTGATGGTAGTGTCCAGATCTGATAGTAGTGTTCGTGGCTACAAAAGTATAATTTTTAAAATTTGATAAGTGATCCAAAATATTGTTCCTGCATACTTTACACATGTTTCCAGTCCAGATTTGTCTCTGCATAGTAAACTCAACTAAGTATCATTTCTCTTTACTATTGTAATCAATTGAACATCTTTCAAATCAAGTACTTTATATATTTTGCATGTCTTAGTATTATAATTCAAAATATTTATTCATTTGTGTTTGCAGTAATTGGCCTGCTATTGATTAGTTTATCACTCTTGTGCTTGAACTACTATATTCTTAACCCTATACCCCCTTTTAAAATTTAGGGTTAAATATAAGTCTCAAAGATTATACTCTTAGATGGTTCTATGATCTTCCTTTACAATCAGTTAAAACCTTCAATCCTTTGGCAAATCAATTTTTGGCACATTTTTACATCCACATTGGTGATAAATTATCCTATGCTCAAATCGCAAAGCTCAAACAAAGTCCAAATGAGATAATCAGTGAATATGTTCTAAAATACAAGACCATGCTAACCAAAATGACAAAACAAATGGTTGATAACAAGCTTCAAGATATTTTTACTCAAAACTTGCATACTCCTCTTCAAAAGTATATCATGTTTGGTAAGTTCAAATCATTTGACAAACTATGTCATACAGTTAATGAACGTGAAGCTCAAATTGATTACATTGAAAAAGCTCCAATATAGCTCTAATACTCCTACTTTAAATATCAAGTTTCAAGGCAAGCCTAATTACAAAAGCAAAATTAATGAAAGCAAAAATGAGGCTAAAGATAAAGTTAATACTATATCACAAGCACCACAAAAGCTCAAACTACAAGATTCCAACAAGGAGGCAATTTTAAAAGATACTTTCACCTCCTCATGTGCTACTACAAAAGCTCATTGAATATCATGTTATTACACTCTCCACCATTGGAAATAGATGTATCTAAACCTCAATCTATACACTTTGATGGAAATGCATTTAGTGATTATCATAGATGTGTTGGACATTCCACTAATAGATGTATGAAGCTCAAGCACAAAATTCAAGACCTCATCGATGAGAACATTATTGACTTTGGTACACCTAATGAAGAGGCTAAGCCACAAAAAAATGAGAATGCAAAGCTGAAAATGTATAAAAATCTTTTTTCCCAATCATGAAACACAAGATAACAAGCAAAATTTTGAAGCACCTTATGCATATAATTCTCATCCTCCTCCATCTTCATATGGACATCCAATTGATATCATCATTAGTACAGTTACAAGCAAGCTAGCATCATGCCCATTTATTGCATTTGATGATTTTGAAATTATTGATGATGATTTTGATAGAGATGCATTATTCAATATGTTGGCATGCAACCAATCCGTAGTGTTATGATAGACAATGGATTTTGTTTAAATGTGTGAACCATAACACTTATACTCTCTCTTGGGTATACAGAGCAAGATATACAACATACATCTAGAGTTGTGAAAGCATTTGATGTCATACACAAGATACTTTTGGACATATCATATTACCTTTACAAGTTGGACCTCTCATATTTCCCACTCCTTTCTTAGTGTTACTAAGAACATGTGTCTTTGATATGCTATAAAGGAGGCTTTGGTTACTGAAAAGTAGAGTAGTTCCTTCTATAATTCACAAATGTCTAAACTATATTCAAGATAATGAAGGGGTTAAATTTTCAAGTATTCAATATGAATATCCTCTGTAACCAATGGTACTTATCCTATCCACAATAGTTGGTTGGCACAGTTATTGAGCTAATTGGTAATGAGTTAGTTTATATACTTATTCAAGATCACGATTCACATTCACACCGACATATTCCAAATTCAGTTTTTGCACCTATTTATGAGCATGAGCACTTCCCAACTTCTTCACATATTTATGAGCATAAGAATATTTTAGTTTCTCCATCAAATCTTGAACATAATATAGTTACACATGAACATGATCACTTGGCTAGAAAAAACAAGATATTTACTCCAAAGTAGAAAGCGACACATAACACAAATATTTATCTCATACAACATCACAGGTTTTTCAGAGGGCTCCTACACAGGGGTAGGTTGTTGCATCATTTCCTCCCATTTATGAGGATAGACAGGTTTAGACAAATTTCTAAGCAGTAATTCAGATGGTTACTTTACAGTGCATGGTTTTTCATATTCATAAGCTTCTACACTTGGCACTTCTCTTGCATAGAGATCGTGCTCCTTCTTATCAAGGATTTGGATACACATATGATCATTCTATTGATGATATCATTTGTTGGATACATTCTATTATCTCGCTACACCCCAGCCTCCTATTTTGAATAATGACCTTGATAGCTTCCTTACATTGTACCTACTTGTACATAGCTTATTTTCTCTTTAACTTTGTTTCTTATTCTTCCACACCTTATCCAATCTTGCTCTATCCCTTGGCTCTATCTTTCATTTTGGGGCACTTGCTCCCTTATCCTTTTCAACCCAATTCAAATAACCCAAGACAATTATCTTACTAAGCTTTCAATGCAAATCTTTCATGGAAACTCATTTGCTCATTATTACACATCTATACATTTTATAGCTCTCATTTGTATTTTCATGGTCACATCTATCCACTTTTATATGAGGTCACATGGCTATGTTTTCCATCTATTGCTACATATACACCTACATTGTGGACATTTCACTTGCTTTTTTTTATTGTCGTGTTATGCTTCAACACCTTGTTGAGGGTTGTTCAAATATCTTCCTCGTCCTTCACTTTCAAAACCTTGTTTCTTACCTTATATTTCAAAGTTTTTCACTTATGCATAATTTTACTTTTCAAATATGGAAAAAATACAAAAACATTCATATATTCTAACATAGTATAAAAAAATTACAAAAATCTAAAAATCAGGGCCTATGAGCATATTATAATGTTGTGGATTACATCTTTGCATATGTCATTTATATATATGTACAATACATAGTATATTTTATTAACTTTTCAAAACATAATACTTGTTATAAGGTATCTAAGTGTGCAATAAGACATATTTCTATGGAACTAAGAAATAATCAGACATAAACGAAGTTATTCTGGGCAAAAATTTGTGCATACAATCAATCAGGATAAATTCGCACCAGTCAGACCAAAACACACTATGTATTTGTCCTCTATTGAATATCTGTCCCTATGCATTTTAACTCTATGTTTCCAAATGCAACATAATCACAGGGACCTCATACAGTTTTTATTATAGAACAAAAATCATATTTAGATATCAATGAAAATTTCAAGCTAAGACGTAGTTTCACATAGTTTTGATGATAGGCTAGCATTTCACTCAACAACCTTTCTTTATTGGAGGCATCTCATCGTTCTATATGAACACTGTTACAAGTTATCTCTATTCACAACCTCATTTCTATGTTGAGCTTTAATGAAAATAAATGTCTTAATTCATATATGTCATGATGAATATGTTATTTGCTAACATGAACATAAATACATATGCTCAAAATATGTTAGCTTCATTTGATTTATGCTTATTAGTTTGCATCATTACATAACATGATTCAACTTACTTATTATATGTAACCCTTGGCTTTATGTATGTTCAACATACACCCTCTTTATTTTATGGCATCACAATGCCATGTGTGTCTATGGCCTTTGGCCTTTTATGTTTGTGTGACATTTACATGTCCCTTGTATTCAACCTTTGAGCGTCAAGTGTCACATTTATGTAAACTTTTTAACTCTATGTGATATTTTACATGTTCTTTGTATGTGGACTTTGGGCCTTCCTTCATGACATTGCGTGACTTTTCTCACTTGTTTATTATGGGCTACTATAGTGCCATGATTCTTATCATACACTACTACGTATCTATTAAATACATATATATATAGATGCCATGATACATATCATGCACATACAACTTATGTGCTTCAATGCTTCATCTATTCAATATTATGGTTACAATACACATTCAACACTTACAAGTTCTTTACATGCTTCATACACTATTTCAATGTTATATTTAAATTAAACGATGTAGTACAACATACAAGATTTTCACATGATTCAATGTTACATCTTTAAGAATCTAATACAATTCAAATATGCGACATACTTTTATATGATTATATCTTTCACAAATTATCTCACTTTTTCTTTTGAAACAAGTGATTTGCAAGCAATTTCGCTCATCTCAAAAGGGGGCATCATAATGGGCTTATCTCCAAGATTTCATAATCAATACATTTTAGATTTGATAGTTAACAATATACAAAATTAAAATTTTTAGATTATGGGGGCATTCGACTTGCTTATGCACTCCACTCTTACACATACTTGACACATACACTTATGTGAAGATAGTTACAATATTACAAATAGTTTTCAAAAGATCAAATTTAACACTACTTACAGTACTAGGGGCATGATATGCATTCATGTCTAAGATACTACTCTACAAATTTCAAAATTCTCTTGTCCAAGTTTAACGAAATTATAATTTGAATTTAGATCTATCTGCAGTGGTGTGATTCATATTTTATAATTTGACCGCGTTTGAGATTAGTGACACTCCACTTCTTGGTTGTACTTTAGCGACACATGTACTAGTTCCCACCTCTTCTTTTCAGTTTAACAAGTAAGCCATGTTTGAGATTAGTGACGCTCTATGACTTAACTGCACTTTAACAAACCACTTTGTTGGTTCCCACCTCTTCAAGTATTAAAGATTACTCTATGAGGATTACAACATATAATATTTCCAACTCAAGAATCTTAATTGATTCTTTAAATTGAGACTTGATCACTCTCAATTCGCCATATGTTTATCATTTCTCTCAATGCCTCAACAAGCATGCACATCTCTATGACAAATACAGAGTGTATATACACACTCAAGTTTGTATTTCCTTTACTCTAGTAATTTTATGCATCACTAGAATAAATGGGGGCAAATGTAGACACTAAAATTCAACCAATAAATGCTTGACAACACTTGTTCTTGACACGTTTACCTTGTTTGACCAATTCATCATTTTGATAACCTGTAATCTTTAAGGAAAGCCTTCAAAGTCTTGAAAATACTTAAAACATCTTCCAAACTTCCCTATTTTATCCCTAATCATCCCTATTTAGAAAATAATTGATTGTCACTCTTATTTCAAAAACCTCTGACCTTTCAGGACAAGCGTGCACTAGGCAAATACAAGTGCACTACGTACTTGTCCAGTAGTGTCAACTTGCCTCCCACACTTTAACAACTATCTTTTTGAAATGACATGCTTCTTAATAGATTTTATGTGCATGTCAATAGGTAGGTTATCAAAAATATTTAAAATTCACTTATAAAATCACACCAACGATCACACTTGAAGGGACATAACAATCACTTACAAGGCATCTCTCTTTCTGATTTTAAAAACATATATTTTTTAAGTATCTCTAATATAATTTTGATACAATTTTACAGTCCTTAGCCAAGTCTGACATTATTTATTGCAAGTTGAAGGCATCATTTTTCAAGCATTCTAATCAAAATTTCTAGTTGCATTTATCTAATCTTCCCTAAATGGGAGAACTACATCGGCTTGAGACCCTTTGGGCTATGTAGGCAACACTCAATCAATAGAGGCTTTTTTAGGATGGCTCGGCCATTCTCACTTATTTTTTTCCTCATTATGCATTTGATCTTTTTGTGTGTGTTTGTGTAGGATAAGGGCTCTGATTTTATAAGTCTTTTGTGTATCAATTTGAGTTTTGCACATAAATAACTCACATTCAATAGTAAGCAAATAAACCTAGATTTTTACATCCAACACGCCATCTAAAAGGATAAAGTTATGGGAGTAGACATATTAGACCTCAAATTTTGTATCAATTTATTCTAAATACTTTTTTGAATATGGCATAGGAGAGGTGGGTGCAGAGGTAAACCTAGGCATGGAAGTAAGCCAAGGCATAGAAGGCCTTGGCATGGAAGAATAAAGTTGTGAAGAACAAGGATGCAAAAAACATAGAGGATTTGAGGATGAAAGAGTTGGGAAAATAACATATGACTTGGACAAGGGTGTGAGAGGCAGAATTGGTTAGAAAACAGTTCACACAAGCTTGGGAAAAGAATAGTCAAGCATGGATCTAGCACTATCCCATGATAAGATATGAGTACGATAACGAATATCTAGCATAGAGCAGGTATATAGGAGCAATTAGGCCGGAATCAACAGGAATTCATTATAACGGCTTCTCATGACCCATTGTTATTAATAGTCATTGGCAAGTCATCATTATTGATATTAATACTATAATATAATGTTCGGGGTATAACCATGTATAAATACCCCCTAATTTTTCTTAAAAGAGTTGTTGATGATATTGTTGTCATTATGGTAGTCTTGCAATTGTAATCTTGAAATTACTCATGTTTCTAATGTGCATTGGGACTTGTGTATGGTGACCATTAATAAGTAATAAGAGGAAATACTTGTGATGCTAAAATACCTCTTGTAAACTTGTTATGGAACCAATGGTACTACTACTATTTTTCTTGATTTGAGCCTATCTCTTTTCGTATGATAAATAACTTAAGTATGGAATGAATGGATTATTAGAATTAACTTAAGTATGATATCCTTGGCTAGAATTAAATACCTGTTCAAGCACCCTAGAATATAGAGCCTAATGTATACACCATCGTGTGATAGAACCAATGGGAAGTGGTCTTAAGTTTCATGTTTTGGGTGAGCGTGCCAGACCATTTCTCGCAGGAATATACTAGCATGTTAACTAGTTGGACTTCTTATCCTCTTTGGGCGCACACTAGGAAAAGTCATGCTAAACTAAAGGAAAAGAACCCAACATTTTGGTTCTGTTGTCGGGACCATTGCACTTGTTAGCACAATGGTAGGAAAATGGTCGAGCGATTTTCTTTGGAGAACATTGAAAGTTGTATTAGTACAGTAAAAGAAAATTTTGCACTCCAATATCCTGAACCAGGAATTTATGCACGTACATGGTAGAGCAACATCTATATGATTATTTGTATGAATCATTCTTTGTATAATTATACGTGATGTTACATTCTTGGCTTTCAGCGTATGCACAAAATCATTCAAGAAATTAAGGATGGAAGGCTTCCTGGTCAGTAGAGTGTTAGATGACTTTGGCCAAGTTGAAAACTGCTTGGACACGTGCATTAGACTTGTAGTGGAAAGGAACACTTATAAGTTATATTTTGGAATATGTAGTCTCTACATATTATTTCCTAGAAGAAGCACAATTCTTTCCTAAGAGAGCTGCATGGAAGGTATATCAAACAATTCCCTTTAGAGATTAAAAAGCTTATGGTTGATTCTTAACTTTTCTATGGATGACTAAACTCTCTCTCACATTAACATCACGACTGGTGGGAAATGGAGGGGTATGCATTGGCATGAGGTAGGGAGTTAAACATGGAAGTCGGCCAACAGGAATAATGCAAACGAAAGTATGATGAGGTTAGGCACAGGGTTATAAGAGGCAATGAACTAGGGGCAATGGGAGGATACTAGAAGCATTGTGAGAATCTATAGGAGAATGGAAAGACATAATGAGTACCTCCTAACAAAAGGTTCCTGCCCTTCAATAGCGTAGGGACGCATGGAAGAACCAAAACAGGCATTGATAGCATAACCCAATCCAAATAGACCCAATTTACCCACCACAATGTATGCTCATGCATTTGAGTTTGACATAATTCTTGTAAGAAATTAGGATACTGATAATACATAATCTTAAAACTCTGAAGCCAAGCTAGTAAAGGAATCTTTAGGAATAGAAGTTTGGCATAATAATCTACCTTTAACATTTTATTTTCCATTCTAAGTACAACCTATGGCTCAGCTTGGAATGCCAAGTGGACCTAATATTAATAGTGGGCAAACTACATGCCCAACAATATCAAATCAACCTTCTTCAATGCCCACTGCTTCTAGTGCACCTATTGGTGCAAGAGGCATGGGAGGAAGTACTAGCAGTAGTTCTATTGGAGGAGGATCAAGCAATGACACTGGAGGTGTTAGCAGACCTCCACTACAGAGTTCAAGAGGAATTGGAGGAACACCATAACAGGGTCCACTACAACCAAAACCACCAAGTGCACTTATAATGGACTAGAATATGATGCTTCATCTCCTTGAATATTGAGGTGTCAAAAATGTGATGGAACACGTTCATAAATGTGAACTCATTTGGCAAATATGATGTATTATTTATTCATAAGAAAATGCTACTCAGTTTGACACTACTTCATTAGATCGTGTGCATAAATGGTACCACAAATTTGACCCTCAGCAAGCAGTGGTGAGATATGAAATATTGAAAATTGCATTCTTTTAGGAGTTTGATATTCATGAGTTTGAGTAACAGAGCATCATTGCCTTAAAGGACATAAAGCAAGAGCTCACTGAGAGTGTATGTGAGTATGATGCTCATTCTAAAACAATTTTTTAAAAACTATCATTTGAGATTAACCCAACATAACATGCTAAATGGTTTATGGGAGGGTTGTTGCTTCAATTTCATCGATATCTATCCCAAAAGACCTTTACTAATCCATGCGAGGCACTAGAAGCTGCTCTCCATGTTGAAGCTATGAGAAATATAGATACGGGGATCAACCCCTTTATGGAGGCTTAGATTGCTACTATGGCCTCTTAATTAGAGAAGCTAATGGCCAATAATGTTCATGACACACACAACAACCTATGGCATGTTGACTATGAAGTAGAGGGCCATAACAAGAATAATTACCCATGGAGGAATGTTCGCAGCATAATAAAATAGTATTATGAGATCTGCCAAGAGGACCATGATCTAAGGAGTTGTCCCTTACTCTAGTGCACTACCCAAGTTAAAGTGTCATTGTACTGTAAAATATGTGATGTGTACATACATGATACTAATAACTACCAAGTCATCAATGAGATCCATGAAGCACACACCAGAGGGACTCGCCAAACTTATATTGCTAATGATCAAGAGTCTGATGGAGGTCATTTTTTTGAGGTCAAAGATGTGGTAATGAATGCAGGGGTGGTCATTTTCCACCTAAGACCTATTACAAGTGTGTATCTCTAGACCACTATCAGCGTGATTGTTCAATTTACCCAACTTACACCATTTATAAAAATGAACATTGTTTGGAAGAATGCCCTAAATTATATAGGACTGTCACCAAAGGTCGTAATAAGAAGGGTGTTGGGATGATTCGTGTTGCCAAAACTCCAAGTGCTTAGTGGAGACCAGGACCTACCACCCCACCAATGGGACCTAAAGTAAATATTACGATATGAAGTTGTGCTTATTCCCAATGTGCTTATTCCCAACCCATTTCAATTCCACCTATGGAGAAGGTTCATCGTGAAGAACCACGTGCTTAACACTACCCTAATGCTCAAAAATAGAAAGAGCTATTGCACGACATATGACCCTAGTATGTGAATTACAAAGTGAAATTGAGTTTTTGAAGGAGAAGGATGCAACCATGCACCCTGAGATGCAAAGAGAAACTATCTCAATAGACTCTAGGAAGGATTTATTCTAAGAGCTATGCAAACTACTCAATGAAAATATCATTCAGCTCTTGAAGAATTGGTCACAATAATAGACAACCAAGACTCTTGCAAATCATCATTTGAACCATGCACGTTGACAAGAAGCTTATGTCTAGCCATATGCCAAATGCGATAGGGAGATTGTTTTAAATGCATCTATTGATGGGTGGATGATTTGAGATATACTAGTGGATACCAATGTGGAAGTTAATGTTCTCACTAAGGATGCCTGGAGGAAGTTGGGGAGTCCCACTTTACAACCCTCCCCACATGTTTTGTTTATGGAAAATAAGACTCAAAAAATGCTATTGTTAACATTGTAGGTGTCCCTTTCAAAGGTGATTTTGAAGTAATTGAACTGGCCAAAGCTAATGATTTTCTAGCTCTATTGGGTCGACTATGGTCCTATACCAATAATGTTGACTTGCATTTTAAGAAGCGCTATATCAGTTTTGAGAATGACACACAATGTGAAGTCATTCCTCTCACTGACAATCAAGGTCCCCCTTTATAGAAGTAGTTGATGGTGATGAGGACCCCAACCACATTTATAACATCATAACACAAAGAAATGAACATGCATATCCTACTCCTGATGGTCTACTTCAATGGGAGACATGCAATCCATCTCTGACACCACCAGAATTACTTACAAACACTGGGCACATGGAGAATATGACCTAATGGGATGAGGTTGAAATACAATTGGTCAACAAATAAATGTTCCATGCAAGTTGACTAAGCACTATAAGTCTGTTCGACTCATTGGTGGATGCCTAATGAATGTCTTACCTTTCTAGTTAGATCAAGCACCTAGATTTCATGGTCAAATCGATGTTTGGGAGTACTTACAGTAATTAGAGGATGACTATGTTTTTGACTATGAATGTATGCGTGTACTCCCTACTATACTTCAAGGCACAACTGCTCATTAGTGTGTTACTCATCAATACAAGTTGTTGACATCGGAACAAATATGTGTAGCGTTACATCATCGCTTTCATTATGATAACCGGGTTCATGTTGCACTCAGTTATAATGATGTTGAATCCCTAGATGACCATTTAGCTGAATGTGAAGATCTTTGGAATGCCAATGAGACATTTTTACCAGAATCCTTATGGGTACATGCATTTTATAGCACTTTGCATGCTTGGGTTAGAGTGTGGTATGTTCATTTGCCTAGATACAGATACCTGGGAATGCATCAAACATCATCTACTCACCACCTTTTCATTTTCTTCACCTTGATTGGATCTAAATTTAACCTTGAAAGTGATTAATCAAGTAGTAATGGGTGATCAAGCACCAATTGAAGATAAAATATAGACTATTCATGGTGAAATTAAGGACGACTTGGCCATATTCTAAGACCCTGATACTCTTAACAGGACTCAATTAAGACATGTCTCACAATCCAAATATGACATAGGGAATAGATCTGGAAGGGTAACCAAAAGGTTGTATATCAAATTAATGAGGGTACTAGCATCGCTCTCGTAAAACTGCCATTTGACCACTTAAACTTGCCTATAGAATACTAGATGTGTAAGGTGAGAGATAATATGCAATCTAAGAAGAAACCATATTTCATGCCACTTTAGACGGTTCAGTACAAGATTGGCACAAAAGACACACCCAAGATGGCCACTATAGGAAATCATTGGTCTACAGCAGAATTATCTAAAATCTTTGAAATTCTATAGGAATATGCAAACTTTTTCCCACATAACTAAACATAGATGAAAGGAGTGCATTTGGCAGTGGATAAAATGCACATCAACCTGGTTGAGGGCACTTGCCCAATCATGAATTAACCATATCAAATGAATAAAAACCTATGGGCATGCGTTAAAGAGGAAATTGATGACATGTTGCTTGTCAAGGTTATCACTCCTATTGATGAATCTGATTGGGTTAGACCCATGGTAATTAGCATCAAAAAGGATGGCCAAATCCACATTTGTGTGGATTATAGATAGTTAAATGTTGTGTGTCACAAACCCATTCCCAACATCATTCACAAAAGAGATTTTAGAAGGTGTCGTTGGATGTGAAATCTATACCTTCACTAATAGATTTTTAGGCTATCATCAGGTATAAATTATTGAGAAAGGTAAGGAAAAAACCACTTTTGCCATTGAATGGGGGTCCTTTGCATATAATGTTATGCCATTTGGATTAAAGTTCGTACCAACAGTCTTGTCTCACATTATGATAGAAGCCTTTCAAGATTTTATCCATAAATTCCTTTAAGTATATCTAGATGATTGGACTATGTATGGCTTGGTACGCTACCATTGTGCCAATTTGTGCCTCATACTCAAGCGCTATCAATAACTTTAAATTTTCTTAAACCTAAAAAAGTGCATCTTTGCCACACCTTTTGGGACTATGTTAGGGTACATCATTTTCCAAGATGGAATACTCGTAGATCTGACCAAGATTACGATTATTATTCAAATCTCACCTCAAACCACTCAACACGAGGTTCGTGCCTTCCTTGGTCACACAGGCTATTATCGTAATTTTATTCATAGTTATGCTAATATAGCAACTTTGTTAGAAGAATTTCTCAAACAAAATGGCCTTTTCCTCTGGACTAAAAGACATTAACAGGGATTCGAGACCTTGAAGGAGAAATTGGTCATTGTACCCAACCTCCACTTCCCAGACTAGACAAAACCATTTCATATACATATCAATGCTTTCAGCATGGCAGTGGGTGTTATCCTTGCACAATCTAGCGAAGGGAATCTGGATCATCCTATATATTTTTCTAGTCATAACTTAACACTAATAGCGAGTAATTACTCTACTACAAAATGAGAAGCCTTATCCATGGTGTATGCACTCTAAAAGTTTTGCTAGTATTTGTTAGCCACTCCATTCTCCTTCTTTATTGATCATGATGTGATCAAGTACCTTGTGAATAAGCTTGTGTTACATGGATGAATCTATCGATGGATTTTTCTATTCCAAGAATTCCAATTCTTTGTGGTAATAAAATCTAGAAAGGTTAATTTCAGTCTTGACCATCTATCACATATTAAATCTGGTGAACCAGCACAAACAATTGAAGATGACTTCCCTGATGTACAACTTTTTCAAGTTACACGTGTACCCAAAGAATTGGAATAAATAGCTACTTTTATTGTAATAGGTTTCGTGCTAGACCATCTTATCACCCAATAGAAAAATCAACTTGTTATGCACTGCACCTTTCTAACTTATTGGTAGAGACCTATACAAACTTGGAAGGGATGAGATGTTTTGCAGGTGTGTAATGCAGCATGAGCACATGAAAGTCTTTCAAGAGGTCCATGAGGGTGTTGTTGGAGGAAATTATGCTAGTGATGCAATGACACAAAAATTGCTCCTATCTAGATCGTGGTGGTCCACTTTATTCAAAGATAACAAAGTTTATGCACACCAATGTGACATCTGTCAGCGAGTGCACAAACCAAACCACAGGGATGTTATGCCTCTTCATCCAATCCTTGCTCATAAACCTTTTGAAAAATGGGCTATTGATTTTGTTGGGACCATTGCCCTTAATTTAAGACGAATCGGCATGCACTACATCATTACTACCACTGACTATATCACATGTTAGGTTGAAGTAGTGCCCACATGTGACTATACTATTGTAACCGCTACTAGGTTCCTTTGGGAAAATATCATCACTAGATATGGGCCCTTTAAGTTTAACAAGTGATCATGACACTCACTTCCTCAATGAGACGATACGCATCCTCTTAGTCGAGTTCATGATTGCACACCATAAGACAACTCCATACGACCCTCAAGATAATGACATTACTAAAACTTTTAACAAAATCTTGGGCCATACATTGACAAAGATTTATAATATCGGTTGCACTGATTGGGATGATTGAGTTTTTGAAATATTATGGGCATATCAAACCACGTACAAATGAGTGAACAAAATTACTCATTTTCATCTTGTCTTTGGTGTTGAAGCAGTTCTACCAATGGAGTTCCTTATTCCTTCTTTATGTATTGCATGTGTTGGTGGACTAAATGATAAAGAATCTCTAAAAGCATGCCTTGACGCATTATTATAGTTAGATGAAGCATGCTTTCTTGCACATTGGAGTCAAGGAGTTGAAAAGCAGAAGTAGAAAGCCTGACATGAGAGTTCTCAAAAACAAAACTTTTTCTCCTAGTATGCACATCTTAGTCTATGATTCCAAGTTCGTGCGCCACTCTATTAAACTTCGTGTACATTGGGATGGTTTGTTCATTATTCATAACATCCATCCCACAAGTGCATACAAGTTAAGATGGTTAGATGGCTAATTTGTTCTAGGTCATTGTAATGGTAGTCAGGTTCGACCCTATCATTCCAATAATATTTTAAATATTGTTAATAAGATGTGTGTAACTAGATTAGTTTAGGATTTTTATTTTGTTCTCCAATAAAGCATTGCATTATTTGTGCACCTTTTATTTAGGTTTGCTTTAGCACATGGTTCTCTTTTGTTTTCATGTTGGTCATGCCTGTGGAAGACCATGACAATCTTTTAGTTTGGGGTAAGTTTCAAGATGGATAAAGTAAAGCTAGAGTGCATAAAGTAAAAGTCGGAAGGAATCATACATAGAAGAGGCACGCAAGAGAGGCATGCAGGTGAAAACCAGTGCACGTGATGGACGTGTAAGTGAAAACGGATAAGGGTAAGAGGACACACAAGAGGCAACATATGACTAGAAGTGTAGAAAAAGGATGACAAAGGAAAAGCCGCTATGAATGGTCAGGAGGGAAAAAAATTCCCGCCTTTGAAAATAGAAGTTTAATTTTTTTTACAGCTGACAGGCATTACAAGAAAATTATAATGATGGGACAATTGTATTAAATTGTCAAAGTGTTAAACATAATGGCAAACATACCAACTAGATGTCGTGGCATACCGTTTGAGAGCATTGAGTGAAGTGATAGATGAATGCATCAGAGAGTAAATGTATGCAAGTCCTCAAGGCTATATAAAGTTAGAAGGTCCTCATTTTAACACTTTATGTTGAAAATTTTCAAATTTAAAGAGCTCGAATGAAATGTTATTAAGCCACTAGGAGCGTTCATCAAATTGTAGTGATAAATTCAAAGCTAAAAAGTGAAGCGACGATTGTGAATGGAGAAAAGAGTGGAATTATGATTGTAAGAATGTTGTGGAGAGAATTGCAGGTAGCAGGTATCGATGTCTGCCATTAGAGGACGCTAAAGCAAGAAAGCAGAGGAAGTTCAAGGTAGGAAACATGTATTCATTCAAGAGAGTCGACGATCATGCCTCGAACTTTGGGCTCTTCAGAGGGTGATGCGGCCAAAGCAAAAGGGCCCAAAGAAGCGAGCCTTTACCAGTAATTCACAAAGAGGAAAAGTATGAGGGCATAGGAGGACATCCTGTTTTGATTCGGGAAGAAGCCCCTAGTGAGTCCAGCATGCAAAAATAAATCATTACACAGCAAGCGATATAGACATATGTCAGGAAAGAACCAACTATAGAGCATGAGGGGAAAATTAAGTCTACAACACCACCTCCACCCTCTGTTTTAATTCAAGAAATGTAATACCCCGAGTTGGTCATGCATGGTGATAATTGGGAGTCTAAGGTTTCCACTTATTAACTACTCAACTATAACCACCGTCCGCATAGAAACGAGGGAGACTTATGGCATGAATACATATTCAAGTGCCAAAACACAAGGAATGAGGTCACCTATGACCTCATGGTATTCAATCAGTTGAAGGATGTTGGGGTGTTTCAACTTTTCCACTTGCCTTATTTTGGGAAGCCCATGGAAGTGGTGAGATTTTTGGTCTTGCGCATCCACAATGACTATTTGTAATTTGCAGGGCATAGGATGTGAATCATTACCCAATGAATTAGCAAGGTAATAGGGGTTTGGACATCGACGTTAATGTGGATCTGGAGGATCATGAGGTAGTTGAGAAGGTGACGATAGTGCTAAAGTATAAAAAGGAGGGCCAAGCCATGTACATTTCTAGCCTCTAGGATCCTACCATTCGGGTAGTTGCACGCTTGGTAATGACCAAGCTTGGGGATGGGGACAGATGGAAAGAGGTTGACATGGTGCACCTCTATCTGGCAAGTCAAATGGCCTAGGGGTAAAAGTACAATTATGCCTTGTATTTCATTGAAAGGTTTGTGGAGGATGCTAAGAAGGCCCACTACATTCCAAATCATGAATTTCTTTTGGGCACAATTATTATTTTAATAGTGTTTGATGAGATTAGATTTCTAGAATACGCCAACAAAGAGTCTAAGTGAGTGTAACCATGAGAAAATAACCCCCCTGCAGAACGGTTCTCACAATTCACTTGTCTAGGCACCAACTTTCCTTTTCACAAGCTGAAAATGGAAGGATGGTTCGAAGGGATGAAGGAAGCATTCATAAATGAATAACACATCCCTAAAGAGTTGCCCATGTAGATGAGAACTCAAGCCCAGTTCATTGTGATGCAAAATTATTCACTCGCGTGCATTTGGATGGAGCCCATGGATAACTTATCTGGGTGGCTAAAATTACCATATGCATTCACTGCCAAGTATTTCAAAAAAAATTGTGAATTACATTGCTGACATGCACAAGGTGCATATTGATGTTGATAAAATTGAAGATGAAACTCACTCTTCAACAATTATGTCTACCTAGGAAAGAAGGCATATAAGGAGAAGAACGAGACAGATAATAATAATATCAACGCACACCAAACTCTCATAGGGTTCAAATTCATGTGTTGCATTACATGCTTAAGCCTAAGAAGATAGCTTCAGGAAGCCAAGAGGCCCCCAGAGAAACCCTTTTCCTCCTGCTAGAAATAACAATGAAAAGAAGGTAACATGGACAAGAGAAGAGGCCAAGCCCTGATGCTGCTAAGCACACAAGAGGAGCAACCTAAATGGTAAAGGACAACCCCATCACCTCTAAAAGACCAAGGCATGCATATAGGATAGGAACAAGGGGGCCTGGATACCACCCAACAAACTTCTATTCCTTTAGGACATGAGCATTCTACACCAAGTCTTGGGGTATCTAAATAAAGGGCAGTGACTCCTAAAGCATCACCTGAGAAGGAACCTAAGGAAGCCATGCCTAAGCCAAAAGAAGAAAAACTAGAGTAATAAGAAGGGCCCACCCCTAATGACATGCAAATGGACATTGGAAGTGTCATTGGTGAAGGAGTAGATAGAGACATAACTCTAGGTGTCAGTGACCAAGAAGTTGGCCTGAGTGGCCAACAATAAATTGATTCGAACATTGAGATACTCAAATGTGATTCAAATAAGGGAAAGGTGCTTGCTGAGGAATTTGAGCAGCAACATGAAAATAAATGTGAAAACCTCTCCATTTATGGCCATATGTAACAAAAGATCCTCAAAGAATAATTGTATATATAGGAGTATTTCCTCGAGGACTCTTCCAATCAAACTCAGTATGAGATCTCTTTTTACATGGATGTTTTTAATGAGGAACACCATTTTGAGCTTTCGTAAGCTAACATAGATTTAGTGTCAAAAGGGATGGATCTTCTTAAAGCATTTTAGGTGGATCCCCAATAGTGTTCACTAGCCCAAGCAGGCACGACCCTCATTAAGTTGGCTCTCACAATCACAAGGCAAAATGGTCTACAGGGCTATGATGTTAGCTAGCTTTAGCGAAAGCACCAAGAGGTTGTTGCCCTATACCATCATGAATGCGCTGAAAGAATAAGGCTTGAACAAGAATTAGATGAGCTCAAGCGTCAGTAGGAAGCGACAATGACATCTTGAGTGAAGACTCTAAAACTCTGCAAGTCAATTTTATAACAAGAGTTAGCATTTACCAATGGGATGCCCCTTATAGGAGAACCTATTGATAAGTTGGAGACCTTGGTAAATATTTTATTATAAAAATACAAAGACCAAGTGAATCCCCAATGAGAGAAGACTTGGGCTACAAAGAAGCTTATGGTATATATTGAAGTATGTGAGAGCTTTTTAGCCCAGGTGGGTGCCACAGTTCCCATAGTTGATGGGATTTTTGTCAAGTTGGCATAACCTACTAAAGTTTAAAATGTCAAGCTTCAGTCGAAAGAACACTAATGCCAACAACTAGTTGAGAATGCATTAACAATAAAAGATCGAGTGTAGCATGCCAAAGCATTTAAGATGTAGAGGCACTAGAAAATAAGATTAGCGCTCACTGCCAAGAGTTCAATGCTAGTTTTCCAGAACTCCAAAGATAGGATTTGATAGAGGTTGGATCACTTGAGGACATCCACAAGGATTCCACTGCATCACTTGAGCTTTTGACAACTCAAGCAGGTGATTTTCTAGAACAACCTGAGGATACAAAATAGCTAAAGGGTGAGGTTGAAGAAATTACTTGCAAGCTATATACGGCCCTAAACCATTGGGAGGAAGTCAAGCGCTAAGTCGAGTAAAAAAGACCTCAATTTTTTGTATCTAAGGGACCTAAGGATGGCACATGCTCTGAGATGGATTATTGACTTAGTGTGGGGTGATGTTGGACCCCAAATTTTGTATCAAATTATTCTAAGTACTTTTTGGAAGATGACACGAGAGAGATGGGCATGGAGGTGAACCTAGGTGCAAAATTAAGCCAAGGCGCGGAAGGCCTTAGCATGGAAAAAGTAAGTCACAAAGAACAAGGATGCAGAAAACATGGAGGAATTGAGGATGCAAAACTCGGGAAAATAACATATGACTTGGATAAGGGTACGGGAGGTAAAAATACTTAGGAAACGGTTCACGTAAGTATTAGAGGAGAATAGTTAAGTGCAAATCTAGCATTAGCCTACAAGAAGATAGGAATACGATAACGAATATACAGTGTAGAGCGGGTATATAGGCAGTTAGGTCTAAATCAATAGGAATTCATTTTAACGACTTCCCACAACTCATTATTATTAATTGTCGTTTATAAGTCATCATTATTGATATTAATATTGTAATTGAATTTTTGAGGTATAACCATGTATAAATACCCCCTAGTTTTTTCTTAGAAGGATTGTTGATGTTATTTTTGTTATAATGGTAATCTTGTAATTGTAATCTTAAACTTAGTCATGCTCCTTATTTGCATTGGGACCTGTGTATGGTGACCATTGATAAGTAATAAGATGAAATAATCGTGTTGCTGAAATAAATCTTATAAACTTGTTATGGAATCAATGGTACTACTACTCATTTTCTTGATTTGCACCTATCTCTTTTCTTGTGATAAATAACTTAAGTATGGAATGAACATATTGTTAGAACTAGCTTAACTATGATATCTTTGGTTAGCACTAAGTGCTCATTCAAGCACCCTGGTATAGAGAGCCCAATATATACACCATCACGCCACAGAACCGATGGGAACTAGCATTACGTTGTGCACTTACAGTGAACATGTGAGACCATTTCTCACATGAATATGACAAAGTGCTAGCTAGTTGAACTTCTTATCCTCTTTGGGCACGTGCTAGGAAAATTCATGCTAAACTAAAGGAAAAGAACCCAACACATGCACTACACTCTTATTTGCCTTCTATAGACTTATCCCAATAGACAATAAACCATTGTTTTCTAATCCATTTGTGTTTGTAGGTTTTATAATACAGGCATAGCTTATAAAAAATCAATACTGTCAGAAACAAATCAGCTGTAAAGATAATTCTCTAACCCTAACCCTAGTTTCTATTATTAACAATTTATAATTTCTAAAAAATTTGCAGCTCTCTATATTTTGCTATATTTTTTCCTATATATCATCCTTGACCATATTTCAATAGTTTACATTTCCAATTAGAGTTGAAATTAATTCATATTAATTCTAGTGTAAACAATATCTCAATCTGAACAAATACTTTTCATCCAATTACGTTATTTAAATAGGATACATCAAATATTGTATGTGTGCATATAGACTGCGATAGCTTTAACTTGTATGTGACACTACCAATTTTATTTAGGATCTAATAAGGGTCATAATACTTATAGGAGAAAATTTGTTATCCTTTTTTTTTCGCTTCAAGGACATTTCATCTTATTTCTTGTTTTATTGATATTCATATTTTTACTTATTCTCGCTTTCGCCTCATGCTTGTCTCTTGCTTAGTTACTTTCTTCTACAAATAATTTAAAAAATATATATTTTAATTTTATCTTTTTTTGTTACATTAATACATATTATGATTATTAGTTATCATTAGAGCTTTTACACAGATTATTTACACACATGTTTTTTATGGTATCATTGAGTTAGATGCATGATATACAAGTTTACATATGATTATGGACTTACAGGTCTTCATTGTTTTGTCACACCTACACCAAGGGCATCCATTAATTGGGGGCATGCCTACACTAAATATGTTTTCAGTGTGGTTTAGGTTATATTTTTTCTATCTTCAATTATCATATTGTGCTTTATATTTTACTATATGCATCTTACTCTAGTGTATATCTTGCATGCTTTGTTACATTAGTACTTTGTGTTGCTTTACATGATTGCTATATTATGTATTCTCTTGTTTTCCCTAGGATTATTGGGATTGTTTGTCCTTGTGCGTGTTATGTAGCATTTATTTCTTGTCTTTTTTATTGAAGATCTTCAAGTTGTATATTTTTTGTCACTTGTGTGTGATACATTGCCTTTTTTCTTTTGATCACTTGATTGGAATCATGTGGTATATGTGGTAACATGATTATGTGTGTTTACAATGTCCAACTATGTTATGTGATACTATATAACTATGTTTAATGTCATGATTTATATCTTGCATGCTATTACTTGGAAGATTCTATATGTATTGCCTACATTTCCATGGTTTATACCATGCATCTATTGGGAGATATTATTGTTTTGCTTCATTATCATATTTTATCTTTATTGGGGACTATTGTTAAATTGGGGCATATTGTTTCTCTCTTTTCTTATTACAATGGGGCATATCTTGTGTCCTTCAAATTCTATTTCATTGGGACATATCACTTGGCCCTACCTTTCCATTTCATTTCTTATATTTATTTTGTTTTGGCATATTAGTATTAAATTAGCGATGAGCTTTGATAATTATATATTTTTATGATTATATTTTGCATGTGTTACAAATGTGCTTTCAAGATTATTATAACTTTTGCTTTTATTTATGTTAAAAATGTGCTTTCGAGATTATTACAACTTTTACTTTTATCTATGTTACAAATGATGTGTGTAATCCATTTATTCTAAGATGAGTGATATATAGGAACATCCCTCACCTCAAAAGGACATATAGTCAGATTATTCTATTTCACGTTTACACTATATCAAGAGATTTAAAAAGGTTATAACAAGGTATTATATGTTTTCTTTTTTAGTTGTAAAGCATATTTTGTCACTTGACAACATATTAGGATCTAGATTTCTGAGATTTAGCCCCATAACAAGGGTAGTTGGATTCATGATAGTTTAATGCTTTTCACTAACATCAACATGGTTTGCATGCCTTCAAGGGTATTCATTCCTACTATTTATTTTGATTTTTTCAATTATTTCATTCATTAGATTATTATTGAATTATTCATACACTAATCTACTTGCAAAAGTTTACTACATGCATACACAATATGTTGACATAGGATCATTGATGATCATGCATGGACCCTAAGTGGAAATCAATACATTCATGTAAATAGCAAGGAGACGGGGTTTTTATATTTTGTAGGTTACTGGAGTTGGACTCTAATATAGGGTAACCTCTATCCTCCTTTTGACTCTTAGATCACTTTCATATCGAAAACTAACTTCAAACATAGCTTACTAGCGAGGTAATTACAACAAAAACATTGTCCATCATGTTAATTGATTTACTTTAATGTTATGCGCGCGCACACACACACACACACATTAAAGTAGGCCACTGTGTAGACACCTAATTTTGGAACAAACTTATAGTTGCAATGCTATTATCATGTTTTTGTATATACAGATCATTGTTTCAAATTAGGCTCTTATTAGTGTATTTTCCATTTGTATTAGACCTCCCATAGCCTTTTATTGAATGTCCTCAAATTTATCACTTGTTTGCTTCGGGATACTCACATACACTCCTTTAAACTCATTAGTCTTCATTTCCTAATCTTTAATCATTTTGACCATTATCGAGGCAATCTAATAGTGAACTAACCACTATCAAACCATTCAATTCTAGTCATGTTGATTGTGGGTCCTTTTTTTCATTTCACCATGTTTCTCTATGCCATGATTGTCAGTTGTCCTAATTCCACAATATTGTATTGCATGTGAATAAGTTCCTAATTTAAATTTTGATCAGGGTTTGACCATTATCAAACCATCATGATTCTAGGCATGTCGATTGTGGGTCATTTTCATTTCATCATGTTTCATTGTGCCATGATTGTCGGCTTTCCTATTTCCATAAATTTAACTTGTATGCAAATACATAAACACTCTAGTATATTTCCTAAGGCTCACACACATGGAAATAAATCACAACTACAAGAAAGATATCTAGATATCACATCTATTGATTTCTATTTACTGTATTTAAGATTTATTTTTGCACACTTGTACTTGTACCAAAAGAAAGACTAATGAAAGAGTTTAGAGAATTGCCTTAGTTACAATTTTCATCTCATATCATAAGGATAAGGGATGGGACTATCATATATAAAGCTTTGATTGTTGACATGCATGAGTGTTGATTTACAACCTGACAAAAAGTACGGGTTGACTAAGGCAGGCCCATAAAAAAAAGCCTATTTTTTTGCCTTCACAAGGCTACATGGTGTGGATTATGGCTTGATCAAAGGAAAAGACATTATGGTAGTTATGTGCATCGCTTCATTAATTCAAGAGAGGTTTATGCAGAGCAAACACAAACAAAGGTATTTACAAAGTGCCAAACTAATCTAATCAACACAACCACTCTTGAAAGGAGACTGCCACTTTCAGAATAGATTGACACTATCAAATTAGTATGATATCGATCAACCTCTATTAGGACAGTTTGATTTTGGTCACTTTGTCAAATCATAGTCATCATCCTGGATTTTTTTCTACGCAATTTATATACATTCATCAACAACATTCCCAACATTTGTCATAATTCAGAGTAGTTATAAATTAGGTACACATCTATAAACCCCTTTGTTAACTATCAATTATTTAAGGTAATTTCATTCTACACCTCAAAGTACATAGACAGATCTTTATTCATTGTGTTTCACTATATTTAGATCATATTTTCTTGTGTGCCCTATTTTTATAGATTAATATATTTTTACTTAGTGCAATATCCCTTGTACACCATCTCATCAAAATAAATATGGACAATGTATTCAAATATTCCAAAATAAAATGCATCTTATCCCATAAAAAGGTGTATAAGTATAAATATACACTAACATCCCATCTCAAGATGCACTCTGATTAAGGGAAGGATAGAGAAATAACTAGACTATCCCCCTTGTATGGGCCCCAAAACAAGGCCATATTAGGTACCCATGTATATTCATCATAACTGCTTGGAAATAATGACTAAAAAGATAGAGGTTAACACCCAAGAAGCAATACAATTAAAAATTTTACACTAACCCCCTCAGCCCTCTTAAATATTGAATTCACTTAGATGGATGTACAATGATATGAAAATTATGTCCCCAAACCCTATAATAGTCACCAACCAGATCGTGCATTATGTGACATTGGACGACAGGGACACCCTTGTCCATCTTTTTCATTTACTCATCCTCAACTATTTTTGTCATCAAATCCCTCTCAGTCTTCCATTATACATTCTCCATTCATTAGAATATTCAATCTATGAGGTTAAAATGGGAAATAAAAATGAACCCCTTCACTAAGCCACATCTTTCTAATCAACAAATTCTTCCAGGCTTCTATTCCCACCCACCTGTTTTCCCCAAACCTGTCAAACCTACTCCTAAATGTAATGTCCCCCTAGGACTCTGAGAAGCTATGCTAAGAATACCTCCAATCATTCCAAACAACCCATTGAAATAGAAAGTGATAATAGCAGCCAGGATTACTGCCCTCCTTCCAAAATAATTAAAAAAATTGTTGAAAATTTTGTCAACACTGTGAATGTTCCTTCAACCCCTGTTAAAAAAAGTAAATGTGTTAAAAACACTCCCTTGTCTTCCCCTGCTCCCTCATCCCATATTCCCAATCCTAACCCTCCTCCTCCACCCTCCCCTAATCCCACTCAAATCCAATCCCCTCCACCCTCCCCTGCTCCCTCTACCCCTGTTCACACCTCCCCTCCCAATCCCCCTAAACTGGATGATAATAGTAAATTAGCACATCGCTAGTACCCTGCATATGCTCAAGCAGAGCCTCCCTTCTGTTGTTATGAATGATTCTCCCATGCATCCCCATCCTACGCCCTTCACCATCCATTCTAATCCTCTACCTGAATTCAAGGAGATTATGGATGACCAAAAATACCAATCCAGAATCAGTAAGACCGAGGATGAGATTGAATTGCACAAATCCATCCTTCGATGGTGTGTGAAGGATTAGAAAAGACTTAAATATGAACTCAATAAGTTAAGTTTTTATGATGGCATTTATTGTACCAAATCTGATCTCATTGAAATTAGCACTGAATTCCACCAAATCAAGGAAAGAATGCATAATTTGGAAAAGGAAAATGTCTCTTTGACTGAAAATCTCAACACCTTGGTTGAATATAGTACTCACAGTGATGAAGAGTCTGCAAAGCATGGAAACACAACTCTCTTGCCAAAGGAAAAGAAGAAAATGTTGAATCCCACACAAAGGATACAAAAATGAAAGGTATTGTTGAACAGAAGCTCAATCTTCATCCTAGCAGAATTCAAAAAAATACTTTAGAGAATCTCACTCAAAACTGGTCCAATGCTTATAAAGATTAGATGGGCCCAAGAAATTAGTCTACTAACTTTCTATTGCTTTTTTTCTGCATTTTTTATGTCTGCTTTTTTTGTCTCTTCTGGCTAAAGCATTGTCGTATCTGGGTTTTAGACCTTTTTTGCTATATCATTGTAAGGGGTAGGGTCCCCATATAAAACCCACTTTGACCACTATTGAAAACTATATCTTTACTGTGGTATAAAGGTATGCCACTTTGTGATAAATCTCATAAAATATGCCACTAATTATAAAGTATCTATTTTCTCTTTCAATATTAGGTCCAATGTCCTTGTTCTCTTTTGTCCAAAAAGCTAAGTTAATCAAGCATACCCTCTTTTTTTGAGAAATATAAGGAAGTGGTGAGATAGAAAGAAATCTATATAATGTTTTAAATACTCAATTTAGAGAATGGTTTAATTGAGCATCTCCACTAATTATGTTCTTAATATTAGTGAGAAGTTTGGGCACTAAAATAAGATATGGATAATGTGTGTACATATGTGTGCATATTCAAAAATTAAGAGCATCTTAAATTATACAAAAGTTTACAAATCTAAATATACACTAGCACATTAACGTTTCTGTACATTTTAGTTTTATTAATTCTTTTATTTATATTGGGAATCCATATTTTAAGGGAAGTTTTAGACCACCTTATAGAGCAAGATGGACACCAAGTTTTAGAGAAGCACAACCTTCTAGCCTCAAAATGATGGGAAAATAAAAGCGATTAACTAGTACAACCTAAGCGCAACTCATAACAGGGTAAAACAATTCAGGCATTTGATAACACTGAATATATATATATATATATATATATATATATATATATATATATATATATATATATATATATATATATATATAAACAGGGAATTCTAATCATTCCCTTATAAATCACCTTTTGATGCATGGCTGGCTTATTTCCCTGTTACTCCAATTGATGTTGTATATAAATAATAAAAGGAAGGAGATAAAGAGAATTTATAGGCGAAAAAGGAAGCTAAGTTCATTGAGAGGATCAAACAAATCCATCTCAAGGTTCAAGATTTGCTAGAGAAGTTTCAAGCTGAGTACAAGGTAAGGCATGACCAACATTAACCAAGAGCACACTTTCAAGGTGGGAGATATAGTATAGCTTTATTTGAACAAAAAGAGATTTTAAGGATAACCAATAAAACTTACGCCAATACAATATGAACTATTTACCATCATAGAGAACAATTGAGAGAATGTTTTCAAGTGTGATTTACCTTTTTTTCATGATGATATATTTAGTTATGAATTATGAGAACTTGCATCTTTATGAACCTTGCATATTAGTGTAAATTATTATGAAGATTGATTTTCAATAACTTGTGAAATGTTGGAATTTAGTACATGACATTATTTGGTGTGTGTGTGTAAATGTATAATGAGTTGTGATAAAAACTCATCTCTATAAAATAGGGATTGTGTAGTTGTGTGTGGTAATCCATGATCCTTCTTTATAGGAGATCATTTGCCTATATGTAACTCTTTGTGGATTGAATATAATTAATAAAAAAATTAGTGTGTTAAGCTCAGACCAAAAATAATATTTGGTATCAAAGCTTTCCATTTGAGATTGTGGTGGAAAATCAGCATTGTTTAAGGTATTCTAAAAAATTTCAAGGTATTTTTGGCATGGTTAACGTAATTTCTACATCTTTACAATTTGTTCCCAATAAATCTATAGTTTTAATGCTTTAATTGCTTATGGTTTATTTTATTTGGTACTTCTTACTCTTGTTTGTTCATGTTCATTAGCTTTTGTTAGAATATTCCTCAAAAAGATGCATCTACTACATGAACGACCCTATTATTTGTTACCTATGTGCATCCTTTCATGTGCACATCAACATGTCAAATCTGTTGTGGTCTTGACAATCATCTATAAATATTATGCATTCTTGTGGTCATTTCCATATTCTATCAAAGCATGTGCAAATATGGTCATAGTCCTCTTTGAGAGCCCTGCATGGCCACTCATGCTTCATCCATCTGACACTCTACCAATTTAATCCTCAACACCCCTGCGTCCATCATGACACTCCAATCTATGATCAATGTGCATCGACATCATGATCATTTCATGCAGATCTTCCACCATGCATGTTTCCTATGATTTTGTCACTGTATCATAAAAAATACAAAGTTAATTGTTATTAATTGAAAATGACCTTTACGAAGTTGTCCAAGATACTACGATCAAACCAACATATGTCAATGAACTCATCGAGTGGACCATCAGGGATCAAAAATCCTTTGCTATCATTGGTCTTGATTTGTCAAAATTTTACCTGCATCACGTGGATTTTAATAAATACTTCCAAAGAAATTTGGCACTAGTTAAATAAACTATTTGAATCTCAAGCCAAAAGTGCTAAGCAGAGACCAAGGCTTAAATATGGAAGAAGGCGAAAAGATGGTAGATCAAATTAGTAAGTTCTACTCTTTGATAAATCAGTTAGATGGCATTAATGAAAAAGTAGAGGATGCGACACAAAGGCCATATTTTTTAACAACATGACCAATAATATGTCAAATATGGTTTTTGCTTTTTAAAGAAAACTAAATCTTAGTTTAGAAAGTTTAATCTCTACTTTGCTTGATGAGAGGGATTGATTCAAAAAATATGACTCAATATATATATATATATATATAATTTGCACATAATATTTACCTAGTACTTCTTCCAAGCAACCCAAACATGTCCCAAAGCTAAACGTCCAAAACACAAATACACATGTTTTTACTGTAAGAAGTCATGACACCACCTTCCAAATTGTATACACAGAGTAAAAGATCTCATTGATGGAAAATTGAACTAAAAGGCCTTGGTTGTTGATGAAAATAGAGAGAAGAGGAAAGTGACTAGGAAGAATACTCATTCAATTGATGAAGAATATGTGCTTTGATAAGTGAATGTAAACATGTGCATGTGTGTATGGTGATGAAAATTAAACTATAAACATAAATGTGTATACTCTGTTGTGTAATTATTTTGTAAGTGATATGCCAATGAGAAGCTAGGTAGTCACTGTAAGTAAAAGTGTGAACAATTGTGTTTATGTATGTAGATTATCATAAAAAATAGATATGTAAGTGATATGCTGGTAAGAAGCCCAATACTCACTGGAAGTGAAAGTGTGAACTCTTGTGTTTACGTATGTGGGTTATCACTTGAAGTAGAATGCATATCTAGTTTAATTCTAAACATATATGTATGTGTTGATGTACAGATTTATTTCCAGTATGTATGGTGTGGTTCCATCTCTATAACTGTACTACGGGGGGAATGTTACAAATATTAGTATGTGGCATTTTTTTTTGTGCGTAAATATATAATGAAAAATGATAACAACTCACCTCTATAAAATAGAGATTATGTAGTTGTGTGTAATAAATCATGAACCTTCCTTAAAAGAGATCATTTGCATATATATAACTCTTTTAGATTGAATATAATTAATGAATTTTTCCTTATGTTAAACACTGACCAAAAATAATAGTTAAATGGTGGGGAGGAAATGAAATCTTATTTCTTATTGAGAACTTTGTATTTGATACATAAGGGGAGTTAGAGAAAGAACTTGTGTTTAAAAAAAAGAAATTAAAAATGAACCACAAGAGTCTAGCAAATAGGGACTAAAGGCAAGATACAAAGACAAATAAAGTGGTACCCCAAAAAAATTGAAGAATAGATTCTTGCACAGCGAAATAATGGTTGGTTTATCACTATTCATGAAGACCTCTTGGATGGTTGGAATGCTCTGGAGATTCCTAACGTAGAATCACATGTTTGATCAGCACTTCCTAAGGATGATCTTTCGCCTCCACCACCTGGGGTGGCAGCCTGTATATATAAAATTATGCTTTATAGTTATTTGTAGTTGCTTGGGTCATGTCTTGACCGACTGATTTTGTTATTTTAGAGCCAGATTTATCCTCTGATAAAAATTGAGTTGTGATCTGTCTGTCTACCTTACTTTATAACCTTTTGTAATTATATCTTTTTGTTAATATAAAGTGAAGCATTCCAAGCACTCAATATTGAAAATTTGAAACGAGTCCTCCTGCACCTCTTCCCACTCATCGCAGAAGTTCTCATGGTTTTGAAGTTTCTAGACATAAGGTCATCACTATGAGGAAGACAGTCGTTGATTACTTTCATGCTCTTGGCAGAAGCTCTCATGTATCTGGTAATTTTGGGCAAAAGGTCATCGATGTGCAAAAGACCGACGTTGCTTCCCTTTACACTCATGATAGAAGCTCTCCTGCATCTAGTGAATTTGGACAAAAGGTCTTCGTTGTGCAGGAGATCGATGTTACTTTCCTTTATGCCCATGGCAAAAGCTCTTCTGTGTCTGGTGTTTTTGGGCAAAAGGTCATCGCTACACAGAAGACTGATGCTGCTTCCCTTCCCGCTCATGGTAGAAGCTCCCCTGTGTCTAGCGACTCTGGGCAGAAGGTTGTCACTGTGTGGAAGACCAATGTTGCTTCCCCTCACGCTCATGGCAGAAGCTCTCCTATGTTTGGTGATTCTGGGCAAAAGGCCATTGTTGCGCGAAAGACCAATGTTGCTTCCCTTCATGCCCATGGCAGAAGCTTTTCTGTGTTTGACATTTCTGGGCAGGTCTTCGTTACGTGGAAGACTAACGTTGTTTCCCTTCTTGTTTATCATAGAAGCTCCCCTATGTCTGGCGACTCTGGACAAAAGGTTGTCATTATGCGAAAGTTTAAAGCAGTGCAGAAAATGGACATTGTGCAGATGACGAACACTATGTAGAAGACTATGGTAGAAGGTGCAAAACACAAAATTAACTCAACTCAGATCTACCCAACCAATGGTAGAACCCATGTTGCCAATACAGTCTTGGATGTCATGGAACTAGAAGCTGCAACAAACCCTATAATGCATTTATTCTTCATTGAAGCAATATCTCGTAAGACAAATCTAAATCAAATCCCATACCTCTCAAACCTGTATCTTTTGACCCTATTGTGACCTTTGATGAGGAGATCAGACAAGTGATCAGATCAAAAGAATTCTTCTCAACTAAAGGTCTCTTCTGTAGATTCATGGATTATTGGGCAAAATTTTAAGAGCTACACGCTTGGATCTTGAAGCATTGGCAACCCCTCCTAACAAGTACTCTTGATATTTACTTTTGTGCAAAAAAAAATTTATTATTGTCTTTCGCAATATTGAAGACAAGGAAGAGATTCAAAATAATTTATAGTGCTTGAATCATCACCCCCTGGTCATCAAACCATGGTCTCCTACCTTCAACCCCCTCACAGAACCACTCAATGTTAAACCTAATTGGGTTCCCCTGCCTCATCTTCCTCTTCAATTTTGGACTGAATCCAGTCTAAAAGCTATTGGTAATTCATTGGGTGATTACCTGCAAATGCAGTCAGATACTGATCATTTTTATCACATTACTTTTGCTAGAATTTTGGTGAATATTGACACCTTCAAGAATTTGCCTAAAAATATCACTTTATAAGTTGGGGACTGCTCTTGGTCCCAACCCTTGGATTATGAAGGTTTACTATTTCGTTGTCGTAGTTGTTTTAATACAAGCCACTTAAACAAAAACTGCAGTTCCCTCAAGAAAAAAAAAGGAATCCTTTTGGTGGAAAGACTGCAACCTTGACCTTCTACAGGTGGATGCTAAAGAAGATTCAGATGGTTCTGAAAGTGAGTCATCTTTGGAAGATCCTTAACCCTTTGTTCCAAATGAGGACCTTAAAAGTCCTCCTCAATCTAAAGATGTTCTGTTGAAAGACCTAATCTCTCCAAGGAAAGCCATGAACATGGTAGTCCCCTTCGTACCAATCCCCTCCTTCGATAGAAACCAAGGTGTGGAATAATCTAGCACAGAAAAATCCGAGGACCCAACATCGAAAGATAAATTTCAGCCTTGTGTTGTTGCAGAAGATAAGGAAGGTTGGACAAAGGTTTAGAAAAAGAAAAAATGTACTAAAGTAGTGTTACAGGCATCTTGTATGACCCTTCGTTCAGGGGGAATCCAAGCAGAAACTCTTGGCTTGGAGGGACTCATAACAGAACCACAAAAGACAATTGTTGAGAGCAGAAAGAAAGTAGAAGATCATTGAAAATACACAAAAAGTGGTTAGGCAGAATCACTGTCTGTTTTATCTTCTTAGTTGTATTTGGCATATTATTGTTACGTTTGCCTCATTACAACTGGTAGAGGTGTACTTTTTGTATGTAAACGATTCATCTAAAAAATAAATTTCCTCATATATATTGAAAAACTAAAATATTTTGAAACTAAAAAAACTCTTTAAAAAAAAGGGCGTACAATTTATACATTATTATAAGGAAAACACCATTAACCCAACCAAAAAATACTAGTATAGAAACTCTCTCCTCCAATTCATGACCATGAAACGAGGGTAATTCATCACGTGAAAGGACACCCACTCGCTTGCACTTACTAAGAGAAAAATCCCAAAGGTGAATGCGTGAGTGAAAGAAGTAGCAATTGAATTAAATCACTTTATAAGTTGAAGAAGTTAATAGACAACATAAAGTAAAGTCTAGTATAGAAATAGTGAAGCACTGTAAGCACACTCCAAATTTCGACATGCTCTTTGTTATCTCCCAAGTTGAAAGGAAATATCGGTAGTGAATGCTATCAAGTTAGTTTTCTTCACACGGGAAGTTTTATGCTAAAAATTTGTAGGTTTATGGTGCGTTTACAATCTATTTTATTATTTATGGGTTAAATTTTAATATTGTGGTATTAAAATGTTTTTAAAAATATGTTAAATTATTTATTTATTTATTTTTTTGGTTAGGTTTATAAAAACATTTTCAAATATATAAATTTTGAAATATGTTTGTTTTATTGATTTTCAAATAATTAAATTTAATTTTTTTTAAATAAATATTTGAAAGTTTAATGATTTTGATCGACCAAAATAAAAAATAGTTGTATGCTTTCATCTTATTTTTTATTAACAAATCAAAAGACTGTTGTACTAAACATGGTCATTCCTAAATGCTTAGATTCGATATTCAAGAGAATATTCTGCTTAAATACGATGTTCCTCATAAGTGAAAAAAGATCCCCATGAAATATATAACTCAGAAAGACAAACATCACTTGTTAAGAATTGAGGATAAGTGGAAAGGATGTTAAGAGATTAACGAACATTTTCCATGCACAAATTTTGACAGATCTCTAAAATCTTAATTGTCTAAATTCTATTTAGTTTTATTAATTATACTTTAGGATTTTAAACCAACTTAATCATGTCAACTTAATTTGTACATGAGAATATGTATGCACTCTCAAATCGTATCATTTGTTGAATTCAATTACTTAATTATTCTCAATTGGGGGTGTCACCACATAATTTGAACTTTATTGTAATATGCACTCTATTAAAATTCTGAAAGCAAAATAGAGGATCTGTTGCTTGCGGTATTCACTGCTACAATAGACGAATGGTATTCAAATATTGTCAATTTCTTGTCATACGGAGAATGCCTAACTCATTTGAATGACAAAAAGAAAAGGGTAATCACACTAAGGGCAACAAGACTTAATTTGAGAGAACACCTTTTTTAAGAAGGTCATTGATGGAAATTTTCTGAGATGCGTAGATAAAGAACAAAAAGGTTATTGGAGGCTTTTCAAAATCAAGTTTGTGGTGGTCATTTCTCTACTTTTATCACTGCACATAAAATTAAGTAAGCTCGCTACTACTAGCCCATATTGTTTAGAGATGTATAACAATAGGTTTTAAAATGTGAGGCTTGCCAACATTTTGTTGGAAGACCAAAATTAGTTGCTCTACCACTACAGCCAGTAGTCATTGAATAATATTTTCAAAAATAGGGTTGGATTTCATTGGCTCTTTGAATCCTCATTTAAATGTAGGGCATATTCATGTGTTGACGGGATAAATTACATCACAAAATAGGTATGAACCATTCCAATGAGATCCACAACTTCAAGTTATTTGTAATTTTATCAAAAAGAATATTATATTAAGATTTGATATTCTTCATACATGAAAGAAACTCCTCATAAAAATATAACTCAAGAAAAAAAAAAAAAAAAAAGATCTATACAAACATCACTCGTTAAGAATTGATGGTAATTGAAATGCATGTTGAGAGATTAACCAACATTTTCCATGTACAAACTTTGACAAGTTTTTAACATCTTGATTTTCTAAATTCTATTTAATTTTACTAATTTGTATTTTGGGCTTTTAACCCAACCTAATTATGTTAACTTAATTTGTATTAAGAAAATTTGTATTCATATTCAAATCATGTCATTTGTAGGATTCATTTATTTAATTATTTTCAACTAGAGGTGTCATTACACAATTTGATTTCTATCATAATTCACATTCCATTGTAATTATTTTTTTGTCGATAAGGTTTTTTTTTTTTAAAAATATATGATCTTATATTTGGATTTATCGTCATTTTACCAATGTATAAGGTGGATCTTGGGCACCTTAATAGTGATCTCATTTTACGTACAATCGAATTCCACAATTATAAGTTCCATTTTGTTATATTAAATCAGGGCACTTGGTGTATAATAAGAAGGTTGATTTAATATAAATACATTTTAAATGGATATCTTGGATCTTAGGTCTTTATTAGTGAGCTCGCATTAGGTACAGTATGGTTCCACAATTATAAGTTCCACCATGTTATATTAAATCAGGCCATTTGGTGTATAATAAGAAGGTTAATAGAAGATAAATACATTCGTTAGTGATATATTATAATGATAATTATTGGCGGATATCTTATAACTCTTTTTAATAGTTGTATTATCATTCATTAGTGAGATACTATAGTGATAATTGTTGACAGATATATTGTGACTCTCTTTAATAGTTGTATTATCATCCATTAGTGAGACATTGTAGTGATAATTGTTGACGGATATCTGAGAGGATCCTTCCTGAACAAGTTAGCAAATAATTGTAAATACACAAAATAAACTATGAAAATAAGTAATATATTAACTCAAATAAGCATAACTGAATTACAATGGCTGAATTGTAGAATCGTTGGCCTTTTCGAAGGGGCAACCTCCTTTGAGCAAGCTCAATACAATAAATTCGTAAATGCCTTCATTGGCCTCAACACTTATATACCAAGTCTAATCTAAGCAACTACTACTTCCCATAAATGTGGGATAAAACAAAATACTCAAGGGACAACTTACAAAGCATATGCATCCATAGCAATTATTATACTAACAAAGTAAAGATAATGGATAGCACAGGTTCCTAACATCCCCCCCATCTTAGAAAAAGCTTTGTCCTCAAAACTTCAGAGGTGGGAATTGGTGTTGAATCTAAAATAGTGGTTCTTATGTAGCATCTTATGGTTGCATTCCGTACCACTGAATTAAAACCTTTGTGATGGAGCGAGAGCGAAGTTGGCATGTGTGCCTGTCCAAGATTGTCTCTGACTCAAAAAGGATGGATCCTTCATTATCAAGCTCTGTTAAAATAGTCTGCACTCTGATATTTGTGCCAAGAACTTTTTTCAGACAAGAGACATGAAATACTAGGTAAACTCGAGAAGGTAGAAGCTCCAACTTATAAGCAACTGACCCAATCTTCTGAAGAACCTTATAGGATCCAAAGAACTTGGGAGCCAGCGTATGATGCCTTCTGAGTTTTAGGGAGGAGTATTTGTATGGCCACAGGTGAAGAAAAACCATATCACCTACTTGAAAAGTGCGTTTAGAATAGTGTTGATCAGCCCGTTGTTTCATTCGATTTTGTGTCATGAAGATTGTCACATAGGGTGTTGAAGATCTGATCCCAGGTTCAAAAAATCATGTCAACTGCTTGAACTGATGAACCACTAGGGGTGTATGGAAGGAGCACTGATGGTGCTTGACCATAGACTGTTTCATATGGAGTCATTTTAGTTAAGGTGTGGTAGGAGGTATTGTACCACCATTCGATGAGGGGAAGCCACTTTGCCCACTGATGTTGTTGTTTTGAGGTGAAACAATGAAGGAAAGTTTTCAAGCATTTGTTGACAATTTCAGTTTAGCCATCTATTTGTGGATGATACCCAGAACTCATCTTCAGTTGGGTGTCAGTGCATTGAAATAGTTCTATCTAAAATCGTTGGTAAAGGTTGCATCATGATCTGAGACAATGGATGAAGAAATGCCATGAAGATGTAAAATTTGGTCCAAGAAAATTTATGCGACTGTGGAGGTAGTATAGGGGTGGTTGAGGGCACAAAAATGACTATATTTGGAGAGGTGATCAACCACAACCAAGATCATTGTTTTCCCTCTAGATTTAAGGAGTCCCTTAATGAAATCCATAGAAATATATGTCCAAATCTTAGTAGGGATGGGCAAGGGTTTGAGCAACCCATGGATGAATGTGATTTCACTCTTGTTGCGTTGGCAGGTATCACATTCAGCCATCATCTATTGAATTGTCTTTTTCATTCCCTTCCAAAATAAGTTGCGTCATGCCCGCTCATAAGTTTTGAAAAACTTTGAGTGCCCTATGGATGGAGAAGCATGGAGTTCATAAAATATAGCATGCAAAAGATTTGTGCTCTGGGGAAGCACCAAATGACCCTTGTATTGTAGAGAAACACCATCCCAAGAATAATATTGTACAGCAAAGGGATTAGTGGATAAGTGTTGAATGATTTGAGCAAATGAGGAGTCATTGACATACCCCTTTTGTACAACATCCAACTAATTCGGAATAGGCATAGAAATAGCTAAAAGGGAAGCTTGGTCCGTAAATATGGGAGACAGAGCATTAGCCACAACATTGTCCTTACCCTTCTTGTAAGTGATCTCATAGTCATAACCCATGAGTTTGCTAACCCATTTCTGTTGTGATGGGACGGAGACCCATTAATCTAAGAAATATTTCAAACTCTAGTGATCAATTTTGATGCAAAAATGATTCCCTAGTAGTTATGACCACCACTTCTATACTGCATGCAAAATGACTATCATTTCCTCATAAGTAGAGTGTTAAATTCTTCCCAGAAAGGGCTTTGCTGGTGAATGCAATGGAGCATCCTTCTTGGAGGAGAACAACACCAAGTTCATTGCCACAAGCATCACTCTCGATAGTGAAGGTCTTAGCAAAATATGGCATAGCTAGAACAAGTGTAGTACACATAGCTTATTTCAATTAATTAAATGCACACTCAACAACTTGTGTCTATGTACAAGCATCATTTTTCAACATAGATGTCAGGGGAGCTACAATCTTCTCGTAATCTTTGACAAACGTGTGATAGTATCCAGTCAGTCCCAAAAAATCACGAAGGCTCTTAAGTGTTTGAGGATGAGGCCAGTTTGTCATGGTAGCTATTTTTTCAAGATCCACCCGAACCCCTTGGGCTGAAATAATATGCCTGAGATACTCCACTTCATCCTGACCAAAAGTGCATTTGGACTGTTTTGCACAAAGATGATAGTCAAAGAGAAGTTGCAGTGTGAGCTCCATATGTTGGAGATGCTCAGACCATGCTTTATTATAGATGAGGATGTCATCGAAGAAGACCAGAATAAATTTCTACATGTAGGGCCATAATATTTTATTCATCAATGCCTGGAATGTTAAAGGAGCATTAGTGAGACCAAAGGGCATGACCAAAAACTCATAGTGGTCATCATGCGTGCGAAAAGTTGTCTTAGGGATATCATCCTCATAAAGCCAGATCTAGTGATATCTAGAGCGAGGATCCAACTTAGAGAAAAAATGAGCACCATGAAGCTCATCAATAACAGGGATCAAGATCTTATCCTTGATGGTGATGTGATAAAGTGCACGGAAGTCAATGCTGAGGTGCCATGACCCATCTTTTTTTTAAACAAGGAGAACTGTGAAAGAATATGGGCTGGTAGTGAGGTGAATAATGCCTTGCTTCAATAAGTCTCGAATGAGCATCTCGATCTCAGTCTTTTGCTGAAATGGGTAGCGGTAGGGTCTAATGTTGGGAGGAATGTTCTAGGAAGGACTGAATACGGTGGTCCTCTAGCCGTGAAGGTGGCTATCACATTGGTTCGGCAAAGACACGTGCATACTTATTCAAAATGGTTTTTAGATCAGAAGGAAGAGTGGAGACTGTTGATGGTTGCATTTGAATGAAATGGAGTTGGGCAATGACGTCGTGAATTCTTCTTAAGAAGCTTTTCCATACGATGTGAACTGATGATGCTGAGGGACCCCGGTTATAAGCCTTTCAATGTGTTTTTGCCCATTGTCTGAAAACTGCATCCAAAGTTCAACAAAATCCCATAAGATGGGTCCAAGTGTACGTAACCATTGGGCTCCCAAAACATCACATCCGCTTAAGGGCAAGGCAAACATGTCGGAGCGCAAGTTATAATATCCAATAGACATACACACATTACGACACTTCCATTTGCAAGGTAATGTGCCTCCATTGATAATCATGACTTCAAAGTTGGAGCAAGCATAGGCAAAACAATCAGCTTGTCTGACAATCCGAGGGTCAATAAAGTTGTGAGTGCTACCAGAATCAATGAGTATTGTGAGAGGAAACTTTTTGAAGTAAACCCTGACTCGCATGGTTTGTGGGGTGGTGACCCCTGCTAAGACATGGAGAGAGATCTTTGGTTGGTCTCCTGAGAAGCAGGTTCTACAATCGGCAGAGCTTCTTCTGGATTATCTGTTGTATCCTGAACATCTTCCCCATCTTCAGTTTTGGGCTGAGAGTCCACATCCAATAGGTAGAGCTTTTGCTCGACACATCGATGTCCCCAAGTGAATTTGTCATCACAATTATAACATAGTCATTTTTCTCTATGGGCTTGCATCTCTTCTTCAGTCAAATGCTTGATAGGAGTGGTTCTGGGGGCTGACGTTATTTGAGATCATTGTGGAATTATATTTCTGAATGGAGCAAAATTGGATTTGAATCGCTGTTGAGATGTGATCTTGTTCTCTGCTAATTTAGCCAACCCTAAGGCTTCTATCATCATGTTGAGCCACAACATTTTGACCTCAGATCGAATTACATCCTTCAGTCCACTAACAAAGTAACTTTTAAATAATTCATCAGACAATCCCTCTGTGTGATTGGCCAGTTTTCAAATTTTTTTTGATATTCTCTCACGATTCCTATTTGACAAAGTTTAGTGAGTGCTCCCATGAAGTCATCAAAAGCACCAGGGCCAAACCATTGCAAAATGAGGTTACAAAAATCAGTCCAGCTTGGCTCGTCATGAGGTTTGGTATACCAATGATACCATTGAAGGGCTTAAATTTCCAAGTGAAAGGATGCAAGCGGAACCTTGTTGGCATCAAAAGTATTATGCAGGCTAAAATATTGTTTTGCCCGATAGATTCATCCAATCAGATTTGCACCATGGAATCGAGTAAAATCAAGCTTAGGCCATGAAAATTACTAGAAGAAAATCCAATATCGAAAGAGGACTTTGGATGTCATCTGTTGTTGAAAATGGTATGTTGAAGACTGAGTCTGAGAATTTTTTCATCAAGATCTTTGGTGTGTCTTGAGGGCGACAATTTCATCCTCCATTTTTTTGCTCCTGTTCGGGTTACTACCATGACCCGAATAAGAGATTTTTTTTTGCAATGGGTAGGAAAACTAGAGTTAAGACATGTTTAGTAAGGCAAGTTTTTGATTTGGGTGAATTTGGAAGGGGTAAAGGTACTTTTATTAATTTTCTTTGCACAGTGGGAGTATGATTGACGAAGGCGAGTGTAATTTCAAAAGTGAAAATGGAAAAATTAGAAAATTTATCAAAGAGGGACAAAGGAGCAGAAAACGGAGATGAACACTTTGGAACAATTTCGAGGCAGATGGACAAAAACAAAAGTTATGGCAAACCCTGAAAAAAGGAAAAATTGAGATTTGCAAGAATTAGGAGTGAAAACAAGATATGGGACCTCAAGGAAGAAAATGTAGAGAATGGAATTTTAGGTGTTCAGATACAGTTTGAGGGTTAACAAGGCTACAGATGGAGAGATATGGCAAAAAAATGAAAAAAAAATCTTTTTTCTTGGTTACTATTTTCTGTCGACTGTCTCATTACAAGTCCTCTTAGAGTCTTCTGATACTTTGTTGATAGTTTTTTGAAGATGTTCTAGTTTTTGGGTACTGTCAATTGTCTAAATGCAAGTCCTCTAAGAGTCTTCTGATACTCTGTTGATGGATTGTTTGATAGTCTGTCGAAATTATTCTAAAACTGATAGAAATGGGCCCCAAGTTTCAATGACTACCTAAAGTTTTAAATATATCTCTCTAGCCACCAAAGCCGTCTAAGCGAGTACCACTCTCCAAAAAATTTATGACCATGGATTTATCTTTAAGCGACATCTCTTGGTTTTCCTCACAGGTGCGAACTACTCAATTGGGAAGGGGTCGTTGCCCATTTCACTAGCAGGTCTTCTTAATGGGCTAGCTACTTTGGGGTTCCTGTGGTACTCCTCATAATGAGTTTTAGGACTTTCATTCAAACAATTCCCACAGTTATGCAGATAGGTTTTTACCCTAATCCGAAATAGATTATTGTGATACAGAAACTTAAATGAATTATGCGACAGAACAAAATTAAGACTTTTTGGGGAAAAATTAGCATTGAAAAGCGCTCTGATACCAGATGAGATGATCCTTCCTGAACAAGTTAGCAGATAATTACAAATACATAAAATAAACTATGAAAATTAGCAATATATTAAGTCAAATAAGCAGAACTAAATTACAATAGTTGAATTGCAAAATCGTTGGCCTCTTCAAGGGGGTAACCTCCTTTGAGCAAGCTAAATAAAATAAATTCGTGGATGTCTTCATTGGCCTCAATACTTATATACTAAATTTAATCTAAGCAACTACTACTTCCCATGAATGTGGGATAAAACAAAATGCTCACGAGACGACTTACAAAACAAATGCATTCATAGCAATTATTATACTAACAAAGTAAAAAGAAGGGGTAACACAGATTCCTAACAATGTCTTGAGACTCTTTAGTAGTTGTATTATTAAATATTATTTTAAATGTTTATAAATTGAATACTATGAAGTTCCAATAAATTAGATTAGTCATGAATATTGTTTAAATAATGTTTAAATAAGTTAATAATGAATCTAAAGTATGCAACAATTCCAAAACATTAAAAATTGTAGAATTTTTTTTGAGTAGTAAAAAGAATATTCGAATTATCTATTATATATTATTCTAAAATAATACCTAAAGTATTTAAATAATTCAACATTTAATTAAAATACATAATAAAAATATTATTAAAATAAAAGTTAATCCTAAAGTTAAATGAATTTTCTATTTAAAAAAAAATTAAAATTATGTTTAATAACTTTTACATATACATTTAAATGGGTCAATTAACTGCTTTTTATTTTCTACATAATTAAATAAATCTTAAACATAACTTACAATTAAAATTTTTTGTTCAAATACAAAAAATTGAATTCTAAATTTTTTAAAAATAATTAAAATATAATTTTTTATTTTTAAATAATTAATTTTAAACCTAAAAATTTATTAATTTTTTTTTTTTTACTAAACTGGTACAATTTACGTATGCATGAAACTCTTTGAAACATTTGTAAAAAAAAGTTCAAACAAATTACTAAATAAAAAGTATAACTTCTACAAGATATACTCCTCATCAATCAAATAGAATCACGGATAACCTTCCATCTACTATCATTGCAATAATGAAATATCATTACGTGGAAAGGATGTACACGTATATAAGTATAGTCCAATGTAATGAGTTTGATCTAGAATATAAACATTTTACACAAGAAAGTGTTTTTTAAAAGATAATAAATATAAGAATTGATTATTATTTTGGAGTTGAGTTTACATAATATAAAGATTAAAAAGTTACATAAATAAGGCTATATGTGTTTGGATAAATCTTAGAAATTTATATGGTGCTAAATATCAACGGGAGACTTAAATAAAAATTAAGGATTTTCCAATTATTAGGTGGAAATTTTGCTGTAATGGTAAGTGTTAATAAAAATTATAATTTTTAAATTTAATTAACTTTTTTCAATCATAATTTTTAAAACTTATTTTTTTTATAAATATTAATTTTTTTAATTTTAATTATAAATTGAATTAAAAAAATTAATATTTTGTTTGTATATATTATTAAAGATTCGACATCTCTATTTTATAATAAAAATAAAAATCTTATAAAAAAATTGTATAAATTTTATATCTTAATATTTTGAATCACCCTATAATCATCATTAAGAAATAACATATCTAAAAATATTAGAATGTATGTAAACTATATATCTTTATATACATAATTGTAGCTAATTACATTAATGTTTAATGAGATCACATTAGGAGAAAAATTAATTTAAAAGATAATTGCTATGCTATTAATTAAATAATATTTATTCAAATAGTTTTCAAACAATAGACGTCCATCTCCTAAATTAAGGGGTTATATTATTTGTTGATGACAGATCTTTATGCATGATTCAAGCCTAAGTCTTTATCATTATTCAACTTTTAAGGATACTTGTTAATCTCCATAACATCTCTTAATTGATGTTTTTGATTGTTTGATTTTCCAACACGGCGGCCTAGGCCTATTAATACAAATAGATTGCTTAGTTATTCTAAAGTGCTCTCCTAATGTCAAATTTCTCCTTCTTCTCTAGTTGGATGTCTCCAACATGCTCCTTGATCCTAATCGTTATGGACCTACCCATTTATGTAATGTAGGGGACCCCACATGAACACTGAAATTTGTAAACCTCACTACTAAGTCTTGGTTACAAACAATCTTTTTCTATTATTAGAGTATTCCTCGTCTTGATTTTTAGTAAGAAAGTGGTTATAATATTACAACATCTCAAGATTATAGAAATTATATTAGATATTCATTCAACATAAGGTAGAAATGTCACTAGATCTCCTGTTAAAGACTCTTCTCTATGTTTCTTGCTCTATCCCTCCTTGACTTGTTTGAGAACCCTTGAAATTTGTTTCCTTTTGTAATAATTATTCTTAAAAACCCCTTTTAATTGCTCAATTTTTTAACTCTAAATCCTTTTTATCACCGAGTCTAAAATTCATGGTGGCTAAAGTCTTCAAAACAGTTACCTTTTGTGTTGGATGATGGGGTGAGGACTCCACCTGACAAGTAAGTGAACTATTCATTTTTTCAGTGATGAGAACATCCAAAAATAGTAAGCTAACCTCCTCTTCAATTTCTTTGGTGAATACGATCTTCTCCACCATGTTCATGATATGGGCCCTTCATTTTAGAAGACGGAAATTTATTATTTTAAAATTATCTAATTATAATATTTAATTAATTATATATCATTTTTACATTTTTTTTTCTTAATGTGAGCTCATTAAACATTATTGTAATTAATTAGAGTTATCTATATAAAAAATTAGTCCATTGTTATTACACATATATGACGAGGTTATCTAAAATGTTGAGATAAATAAATTACATTTTTCTTAAAATTTTTTACATAAAATTTATATTAATTGAGAGTGTTATTATAATTTAGAAAACAAATTGAGAAAAGATATTTATGACATTAAAATAGAAAGCACTATTCTATAATCTAATTACACTATTAATATGATAAAAATATATCCTAAAGAAATTGGACCTATATATATATATATATATAAAAACATATATGCTTTCTTAGTTGAAAATAAAACCTTAAAATATTTTAAGTTATATAAATATAAAGTCACAAAATTAATGAATATTAAATTCTCATAAATTTTCAATAATTGTGTTAAATATATCTATAACTAAAATAACAGCTCTATAAAAATCAAACAATATATATATATAATATATATATATATATATATATATATTAATTATATAAGAAAAAAAAAATATTAAAAAATATTATTTATAAAAACTAAAATATTCTACCTATAAAGTGTGTAATGAGATAGAATATGGGCCTAGGCCATCGTTTTTGTTTTTATAAATGAAGTTCCACCAAACTTCATTCAATGAATTAAAAAAAAGCTAAAAGATGAAGCATCCTTTTTTTTTACAATTTATTATATAGATATATTAGAAATAATTACACATATTTACAATTATAATTAAATATATTAAATATAAAATTTAATAAAGATAAAGAATTTAAAAATAAAAAATTCTGTACAATTTATTTTTATTTTTTTTAAAGAGAGGAAGAATGTAAAAATTTTTGTGCTTAATTTACACTTATTTTTGTATTAAAATTTTGATCATATTTGAGGATATCATTGTCAACAATTCAGATGTGAAAGATTAGGTGTAAGCATGCAATACATTTTCATAAGTCTTCTTTTTTCCATAATTATGTGTTTGGTGCACTTTACGATATAGACATAAAACTAACCAAGAGAAAACGAATCAGTCTATTATGAACGTGATAAAAATATCAATACAAATATAAATTATAATATGTAAGATTATAAACTGAAATGGAAATGGAAATAACTTTAAAAAAGGAAAACACGGGCTTTAAGTTCATTGGAAACTAGCATTTAGTTTATAGATGCTATATTCAAGCCATCAATAGAACTCAATAAAATTATATTTAAATATAATTTAGTTGAAATATAAATTATTTAGAAATAGGCAATTAATATTAAAAATTCAAAACATTATTTATTTAAAAATGTTTATTGAATTCTATTTCTATATTAAATAATATAAATTACTTTTTAAAAAATCACTTAATCAATATAAAATATTGTATAATTACTAATATTAGTTCAAACAATATATACAATTTCCTTTCATATAAATTAATGTTAAAAAAAGATTAAAATTTATTTATAATTAAAAATATTTTGTTTATTATAAAATTTATATATTTATAATATTTTATATTTTTTAAATAAAAAAATTGAAAAAAAAGTTCTAATAATATTTTAAAATGATACTTCAAAATTAACTTATTTAAATAAAAGGGAAAACAATTAAATCAAACAAGTAAATTATATATTTTTAATATATAAACTTTTTTGAGAGTTAAAGATGTACCTTAAGATTGAGTTGTTCCTTATTTAGAGTTGCATTTAAGTATTTGGAATACTTCTCCACGATCATCTTCATACTTCATATTACAATTAAACATTAAAAAAATATTAAAAATAAATACTATTAATAAAAATAAACAAATAAATATTCTTAAACTTATAAATAAATTAAGATATAAAAAATTATAAATATTATTACTTTTAAAGTTAAATTTGACTATAAAATAAATAACTATTCAAAAATCATATTTTAAATTTATTTATCATTAATTTTAATATAATTTAATTAAAAATAATATTAATCATTTGAATACATATATAAAACAATAGAAAAAAAGAATCTAAATTTAAATTAGAAATATAATTATGATTATAAATTTCAGCATCAAATACAATTAAACCAATATCATAACCATATCATCTTTGACATCAACTCTATCCATAAGATGAATTCTTATACCAAGATTCACTTTTATACCAAACGCTATTTTAGTGTTACCATTAATTTTGAATCAAATTGTTACTTCCCACTAATATTTGGGAATCTTTACATTGATACTCCTCATTTTTTAATCAATGATGTAGTCTTGAGAAAAAATTATACAAATTGAATTTGCCAGATTTTAAGTAAGAATTCCATGTAATTTTAAAATATATTTTAAGAATCAATGATGTAACTTGACTTGCATCATATACAAATTATAAATACAAATGCATTCCTACTAGTTCAACGTCTTCCTTAATTATATTTTACTTTTGTTGAGGACGGGTTGTACTGTAACACCATTTTCAAATAAGGTAAACTCAATTAAAAGGTAAAGGAGGAGAGAGAATTGCTTCTAGTTTTCCTTATATTGAAAATATTTTTATTAAAATTTGAAAATTTAAAAATATTTTTAATAAAATTTGTAATATTTTAAAATACTATAATATTAAATTCACATTTTTTCATAAAATAAACGAAAGATCAATTAGAATTTTTGTTGAAGAGTGGAAATAATTTATTTGGATTAAAATATGTTGTATCCTTTTTATTTCAATGTTTTTGGGTTTACATTCTAGACCTTTCTTCAAAGATTGATGGATCTTTGGATTGAAATTTATTATATCCTTTTTATTCTAACATTTAAAATTTAATTTATAATTCTTTTTTATGGATTAATAGATCTCTAGATTGAACTTTGTTATATCTTTTCATTCTAACGTTTCAAATTTAACTTGTATTCTATTCTTCAAAAATTTATAAATCATAAATAATCTTGAAGAAGAATTTAAAAACTAATCCAAAAATATCAAACAAAAAAGATACAACCCAATTCAATTTAAAGAAATATATATTGTACCTTATATTGATGAGCTGGAGAGGTCCATTTGAACTAAGGTGGTAGAGTATTGTACGAACATCTTACTTAAGATGATAAATCAACTTTAAGAGGACACTTCCAAATGCTTGAGAATTCTAAGGTCACTACTCCAGACCACGAGCATGGCTTAAGAGAAGTAGTAAAGATTGGTGAAGGCACAGAATATAAATAGGTATATGAACAACGTGTTTAAATCACTATTCGAAAGTCAATATCATTATTAATAATTACTTTTATAAATATATATAAAAATAATTTACTAATGTGATTTTTTCAAAAAGTACTCTCAACCTACTGCACTGACAACCAAGACACAAAAGGAAACCTATTCCTTTGACTGAAAAGGCCGTATACTTTTTTCATTACTTAATCAAAGATTGAGCAATTTGTATGTCAGAAATAAATTTAATTAGTGTAAATTTTTACTGACTATTAAAATTTGACAGGCTTTAGCGTGTCATTTACTTGAAACGTCAATGTTAAATGGTATGGAAGCCTAAGATCTCTCTAACTTAAAAGGGATATTTTACTTCTAAGCTTTTGGAAACCTCTAGACTCGTGTAATTGTTTGCATTCCGTAGATGATTCGTTTCATTCTGTGTTTTACAAATAAAGAAAAGCAGGTATGAAGATGAAGATGGATACCCGGAGCTGGAGTATTCGAAGAGCTTCCCCGTTGCAGAAAATATGATGAGCCCTATATCCGCTTCACACAGAACAGACAGTTCCTGCGCTTTTTTCGTCAAACCCTTCCTCCGCTTGGAAAAAGTGACATGCCTGGCCGCCCTTTTCTCTATCTTCTTTATCTCTATTTTCTCCCGTGCCATCTCAAATCTGGAGAGAGCACTTAACCTGCAATGGATCCGTCGCAATTGTAAATCTGTAGCGCACGCAGAACTAAACAAAACCCTTGCAGAAAATAATGGTGACTGATAAAGTCCCGCCGGCGCTGCGTTTTACGTGCCCCAAACGCACAAATCCAATATGCTCATTCCTATAAATGATAAAGATGCCCTAATGGGGAAGGCTTTATCTGTTTTCAGTAGATAGGAAGGTACCTAAAACAGAAATTTTGATTTCAATGGGTCGGTTCCGGACACAGAGAGGGGCCACCATCGAAGCATAAGGAGTAAATGCCCTCTCACCCTCACATCAGTCAATTACCACGGAGGTGAGGTAAGGGAGATGACGCCAAAAGCCAGGTGTTGCGTGCAGGAGCGGTCGTTGTCTAATAGGGGAAAGTTAGGTGCTTCAGATATTTATGACAGCGGGCCATCAAGAAAATGTGGCTATAAAAAGTAAGGATAGGCATATAGGGCATGCAAATCATCACTGTCGGATGGGATCCTATGCTTGCTGCTCAGGAAAAGGCGACTGGAAACCTCATTTTCAGCTACTGATTGGACGATCTTTCACTTTCAGACAAGACTTATTTAGGCAGTAGTAAGGCATCTAAATTCCTTGGTTAAAAATAGGAAGGTGCGGTTCATTGAGGCTCCTTTACTCCTTACAAATCTAATCGCGTGAGATACTGTCCCCAACACAATTCGTGGTTTTCGGCTTTAATTTATTTGAGGCCCCCAACATCTTTATCTTCTTTATTGGGTATCTTTTCCCAAAATTATTTGACATTTGAAATGACATAAATAAGCCTCCTTATCTTTATCTTCTTCTTCATTGGTTATTTTCAATTGATTTTTTTTATTTTTGTTAGTTTACTTGTGAAGTGACTAGATAATATCTTTTCTTCTTCATTGAATAATTTTAACCAAATTATTTGGCTTTTTTATTTTTATCTTTTCGCCAAATCATTTTGATAGATTAAATTTGGAGCTTAAAGTTGGATGACATTTTTTTTCTAAATTTAAACATTATAGTTAGAATTAAATTCTGATGACTTTAAGTTAATATTACTATTAAAGTTATGTATCTGACATTAGGGTAATGTTAGGGTGATTTTAATCAGGATTTTAATTTTTTATTTGATGTGTTTTTAACTCCAACTTCAAATGTAAATTTAAATTGACTTTAGGTCATGTTTAGGTCGTTTTTATTAAATTCACATATTAAGTCAGATGGAATGGTGGATTGTTGTTTTTACGCATAAAAATGCTATTAAGAAAACCAAAGTGCAATATTTTTGAGTAATTACAATGAATTGAAAAAGAGGACATGGTTGTGTTAAATTGAGATGAAATTGGGCATTGAGTATGGATTAAGGATGAATTGGACTCTTGCTATAATAAATTGAGGTCAAATTAGGTGTGGTGGATTGAAAACTTTACTATACAAATTCATCTCTTCCAAGCATATATTCCCAATTCGGTAATTTTATCACATGTTTTGTAATAATTAATTGTTTAAATAAATAAAAATAAATATGTCTTTCATTTTGGGCCTACTCATTCTAAGACAGACAGATGAAAATTTTGATCCTTTAAATTATTCAACATTTTTATATGTACTACCTTTAAGCGTTACCAAGCCCTTTTTAATTTTGTAATGTGTTTGAGAGCTTTCTTTTGGAAAGAGAAAACCACTATCAATACTCAATATTATTCAATGATTGGTTTGTCTTGCATTCTTTAGCCAAATGTTCTAAGGTGAAAACCTATTTTGAGAACACAAGTAACTATCATGGTGTAGGGAAGACATGGGATGAAACTAAATTTAACAAAGGATGTTGACCAATACTTGTAAATACCATGTGATTTTGTAACAAAAGGCCTAACACTTTAGGCTCTGATAAGTGATCGATGGACCCCTTATTCAAATTTAAACTCCTAGCTCTAATAGGAGACTAAATAAGTGCATTCATATTGAAACATAAATATATGATTGCATGCACATTAATAAATATATGATAAGTTATTCACTTGATACATACACTCCATGAGTGCTCTGATAGGATGCAAGATTCTTCCTCAGATTCTCCTCTGACTCTCACTTGAGTTCTTATGTGTGTTGTCCTCATGTGAAATCCAATAATGGATCTCTACCCCTTTATGTACTTTTTGGTTTAAAAACTTAGATGATATATTATATTTTTTCTAATTTAAACAATTTTTTGTTTAGATGTTTATTTTTAAAATAATTAGCATTTTTAAAGGCAATGAGGGTGATTGATTTCAACCAAAATTGTAGAGAGGAGGAAGCGGTGGATCTCAAGGAACAATGGAAAGGGGCCATAGATTTGGTGAGACCCATTCATCATTTTTATAGGTCAATACAAATATGGTTCCTACTTCAGACTCTTCATCACTACCCTCATTCTTAAGGTCTAGTTTTTCCATTCAATGTACCAACATTTAATCAACGTCTACATCTAATTTTTTGAGACTTCATATGAAGAAGAGGAGGTGAAAAGTACATAATAAAAAGTTTGGTACCACCAATTGTATTAAAATGATTGACCAAAGATAAAGGATAAATATCTAGTATAAACCTTATGATGAATATTTTGCAGGTTATTTGGAACTTCTAAGGATATATATGAGATTTTACATGATGCGTAGTTTAGAGATTTTAGAGTGTTTGGTACATGATAAATGAACAATCCACTTCTTAAAATGTATAAATATATTATATTCTAGGGAATCAAATATGTGATACAACCATCCATTGTATGTGATGCATATGTGGGTCTCTTAATATTAACCCCTCATTTTGGGGATTAAAAACTTGACAAGATCATGGCATTTCGATATTACCATTTTATGGAACTGAGTACCCATTTAAGGTTTGGAACAAGTTATAAGAGTATGGGTTATGTTCAAAATCATAAACAATCAGAGATAGTTTGTATTTTCATTCAAAGGAATTTCCAACTCTAGTTTTTGAGTCTTAAGTTCATCTATTAGTCCACTTAGTAGATGATATCTAGATGGTGGGTGGTATCAACACTCAATGGATGTTTTGGACTCAGAAGTACATGAATAAACTTAAGATATCTATCAAATAATTAGCCTTTCTAGAGGGTTCCATTGTAAAAGGTTATACTATTCAATAAACATTATTCTTTGTAACTAAAGATGTTTCTAAAGATGAATATGTTCTCAAAGGTGTTGTTGAAGATGTTCTTAAATATGCTCATGAATATATTGTTGATGATGTAATTCCAAAATATAATGAAGGTGGTGTATATTAAATTTACTCTGGAAGAGTTCTTACAAATAGACAATGATTTGAAAATAGGTGAACTAAGACAAAGGGAACTTAAGGCTACTATGACATTAAGTTTTCAAATGATGTAAATTGTGTGACAAAAAACATTAGATGAGACTAAAAATGATTAGAACCAAGAATCATAAACTTATGATTCCATTATAACTTCATTCAAATTATCTTTAAAATAATTAATTTGGTCCCATTTCATATGATATTGCTTGAATTGTCTATCAAAGAATAAATTTGGTTCTATTATATTTTATTTGGCTAAAAAATTTGAAACTTGAATTCAATTATAATATTTAGAAAATAGCATCACATTATAAATAATAAGTAAGCATAGTGAGTATCGTCGGTACCACTGGCTCATTAGTTAAGTCAAACATTGAATGGTCCTTTTCTTATAAATAATTTTATATGAATGCAACTATTTTGATGAGACTCAATTCACCCAAATTATATTCTCGATTGAACTAATTACTCGATTGGTTCAATCAAGGATACAATTAGGGCCAATTGAGCCTTAATCTAAATTATGTAGTTATAATTGATTTCACAAGGCTCGATTGGTCCCAAATGTTTACCTAGTTGAAGAAATTAATATAATGTTTCCCCTTATTCACATTATTTGGTTAAAATTGGTTTGAAGGGGCTTGATTTACCATGATTGCATACTTGATTTTACCAATTACTTGATTGGTTCAATCAATTAAACAATTAGAACTAATTAATCCCCAATTCATATTATATGGTTAAATTGTTTTGTGAAGCCCAATTTCCCTAATTACATACATAATTGAACCAATTAATTGATTGGTTTAATCAGTGACATAATTGGGGTAATTCATATTACAATTCACATTATATGGTCATAATTTTTTCATGGGGCTTGATTGGCCCCAATTGTAAATTTTATTAAACCAATTACTCACTTTGTTCAATCACATATGTAATTAGGGCCTATCAAGCCCAAATTCACATTATATGGCCATAAATAGTTTGATGGGGCTCATCTAACCCCAGCTACATACTTAACTAAAAAATAATTGATTAGTTTAATCATGAATGCAATTGGGGACAATTGAACCCCAATTCACACTATATGGTCTTAATTAGTTTCATTGAGACCGATTGGCCCCAATTGTGTAACTGATTTAAAAAATTACTCAATTACTTCAATTATTTACATAATTAGGGATAAATTTACCCCAACTCACATTATATGCTTTTGATTAGTTTTAAAAGGATCAATTGTCCTTAGTTGTATGATTGATTGAACTTATTATTGGATTGGTTCAATCAATAATGCAATTGGTGTCAATCGAGCCCAAATTCACATTATATGGTTGGGTTTGGTTTCACATGGCTCTATTGATCCCAATTGCATACCTAATTAAACTAATTATTTGTTTAGTTCAATTAGGGATGTGATTGGTTTTAATTGATCCCCAATTCACATTATATGGTTGTAATAATTATCATGGGGACTAACTAACCCTAATTACATACCTAATTAAACCAAGTACTAAATCAATTTAATAAAGTATGTGTTTTACCTATTATAGCCTAAATTTCCACCCTAGATAAGTCAATCAAACCTTCTCAAGTTTGGGATAACATGAAACTATCTATAAGTATATGCATATTCTTACAAGAGATACATCTCTAGATTATGAGCTAGCTCCTTTGATCTAACTATTTAGGCTCACACACTACACTAGACTAATCACTTATTGGGGGTGAAAAGGGAAGAAGGAAACTAAAAGTAACCTACACTAATGAATTTGATACACCAAGGATATCTACATAAACATACTTGAAACTTACACCATGAAGGTTGATTACTAAAACTGATCTCAACTAAAGGTTAATCTAGCATAAGTGTTTCTACATGGAGGCAGATTGCTATGCATTTCCAATCGTGTGTGAATAGGAGGTATAATCTTAGACACTACTAATATCTCATCACACTTCAAAAACACTTAGCAAATAGTTACACTTCATGAGACATGTTAGAAGAAGTATTACTCACATAATGCATACAAGAGGACAATTAAAGAAAGGAGAAACAATCATCACTTGTCATCCAAATGGACTACTTGACATACTTAGGCAAGAATTTAAGAGACTAAAGCAACTTGAGAAAAATTTATTCAAAGGAAAAACAATATGTGAAACTAGTAGGGCTTTACCATACCAATTGTGGATAATTTACAATGCCAAAATGGCTTCAATATATAGAGAAATAGAAGAAGAGAGAGAAAGAGTGGCATTGGAGAGTCACCATGCCAAGTTTCAAATCTTGAAGACCAGTTACAATGCAAGAGAAGGATTTAGATAATAGGCCATGAAGTGATCTTAGACAAATGTTTATTTGAAATATGACATCTTCCTCAAGTTGGTATAGGGGAAATTCATTATCATTCTTGAAACTGCCCTTCTTGATGAAAAGTCCACTTAACTATCTAGAACTACCTTGGAAGCTATTGACACATGTACACTAATTTGAGAAGGTGGAAACATGATTGGTGTAGGTAATAATGCAACCTTCAACTGATGATCTTATTTTTTACCACTTGTTACTTACCTTCTTCTAGTCACTCACTTGCCTTCTAGGCCTAGACTCTCACACTTGTCACTCAGGTGACTTGCACACACTCAAGGAGATTCATTGTAGAGAAGTGAGACACATTTTCATGACTTCATTGTCCTCTAGTCTATCATATGGACTTTAAAAAAACTCAAAACCATACTTCTCCCATTCAACTTGGTAGTCACCTTATTTCTCATTATTTTGTCCAAGACTACCTACTATAACCAACTTAGCAGAGGGGTTTCCATGCATAAATGAGGTGAGAATGAGGTGTGAAGAGTCATAATACATATCTACATGCCTTCCATCATGACTTTCACTTGTTTATTCTTTTTTGCACCTTCAAATTACCTCAAATCTTACAAAAAACACAAAATTTGGCTCATCTATACAAGTGATGGTATGGAATAATTGAGTTGTATGGAGCTTGGGAGAGTTTCAAGTAGGTAAAAATCACTTTCCAATCTAATTGACCACTTTTATATGCATTTCTCTTCATATATTTCTCATCTAGTTCTTATGAGGGTTTTAGGTCATTTAGGTTCTTAACAATGATTCATAAAGGTTAAACCCTTAACCCTCAAACCAATTCCATTGGTTTCAAGTTCATGACCCCCCTCAAATATACCTAAGTTATCAAGACCCCATTCATATTTTTTGTATATATGGGAGTGAAATAAGTTGGCTCTCGACTTCTTACTATGCATTCTAGACACCCCTGCAATAAATTGAGGCCAAAAATGGCCAATCTGAGTTGTTATTTACAAACTAATGAATCCCATAAACTATATAATCTCTCATGAAGCCTCTAAATTTTTTTGGGAAGATAATATGACCATATTAATGTCATTATAATCTATGAAGTTCATGTTTAGTTCTAGGCCTCATAGGCATAGACTAAGTTTTCTAAGCATGTGGTCACTTATGAGTGTTCACAGTGAGTGTAGGGCATTATCAACCTTTATTAATCTAAAATTTAACCCTATAAATCATCCTATAGTCATTCAAGGCTCTACCATTCATCTTTTCATAATCTATGCACTAGGTTTGTAGATTGTATTGCTTGTGGAGTGCCTCAGGTCTAAGATAAAATAGTGAACAATTCACCTATTAGTTTGACCTAAAAGAGACCATGAAGGTCTATTAAAAATCATGATGACCCTATATATGAGGTTTAAAATCCTAACCATGTTTCTAAAGGTCTCAAAATCTCAAATTCTCAAGACTAACTTATAGGTTTGTGACTGTGTGTAGGATTTTGGTTGACTAGGTATGAGGGTTTGAAACCCATATTGGATCAATTTTTACCTTGTTTTCTTTTCCTATGAGAATATAATGGAAGTGTGATACTATCAATCTAAGAGTGATCTCTACATGGTCATCCATATTATACCTATGCCTACCAACCAAACTTGCATTCTTCATTAGCTTAGTCTAGTCTGGGTATGAGTTAGGTTGTAGGTGTTCATTAGAGAAATTAATAGGTTATTTTAGGTGATGATAAATGTTTGAGTACTATGTTTCACACCTTTGGTTTATCCTAAGGTCACTAGGACCATTTCATACTTGAATGGACTCATTTATGCCTTGAGACCATGCTATCATCCTTCCATCATCAATGTTATATAGGTGTGCAAGTTGCATTACTCCAGGTTCATTTTGGATTCTTGACATTATATCTCTTTGATTATTTCCATTAGGATTTTTAATAGGTTAAAAACTCATTATACCACCATATTTTCTTAGCCTAACCACCTCCTATTGTGTTAAGATGTTACCTCTAAGCCTAGGTTGCAAGAATGAAGCCATTAGATTTACACATACCTCATAGATATTAACCATAAGATGACATTGTATGGAGTAAAATATTTTTTAAAGAAGTTAATGTAAACATTCCCACTTTGCAACTTTTCTTCAACTCTATGAAAATGGATCTCAGGTGTTTGACATCTAACCCAATCTTGGACTATTAACTTTGAAATATTCTCAACACTACCTTCAATGGAGAAACTGACTACCATGATCTATGAGGTTGAAAACAAATGTATTCTCCTTGAAATTTAACCATTCATAGAAGAATAAACTCTGCAACTGTAAAATATTATTTTGTAGACCATTAGTATTCGCTTCTAGCACAAGGAGATGCTTTTGCTTATCTTCATTCATGTCCACACTTGCCAACTATGTTGAAGCCAACATGAAATGTGTGAACATGCTCTACAAGTATACATACACTAGTTGTTTCACATAGACCAATCACCAAAGTGCAATCAAATGAGAAAAAATGAGCCATTGGGATTGCATAGGTAATTTGGAGGTAATCATAATCTTAATGATTGTTTATATCACACATACTAATAATATTGAAACTATGACCATGAAATGAAATCTCATAGAGACCCCTAACATCTACCAAGTGCACTCACCCTAACTCCTCTTTCCCTATCCATACCAAATGAAAATTGTTGACCTTTTCTAAGTTGTCCAAGGGAGTGATAGGAGAAAAAAACTGGTTTTTGTCAATTTTGGATCTGCTGAAGCCCCCTGAGCCTAGAAATTACTTGTGGGGATCTCAAGACACCTTATTGAAGCATTTACAACCACAGATGAGTCACCTTGGTCCATACAACTACTTGAAATTGACCTTTTTGTAGATGATCTTCTTTTTATGTTAGATATACAACATTTTTGTTTTAAATCCTTTCTCTAACATTATCTAAAATATGGTGCATTATCTTTCTTTTTGACATTTGTCCTTTTGATGAAAAACTGTACATTTCCATAAAATGGTCAAAAAAGTGGCATAAAAGGACTTTAAGACAAATTGACAAGTATGACAAAGGCTATAACATTTTATATGACCCTCAAAGGTGTGACTTGACCTCATTTAGGACCATGGTGACCATTTTAAAATTTAGAGGAGCTTATAAAAGTTTGAATATGAAGGGGGTTGACTTAATTTGACTAAGGGTAAAAATTTGGTTAATATTTGGGTAATTTCTAGGGGGTAGCATGCTTGCTATGCTAAGGACCAGTTACCTTGACCTCTAATTGGGTAATTAAATCACCTATATACTATAATTGACACTGATATGCCTTTTAAAAGATGCCAAACCCACACAAAATACATTAAGAAACAAACACACAAAATAAGACACCAAGATGCACACTTGTACTCTCCAAGCACTTAGGGAAAACACACAAAGAATTCATACCAAACAATGTGCCCAACACTTATGAAAAACACACACCTATCCTAATATATACAAGACCTCAAAACACTTGAGGTGAAGGATAAATTTATCATTGCTTCAACTAGGGTCAAAGATAATGCTTCTAAAATTACTGTTGCTCCATGAAAACAAACCATCATAAAATGATTACTTGTCAATGAAAACTTGCTTATGGAGATAGTCAAATGACTTACCATCTTTGGAGATTCTGATAGTAACAAGTGTGTCACTTGGAACTCTCATGAAGACTCCACATAGCTCTCCTAGAGGCTTGTTTGACTTTGCAACTTGCTTAAACTTTGTCATGTCCACTTGGTACTCCTCAATCTAATCATTGGGAGTCATGAAACCTTTCCCAACTTCAAATGCATTTGAGTCATGATATGTCTATTGTTGGGAGTCATCAAGGATGTATTATTATTAATCAAACACTTCATCATCTACCAAATTTTTTTCTTTCTTGGTAGAGACCTCAAGCTCTTCTTTATGCTCACTAGGTACATGGTTGACCTCATCATCAGGTTTAACATTCATTTTGAAGAGTTGTAGATCTTCTTACCTCTTCAAAATCTTGCACTATGTCATTGAATTGTTGCCACATGTCATCCACATTTTCTTTAGGTTCATGCTCATGAGTTTGCTCTTGTTTGGCAAGCATAACTAAATGCTCACTAAGACTATCATGCTTTATTACAACTAGGATATGATCATCATAATCTATGTACAAAAGGTAGTTGCCCCATGTAACTTGTTCTAGAGTGTCATCAGAATTTGCCTCAAGAGACCCATCACATTCTTTATGAAGGATGTATGTACCAAGACCAGTTTATTTAATATGCTCATATGGATCAAATCCATACTTCTCAACTCCCCATTCATTAAGGTACAAGTTAGCTATGCCATCAAGAATTAAGAGATCATTCTACTAAGATATCAAGCTATAGATTAAACTTAGGACTAAAAGATAACTATCTATAAAGGATATAAATAACTAAAAATTATCCCCATAATATCTAAGAGATAAATATGTAATATCTCATAATATATAAAATAAAATAAATGAAATATCCACATATAAGTGGGTGGGAATAATAAATCACCCAAATGAACATGAGTTAAGGTAAATAACCTACTCTAACACCCCCTCAAGTGAAGCTAGGGGAAAAAATAGAGTAGTATATCCATAATATGGGTTCTGGTAACAAGGCTTGATCAGGTACTCATGTAAAATATATCCATGAAATAATCTCTCATAAAGTGGAAAAAGGGAGAAAACCCATAAGAAAATAAAACTCCTCAAATGAGAGAAACAAAGGAAGGAAATGGGTCCTATCAACAAATCCTGATGAGGTTACCCATACAAAAAAATGATACAGTGTGAAGATAAGTGTCTCTATCAATGTCAATCCATCTTACCAAAATACATGGATGTTGAGTCGTTGTAACTACCAAGTCAAATTAGGAATGGTGTTGGATACAAAGATCATTGAACATGAACACTACACTTCAGAATACTAGGTAGAATGATGAATTCGAGGAAGCATTATCTAAACACTCTCCCTCAATGTTGAACTTGGAGAAGATGATAATTGAAGTCTCTAAATAAGTGGACTAAAAATGGTGAGAAGTGAACACAAAGACTAGTGGGGATGCCACACTAGTGTTACTACATCAAAAGTCACCAATAATACCATTAACACATAACAATTCTCATATAAGTTCTGACAAAAAAAGTTCTTAAATAAGATACCCATGTACAAAGAAGAAATATAAAAAATATAGATAAAATATCTCAATAAGATGGTCCTGATGGTGATGGGAGAGACTGGCAACTAAAATAGTAAAGGGTGCACAAATTAAGGTACACACACATGAAGGTGGACTAGGCTATAAAAGTAAACCCCCCATATCACTTTATAATTTATTATGAGTATAATATAGCTTATACACAAAAATACTAAATAAAAATAAGTAAGAATTTTATACACCAAAATAACTCTAATAAGGAGACTGTCGACCTGTCGAAGAAGTCATCATAAATCATGAGAGTTACTTCAAAAACAAGAGAATAATGTGGGCCAAAAACACAAGTGGCACAAAAAATATACTCAAATAATGCAAGACATTGGGCTCTATCAAAAATGCATTTGTAAGTGTATAAATAAATTTAACATGAGTGCAATAAAGTGTTTTTATGAGATCTAAACAATGGAGGAACCATGTTGGTAAAATCCTGACAAAGAATGATGGTGCCTCCATAAGTGATTTAAAATCCATCCCAACTCAAAAAGGAATGGTGGATTAAGATGCCTACATAGGAGTGGATGAAAAAATCCATAACAGTAAAATATGAGGTAACTTCTAAAGGGATGTCAGATTAAGCGAAAAATGTATCTATGATTGCAATCAAGATGGTAAAATCAATGAAGGAGAAAGTTTGTTTGCCTGTGATGGGGTTTGACCACCTACCAATTGGGCCTCACCCTTCGATCTTTGACAAACGAGATCAAAAAAATAAGGTATGTGGCCAAACAATAAACAAATATAATATCTCATTATGTCTTCCAAATATAAAATATTGTTTTTAATTAAAAACCATCAAAAAATTGTCCAAGGATATTGTTTTATAAAAAAATAATAATAAATCTCTCCATAAATTTTTTTTGAATAGTAATTCTCAGTAAAATTGTAATAACTTTTTCAATTTTTAATGAAACTTAAAATTTCAAAATGTTTTAAAAACATGAGAACAAGGTGCACAAAACTCAAAAGTGGTTTTGACTGATTAGTTACAGTTTTGTCACAATTAAATAAAAAAAATGTATTTTTTAGAATAGTACTGCTTATTAAAACTACGAGAACTTTTGTAATTATTAATGAAATTAAATTTTTTAAAAAATTATGGAGAGTATAAAACAAGATGCATAAAATCCAAAAACATTTATGAGAGATCATCAATAATTTTCTCACAATCTGAAAAAGAACAGTTATTTTTAACTAGAAAATAGATTTGTAAAAAACTTATAGATCTTGCCTTTGAGATCCAATTGGGATGAAATTGGATGTGATCATGTAATTATCAGATAATATGTATGCATTATTCACTTTTAATTTACTCCTTCAATCTCTAAAATTTACCTGCACTAAAAAAACACAAAAAAAATAAATTATTTCAAAAATAAATGCTGAGTAAGGGAAGCTAAAGAGCTGAATAATGGTTGTTGAAAATTGCTCTAATATGAGGAAAGAGTTTAGAAAACTCTCACCCAGGGTCAAATCTACAAACCATTACCATAGTAAAATCCACTGATGCGTTGCTCAAATAATATTTCAGTATATTATACACAAACAGATCATATAATGATAAATCCTCTATATCTTCAAATTTTCCATCTAGAGCTCCATCAAATACAGTGAATGAGCCTTGCATATATAGGCAAGGAATATCAATATTAACTAAGAGATCAAACTAAATGATCAATCATAACTAAGATATCAAGCTAGAGATCAAACTTAGGATTAAGAGATAACTATCTATAAAAGATAAAAATAACTAGAAATTATCCCCATAATATCTAAAAGATAAATATGTAATATCTCATAATATCTAAAATAAAATAAAATAAATATCTACACATAAGTGGGTGGGAATAATAAAATACCTAGGTGAACATGAGATAAGGTAAATAACCTACTTTAACAATTATAACTTCTTTACTTCTAGATAGCCTAACTATACTGACCAACCTAGTAAATTTTTATTTGCTTATAACTATTCTGACCAACATGGTGTAGTTATGTGTCCACAACTGTATCAAGCAACCTAATATAATATATTTTTCCCTTAATCTATGTTCTAATTGTACCAAATAACTTGATACAGTCTACCAATTCTAGGTCAAGTCCAACTATATTAACCAACCTGATACACTCTAATTCCTCAACTAATTATATTTATACTATTATGGTTAGGTTGGCACAATATATTATGACCATAATTCTAGTTCTGCTATATTGACCATGTTGACACGGTATGATTTTGATGTCTCTGTACAACCAACTACATTGGTAGGCCAATATCATTGACTTAGCCTACTTCAACTATACCAAGATCACATATTTTAATTCCTTATTAGATTCGATCTAGATCCACTTCTTCTCTAATTAATCCACTTCAAAATTCAATGCCTTTTTCATAATATTTTCTAGCTCACATTAGATTTGAAGAATATAACCCCATAAAATAAATTTCTAATTTCCCATCTCCAATTTCATTCCTTGAGCTAATTAGTACTTCTCCTCATCATAGAAATGTACTTATGTAACTCTTATTTGACTGAAAAATCCTTTATTGCCACCTATGGGGTAAGAATCTACCTTGCATGGGGCCTAAGACACTATTTTACAACAATGTGGAGAAATGTCCATCCGAGATGATCAAACCACATATGCTTCTCTTTCACTAAAATTTATTATAATCTCTATGATCCCAAATGAAATATTTCTTTGTGTAAACAATCTTCCTTTGTTATTTAGTGTCCAAGTTGGTGATATTTGAGTCAAACAAGCCTTGAAAGATAAAGGTTCTGTCACATGTGTTGCCTCCTTAGAACTCAACAAAACTTTAGGATACTCGAAATGTAATATCAAGTCCACCCAAAGCATGCACCAAGGATATGACAAGAGACAAATGCCTTCACTAGTATGTATTTGGCTCAATATCACAGTTAGAGGTAAGGTTATGTTTTTGTACTTTCCATTATTGTTTAACATTTTTCTTTATTTTCCCTAGATTCATTGCATGAGGGCAATGACCTCTTCCACATGTCAATGTGTCAAATTTACTTACAAGGGTGTTATCTAAAATATTTAAGGTGATACGAATATTTAAAATTTTGAATAATTCTAAGAACATGGAGTCTTTAAAATGCCAACCCTTGAACCCATGAACCCTTGACTAAATTTCATTTTGTAAATATCAATGCTTTAATTTTTTTGTCAATTCTAATTAAGGTTATTATGGTCACCCTAAACTTATGGGTAATATCCCACTTTACCTCATAAATTTTGATGATGATGAGCCCAATAAGATTAGTCTGAAGATCAAAAAATTAGATCTACCCTGTAATATCATAGCTCTATTTTATCCTTCCTTATGACCATGTTCTCAAAAGAAGCTGACCGATGATTTCCTTAAGTCTATGGTTATCCCTAAGAATATCACTTCTAATTCATCCTTTAGTGAAATAGTGGTTGAATCCCTTAATATTGATATTAGTACTAAGGACTATAATTGTAGCTATACCATTGATGACCAATACTTATCTGAATATGCCTAAGATAAGGATGTAGAAATCATTTGATATCATTCTTCTCTTCAATGATCCTATAAGCAATCTAAATATCATTATAACATTAATTTAATTGAAATTGTTTGCACTCCTTTAGATTTAATTAACATTACTCATGCTTAGATTGATGTCCATGGGCATGATATGGATCAAATTCCATCTTCTACTACACATATCACTCTTGTTAATTTTGAGCCTCTTTAAACCATGCTTCAAGATAGATCCATGATTGGACCATACCGGTTCACCAAGTTTTCTAATCTGTAAAGAAGCTTCCTCCATATATGTTGGACACATTGATATAAATTACATTTGGGTTGACTTCCAAATATTTATCAATACTATTTTGTTTTTTTCCACAAAAGTCTATGGTCACTCACAACACTCAATGTTGAGCATACCAACATTATTTTAAGTAGGACCAAGTTCTTGAGTCTACCAATCTATTCCATAATTTTGATGATTTATTTTATGAGGTTATATACAAACCCCATTGTGATTCTTCACATAGGTTAGATATGGTACCACACCCACCCACCCAAGAGGATAACCTATTTTATGAGTTTCAAAAGGTTTATGTTCATTCAGGGAATTAGTGTAGAACCTATCATATATTCTTATCAAAATAAAGGCCATAAGTCCTAGTTTGTACTATGGATAGTCAACAACATGGGTCTACTAGTCCTAGTCATGTTTGTAACTCACATTTTTTGACCTATTTTTGAACTCTTCAACAATATTTAGATATTCTTCATCTAAAACCAACTAAGCTTTCTAGTCTTTGAAACATGCTGCCATCAAATATTACAATAAATTATAACCCTAAACATGGGGGCATGTATTATATTTAGCACTAAAAATTTACACATCATACAAATGGATGTAGAGCCCTCCAAAAAAGTTTTTGACTCTTTTAATATCCTTGACTTAAACTTAATAATAATGCTCACACGGTCCATCTAGGATGGAGGAATAACCTATTTTATGACTAGTTCCATATCATAGATTAGAAGAAATGTGTGACATGATGTCACATTTTATTTGCATTTATTGTTCTCATTAGTAGGCCCCATAACCTCCTCCTTCTAGTATGCCTAGTTTTTCCTTAGAGCTCATATGCCAGACATTTCTAGCATGACTCTCATAAAGAGTAGAAGAGACTATGAATAGAGCTAGATATTACTTAAAATAGGATCTATAAAATGTTATAAATAATGTATGTCAAGATATTTTATGACATTTATGAGAAAATAATTGATTCATATCATATTATTCACATTAACATATGAGTGGATTTCATATTATTATTATTATTATTATTATTATTATTTTTAATATATGTGATGCTTGTTGACCTTGCTTATATCATGTTATTTTACATGTTTGTAACTTTCATTTTCAACATGTATGTCTACTTTTTATCATTTAAAATCACTTTAAAATTGACCTCTATCTCCCTAGTGGAATTTGGGTATCATCTTTAGGTTCTTTTTATCACATTTTTATCAATTTTTTATTTGCCTTAGTATCCTTATGATTCTTTAGTATCTTTTTATTCCCCCTCTTTTGGGATGACTTCTCATATTAGTTCTTTTACTATATCCAATATAGGTTAGTACAGATTCTCTAGTGAGATGACTATCACCCTTTATAACATATCCCACTCACTTATCCAAAGCATAATCTCCCCTCCTTGTGGTCATCTATAAGCCTATTTATCATTGTATCACCTTTTTCACATGAATGGATCTTCCATGATCTCCATTTCTCCCCTTTCATTTCACTTGAGGCAAACTAAGGTCAATTTAGAGATAACACACTTTCATCTAGGGAAATTCTAGGAGTATTTTAGGTACCATGGTATTTAGGTTTTCCTTTATAGAAGCCATGCTTAAGCTCTCTTGTGTTAGATATTTATATCACCCATGTTTAGTCTTTATAAATTCGTATAGATGAGGAATAAAAATGACCAAAATAATTACAATCCAAATCATATCAAAAGGCAAATAAAATCTTAAAATTCATATCAAACCAAAAGACATGATCTTTGTTTGGCACATCTCCTATTTTAGTCAAAGTTCACACTCCATAGTTTTGCCTCATGATAGATCCAAGGTCAATTGGGGTGTGGGGTGTGGTAGGTGTTGACCAAATTTTGACCACAAGAAAAAATTGGTCAGCCCCTCTAGGTTGAAACCTCATTATATTGTTAAAAACTTGTCATGGTCTTTTCATGGTATTAAATGGTCTTAAATAGTTCTTTATGGTCATATTTGTCCTTGTCTAACATTGTCCAAGGTTTGGTCTTATGTTCACTTGTCTATCCATATGGGTCAATTACAAGGTCTTGAGATTATCAAACATGGTCAAAGGTTTAGTATGGTCTAAGGTCATTTAAAAAGTTTATTTAGATGTCATTAAAGTTATATTATTATGCACTAACTTTTTATTTGACACTCATATGCAAAAATCACATTTTGGCCACCTTTTAGCCTATTTGGAAGAGTTGGATGTACCATTCCAAGAATAAAACATTTTAAGAAGATTCCCAACATACCTGATGTCATAAATGGATTAGAAAATGTTTAGGAATAGTCATAGATTAACAAATTATGTAGTTTAATGCCTAAACTACGTAAAAGGATACTTTACAAGAACTTGTACGGACTTACAAGATCATATTTTAGTTGGAAATGGTTTTTAAGTGTCCCTTAGTCTCCCTCAAAGATTTTTAAAAATTTGAAACAAGTTTAAAATTGAACTGACACCTCAGACACTCTTTCTCCTCCATCACTGCCTTCACAAGCTCAAGAAGGCAAATTTTAACTGAATGGTATGAATAGGAGAGAGAAAGTTAGGAGATAAAAATTTGGAATTTTTAGGGGTCATAGTAAGATTTAAATAATTGGAATTGGTTTGTATATTTATGGATTATTATTTATAAATAATCTCTAAGAGTGACAACAGGTCATTATGTCCTATCCATCCAAGAGGGATCTATTCTTGCATTTGTTTCTCCACTTCAGAATTTGATGGATAATAATGTTTTTTAGGGATGTTTATAGAGGTAATTAGATTTTTTTCATGGTGGTTTGATCAAATAGCTCATCTCACTGAAGTGCCTTCACTTGGATGAAAAGTGTCTTGTTGTACAAGGTCTTTCAGTCAATCCTACTGTAAGTTTCTATTTTGTCTTCATATTGGTCATTCTCAGAGATTCTAAATGATTCATCACTCATGGAATATCCATAAAATTCATGGAATTTATGTGATATTTATTTTAGATGTGATTCTTATCCATGTTATTCAAGTGCTTGCTCTTTGGAGACATGGTTTGTGTTTGAACACTCTACTACAAGTTTGATTGCCAATTTAGCTCAAATACCAGTGATATATCATAATACAAGTTTCTAAGATGATATTATACTACTAGAAGTATATAAAAATGAAGATAATAGTCCAAATACACTCTCTAATGAGAGTCATAAGTGTCTCTTCTATATATAGACCTTTACAGATTATAGAAGTAGATTGAAGATGCTCAGAGTCATGGGGAAGACTTGATACATATCCTCATATATTCATATTTCTATGACTATCTTATTTCCATCAATAAGAGATTCAAATTGAATAGATGCTCTAATTTTCAATTCACAAAACATACATATAAGATGAATTGTACTTGTAGGTCTGTACAAATTGTAGGGTGAGTTGAAGTTGATAAGAGGCATTGTCAAAAGGCTTATAAGCTCTATAAGACCTTGAAGGATATGTAATAGAGTGGACACTGTTGAAAGGTCTAGGAACTTAAGGAAGTGGCTTTATATCCCCATAAAATTGAAGCAATGACCTACACCCCTAAGCCTATAGGTCCTCATTTTGGATCAATCAACATTTAATCAACACAAGATCAAAGCCAAGATAGTGAGATCTAACTTCATTATAGACAGATAGAACATAAACCATTAAGATGATCATAAGTTGAAGATGAAGACCTTGAGACCTTTAGATGCATTCTATCATCTTAAAGGCCACCTATAGGCATACTTGAAGGATCAACCTAGTTTAGAACTAAGGAAAAGGGAAAAAGTGTGTGAAAGAATTCTTAGCCTAATTGGGAATTCAAACAAGTTCAAGAACCAGGAGAAGATCATTGGTGTGAGGGTGAGTTCTAAGCACAAATCAGATGATCAAATACCCCAATAGGCACTTACAAGTCATAAGAGAAGATAGGGTAGTTCTAAGCTTGAGTTTAAAGTAGAGATGTTTGAAAGAGATCAAAGTTTGATTTGGATTGTCAAAATAAATCCAATAGTCATTGATGAGATCATTAGTATGAAGGAGAGGTTTAAAACTCAAAGTATGTAGTCAAGGTACCCTATGCACAATCAAGAAGTCACCTACTACTAAGCCTAATAGATAAATATTAAATGTGAGTAGAGTTTAGGGTTTGAATTTTGTGAGAAAGCTAAGTGGAACTTTAAATATAAGAGTCCTGATTTGAAACATGATCAATCTGACACTTGCATATTGAGGTAACAAAGACAACTTAGGTTTGATCATTATATGCATAAAGAGCATCACCTACAGGCCTGCTTAGTCTAGGTAAGGGATCATCCTCAACAATATAAGGTGTAAGAGGTTTGGTAAGTATGTAATGAATTTCTCAAATGGGAGAATTTAACTTCTTTGAATAGTGATCTTGAACCCCACAATGATATCTCATGATAAAGACCTAGAAGGCCTAAATGGGATCAAGAGTTATTTTTACATTGGTAAACCTAAAAGCAACATATCAACACTTGATATAGATTGAAAAATTGATGGATTTAAGGTTTAATTAGTGTTTGACATGTTTCAAATCTCTTATTGAGTTCACTAAGTTTTTAGGGTCAGATATCCAATGGAGTTTCATAAACCCTATAGTCACAAGCAGACCCAGCCAATCATAAGAGAATTGGAGTTTTGAGGCCTCCATAGGCATAATTAAACTTTGAAAAGGGATATAGAGGATGTTCATCAATGGACCAAAAAATTTATGGTTGATTCAAAGCCATACGGGTAGTAAACATATTAACTATTTTGTCTTAGACCTTGCTCACTCCATTGGTAAGGGTCAGTCTTGTTCACCAAGTGAGAGATATGTCAAGTCTCTCTAGACAGGTTTAACTCCATCTTGATACATAAAATCCCTAATCACATAAAATAACATGAATAAATAATAAATACAATCTCTCATAGTAGGAAAACCACCTATAGGGGTCCCTAAAGGCCAATGTAGACCTATAACTACACCCTAAGCTCTTGGGAGTTGAGAGAACATGAGTGATTTAAAAGTTTTAGAGAGTGAGTTACATGTAATTAGAAGTGTCTAAGTGATTATATCACTCAATTAAATGGTATCACATAGAGAATACAATCATTAGACCTATAGGCCTAATACACTCCTCAAGGAATCAATATTTGAAGATTGAAGTACAAAATAGAAAGGGTTGAATGGAGACTTAGGAAAATGTTCAAACCTTAATAAGGTGTTTTAGAGGTGAGGGAGGTATTGGTTTGTAGAGGGAAATGTGGAGATGGTGATTTTGTCTTATAATTGTTATTAGAGTGCACATAATACACATTTGCTACTCGAAGAACAACTTTAGACACTGACACCATCTATCACACTTTGCATGGGAATCAAAGCCATTTGGAATGGGTGGGGTTATTCAAGAATGTTATCCAAGTGGGATGAGGTTAATTGGCGATTTTTTATTTATGAATAATTGTTAAGACCCCAAACAGGTCTTAAACCCTCCTAAAACCCTAATAATGACTAGTCAAGGTAAATGGACTTATAAAACACATATAATGCCATATTTTGATCCTAAAGACTCCTATATGTTGTTTTGGAATTCAAGGAGGTTCTCTACATGTACCTTTTCCATACTTTTAATTATATAGACTACCATAAATGCCCTATTTTTCATGCTTTTTAGTGTTTTATAGGTGTTTTAAGAAGGGGAGAACTTACCAATAATTATATGAGGTCATTTGGGATTTTTTATAAATATTAAAGACAAAAAATTTGCACAAGAGATTTTGGAGGTGGTCAAACAAGGCTCAATTTCCAAGGTAGTCTCAAATAGGCCTAAAATGAGACTAGGTGGTAAGGTTATTTCATGGTTTGCATACTTCCATAGGGTCTCAAGAACTTAAAATTGAAATGGATATTGATGATAGCCTATATAAATTTAATCAAATGATTTTTGGTGATTTCACATGTGTGGGAGAGGTTTGGAGAAAGAAAATGGGGTTCTACTTAAGGCCTAATTAAAGAGAGAGAAAGGTAGAAAAGATAGACTTACACTTAGAGTTAGGGCATGAAATGTGACATGTGTCTGTAAGGCCATACTGGGTCATAGAATATGTATTTGGTTTGTTATTATTATTTGTACATTATCATAGACAAGGAAAATAGGCCTAGTGAGGGCTTGAGGAGTAAAATGTAATCTTGGGAGTTATTCCTGAAACCAAAATGGTTTGTTTCAAGTCTACTAACATAGTTAAAGACCATACATGGATATATTATGACTTGAAGAAGATGAACTTGAGTTCTAGGCCACTTGGTACAAGGTAGGCATGGGAAATGAAGAGTTTCAAGACACCTATACAAATGAATGATGGAATGTTAGATCATAGGAGTTTATTAAGGTATGGGTGGTGCATAATGAGTTATTTGATATCATTTAATTTCAAATTAATTATGTATAATTCCATTTGTCACTCTTTTTATTCAAGAAAGAGTAGTTTTCAAGAAGATAGTGAAGGTGTCAAGCCAAGTTATAACTCTTATGCCACATAGAGGGTTAGAGCATCTTCAAGAGTGAGACAACTAGATTTATTAGTATATATATGAATATTACATAACACCCTTTACTATTTTAACTCACATGAAAATTTGTCACTATTCTCCTACTATGCCCTTCTCTCTCTCTCTTCACACTTCTCTATATAAACAACCACTTTTGGATAAGTTTGTAATTCACATATGATATGGTGAATCCCTACTAATTTAAGTAATATTTTTTCTTTGAATAAAATATTTCAATCTAGTTTTGAGTTCTCAAATTCTTGTCTAAGTGTGTGAACTATTGCATAGTTGAATGATAAGTGATAATCATCTATCCTTGTGTTCACCTTACTCTTTCACGTTTTATGCAAGTAGTCTACTCTATAGCAGGTCACATGAAGTGTAGTTAGTGTTATTTTATGTATATAAGTGTAAGTAAGAGTAATAGTGTCTAACATGATACCTCTTATTCATCCACCTTGAGGAATGCATTTGATTCTCAACTCCATGTTGGAATATTTATGTTAAAGAAACCATTGATGTTGAGATCAGTTTTGTGAATCACCTTTCATAGTTCAAGTTCATGTTAGTCTTGTGGATATTAACTTGGTGCATCACCTCATTAGGTTAGGTTTTTTTCATGTTTTCTCTATACCTTTTCATTTCAACAAGTTAGTAGTATAGGTGATGAGTTCAAGTAGACATATCAAGGGAGCTAGCCGTTCAATCAAGAGGTTTACCCCTGCTATAGACAACCCATAGGTCTAGGGATAATCCAATTATTCCACTCAATTTGAATTAGGATTGAAATACCTATCTAAGGGAGAAAAATTAAGTGATAATAGTTTTGGAATGCTCAGTGGGACAAGTTGTCTCAAGCACTTCTTGTTAAGGTGAATGCCGGTCTTGACAATATCATAACTACATAAGTGTTTCCTACTTAACATTTGGAGACTCAAATGAAGGTATAACATCTGGTTTCAAAATAATTTTTGATTATTTTCATGCTTCATTGTGTTTATTAGGTCAACTGCTAGTACAAGTAATCATCCTACAAATCCACCCTCTCATCATGAACTTCCTCTTGGAGTGCAATACCTTGATCCTTTCTTGACACTTGAGAATCCTTAAAAAGAGATTGAAGAGTAAGAAGACATTAAAAGTTAAGAATATCAAGAGAGTGAAGTAGAGTTTAAAGGAAACATGGCTAGGAAACATGTTTTCCCATATTTTAATACTGAAAATCCCATAAACTTTGCTGCCTATGATGATATGCCTCCCAATGCCACTAAGATTGTTTCTTATTTAAATGAGAAAGGTCCTATCATCCAAGTGAGCATATTAGAGACATATCTAAATTTTTTAATTTCCACAATATAATAGAGATTAAATAACAGTCAAATAGCTTGCCATGTCTCTTAAGGGAAAATCCCTTGATTGGTATAGAACCTTGCGAGGAGGATGCATTACTACATGGGATGAATTCGGGGAGTTTTTGACTAAAATATTTGAGGACAAGAGTGATCATACATCATTAATTCATCAGCTAAATGTTATATAAAGAGGGCCTAAGGATCCCATGCATTATTTCAATGAGAGGTTCTAAAGGACATGGAATGGGCTTCCACCTCTCATGATACCACCTACAAGTTTTATTTTCCTAACCTACCTTAGGGCTATTAGAACTGATATAGCTATCATGTTGCAGTCCATGGGGGGATATAATTTTTCTAATGCATATGATGTGGCTATTGGAGCCAAGAATAGTTTGATCCAAGCTAGTAAACTCCCTCCAAAGGTATCAATGTGTATATTTCCTAACATGCCTACTACTCCTATAAGCCTTACTCCAATTTTAAATCCAAATAGTAAGCCTAAAGCTGCTCCAAAGAAATCAGATGATGTAATTTATTATTAAACAAAATATAAGGCCTTAAAATCTTCAACTAGGTAACCAAATCAACATATTAGAGCTCACCAAAACCCATACTATTACCATTTACAAGCTAACAAATTTCCACCTCAGTATCATGGTCAAAGGAGGGGACAAGGTTACCCTAATTTCAATAGGCCACCTAATGTCTATGATCCAAATGTTGCTCCCACTTCAAGATCCTTGGTTTTAGTCCATCGAAACTTGGTTCAAGGAGAAGAATGGTAGCCTCAAGGTCAGTATATGAATGCTAATGAGGGTTAAGGTAAATATTTGGTGGATCAAGGAGGGAATACTCCTTACTTGACAACAGAGGATGATGGCTCTATGTAAGTAGAAACAAGTGGAGAGTGTAGTGTTTCAAGAGTGAAGTTTATTAACCTCCAAGTGGAGGACATATTTGTCCTAAATCAGAGCACTTTAATTTCAAACAACACAAGTTCAAAGTGGAGGGATTTGGGAGAGATTAAGTATTTGGATACAACTCCAAATAATTCCCCCTCAAGGTAACAAGGTATGGATGCAAATGTGATAGCCTCTACAAGTCTTTCACTTATTCTAAATTAGAAGTTGGGAAAGGTGGTCAAGTGTTCATTCCCTCAAGTTCAATATAATTCATTGCCTCCAAGGATGAAATAAAAGGTTAGTGTCTCCCCTTTGAATATCATTGACTCTTTGAAGAATACAAAGATAAGCATATCCCTTTGGGAGGTACTCCATATGCCCAGTCAAAAAGAGTTACTCCAAGAGAACCTATCCTAACTTCATGTTTCCCCCCAACCATCAAAGCATATTGGTTTAGATTAAAAATACACCTAATCATATTGTTGAACCTTCCACGAAGTCTGAAAATCCCCCACCTTTCTATCTTACCCTCATTATGGGAGATAAGTTGGTCCATAATTGCATTATGGATAGTGGAACAAATACTTCAATTATGCCCAAACTAGTTATAGATAAGTTGGGCTTGAAGTATGAAACTTATAGAAAAGGAGTGTTATATATGGATGGAAAACCAAATAAGACAATAGGGATCATCAAAGGTTTGAAAGTATTCTTGCATGACTTCCCAATTTTTCCAGTTCTACAACACATAATGGTGGTAGATCTGCCTGCATAATTTTCCATTTGCCTATCAAGAGACTTCACTACGAAGACAATAGGATATTTTTATGATGATTGGTCTTTATTGGATTTCAAAATGAGTTATGGAGCTAAGGTGGTAATAAGAACACAACCATTGGCCAAGTTTCACATTGAACCATATGTGGAAGCTAGTTCTAATCTGAATTACACTGTCAATAAACAAGAGGATCATGTCATAAATGATGGAGAACCTTCCAAAATTGAAGGTATTTATGATATCTTCCTAGATGAATATTGTGTTAAGACCTTTGAGTATGATCCATATGATTTCATTAAATAAATAGGCCTTGACACATACATCATTCTTGATAAGGGTGATAAACATCATAAGGTAAGTCTTGATGATCCTCTTCAACAAGCTGTAATGGGTAACTACTACCTTCATATAGATTATGATGATTAACTTCAAAGTCTAGTGGAACATGGTAATGAAGATGGTGTAATTATGCCTACCTAAGATGAAAAAGATCATGAGTGTGACAATCATGAATAAGATGATGACCTATGGTAATAGTTTCATGTTTTAGATCAAGAATTTAAATAAGTGATTAAGCCAAATATCCTTCCTAAAAAACATGAACCTTATAATAAGGTCATTGGTGAACCTAATGAGCATGAAGAGAAGTGTCAAGTCACTATCAAGCTGGCTATATTCTTGGAGGAGTGCAATCATACCAAGGCATAAGTTTGTGTCTTTGAGTAATACGCTAAGCCTCAATCTGATATTGAGTCACTTACAAACATGATTGGCCAACATAAAGGCAAGTATGAAGGCTCTAGACATCAAGTACATCATGGTATCAATGAAGGCAAAGTTGAGAAGGTTCCCATGATTCCTAAGAAGCAACTTGAGAAACATCAAATGAGCATGAAGGACATCAAGTAAGCTTCACTATCAATCAAACCTAAAAGAGAGCTAAGATGACCATTCAATGGAGTTTTGATCCACTTGTATCTAGTAGATGTCCTATGAGTGGTAAGTCCTTTGATCACCTTCACAAGAAAATTTTACTTGAGAAACATCCATCAAATGGTGACTTATTCTCATGGAGAAGCTATGACTCAAGAAATATCATTTTTGATCTTCGTTGAATCAAGAGGGAGTGTTTCATCACGTCAAACATGTTTTGAGGTCTGTACATAATAGGTTAGGTGTGATGTTTGAATATTTTGTGTGTGGTTTCCATAAATGCCTTGGGCATAGTGTGCGCTTGTTTATTGTTGTGTAGTGTGAAGTTTTAAGTCTTTAGAAGACATGTCAGTTTCATATTTTAACATAAGAGTGGTTCCATTGCCTAATAAAAAGATAAGGCTACTAGTCCATTAGCATTGTAGGCATGATACCCCTATGAATCACCAAGAATGTTCACCAAATTTTGACCTCAAGATAAAATTGGTCACCCCATATAGGTTTAAAACTCATAAGGTTGTCAAAAACTTGTCATGGTCTTAAATGGTCTTAAATAGTTTCATATGGTCATATTTTTCCTTGTCTAGTATTGTCCAAGGTTTGGTATTATTTACACTTGTCTAGCCCTATGGGTAAATTAAAAGGTATTCAGATTGTGAAACATGGTCATAGGTTTAGTATAGTCTAAGCTCATTGGAAAAGGTTATTGATATTTCATTAAATTCATATTATTATGCACTAACCTCTTATTTGACTCTCATGCAAAAATCACATTTTGGCCAGATTTTGGCCTATTCAAAAGAGTTAGATGTACCATTCCTAGAATAAAACATTTTAATAAGTTTACAAATCTACCTAATGCCATAAATGGGTCAAAGAATGTTTAGGTATAGTCAGAGATTGACAATTTTGTAGTTCAACACCTAAACTAATCAAAAGGAAAATTTACAAGCACTTGTACAGCCTTGCAAGATCATATTTTAGATGGAAATGGTTTTTAAGTACACCTTGGTGTCCCTTAGATAATTTTTTTAATTTTGGAATAAGTTTCAAGTTGAACTGACACTTTAGGCACTATTTTTCCTTCATCGCTGCCTTTACAAGCTAATGAAGGCAAATTTGAACTAAATGGTACAACCAAGAGAAAGAGAGTTAGGAGATGAAACTTTGTCCATTGTTATGGGTCCTATTAATCTTGAAATAAGTGGCATTATTTTTCATATTTATGGCCTCTTATTTATGAACAATTGCTAAGAACTATGGTAGGTCATTATGTCTTACCCATCTAAGAAGGGTTTGTTCTTGTATATATTTATCCATTTCAAAATTTGATGTAGAAGAATGGTTTTGAGGTATGTTTTTTTAGTTCAATGAGATAATTTTAATGGTGGTTTCATCATATAAATAATCTCCATGAAGTTCCTTCACTTGGATTAAATGTTTCTTGATATACAACATCTTTCAATCAATCCTACTGCAAGTTTCAGTTTTGTATTCATGGTGGTCACTCGTAGAGGTTATAAATGCTTCATCACTCATGGAAGATTACTCAAATTCATGGATTTCATATGATATTTGTATAATATGTGATTTTTATCCATGTTGTTCAAGTGCTTACTATGTGGAGACATGATTTGTGTTTGAACAATCTACTACAAGTTTGAATGCCTATTTGGCTCAAGTACCAGTAATATATCATAGTATAAGGTTTTGAGATGATATTGTACTATTGTAAGTATATAAAGATGAAGATAAGAGTTCAAATACAATATACAATGAGAATCACAAGTTTCTCTTCCATATACAAACATGTACAGACTATAGAAGTAGATTGAAGATGTTCAATGTTATAGCTGAAGTGTGTCACTTAAGTAGGCGTGGTGCTCGGTCATGTACATAACTCAGGTTATTAATTATTTTTAGGGTCAAGTGAGTTAGGCACAGTGGGGGGAAGGTCTAACACATAATATTTGAGCACACTAACATGCTATCATCAATTTCACATAAGGTGTGAACCTTATGCACTCACTCGAAGTGTGATAGCGAAGGGACTAGGTCCTCATTGGGTTAGTTGCATCATGTTAGCAACCAAGGGGTTATATAGGGTTTAAGGTGTTCATAAGTTAGTCTGGTGCAAGCTTGATTAGAGAAGGGTTAGAGCCTTATAAATCTATATAGGCCAAGGGGTCCATATGGGGTTGTCCATTCATCCTGAGATTAATTGTTGGTGTGGTGTTTAGCATGAGTACTCTTCATAGTGGTTAAGAGAGATAAATGGAATTAATGCACCACTTATTATCAGGGTGGGATCCTAGCTCATCAATAGATTATCTAGGGAAAGAACATCACAACCATTCTACAATAATTTATCATAAAACAATAGTAACTTATATTCATTCATTGATGTCTTACTCTGTTACAATGACTAGTAATAACCTTCACTAATCGATTCTAATTCTACTTATGTTAGAGGCTCACAGATGAGCGTGGCTTACACTTTTCATTTGTCATTAAAGGGATTAATCCTAATATTCCTCCTCAATTTTCTAGGGCTTCATTTCAAAACTCAATCATCCTCTTCTACTCTTAGAGGTTGCCTTTAAATAGGTACTAACCACTCTTCTTATTGACCAGATAGGCACATATTGATGGATGAGTAGGTGAGAACTTATTGAATCCATTACACCATATAGGACAACTAGGAGCATGTTGGGTTGTTGGTCATGGTAGTTCACCTATTTACTCCACTACTTAAACCTTCATGTTCCTCGAGCCCTGATTCATCACATGTAGTACTAGTCAGGTATGCCTCGAGGCTTACAATGCTCATCAACTATCAGTTAGCTAGCATGAAGACTTTGAGAGTTGATCTAGTTAGTGCCAAGATGTATAGAAAAGGGTCCTTCATTTCTTCTAAGGGTCTCCACACTTTGGGATGTGTCTTAGCTAGAGTGAGATCAAGTCTTACCAGAAAGAGGGGCCCTAACATCACCCCATAAAAAATTACTAGTCCACCCCAGACTAGCCCTGAAGTGCCTTAGGTGCATAGAATTTGGGAATACCCTTCTGCATGTCCTCCTTAAAATTCTCAAAGCCTTGGATGGTACCCCTCAACTCTTCAATGGACACCATTTGATTTTATAGATATTGCTTCCAAAGTAAGTACATCCATGCTTTCTAATTCCTTTTTGAAGGATTCCAACCTTTCCTTTACCCTTTTCACCCCTCCATCTAGGAGTTTACCCTACTCACTAGCCTTTGTCTAGAAGGCTTGAAATACTACCTCCAGGTTTTACTATTTAGTTTTTAGCTGGGTGCTAAGGGAGTTAACTTGTGCCATCACCTACATGTGCTCAGTCCTTGAAACCATGAAGGAACATTGGAGCAAGACATCCTTCTCCCCCCTTATCTGCTTGAGGCATGCGTCAATGATCTCATCTTTTTGCATGAAGTTATACAAAATGGTGTTTGATTCTTTGATACTTCCTTTGAGCTTAGTGAAGAGGTCTTTAACTTATTCCATTTTATTCATTATCTCACCCTTTATAGCTTCATAGGGGTCTTCCCTTTCTTCTATCACCAACTTCAGCCTGGGGATCATCCACTCAATGAGTGCATAGGCATAATTGACCTTCTTTATGCCAAAGTAGTCAATGTTATCTCAGAGGGAGGGCTCTACTTCTTCGATGTGCTTGATTAGTTTTTAGAGCTTGATTTTGGTTTCCTCAAGTTCTTTCTCCATGTTCTCAGTAGTTTTCCTCTAGCTATTAGCGTAAACATCATTGAGGAAATTATTGCACACCATAGAGGTTTTCATTTTGATCAAAGCATTGGCCGAGCACATAAGGTTTAGGTCATGGGGATTCATCAGGTGATAGTCATGGCACTCTTTTAGTTTTTTGGTGTGCCAGATGGCCCTTGCAAGGACCTCAAACTCTAGCTCATCCATGTGAAAACTCATGGCCCACAAGACTTGGTGGCACATAAGGGTTGTGGTAGTTCTTGGAGGCATACACTCCATCATGTAAAAGTTGCCATCTTCTTTGAATCCCATCTACACTTTTTTATGGTTCATGGGCTCAACCTCTACTTCTTCCCTAAGCTCTTCTTCTTCCTTGGTACTAGTGCCAGTCCCCATTTATTCAACTATCTCCTCTTCCTCCATTTCCTCTTCGGTACTAGGATCATCATCTTGCTATTATTATAGGGGTTCTTTGGTGGAATTTTCCCCCTTATCCTCCTCTTGGTATGGTGCCTCTTCCTCTATTTATTTTTCTAAGATGCTAGTATCACCCTTTTTTTTCCTTAGGCACCTTCTCAGAACTAGGGCCTACTTTTTGTATAGCTTCTTCTACTATTTGGGTGTCAGTGATACCTCAAATATTTCTTCCTTAGGCTCCGTGCTAGTGGAATTTTTCTTTCTTTCCCATTCCTCTATCATGCACACCTTTTCCTCTTGGGTCACCTTTACTTCCCATTCCTTCTATTGGGTGCATTCTATCTGTGCCTTCTCCATCCTTTCTTCTTTCTTGACCTTCCCTTTGTCGGCCTTTCTTTGTGTTTCTTGCATGATACATTTTCCTTCCCTCTTTTTAACTTCTTCAGCTTCAAGCCAGTCAATATAAGCTTGGGTTAGGCCTAAGGCCCTAAACTCCTTATGCCTCTTGTTTAAGACATGTGCTACATTAATGTGGCCTTGATCTAGGACCAATCCTTTCCATTTCTTAAGTAGCTCCTTCTCTTCATTATATATACTAGATGGAGTTGCTTCTTTAGGCACTTCACCTACCCTACTCATTTCTTCCCTCCGTGCCCTACGTGTTGCTTCACTTTTCTGATCTTCTACCTCTACCATTTGGTAGACCCTTGTAGACACCAATATTGTGTTGACCCCCCCTTGGTCCCCTTCTAACCACTTACACACTTTATTAATTTAAAATAAATTACTTATCTTAAATTAATGACCTCACCTAGACACCTCACCTGGACACCTCGCCTAGACACCTCACCTAGACACCTCACCCTAAGACCATCTCTTACCCTATGAGTCACCCTGAGACTAGGTCATCTAAAGCATGACCTATTCTCACTCCATCCTAACCTCCTAACTAAATCTCGTGCCTAATAAACCCATCTTTTGACCATTCTCCAATGACAAATACACTTGGCAGATGGAGAAATGGGCAAAGGGCTAAAAATAGCCCTTTTACCCATTCTCTAGCCACCGACGTCGATCAACTATCGGCCGATGCCAGAGGGATCACCGATGTCAGTTACATAAGCTAGACTCTAACCTTGAGTTGCCCCCCACCTCTTCACACATCGATGCACACACTCTGAGACCAAGCATCAGGGTTCGACTATCGCTCTCTTGGCTACAAAAACTCTACACAAGTCACTCCAGATATTGGATTGAAAACATTGTACAAGGTCCTCAACATTAGCCACAACATGAATAAGCACTCTAACACCTCTAGTTCTTCACCAAGTAAAGCTAAACTCGACCTTCTTCCATGGAGACTCTGAAAAGCCTTCCTCTCATTCTTACCCTCTTTTCACACCTACCCTCTACCCTAGTTATCGTCAGACCCTATTCACCTTCCCGTAACCCTGCACAAACTTCTAGACTTCCAAAAACTCTTCTATGCATCACAAAAATTCCTTGAAACTCATCTAAAAGCCTACTGCCCCTATCGACATCGGCAGCGTAACTGATGTTGGCACCTTTTACATACTGACATCAGCAGCATAACTGACATCGGCGACTGTGCAAACCAAAAAACTTATCTAAACAGCCCAAAGACCAGACAAAACCTTTACCTAGCCTATTGTAACACTCTAAGACACACAGACTATAAGGAACAGGTACACAATATTCTACCTTTCCATTTCTTTAAGTCTTTTATCATTCCTTTCTATACAACACTCTTTTCTTTAAATAATGGATTGTCATCCCTTATGGAGCTTTACGCTTCTAGGACCGAGCACGTAACTTGGCAGTCCACCATATCTTATTCTAACATCTTCTATGTTTAAGTCTTTCTTTCTACAGGTGTTTCCTCCATAGCCAAAGATGAGCTCCCACAAAGCTTGGATACGGTGCACAACTTAATCCGGGTAATGTCAAACCCCTGACTCTTAACCTTTAGTTTCTTCTTTCTTTTGAATGTAAATATAAAAAACGTAGAGAAACATTCTGGCACACTTGGTGGGACCCCTGGAGTTTTCCTTGGGTTCATTCTTTTAGAAAAATAAAATTTTCATATAGTTGCATTAGGAAAATATTCTCTTCTTGCATCCTTCTTCTATCTCTTTATTTTGAAAAGAAACCATTAGCAGAAGTTAAAAAGAATATCTTTCTTTTTCTTCTTGTCACTTCTTACCTACATCTTAGAGTAGTGAAAAATTCATACTCTTAACCTTTTCTCCAATTGTTTGCATTTTAACAAAATATTTCAATTTGGGTTAAAAACTATTGCATTTCATTCCTGCTTGAATGCATATTTAGCTCACTTAGTAATTAAAAGCATTATGAATAAATCATAGTGCATAAATGTTACACAACAAGATCACAATCACATCAAATTAAACATTTAAACTTACCCAAGACAAGGCCCATCTAGGATTTCATCACCTAGCGGATACCTTACCCCACCTGGCGATCCTACTTGGACTTCACTACCAAGAGGAGGACCCACTCTGTTCTCTCGCAGAGTATAAACTATAGGCAAAGTATATATTGGCTAAGTGGCCCAACTCGGCTCTAGGTTCGTGAAGTGAAGGGAGCAAGCCCCAGCACCAGGCCATGTACTAAACCTAACACAGATCTTTGAGCACCAAAACATAACCTGAAACTAGCCATAGACTTCCTCTCTAGGACCTATTCTACAAGCCCAAATTCCAACAGATTCTTCTAAGGCATAAGCCACACGACTCTAAAATTTATTCTTAGGAATCTAACATTTTAGAGGTTTCTTTCCTAATCATCTATTCTACTATTTTTATCTAATTGTTTGAGCTGATAAGGTCGCATCATTCTGAGGTCCAAAAACAACTTAAAATTTCTCCTTCCAAAAACTATCAATTTTTTGTGTTTCTAGAATTACACAAAAATTGACATCTATTTTTACACCGACGTCAACAACTCAGATTCACCTACATCGGTTATCCCACCGACCTTGGCAACATTTCATAACCGACATTAGTTAGTAAACTGATGTCGGTCACTATCAACCAAATTTTCTTTCCAAACAGCAAGCTTAAAACCTGACTTTTTTGTCGTTAAACATAAAGTCTAGTTTTCTAAAATTGAAACACATAGTTTTTGGAACCTGAACCCCTTTTTCTTTGGATGGTTTTGACACGCAGTCAAGCCAAATACCTTGTTGACCACGCAAGGCAACATCCACTCCCACCTTCGCCTTTCATACCAAGTCACTAAATGGAGTATACTTCAGACATTGAGCCTACTCCTATCCAACCAACCCCTGATTGACCTCTTATTATTCCTGAAGGGGATCAAGAATTTGAGAGATTCTTTGACCACAATGTCAAGGCTCTCCAACATTATCTCTCTAGAAGCCAAATGCGAGATCCTTCAGGTAACACTGTTTATGGGATGCTAACTTCCTTGGTTGAAACGGTAATGATATCAACCCAACCTATGGTCACTCAGGCCATTGCCTCAACTAGTAACCTAACCATGGCCAATGTCCAAGATTTGGCCTCCCCTTCTATTTCTAGACCTACCTTCGTCAGGGTTTCTGTACCCCCTCAACCACAAACAATTCAACCAAGTTCGATACCTTTTCAAAACTTGATTGTATCCATCCCACCCACTCTTACACCTATAAACACGAGAGTGGCTACTTATCCTTTCACTAGTGTCACTGCCATCTGACCACCCTTGGCGACATCTAGTCAAGTTGTGCCCCCCAACTTCATGGTACAAGCCCCCTTGGCCTCAACATCAACCCCTATGATGAACTACAAATATGTTGTGCCTATACAAATGAAACCAAGTACGTCATACACCCCTCCCAATGCCTTCCAAGTACCCTATAACCTAGGGGGTTCCCCTCCTACCAATCCATCTACCGATCTAATTAAGATGCTGATGGATAAGATGTCCAACCTTGAGACATCTTTTTCTGGTTCAAAGAATGTTCTTTCATATGAACAAATCTGTAACGAACCTATTCACCCTTCGATTCCTATTCGACCATACCCTAGCCAGTGGGAACTCCCAAAATTTACTCACTTTCAGAGTAAAAAGGACCCACAACAACATCTATGAGAATTTAGACACGCTTGCTACCTCATAGCGCACAATGATGTGTTATTACTTCGCACATTCCCTATGTCACTTTCTGGTGCCGCCCTTGACTGGTATAGCTCCATTACCAGTCATTCTCTCTTTACCTTCATTTAACTAGCTTAGTTATTCCTCGACCACTTCTCAATCAACATCACTAAGAAGGTCTCCATCACAGACCTTTATTCCATTAGGCAATTTGACGATGAATTAATATTAGACTTTGTCGCCCATTGGAGAGGTTTGATCAACTAAATCTCCTTTTCACTACCTCAACTTGAGCTCATTGAGCTCTTTTCAAGAGCATGTGCCAAGCACATCTCATCCACTTTGCGGGTTCAAACATTCTGCACATTTGATGAAGCTTTGACCATGGCCCGAAAGCTTGAACTCCATGCTGTCGAAGAAGATAAGGTCAAATTGCGTAGTAAAAATACCAACACAAATTCTAATGACCCTTCTTCCAAATATTCTTCCTCCCATTCCAAGTCCAAGGGATCGATAAATGATGTGGTACTTAGATCATCATCTTCTACCACAACTAACCAATTTGAACCTTCCACATCACAAAACATTACAAGACAATTCCAACAGTGATATGTACAACGCCAATACACTCCAATAAGAGAATCATATGCTTATATGTTGGATAAACTAGTGAAGCAGGGATTCCTTAACCTCCCTGAAATATGACCACCACCCCAATTTGATCCCTCACGAGCCATCCCTGCATGGTATGGGGAAAATGACTTTTGTAACTATCACTGTGTCAAGGGTCATGACACAGACAATTGCAAAACCCTCAAGAATGTTATTCAGGACATTTTAGACAAAGGGGATCTTGTTTTGGATAACCCAAATGCGCCGGCTAACCAAAACATAGATATCTTTAGGTAACCATTCCCTAACCATCCCCCAAGTCAAAACAATGTTTAGACCATGGCTGATGACCCTCAAGAGTGCAACATACACACGGTCGACATGGTTTCTCCTTTCATTCCTAGCCAACCTCTCCCACAGTCTGAAGAGGTTAGTCAACCTATTTCTCCACCACGGGTAGAAGAACCTTCTTCTCCTTTTAGTCCTCCATCTACCCCCCTTTCATACATAGGAGAGTCTACTTTGACCTCTCTTATATTGGAGGATGCTTTGAAGATACCAACGCCACTATCCCCACCCTCATCCTTCCTATTACCAATAGAGGATCATACTTTCCATGCCACTAGACCACAAGTGGAAGGCATGATCATCCCTGTGCTCTATCCTCTCAAAGAGCCAAATTCTCCAATTCCTTCTCCACCAAGAGAAGAACTTGCCGCTTCACCCACTTCGGCCGAGGAAGATCTAGTAATAATTCTCTCTTGTCTTTAGCCTGAGATCACCGCGTCTAACACATTTCCACTCTTGCAACCACCCAAATCTTCTAAAAGACCAATTATAAAGCCTCGCGCAACGTCCTCTAAACCCTTCTCTCGATTGGCTGAAAACTTAGGATTTCTACATTCGAGGAACTTAGAACATGAGGCATTATGGGAGTGACTTAAAGCTCCTTATGTTAAACATCCCACTTCATCTCGTACTGCTGACCCTTTTGCAACAAATTATCCTAAAGTCTCCGATGAGGATTGGGCTTCTAATTCCAAATCTTCAGAAGCTCAACCATCTACATCTGAACCTAAACCCTCATAGGGGTCCACCATGATAAAATAGGTTAAATCTCTCAATGTTCACCCCATATCAAACCTCACCCACAAGTGAAGGTAGATTTAAACCTCACCCTGCATAGTAGTGGTCCTCTCACCATACTAAAGAAGGCTACTAAACCACGTCGGAGAACTCCTCCCCCACCTTCACCATTACCCTCTATTTTGGGTCCACACCCTTCTACCTTAATAGAAGTGCTCCCTACTCCAACACCTAACAAAAACAAATTGCCTCCATTGCTCCCTTTACCCATCAAAAACATACTTCCTCCAAAAAATCTAACACCTCTCACCAAGAAAGCACCATCTGCACGTGTGGCCACACCACCAACCAAAAAGGTGGTACAAAAAAATCCCTCTATAACTCCTAAACAGAAGTTGTCAACCTCTACTACAACAAGCGCATACCCATTAGTGGGTTCCTATGTGTTGTTGCTACACTGATTGTTGTAGTCTTCTAGCATCACTCTCCCACCCATTAAACCATACCAACCTCTCAGACCAAAACGATCTTGGTTCAACGTCACTAAAATCTGCTGGTATCATCACACACCTAGGCATGATACTGAGAATTGCTGGGCCCTTAAGGTTGCCATTCGCCAACACTCTAAAAAGGACACCCTTCTTGTTGGGGATCCTCTTGACCACTTTTTTGACAAACTACTGACACCATCCCATACCTCCCACACCTCCTCATTTGAATCGGGATCCCAACACAAGATTATGGTCCCTCTACCACCTTCTCCCCCTTTATTCAAAATAAACACTATTAATGTGGCCACCAGGTCACAAACCTTAAAGGATAAAGGAAAAGAGAAGGTCTCTACCCCTTGGACATATCCATTCGCCAGGCCCTCTTCACCATCTAAATCTAAGATTTTTATCTTGGGCACATCTCAACCAACATCTTTGGGGGAAATTCCTCCTGACCTCTCTAGTCCACACGATGTTTGGTATAAACAACTTGTTAACTACTTGACTTATTTCATCATTCCTCCTAACCTCTCTAGCAATGGACGATGAGCTTTTATCAAAAGTACTACTCGATAAACCATGCTAGGGGGTCTTCTCTACAAGTGAGGTTTTGACAGCCTCTTTCTCCGATGCCTAACCTCTACTAAGACATCTCATGCCATCAAACAAGTCCATGATGGGATTTGTGAAGGACATTTCAGTGGTAACATGGTTGCAAAGCACATCCTCTGCCTGGGCTATTATTGGCCCACTCTTAACCAAGACTACAGTGACTATGTTTGGCATTGTATTAAATGCCAACAACATGCTAACCCACTTCACGTCCAACATCGCATCAAGCATACCTACAACAAAAATTTGAAAGAACGAGATTTTAAAATTGGAGATCTTGTCCTTAAAGGAAAACCAACACATGACCAATATGGAAAGAAGCAAACGAGGCCAGTTTGCTCTTAATTGGCTCAGACCTTATATAATAATGCACAAGTATGGATCAGGCACTTATCGTTTGTCTTCTCTCGAAGGTCGGCCAGAACCTGAGCCCCTTAATGCCTTGCATCTGTGACCATTCTATTGTTAACCAAGTAATTATTCACTTGATGATTAACTTGAACTCGTCCCTTGAGCAACCCCCATCATCCTCATTCCTATTCCTTTTAACCCTTTTCCCCTATAACAATTAGTTAACCCTTTTTTTTAAAGCAATAAATGCTTTGTCCTAATAAAAGGGAAACCCTTTAACCTCTATAGTCTAGTCCATGACTGAAATTTCAGCCAATACAAAAACATTAAAAGGTCATAAATTATAAATGTAGACTGCTCCCTCAGAGGATAGCTGCATTATTGCTATAATTAATAGATTGTTCCCTTGAAAGACATCTATTCAAAGACATCAAAACATACAAAGCAGAATATAGAGCACTCCCTCGAAGGATGGCTATGCCCAAATTTTGCTACATAAACAACACCCTCTCAGAAGCTTCTCACATCGATCAGCTTCACATGACCACAACACAAAACAACATCCCAAAGTAGGCTTCCTGCATTGATCAGTCTACCAAAAAAAAAAAAAAAGACTGACAAACTATTAAGTCATGGACTTCCCTATAATCGTTCTCAGGGTCACCTATAAAAGGGGCAAAGTTATCCCTGCTAAAAAGGGTTACGCTATCTTCACATAACACATAATCAAACCTATTACCCCAACATACCCAAGGGATTTTGAGCTCACTTAATGTCAAGTGATTAGCATACTTCTCTAACAAAAACCAATGGTCAACGCCGTAATGCATGAACGGGGCTTTTTACAAAAACCCTATCTATGCTATCATTATGGTCCTTGTCAATGAAAGAGCAACGTGTCTTTCACTTCTTACACACCTTTGTCACATGCCAATATAACCAAAACATTTTCTACCACTGACATAACATCATGATTTATTTAATGCAAATACCAATTTGTGTTATATAAATTATCATAGTCCATTCACATTAGCTTCGATGGAAAACAATACACATGAAAACTATCAACCAAACACAATGTATGTCAAGCATATACCATCACTAATATGGAAACTTGCTGAAACATAAATAAACCCATTTCATTTTTAGCATACACCATCACGAATATGGAAAATTGCTAAGGATGAAAAACCACATAACCTATGTTACAGCGTACACCATCACACAATATGGAAAAGGCTGTAACATCATCATACACTCATCATTTCTAACATAACCAAACCAACCAACAATCTCTTTGACTCTTCTTCTTTTTTTGGGAGAACTACATTGGCCTGAGGCCCTTAAAACAGGGGCTATGTAGGCAGCACTCAATTGACATGGGGTCCTCTAAGGTTAGCTCGGCCATTCATTCGTTCATTTACCTGATGGACCAACCATATAACCTTTAACCATGACCTAACCTAGTCAAACCCAATCCATAACCTACTCTCTTCTTCCCTTTTGGGGAGAACTACATTAGCCCGAGACCCTTAAAATAGGGGCTATGTAGGCAACACTCAGTTGACATGGGGTCTTCTGAGGTTAGCTCGGCCATTCATTAGTTCATTTACCTAATGGACCAACTATCTAAACCAGTCCAAAATCATTCCCACACAACCAACCCTGACATTGTAGAAGTCACCTTGGATTTCTCATGGGGCACATTAGAGATCACATATATCTCCCTAACCGCAACAAACTACAATTGAGATCACTTATATCTCAGCTTGACTTGACAAATGACCTTGGAGATCATGACTATCTCCTCAGACCACGACCACTTTTGAGACAACTCTGCCTTGGTTGTTTTGATTGCATATGCTACCTCACAAATAGTAAGCAAATTATCCATGACCCTCAGACCTATTGTTGGATCACGCCCAATTTGATCCTCAATATTTGTGATATTTTTGTGTTTTCCAAGAGCACTTCCTATCCCAAGATACTTAGAACATGATGACCATTGGAGCTACAACTTTGATCGATTAACCCAATCAGCTACCACTAATAAGCAGGGGATCAGTTACTTTGATTTTAGTCCTCCTCAACCATTAGAGCTACAACTTTTATCATTTAACCCAATCAGCTACCACTAATAAGCTGGGGATTGGTTAATTTGATTTTAGTGCTCCTTGACCTTGCCTGTGACAATTTGACTTGCCTATCATGTGAAGTGGTATATGTGCAATCTTAACTATTGCAGTGTTAACACTCCAACTTCACCATACCCATCCATTGCCTATCAAATCAGCACTCGATTTCATATTACCTTCCCTCAACTCTCGCTTTGAGGGGGAATACCTCATCCCATACCTAGGGCAAACAACATCTATTTTTGTCTTGCAGTCCATTAGAACAAACCACAAGACAAAAAGGGGCAAAAGAATACCTCATCCCATACCTGGGGCAAACAACATCTATTTTTGTCTTACAGTCCATCAGAACAAACCACAAGATAAAAAGGGGCAAATGTAGACACCAATATTGTGTCGACCCCCCTTGGTCCCCTTCTAACCACTTACACACTTTATTAATTTAAAATAAATTACTTATCTTAAATTAATGAACTCACCTAGACACCTCACCTGGACACCTTGCCTAGACACCTCACCTAGACACCTCACCCTAAGACCATTTCTTACCTTATGAGTCACCCTGGGACTAGGTCATCTAAAGCATGACCTATTCTCACTCCATCCTAACTTCCTAACTAACTCGCGTGCCTAATAAACCCATCTTTTGACCGTTCTCCAATGGCAAATGCACTTGGCGGATGGAGAAATGGGCAAAGGGCTAAAAATAGCCCTTTTACCCATTCTCTAGCCGCTGACATTGGTCAACTATCGACTGATGCCGACAGGATCACTGACGTCAGTTACATAAGCTAGACTCTAACCTTAAGTTGCCCCGCCTCTTCGCACATTGACGCGCACACTCTGAGACCAAGCATCAGGGTTTGACTATCACTTTCCTAGCTACAGAAACTCTACACAAGTCACTCCAGACATTGGATTGAAAACATTGTATGAGGTCCTCGACATCAGCCACAATAGGAATAAACACTCTGGCACCTCTAGTTCTTCACCAAGTAGAGCTAAACCTAACCTTCTTCTGTGGAGACTCTGAAAAGCCTTCCTCTCATTCTTACCCTCTTCTCACACCTACCTTCTACCCTCATTATCCTCAAACCCTATTCACCTTCCCGTAACCTTGCACAAACTTCTAGACTTCCAAAAACTCTTTTGTGCATCACAAAAATTCCTTGAAACCCATCTAAAATCCTACTACCCCTATCGATATCGGCAACCTAATAGACATCGGCACCATTTACATACTGACATCGGCAGCATAACTGACGTCAGTGACTGTGTAAACCAAAAAACTTATCTACATAGCCCAAAGACCAGACAAAACCTTTGCCCAGCCTACTGTAACACTCTAAGACACATGAACTATAGGGAATAGGTACACAATATTCTACTTTTCCATTTCTTTACGTCTTTTATCATTCCTTTTTATACAACACTCTTTTCTTTAAATAGTGGACTATCATCCCTTTCAGAGCTTTACGCTTTCGAGACCAAGCGCGTAGCTTGGCAGTCCACCATATCTTATTCTAACATCTTCTGTGTTTAAGTCTTTCTTTCTATAGGTGTTTCCTCCATAGCCAAAGAGGAGCTCCCATAAAGCTTGGATACGGTGCGCAACTTAATCTAGGTAACTTCAAACCCCTGACTCTTCACCTTTAGTTTCTTCTTTCTTCTGAATGTAAATAGCAAAAATGTAGAGAAACAACCCCAATGGGCACCCTTTATATATCCATCTCCTCTTTCTACTCCCTTATCTCCCATGCCCTTTTGGTTTTGGCCTCATAAGAGCCAAGTCTCCTTAGTGTGTGCCTTGGTTTTTCTGGCTACGCATGAGGAGGTGAAGGGGATTATTCACTAGGGCATGACTCTACATCTTTAGACTAAATGCCATTATCTTATCCCCATTTTTCCTTTTACAATCCCTCCTCTGATATGTCTTATTTTAGTGCAGGGGAAGAGTCCTCTTTATTTTTCCCCTTTGGGCTCATGGGGGCTCTATATGTGAAGTGCACATGCTTTTGGTGTTATTTTGTCTCTGAGGCTTCCCATTTTGAATCTATCTATAGATTTAACCTCTCCTCTATCTCTTTTAGCATCTACCCCTCTTCTTTTTGAGGAGATTGTTCTTTTCCTAGGGCATGGGGGTTCTTTCCTTCCCAACTAGGACTAGGGGGTCTCTTTGTTTCTTAACACTCGACCCTATGCCATCATCCTTTCTTCTAGGCTTCATCACATAGTAAAGTCTATGGATGAAGCTGAGGATCATTACCTCTTTCACATGATTGATATCCATCTAATTTGAGGCATCCTCTTCATCTTCTACCATGCCTCCATCTGCATGAAGAAATCTATGCCTCATTCATTAGCTTTTTGCATCTAGCTCTTGGACTGGGATGCCAAGGCTTTGTGCATTGGGGATTCTATTGAGTGCATCCCTAAAGAGTTAAATTAAGAAGGTGAAGGGAAACTTTAGACATATCAACTTATTCCCATCCTTGAGTGTTAGATAGATGATGTAGTAGTGTTGCATGATGATGAACGTCACCATTCCAAACATGCTCATTGGGACCCCTCGTAGGATGTGCCACTTTAACCTAAAGGATTCTATGTATTTCTCAAACCACTTTAACATGCAGGTCTTGTACTTGGTTCTAAAGGCCATGGGGCAAGTGAAATTTTTATATTTCTAAGCCAATATTTCATGGTGTTTTGGGAACACCCATAAATTGTCTCCTATATCATTAGGGATTTCAATCTCTTCCATGACTATCAAGATGAGGATGGAGCCCCATCTGAATGTCTCCTTCATGTTGTGGCACTTCAACACATTCTTGGTCATCTCTATAGAGATGAACTATGTCATGTTGAAATTTACCCTTGTACCATGTGATATGCTAAGTAGAGGTATGCCTTGGACACATCAGTCCATCTCCCTTTTAGACATAGTTTTTAGCTTACCAATCACACCATTGCCCTTGTGCTGGGGTCTTCACACTTGATGATGAGGAAAGTTTACCCCCTTTTAATTAATTTAGGAGCTTTATGATGTGTTTCACCTCCTCATCATCACCCATCAGCTGATGGATGGCTTTTTTGAAGTTTGACAATATGATTATCTTATTGATTAGGTGTAGAAATATCTTCATATGCCACCCTACAAAGTACATGTGATCTTCATGTATGCACGAGAGGAGGAACTAAACAAGCTCCTCTAGATTTTTGAAATAGGGAAACTCATAGAGTTGAGTTGCACCCAAAGCCCTCAATCTATCTATAAGTAAGATTCAAAAATTTCATATCCCTCTGGGGTCTTACACCTTGTGTCCACCATCCAATCTTGTGTCAAGTCTTAATAGTGACTTGACATTCGATGGTTGTAATCCTACAACTAGCATACATGCAAGAATGAGCACTAGGGTTCACCTATCGATAATTTAGGTAGGAAATACATGTGTGGGTAGGACATCTTGGTCAGTGCTTCAAATTCTACCATCGTAATGCTAACTACTTCTACTACTTGCACCCTTATCTTAGTGGTAGATGCTTCCTTTACTATTTGAACCTGCCTAGGATCGAGTAACATCTCTTTGTATCTAGACACCTTCCATTTCTTTGTCATTCTGAATTTACTAGTGTTGAACCATAGGAGGTGTGACTTATTGAAACCCCTAGTTTTGGCTTGACACGAGTTGGCTATCTAAGGTTCTCTGGCCATTAATGGTGGCTCGAAATCTATTTTGGTTTGTCTTCTCTACTTTGGTTTTGATGCACCTCTTTACTCATGATGCACTTCCCATTCTGGTTTTCTACACCAATTCCATATTTGATGTGTTATCTACTCTATGATACTTCACTCTTTTAGGGTCATTTGGCTCTATTTCTTGGTTAATTTAGCATGAATTTGTAACCTTGTTCATTCACCATTCACCCTATTTATAGCTGGGTATATCACCAACTGTGATTAATGCCATCATCCTGACTTGATTGATGGGGTTTTTGAGTGATTATGAGATCTTTGAGAATTTCATATCCCATCTTCATTAACTATGTATCTTTGTTTCACTATCACATTAATTATTTCTATCAATTTTTTGATAATGTGACATCTTTTTTCAAATAGTCACTTCTTGATTTTCATGGGTGGATGCTAGCTATCTTTGATAATCTCTTTTTACATGTCTTTTTGGCATGACCTTCACCTCTCTTGTGGCAACCTAGGTGCAACACCTTACATGTGCACAATTCAGCCTCCTCAATTCCACTTCTAGTTGCACTCCTTTTTTAGTGTGCTCCTTTTTTTGGTCAATTTCTTGTGCATCATCTTACCTTAGCCTATCTCCACCCCATAAAAATTCCTTGTGCTGGCCCTTTAGTGCTTGATATCTTCATTTTCTTTATGCACATTATAGGGAGTACATCTTCTTAGCTATCTTACACTCAATGGGTTTGAGCATCTTCTTTGCTTGTCTTACATTCAACCTTATTGAACGTCGTCTTATCTTGGTTTACACCCAACCTAGTTGAGCATCTTCCTTTTACTAGTATTGTGATGGTTCAACATATTCAAGGGTTCCTATTGCCATCTCACCATGTGCCTCTTGTATGGATGTGTCTTTTTCTATGAATACTTGATTTATAGGCTTCACATGCCCATAACTTAGGTGTCTAACCTCATGTGTTTGTGGTAAAATATAGGGACCTCTGTGGCCATCTCATGCTACCGATTGCCTAATTATATAATAAGAACTAAAAAAAAACTAAAGAATCACATGGTTTCATTCATGCCAACCTTATTTTGGTCAGCTCAATTCAAACTGACTATTAACCAAAGATTTAGAGTATCCATGGCATGAGTGCCACCCTATTACTTGTAAGGCTTTAATCAGTTGTTATTGAAATTCCCTTGAAGCATCTCGTTATCCAACATGCATAGTTTACATGTGCCCATTTCTAAAATATGATGGATGATATATGGACCCATCCACCAAATCTCTAGCTTGCTTGGGTGCCAAAAGCATTTGGAGTCATACAAAAAAACTAAGGATCCTTTGATCAACACCTTCCATTTGACATGCTTGTCATGCCACCTCTTTTGTTGCAACTTCTTAATTTATTTCCCCCACTTGGCCCAAACACATGTCTCATCTAAGCACTCCAATTATTCCAACCTTTGCACTTAAAGATTCTTGGTCATCAAGGTGGCTAATTTGCATGATACATAATGAGGTACTAAATTAAAACTCCATAGGCATAACTGATTTCATTCCAAACACCAATAAGAAATGGTGTAGCCTTGTTTAGGCACTTGTATTTCATTTAGTAGGCCCATATTATTGTAGAGACATGATCATCCTAGCCCTTGTGGCCTACATTACATATCTTAATGAGGCACATTTTAAGGATTTTATTAAAGACCTTAGCCATGCCATTCACTTGGGGATGATAAGGGGTGGTCTTTTGGTGTGCCATCATGTATTCCATCAAAATTATGAGCACCATCTCATTAATAAAATGAGTTCTCCTATCACTAGTCAAACTTATCAAGCACCCATATTGGCTGATGATGTTCTCCCTGATGAATCACATGGCTGTTACAACTATGCAATTTTTGGTTGGCAATGCCTTAACCCACTTAATGAAATAGTTAGTTACCACAAGGATATACTTGGCCCTTGTGTGTTATGCCATAGGGTTGATTGGACCTATAAAGTTAATGGCCCATTTTTCTAATGGTGCTTGGGCTAGAATAGGGATGAGAGACATCTCATCCTGATGGATTGGCTTTTCAATGTGCTGACATACATCACATGCTCTCACACATTCCTTAGCATCACTGAATAGGCTTGGACACCATAACCCTGATTGTGGAATCTTGTGTGTTATTACATTTTTGATGCAATGTCCTCTAGCTATCCCTTCATGTGCTTCTTGAAGGATGGAGTCCCACTCATGTTCCAAAACACATCAGTGTAAGACCTTATCTCTAATTATCTTGTATAGCTCCCCCTCAATGAGCTGGAAGAGGGAGGCATAGACAACAAGTTGCTTCTTCTCTTTGGAAGACAATGTTTATGGTGCCAAACCTAAGGTTAGGAAAGTAGCAATCTCCACCAAGTCTTTAAGAACATGATGAACTTGGTAGAGATATGTGTCTAACATATCATCCTTAGTTAGCATCACTGTATAATCAAAATTGATGTGGGATAAGTGGTCTAGCCCCAAATTCTATTTTTTAGGTTTAACCATGATTGAAAATTGAAGCTCCTATAAGAGGAAAACCCATCTACAAATGTGCCCATGCAAAACACGTTTGTTTACAAGGTATTTTAACACCTCCTGATCAGTGAAGAAAGTGAATGGGGTCACTAGTAGGTACTGTCTAAAATTTTGTAGGGTGTAAACCATTTATAGCACTTCATACTTGATGGTGTTATAATTCTACTTAATCTATATCAACTTTTTGCTTGTGAAGGAAATGGTGTGGTCCATGTTACCTTCACTTGGTTATACCAAAATGACATCGATGGCTTATCCTAAAACATCAGTGTGGATGTGAAAAGGAGTCATCAAATCAAGAAAAAGTATTGGTGTACTGGCTAACTTTAGATTCAAAGTGTCAAATTCCTCTTCTTGCACATCACCCCTGTAAAATAGGCCATCCTTACACAAGCTCCTCCAGAGGCATGCTAATTTTTGTATAGCTCCTTATGAACTTCTTATAGTAGCCACAATGGCCTAGAAAGGCATGAACATCCTTTTGCATGGAAGGGATCTGAAGCTTGATGATTATTCTAATCTTTGATGGATCAATGAGTAATCCATTCTTACTGATGATGTGCCTGAGTAGTGTGCTAAATAGGGTTACAAAAATGCACTTCTTCAAATTCAATGATATCTGAAGCTATTTACACATTTTGAACATAAGGCATAGGTTGTCATGATGGTCTCCTAAAAACCCATACATGGTTTAGTCACTGAGATATACTTGGAAGAACTTGTGAATGAAGTCCTTAAAAGTGGTGATCACCACCCTAGAGAACACAACTAGTGCATTCTTGAGCCCAAAGGGTATCATATTGTAAGTAAAACAACCCCATTAAGTTGTGAAGGTGGTTTTGGGCCTATCCTCCTCCTCTATCTACACCTAATGGTAACCTAATAAGCCAGTGGTAAAGGTGTATATTTCACACCCTATGAGCCCATCTAGGGCTTTGTCAATGAAAGGTGTTGGGAAAGGGTCATTGATGTAGGTGACGTTTAACATCTTATAATCAATGTAGATTCATATGCACCCATCCTTATTGATGATAATGACCATCAAGTCACTCATTCAGATTCTTTCACTGGGTAGATGATATCAATGGCCAACTCCCATCAATCTCAACTTTCACCTTGGTATGGAAATTAGGGTTCATCTGATAGGGGTGCTTCTTGACTAGTCTTGCACAATCTACTAGTTTGATGCTCATCTTTCTTAATGAAGGATGGGTGACCTGCATTTCATTATAGCTATACAAGAAAATATCTTGAAATTCCCTTAGGAGGTTAATGATGCATGCGATCTCCACCTTAGACTAGTATGCACCTATGGTGGCCATCTTAGGCTCACTTTCAAGGCTGATGTCTACTTGGGTAGTCTTAAGGGGTTCACAATAGGGTTTGTTTCTCTCCTAGTGGGAGTCTTTGACCTACCTCATTCTTTTTGTCATCTCAACTTGGAGGTGCATTGGGTCTCCACATTTAGAGAGCTATCATCAATGAGGTGCACTAGCTTTTACTTACTTGCCAGTGCCCTCCAATTATGCTCCTTCTAGGTCTCATCATCTTCTTCACTAGAGTCACTATGGAGCATCATTTATTTAAAGAAATTTGGGAGTGTCAATCCTTTTTAATTGAGCATTTATTTTAAATGCTCCTATAATATAGATGTGTCCTCAAAAATATCTTGGTAGAGGACTTGTAATAAATCTAGTAATTCAAGGTTTTACGAAGAGAAGGAGAAAGTGTGCACAAAACTCTCCTTTAACACATCCTAATTTCCTATTTTCTGGTGCATCTTGTTCATGATGTACCATGCTCATGACCATGTCTTTAAATTTCTATAGAAGGCATGCACCCATGGCCTCATGGCACATTTTTATGCAAATCATCCAAGTCTCTTCACAAAGCTAGATGTGTGTAATTAGGTCAGAATTACCACCGTAGGGGGGTATGTCTATATTTTCAATGATCATACCAAATATAGTGCACATAGACACCTTCACATCTTGCCAAGTGGGCAAGATAAGTTTTTGTGTGGCCCACCAGCGTGCTATAGTACTCTTTAGTGTGTACGCTAATCCACCCAATTGATCAACTTCTTTTGGGATGCAAGCTTCAATATCCTACACATAATTTTCAATAAGATGGCTTCCTTCATAGTTTGGAAGTGTTGTGCCCTTACTGAGCTAGAGCACTCACTTTCCTATCTTCTTTGTGTAGGGGGTCAACTTCTTCTGGGGTTGTGCAATTCTTATCAACCCTGTGCTAAACAGTCTAAGTCCAACTTTGTATACTAGGTGGCATCTATGCCCACTGACCTCATAGGATTCTTTGACCCACCATTCACAAGCTACATCCATTATATCTGAGGTTTATTAAATATCTTCCCAAGTGAGCACCCCTTGTTCACTAGGATTGAGAGTCTTGATGCCCTATGTCGTGATGCTATAAATGTGGTTAACCTCTTACTCAAGGTCAACACTCTCAACATAAGGTGGCCCTCAGTCTCTTGAGAGAGGTATCACCACACTCTCCTTGCTATTTTTGAAGGTCATATAACAATTCTTGAAATGCACATTAGTGTTATTTTCATAGCACCATGGCCTTCCAAAGAGTGCTAGGTAGCTATTCTCCTCTGCTAGCTCTATGACCTCTAAGTTAGCTTAGAACTAGGTACCCATGATGTCCAATATGGTACTCTTTAGGATTCTTATGGGCTACATTTAGGTCTTATTTTCCATGAATAACATGTATGGTGATGGTCTCAAGGGTGGCCTCCCCATCTTCCCCTAGGAATTCTTAATCAAGATTTGACCTTTGTGCCTATGTCAACTAGTACCTCACAAACTGACCACCCATTGATGGTAGCATCTATTAGCAATTCTTGGTCATAATTGGTGCTCTGAGTATGCCTTAATTTTGTCATCTTCTTGATATGTGATGTTATAATCTCTATTGACTAGGGGATGGCTTCTAGTGCTATTGCTTTCTCTACATGCCTTAGGAGCAGTTCCTTCAATAGGGGCAGTACCCCTTTTATCTGTAGGAGGCACAAGATCTTGATCAACTCCTAGACTTTATCCTCTTGCTAGTCTTTCCTTTCGTACATCATGGTGGCCTATGCCTCAAAATATTTGGCCAATTAGGCTTCAACCTATAGGTCTTGTATCATGGTTATCACTTATCGTAGGATATCTTTTTGGTGCATAGGATTAGGATAAAGTGCTACTTTTAGATCAAGTCACATTATGTGCTTGGTGCGGCTTGAATCACCATATTTTAGGTGCAGGTCCTAGTTTGGTATGGTCAGTGGCTGAGTGGTGTGCCCACTCCACATCATGGTCTACACCTTTGGAGGCCCCTTGGGAGTCTGTTATGGCTTGGGGGCCCATCTTCCTTCTTTAGAATCACACCATACCATATCATCTCCTTTGTCTATGCTAGGGCAACCTTACATTAGCTTCTTATAGAGATTTGGGTAGTTTTTGATTGTATGTGGGCCTCAATAGTACCCACATGTTGGGTGTGTGGACCAATCACACTAATAATGCTCAGTTGACCCACACTTATAACAAGATTATGGTGGGAAACTCCATCCACCATGTTCACCCCCTTGACCTCGTGCCCCTCTTTAGTTGCTATAACCCATGTTGTTCTAGCCATAACCCTTATTTCCTTGGCCTACTTGGTGCCCTCCTAAAGTTGTGGCTTGCCTTGTGCCTCTCTCTATGTTTTGGTACATCTCATCGATGACTCTATAGTCTATCATTATGTGCATGTAGGCATCACACATCTTATATTAAAATTTAGTATTTACCTAAACAACACACTATAATAGGGGATAGTTTTAGGAGTCATGCATTCCATGGTAAACCTCACAGTTAGGGAGTATTACACAAACATTCTTATGTGGGTAGTTATTCTTGTTGTGCCCCTTTATCTTGTAATCAATACACCATAGCCCACTATGAGAGTCATGTGCCTATTCAGTAGGAAGGTTTTATAATTGAGAGGCCATCGATGCAATCTATACTTCTTTGAAGGTACTAATCCCAGTGTTAATGCTTCTTACAACCTCAGCCTAGAGCACGGCCTCAAGCAATTCATAGGGTTTCATGAAGGTCTTCATAGATAACACCCTTTAGAATGGCATCAGTAGGAACCCAACAAACCATTGCACATGATGGGAGGGGTGGATATCATAAGGAAGCTTGGAGAGGATAGTCTTGAATAGTGTATTGTACAAGTGGAAACTTTTGATTAACCCTTGAATGATCTCCTTAAGCACCATGATGCTCTATTATTTGAACTCAAGAATGTCAAACTCCTTTAAGAATGATTATTTTAACACATCATAGTCAACCACATCCTAGTTCAGGTCAAACTTCTAATACTAGGTATGAGCATGATCCAATACGATTATCATAGACTATGTTCCCTTACACTCAGGCTGAGTAATTCCCTAAGCATGCCACTGTAACTCACAATTTAACACATGATCTATGGCATTCTCAACTCCATAATACTCAGGTAGATACATGGCCATCTCATAGTATATCTAATATGGTAGTGGTGTGGGATTTTATGGTGCCTTACCTCCTTGTGTTTATGCAAGAGGTGGTCCCCAAATACCCCCACTAGTAGGGTTGACCATTAACCCTAATGGAGGAGGTTGCACCATAGATCTTGATGACATAGCTCTACTCACTAGTGGCATTATACCACTTGCTATGGGTTATTGCCTACTTGGTGTGACTGACATTCCTTACACAAGAATATTTATACTTGTGTTCATGACACTTAGACTAGCACCCAATTGGTCAACCATCTCATTACTTAGTTCTTTGTATGAGATCACTTATTCAATCACAAATTTTTGATCTAAAATCTTACTCTAATCATAGTCAATAAGGGTAACAAGTTTGAATATAGTTCTTCCATTCTCAAGGGGGGATCCAATGAATGGGATTGTGTTCAGGGTCAAAGGGGGTAGGTGCCTTTAGGACATCTCCAAGTGCCTTGTCTTCTAGGAACTCATTATATCCCACACCCATATATGAAGTTTGACCAATTATTTCCTCCTCTATCTTAATGTGTTATGGTCTTTCAAAATATCCTTCCCCATGCCCTTCCTACCCACTATAGGTCCTCTCAGCACTTTTAGGTTCTAAGTCTTCCATCAACCTTCATCTATGCTTACCATAGTTCAACCTTTGAAGCTCTCAGGTGTTAATTTGTTGTTACTCTTCCATGGCACCCTTTTTACACTTCCCCCTTCTTCCCCTCATGATTTCCCATATGCACAAGGACTTTTAGCCTTCCATCCCATGGTTTCTATCTCGTAATCGATCATGAGCTTCTTTAGCCTGATGTGGAGTCCTCTGGTGAATGTGCCCCTTAGTTTTTGAATAAACTCATGCTCTACTTCTTTTAGGCATGAAAAGGTCTACACTATGAACTCTAACATGTATCTATTCAAGGCACCATCCCACCACTTGTCTATGGCATGCATCCACACCTCATCCAGGATTTCCAGCCTCTCTACATGCTCTATGGTCCACTCGAGGTGCTATCCATAATTTATTCATCGAGTATCAACATATACATCCATCCATTTATATACATGCTTAAGTAGCTCATAGAAGAATAATTCATATAATGGGTTGTATAGATAAGTCTGCACCCATTTCTATATATTTTCTCCATGGCACATGTGATGCTTTTACATGTAGTAGTCTTTAACTTACTATAGCTAGTGCTTGATATTCTCAAGTGATAGTCAGAGCATCACTCTATTCTAACATATTAGCAATGAAATTCAATGAGATCCTGGTAATGAAACCAAAATGTTGTAGCTAAAGTGTGTCACTTAAGTAGGTGTGGTGCTTAGTTATGCATTCAACTTTGGTTATCAAGTATTTTTAGAGTCAAGGGAGTTAGGCATAGTGGGAGTAAGGTCTAACACACAACATTTGAGAAAAATACCATACTAACATCAATTTCACATAAGGTACAAACCTTATGGGCTCACCCAAAGCATGACAGGGAAGGGACCAAGTCCTCATTGGGTTAGTTGCATCATGTTAGTAGCCAAGGGGTTATATAGGGTTTAAGGGGTCCACAGGGTAGTTTGGTACAAGATTGAGTAGAGAAGGGTCAGAGCCTTATAAGTGCATGTAGGCCAAGGGGTCCACATGGGGTTGTCCATTCATCTTGAGGTTATTGGTTGGTGCAGTATTTAGCATGAGAAATCTTTGTGATGGTTAAGAGAGCTAAGTATCACAAAGGTGCCACTTACTACTAGTGTGGGATCTTAGCTCATCAATAAATTATGTAGGGAAATAAAATCACAACCATTATTCAATAATTTATCATAAATCAATAATAACTTATATTAATTCATTGATGTCTTACTCTGTTACAATGACCAATAATAAAATTTGCTAATCGATTCTAATTCTACTTATGTCAAAGTCGCATAGATGAGTGTGGATTACACTTTTCATTTATCATTTAAAGGGCTTAATCCTAGTATCTCTCCTAAATTCATTAGGAATTTGTTGTAAAACTCAATCAGCCTCTTCCACTCTTGGAGGTTGCTTTTAAATAGGCACTGGCCACTCCTCTTGTTGACTAGATAAGTTCATGTTGAAGGATGAGTAGGTGAGAGCTTGTCGACTCCATTTATATATATAAGATAACCAGGAGTGTGCCGAGTTTTTAGTCATGGTAGTTCACCTATTTACTCTAATACTTAAACCTTCATGCTCCTTGATCCCCAAGCCACTATGTGTAGTACTGGTCAGGTATGCCTTAAGGCTTGTGGTGATCTTCAACCATTGACTAGCTAGCATGGAGACTCTATGAGTTGATCTAGTTAGTGTCAAGGTGTACAAAAAGGGGTCATTTGCTTCTTGCAGGGATCTCCATGCTCTAGGATGTGTCTTAGATAGTGCGGGACCAAGTCTTACCAAAAAGGGGCCACAACACTTAGATTTATAGGGAAGACTTGATACATATCCTCATATATTCATATGTCTATGAATATCCTACTACCATCATTAAGAGATTCAAATTGACTAAAAGCTCCAATTTTCAGTACATAGAACATACATATAATATGAACTATACCTACAAGTATGTATGCTCTGTAGGGTGAGTTAAATTTGATATGAGGCATTTTATGAAGGCCTATAAACTCTAGAAGACCTTGAAGGAGATGTAATAGAGTGAATAATGTTGAAAGGTCTAAGAACTTAAGTAAGTGGATTTGTATCCCTAAACAAAGCAAGTAGTGACTTATAGGCCCTAAGCCTCTAGGTCCTCATTTTATATCAATCAACATCCAATAAATAGAAGATTAAAGCTAAGATGGTGAGATCTAACTTCATTGCAGATAGATAGAACACAAACCATTATGATGATCATTAGCTAAACATGAAGACCTTGGGACTCTTAGATGCAATAAATCATCTTATAGGGCACCTACAGGCCTACTTGAAGGATCAATCCAGTTTCAGACCTAAGGAGAAGGGTATAGGTGTTTGAAAGAGTTTTGAGCCCAATTGGGACTTCAAACAAGTTCAAAAACTAGGAGAATATAATTATTGTGAGGGTGAGGTCTAGCACAAATAAGATAGTCAAACACCCTATTAGGCACCTATAGGTCACTAAGAGAATATAGGCTAGTTATAAGCTTGAGTAAGGAGTAGAGATGTTTAAAATAGCTCTGAGCCTAATTTAGATTGTAAAAAAAATCCAACAATCACTGATGATATCATTGGTATGAAGGAGAGGTTTAGAAAAAAATTATGCAATCAAGGCACCTTATACATAGTCAAGAAGTCACCTATAACCAAGCCCAGTGGATAAGGATTAAAGGTGAGTAGAGTTTAGGGTTTGAATTTTATGATAAATTTGAGTGGAACTATAAATATAAGAGCCCTGAGTTGAAACATGATCAATACAACACCTACATGTTGAGGTGATAAAGACAACTGAGGTATGATCACTGTATGTATAGACAGCATCACCTACACACATGCTTAGTCTAGGTAAGGGATCATCCTCAACTACATAAGGTGTAAGAGGTTTGATAAGTATGTAATGAATTTTTAAAATGGGAGAAGCTACCTAAACTTCTCTGAATAATGATCATGGAACCTAAAGTGATATATCATGATAAAGACCTAAAAGACCTAAATGGGCTCAAGAGTTCTTTTTTGCATTGGTAAAACTAATAGCAACATCTCAACACGTGATGGAGACTAACATACTGATACATTGAAGTATGAATTAGCCTTTGGAATTTTTCAAATCTCTTGTAGAGTTCACTAATTTTTTAGGGTCAGATATCTAATGGATTTTCATAAACCCTATAGTCAGAGGCAGAGCCAACCAATCATAACAGATGTGGAGTTTTGAGGCCTCCATAGGCATAATTAATATATAATAATGGATACAAAGGATGGTTATGAGTGGACCAAGACATATATGATTACTTCAAATCCATACTGATAATAGATATATTTATTGTTTTATCTCAAACCTTGCTCACTCCATTGGCAAGGGTCAGTCTTGTTCACATAATGAGAGATATGTCAAGGCTCTCTAGGTAGGGTTAAATAAATATTGATACATAAAATACCTAATCACCTCAAATATAATGAATAAATAAAAAATACAATCTCTCATAGCAAGAACACCATGTACAAGGGTCCTTAAAGGCCAATGTAGACCTACAACTACACCCTAAGCTCTTGAGAGTTGACTATGTTAAGTGCCATAAAGTGAACAAATATATTAGGTGAGAGAGCATGAGTGATATAAAAGGATTAGAGAGTGATTTACATGCAATAAAAATTTTATGAGTGATTGGATCACTCCCTTCAAAAGTAGAACATAAAGAGTACAGTCATTAGGCCTATAGGCCTAATACACTCCTCAAGGCATCAACATTTGGAGACTAAAGTATAGAGTAGAAGGGGTTGAATGGAGACCTAGGAAAAATGTTATAACCTTAATCAGGTGTTTACATAGGTGAGGGAGGTATTTTTGTGCAGAGGGAACCCTGGAAATGGCCATATTAGCCTAGAATTATTATTTGAGTGTATATATTACATATTTGCTATGCAAAGAGAAACTTCATACACTCACACCATATCTAACACTTTGAATGGGAATATGATCCATTTGGAATATCTGGGGGTTCAATCAAGAAGGTTCTCAAAGTGGAATGAGGTCAATTGGTGATTTTTTCTTTATGAACAATTGTTAATACCCCAAACAAGTCTTAAATCATCCTAAAACCCTGATAGTGACTAGTCAAAGAAAATGGACCTCTAAATAACATCTAATTCCAAATTTTATTCCTAAAAATTCTTGTATGTCATTTATCACTCTAACTAGGTTATCCATGTGTACCTTGTTCATACTTGTAGTTGTATAGACTACCATAAATGCCCTATTTTTCATATTTTTTAGTGTTTTAAAGGTGTTATGAGAAGGGGATAGCTTCTGAATTATTAGATAAGGTAATTTGGGATGTGTCATAAATATTAAAGCCCAAAAATATGCATAATATATTATATAGATGGATAAACAAGTCTCATTTTCCAAGATAGTCTTAAATAGGCCTAAAATGAGACTAGGTGGTAAGATCATTTCATGGTGTGTATACTTCCAAAGGGTCATAGGAACTCAAAATTGACATGTATATTGGTGATATCATAGATAAATTGAATCACACACTTTTGTGTGGTTTCACACATGTGGGAGAGGTATGGAGGAAGAAATTAGGGTTCTAAGCAAGGAAGCTTAATTGAGGAGAGAGAAAGGTAGAAAAGATAGACTTCCACTTAGATTCAAGGAATTAAATTTGACATGGAGATGTAAGGAAATAATGGGTCATAGAATATGTATTTTTTTATTAGTACCCTTTGCACATTCTCCTACATAAGGAGGTTTATAGGTTTTTAGGGCTATAAGGAAAATATGCCTACTAAGGGCTTGAGGAGCAATATGGAATCTTGGGAGTTGTTATAGGAACCAAAATAATTTTTTTTAGATATAATAAAATATTTTAAGACCATCCATGGATATAGGATGAATTGAATAATATGAACTTGAGTTCTAGGCCACTTGGACCAAGGTAGGTGTGGGAAATACCTATTCACATGAATGATGTAATGTCAGATTAGATGAGTTTATCAAGGCATAAAAGCTATCCAATGAGTTTTATAAGATTATTTCATGTATAATTCATGATGGATAATTCCATTTTCTAGTCTTCTTATGCAAGGAAGGGAAATTTTCAAGAAACTAGTAAAGGTGTCAAGCCAAGTTATAACTCCTACATCACATTGAGGGTTGGAGCAGCTTAAGGAGTGAGAAACATAGATTTGGAAGTGTATATATGACTATTACATAACCTAATTTATTTTTGTAACTCACATGAACACCTATCAATATTCTCCTATTTCACCCTTTTCTGTCTCTCTCTCTCTCTCTCTCTCTCTCTCTCTCTCTCTCTCTCTCTCTCTCTCTCTCTCTCTCTCTCTCTCTCTCTCTCTCTCTCTCTCTCTTCACATTTCTCTATATAAACAACCACTTTTGGCTAAGTTTGTAATCCACATCTAGTGTGGTGAAGTCCAGCTAGTTTTAGTATTATTTTAAATTTGAATAAAATATTAAATCTAGTTTTTAGTTCCCAAGTTATTATCAAAGTGTGAAAAGTAATGCATAGTTAAATGACAAGTGATAACCATCTATCCTTGTGTTCACCTTACTCTTTAATATTTTGTGCAAGTAGTCTGATCTCTAACATGTCACATGAAGTTTAGTTATTGTTTTTGTATGTCTCTAAGTGAAATTAAGATTATTAGTGTCTACCATTAAACCTCTTATTCATCCACCTTGAATAATGCATTTTCATCTCACCTCCATGTTGAAATACTTATGTTAGAGAAACCATTGATGCTGAGATCAGTTCTGTATATAACCTTTCATAGTAGTCTTGTGAAGATTAACTTGATGCATCACCTCATTAGGTTAGGTTTCTTTCATGATTTATCTATCCCTTTTCATTTTAAGAAGTTAGTAGTATGGGTGATGAGCTGAAATAGACATATCAAGGGAGATATCCCTTCAATCTAGAGGTTTACCCCTACTATAGACAACCCACATGTCTAGGAGTCCATTGTTCCACTCAATTTGGAGTATAATTGAACTTCCTCTCCAAGGGTGAAAAATTGAGTAGAAATAGTAGGCTAGTAGACTAGGATAGGAGATCTCATTTTATCATTGTATCTTCCTATATCTAGTTCCACCTACCTTCTCACCTAAGTACCCAATCTTCACAACAGGTCAATGGATCTGTAAAGGATCTTGAGGATCAGGGAACACATTGTGGGAAGGCATGATACTTTTAATTTTCATATATATAGCAATCATGGGATGATATCTATACTTTACTTGTTATCCCAACCTTGTACTTTTTAGGTGGGGTTTTATAGGCCCTTGATATTGGTAGTTTTTAGCATTGTCCACTCTACCAGAGTGTCTCATCTCCACTAAGGATTACTAAGTCATCTCTATGGTACCTTGAATATTCAATTTTATCATATTTTCCTTGATATGCCCTTGATGGATATCAATTTTAGCTGATCAGATCCATTATCATATGATTTCAAATTTGTCTTTTCACCATCATTTATGACTCCACTTGGAATTTTAGTTTGACTTGCATTGTAAGGCCTCGAGGAATACAACTAAAAATTCTTCACAAATACCCATCATTATTTTTTGACCACAATGTCATAGTCATCATATCCATGTATTTTTATGGTTATGATTTATTATATCACATTTTATAACAAATATTGATTTCAAGTTTTCACTCAAAGGAATATTTTGCTTTCTTTAAGATCATTTATGTATTTGTTTGATTTAAGTTGACTTTATTTATCTTACATGGGATGCTATTTAATATTATGTGTGTCTTTATTTATGTTTAATTTAATTTGAATTTAATTTTCTTACATTTTGGATGACATTTATTTACAATCAATTATTTGATTTAGGTTGATTTTACTTATCTTACATGGGCTATAGTTTACAATCTTTTGTGTATTTCTTTATGTTTAATTTTACTTGTCTTATATTTTAGATGACATTCTTATAATCATTTATGTTTTTATTCATGTTTGATTCAAGTTGAATTTACTTGTCTTACATAGTATGACATCATTTTTTTCATGCATATCCTTGTTTGATTATCTTTTCTATTTTATTACATTGGATATATATTTTTTTACATCATATGTTTTACATATCTCATGTGATGTGTTTTGTATTCATTTTATCTTATTTTTACATCTTTTATTTAAATATTGATTATCTACCTACTTAATATTTTTATCCTTTTAGTTTTTATTTTTTTACACAATGCATTTACACACGTTTCTTAGAAAAGAATAAAACATACATCACATTACATCAAAATTTCCAATAAAATGATAACTAAACATAAATGCATTCTAGAAATAAAATAATATTATATCCATACATGTAAATAACAAATCTAAGTCACAAGAATACATACATACATATGTCTTAGTTTCTACATTAATTCATGTTACATCTTGATTCTCTCACTAAACTAATTTACCTAATTATCTTTGGATTAATAAGGTTGACTAAAATTATTGTTACTTTTTAATAAGATTATAAGTCATATGTTGTTATGGGACAGATGTATGTTACTTAGATTTCATAAGTTTATTATTTTGAGATGATAAATTATGAATTATGTACATAATGATTATGTTACATTTGTTGTTATAGCATTGTTTTATATGTATCATGATATAATTGACTAACTACCTTCTCATCATGAGATGGATGTAGGAGAATCTATCCCTCAGATCATGATGGATGAGGAGCATCATTGAAGAGGGTGGTGTATATGGAGATAGTTAAGGATAATAGAAGAATTGCTAAGACCCCTACACACACAACATTAGATTAAAAATGTAATATGCATTATGTGTTTGGATTATTATATATTAGAGTTTACATGTTTTAAATGTTAGTACAAATCTTGTATGTGATTAAATTTTGTACGTAGATTTAGTACTTTATGTTACACTTAGATTACATGGGGTTACCTTATTTATGTTTTTTATGATTTTTGAGAATAAATCAAATAATAGATATCTAATTGATATTACACACACACACACACACACACACACACACACACACACTCTAGTATAATGTCTTTAAAAAAAAATCATTAAATGTTTAGCTTATTATTATTGATAATCAATAATATCAATATAAGATAAGCTATGAAACTAGAATAAGACATATATGTAGCCTATATATACTAGTAATTGACTAGCCATTTATCATGTTATTGGAATCAATTATATATTTATCTATGTTTTGATACAAAGATAATTACCTTTATTTTATTTTATATTCATAGAGATTAAACTATCATAAAAATACTAACCTACAGTTAAGTTCAATCTAAACCTAGTCTTTGATTATCATGCATGAGACTACATTAAAATTAGAAGTATGGATATCATTATATCAATGATTAACGTAGACTTGAGTAGTAGATATACTCAGGGACTTATAGTGAAGTGATCATGCAAAAATTGAAAAATAAATTAAATGTTTTATAATATTTGAGAAAGTTTGAAGAGATAAATTAGGGCTTCTGGTTAAGTTTAATGGAGAAGATAATTACGGATTAGCGGAGTTTTGAGGAAGATTGGATATTATGCATGGACTATGAAATAACATGAATAATAACATGCAAAGTTGGATTGGAAGGAAGTTGGCAAGGAAAAAATAATGAGTTGTGGGAAGAAAGGAGATATAGAAAAAAGAAAGGGGAAAAACGTAGAACAATGAAGCAAAGAGATTTGATTTTTGAAAGTTTCAAACAAGAACATTTAAAAGGTTGGTATTATTTTTACATTCAATATAAAAATGAAATTATGTGTATGTTTATGAACTTAGGGTCTAGGAAATGGATTATAGTTTTGAATGGATACATGCTTAGCTCTATGGATGGCTTGACCATCCATAGAGCTAACCCATTATACAAAAATCTTAAGTGTTTCAATTTAAAATTGTGAGGATATTAAACCATAGGGTTTAAATGAGGTTTAAAGATAAATAGCCTATTTCCCTAGTTCACAAAAATGAAAACCTATAGAAATAGTTACATTTAAATAAAAGTGTGTATTGTTAAAACATATATGAATACTTAGCTATAATATGGAAATAGTGAATTATCCCTATTTAGAAAGCTATTGATTAAGTTAAATAATATTACATGGGTTTTTATTTGGGGAAAATAAGATACTGTTGTTTTATTTCAATAATATTTTAGCGACAGTCAAAACATAGATAAATAGAGTAGTATTTGGAAGACATTGTTATTCAGGGGATATACTCCATGTCAAAAATTAAGATAATATTGAATGGGTTTCAAAAGGGGTTTTGTTTTGTGTATCATATGTGTACCATATGTGACATATGAATATGAGGACCATATTGACATATAAATATATATTGAATGTAATGTTTTTTTTAAAGTAGAATTTATATAAAAATATAGTTTGGATATTTATTTATATACTCTTTATATAAATATATAGGTAATGCATTATTTTAATAGATAAGCAAAGACACACACACACACACACACACACACACACACACACACACACACACACACACACACACACACACACACACACACACACACACACACACACACACACACACATGAATGTATTTATAAACTATGTATAATGACTATATATATATATATAAACTATGTATAATAACAATTTTTATACATACACATATGTGTGTGTGTGTGTAATGATAGTCACATGGGTTTTTGGGATAGGTATTCATATGAACCTAAGTCTTTCGTTTATAAAACTATGAATTAAATGCATACAAATAGACTATGTAATGGAAACTATGAATAATAAAATATACAATCACGGCCTGTGTAAATAAGTATACCGTGTATGTTTTATATACATATTAGATAGTGTGAATTACTGTGGGACTTGTATGTGTTTGAGTAAGATTATTAAGAACTATGTTTTTTTGTGATAGATCAATCTTAAATTATGAATCGACTTGTAACGTATGAACAAAAGGAGTTGAATACGTTATGATTAAAAATAGAAATCATGAGCATTATATTTAAATTGAAAACATATTCATTATGTTAATACAATTATTGACTACTTCTCCACATTATTTGATAACTTATATTATTGAATAAATGACTTAAAATTTGGGAATAATAGAAATAGAAAATTATGAATAAATCTAAGCCTAGTTGGATTCATTATTTCTAATGTTTAATTACAAACAGGGGTTTGGGAAATATTAAAGCCCTTTTTGTTTTTGAACCTTTTCTTGGAAGCTTTAAAAAGAATAAAAGAAATGTTCTATTACTATTCAAAATGTTAAATGTAGATTAACTTATATATATTACAAGATATATATAATATGATCATATAAATATACAAAATATATGTATAAGAGAACATAGGTACTCCTATATGCATTTAACATATATTTATAGAATATGTATCATGCTTATAGTTATAGTAGTGAGTAATAAAGTTAAGTCATACAATATCGAAGGATTGGGAACTATAATTATATGAACATAACATACGTTCCATAATGTATGATTATGTGAATGTTGCTAAATCTTTATGAAAATTGTGAATGTTAGTTATATTGAGTGGTATGAACTTTATGTTATAAAAATGTTAATTTTGTGCTAGACATTTACTAAAATAAAAATAGACTTTTGGAATGAATTGTATTATACCTGCATGGTAAATAAACTTGCTTGTCATAAATGTTATTATGAGATAAATAACATAATGAGGTTTATTCATATATTTGATGGAATAAATGTATGTATAGTAATTATTTACATAATTAGCATGTGTTTATATTTTCTAGTTGAAATAATTGCATGAACCTATTGGTTACAAATATATGTTAACCAAATCTATCATTGGTGGTTCTAATTAAGTAGTGAGATGAACTTCATTGACTTAATTAGCATCATCAGCGCTAGATGAAGGTAATCTAATAAAATGGTGTGTATGAATTTGATTAATCCTAAGATCATATGTTATTTGAAAACTTTAGCCAAAGTATTATTTAGATAAACATTTTCATTTCATATGTATGATTTACATGCTTATGTGATATCATGTTAGAATATATTTATTTATGGTACACATTATGCAATATAAATATTACAACATATAGGGTATTATCATGTCTCTCTGGATTATCGCACCATCATTATCTACCCATCTATGAAGGGTTGACCATTCCCTATTTGGGGGATTGTGTGGGGGATCAATGGTCCATGGTTAGTGTGGAAAAGTGTTTGGATGATGCTCTCCATCCCTACTATAGTACTTACTTGGATACTACACTTAAGATTATTAGAAATAGAAGAGTTAGTGTGATTCGAGCTCCATAGAGCATTGCATCTATTATTGTACTATATATTAAGGTAACATACCTATTGTAAATGTAATTAATTTTTATTATACATTGATCGTAGGGACTATATTATTGTACCAACTATGGTTAGATTTTATTATGATTAGTTTCTTTATGCAATTATGTTATTGACATAAGTTGGTAATGATTGGTAAATATTATTATTATATGTTTACATAAATTTGATATGCTTAGTTAATTATGTTGAAAATCATTAATTAGATTCTTGTGGTGTAATGTAATGAAATAATAATTATTAAGTAAATATTTAATTTTTTTTTCATTATTCTAGTAAATCCCTTTGGAGATGTTACATTGTGGTATCAAAGTTATGGCTCAAACTCTAGGACTTAATGAGTCTTCTAACATTTTCATATTCTTATATTATAAAAAAAAGGAATGGTGTTAGCTAGAGCATCAGGTGAAGGTCCTTTGAATGTTAATGACAATAACCCTTCATTTGATCCTAACCAATTTACCTTTGAACAAGCAATAAAGCTAGATCATATTCTTATGACCATGTATGAGACTAGGGATAGAGTCATAGCCTTAGAATAATAAATTCATGAACAAGAGGAAGAAGGTCAATATGATGAGTTTGAATATCATCTTGTTGAGCAGGAAATCCCTCAAGAGTAAATACACAAGGAAATGCCTCAAGATGCAAGAACACATGTAGTCATAAAATTGATAAGGGATATGAAAAAGGTGAATCCACCTAAGATTGATGAAACCATTATGGGAAACAAATATGTATCATGGTTGAATAGAATGGAGAAGTATTTTGAGATTCAAAACTACTCTGAGATCATCAAAGCTATTTGGGGAGCTTATCAGTTGGTTAGAGAATGAACTGTGTGGTGGGCCAACAAGAAGTTAGAAATGAATTTGAACTTGACCACCACTATTTAGGAGTAGTTTGTGACACTATTTATATCACAGTGGATTCCATAGTTGTATTTTGACCAAAAGCTGATAGATTTTCAAAATCTTAAGCAATGAGACTTATCGATGAATGAGTACTGGGAATAGTTCACCAACATTCTAAAATATGTACTTTAGTATCACATTGATGAGAGGTTCAAGATTAGGAAGTTTATCATGGGATTAAAACCTTAGATTAGTGGAGAGGTGGATGCTCATGGACCATCTACCATGGATCATGTCTTTGAGAAATTAGTCAAATGAGAGCAAAAGTTGAAATCTCTTGCTCAAGTTAGGGATAAGTTTAAGAAAAAGTTTTCAAGTTCAAGCCAAATTTCAAGAAGAAGAATTGGAAGCAGAGGAGTGAAGACTCCAAGAGTCAGTATATGAATCACAATACTAGATTCAACAATGGTTCAAGTAGTAAAAAATTAGGTAGTGGTTCTAAGGGAAACCAACAATGTGATAGGAAGAGACCACTAGGAGGTTGCTTCATCTATGGAGGTGACCATTTTTCACATGCATGTACCTAGTTTAAGTTGATGAACAAAGGTTATATCCCTTACAAAAGAACTTTTCAAAAATTTATCCATGCAATGGTTGATAATATACAAGCCAAATTCCAAGCTTCACCCATGGAACTATCAGGTATTTTATTTGAACATCCAATTTCTATTTTGATAGATACATGGGATACAAAATGTTTTATAACTCCTATAATTATACATAAATTATCTAGGAAAGATGGTGTAATGGAAAATGCATGGTCAGTAAAATATGAGAATGACTCTAAAGTTTGGGTTGATAAATGTTTAATTAAAGCAGAAATTAGATTACCAAAATTCATAATGGTTATGGATCTTTATATGATGCCACTAAGGTCATAAGATGTGATCTTAGAAGTAAACTATCTTAAAAAGCATAACTATTATTTGAAAAGAATAGAGTGCCTTGATGATTATGAAAATTAGATATTAATTTAGGGTGAGAAAGGCTTAGGCATATTTTTTCAATGTAACTCAGGAAGGCCCAAGGTAAGGGATGTCAAAGATTTATCATCAAGATAAATGAAATAGAGTAAACTAAGGAGCCATCAATTGAAGATTATATTTTACTTAGGAATTTTCATGATCTGTTTCCAGAAGAATTGCCAAGATTACCTCCTAAATGAGAATTTGACTTCTCTATTGATATCAAAATAGGTTCAAAACCTTAGTCTAAGGCTCATATAGAATGACAACCATTGAATTAGTTGAATTGAAGGCACAACTTCAAGAATTATTTTCCTAAGAATTGATCAGACCAAGTGTGTCACCATGGGGTATGATAGTTGTTTTCATTAAGAAGAAATATGTCACTCTTCAACTTTGCATTGATTATATAATGTTTAATAAAGCAACCATCAAGAATAGGTATCCACTACCTCGAATATATGATATTTTTGATGAAATGCGAGGAGTGACGGTCTTTTCTAAGATTGATCTTAGAGATAGACATCATCATTTAAGGATAAAAGATGAATATATTCCAAATATAACATTTATAAATCACTATGGGCATTAAGAGTTCATAGTATTATCATTTGGGTTGATTAATGCATCTACAAGATTCATGAATCTCATGAAAAGCATGTTCATAGAATATCTAGATCATTTTGTTTTAGTTTTTTTAGATGATATTATAATATACTCTAAGGATGAAGAAGAACATCTTCAACATGTGGATCTAGTTTTGTAACATCTACAAAAGCACAAGTTATATGGAAACTTGTTTAAGTGTGTATTTTTCCAAAAGAAAGTGCAATATCTAAGACATATTATCTCAGTGGATGGAATTTATATTTATTTGGATAAGATACGAGCCATTATGGAGTGTCTGGAACTAAATAATGTGCATGAGATTAAGAGTTTCATAGGATTAGTGGGTTATTACAGGAAATTCATCTCAAAATTTTCTAAGATAGCTAATTCGATTACCTCTCTAAAATATAAGATTAAGAGTTTTATCTAGTTAGCTAAATATAAAGTGTATTTTTAGGAATTAAAAATAAGGCTTACTTTGACACCAATGTTAAGAGTTCCTAATCCCAATGGTCAATTTTTAGTGATCACATATGCATTAGGGGATATACTAAGAGGATTCCTTATGAAGGATGTTGCAATAATAGCTTATGAGTCAAGGAAACTAATGATGGGACCGAAACTCCCCAAAGCTCTGACACAACTTGTCAGATTTAAGAGCACACATGATTACCAATGTATAAGTAACTAAACATGCAGAATCCAGAAGAACAAATAATTATCAATGAGAAAACACACAGAACATGAGAGGCAATATACAATTATATTCAACTCTTTACAAAGGAATCTACAACAAAGAGGTGGCACTCTTTCTTCCACTTCATGGGCTTACAGTAAACTTCCCTTCAGAGTAATCTTCTCTCATAGGTCACAACACACAGCTAACACAAGCTGTTGTTCACCTCATTGCACATCTGTACAATCGAGTACACAATCGTACTCCAAGTAGATCTCTCCATGATCCTGCTGATGTATTGCTGTCACCTTGGATCTAGCTTCCCCGCTGATCTCCTTTTTGACCCTCGCATCCATACACCCTTGCAAATCAAACCTGATCTTACTTAAACACACATGGGGAATCCTACTTGATTCCACCATGGGAAGAACTCTCCAAGCTTCACATAACTCTTCTCCAAATTCTCCACTTAACAATACAGCCCATGAGTCTCTCATATAGATCTCATGCATACACTAAAATTAGACGGGCGGCTCAAAGACTCGAACTGGTCTTCACATGCAAACTCCGCGTTCACTTAACTGACTGTTCGTCAATAGCAGTTCTGACCGCTACAGGTGACCGACGTCGGTCCCTGCCCTCCTGGAGGTGACCAACGCCAACCGATCCTCTGCCGATGTCGGTTTCCCTTCTGCATCCCCTGACTGACGTCGGTGTGGCCTGCCGACGCCGGAGACTGCATACTTTCAGAAACCTCCTCCTTCTATTTGCAACAAGGTGAAGCTTTTAGATCCACACCCTAACAACTAAAGCCTTATGAGGTGAAATATGCCCCTCATGATCTTGAAATTGTAGTAATTTTTCACATTTTACAAGTTTAAAAACATTATTTATTGGGAAAACCATATGAGATTATGACTGATAACTTGGGACTCAAATGCATTTTCACCCAACTAAATTTGAATGCTTGTCATAGGCATTGGTTAGAGTTTTTATCTGACTATGAATTTGATATCAATTACATAAAAGGCAAAGAGAATAGTGTTACTGACACTTTAAGTCATATAAGGTACATATCGGTTATAGATACTATTAGGAGTACTTTAAGGGATCACATGATCGAGTTCTCACCAAGATATGAATTATATGACCAAGTTAGGAAAGATTTGTTTGAGAATGCTTAGAATCCTAGGTATAAAGGATACAACTTAGAGAGTGATGGTCTTTTGCATTATAAGAGAAGGATGTATGTGCCATATTAGGAAAATATGAGGAGCATAATGCTAAATGAATTAGACAATGCCCCATATTCAGGACAACCATGAATAATGAATCTTATGTTAGAACTTAGACCACTTTATTTCTAGAAGGCAATCAAGAAAGATGTAGTGGACTTCATGTCACATTGGCTGCAATGTCAACGAGTGAAAGATGAACATGTGCATCTGACTGCATTATTATACCCACATGGCATACTATAATGGAAATAGAAGGTGATTAGTATGAAATTTATCCAAGGATTACCATTGTCATAAAATAGGTTAATGGAGTTGTTGCCAAAATTTGGATAATATGAGTGCAATGGAGACTTGATCACACAAGTTGAAGCAAGTGCACACCACATAGATGCTAAAGCAATTTGAAAATAACACAATAAGAGAAATTACACAAGACAAAATGGAGAAAACCAAAATCTGATTAACATAAAATGGCTAAAATGAAGAATACATATAGGAGAGCTAGTAAGTAACTCCTCCACAAATGGTGGTCAAAGCACCCCAAGAATAGACTCCTCCACAAAAGGTGGTCAAAGCACCCCAAGAATAGACTCCTCCAAAAAAGGTGGTGACAAGGTGCTAAGAATAGAGAAATAACTCCCATACATAGAATAGTCGGTCAAAGGAGTCACTTATGACATTCTTATGACACCTTATGACACAAATATGACACACAATCTCGACATAAGCTGGCTTATCTCAAAAATGTAGGAAAACTCCATGTATGCACAAATATATAATATTCCCTAATTAACAAATAGGGAAAAATAAAAAGCTACAATAATACCCCTCCATAAGCGCAGCTTAGGTGGGCAGTGTGGAAATAAAAAATGGTCCCAACAACTAGGCCTGATGAGGTACCCATGTATAAATGCAATCTCCCATAAGATAGTGAAAAGGAGAAAACCCATAGGAAAAAACTCCCCCCAAAAGAGAGACATAAAAGAAAAGAAGAGGCTAGAAGGCTCCCTGAAGATGATGCTGCTGCAGATGTAGACCGCACCCTAAGAAGAACTCGTAGATGAATGAACTTGCTCTCAGTGAAAGGTTTGGTGAAGATGTTTACAACCCGCTTTGAAGACTGGCAAAATATCAAGTCAATGACTTGACTATGAATAAGCTCCTGAATGAAATGCATGTGAATCTCTATGTGCTTGGTCTGCTGGTGCTGAACTGGATTCCTACAAATTTGAATGGTACTTTGGTTGTCACAATAAATGATGGTGGGCTGCTTGATAGGAATGCCAAACTTAAAAAGAATCCCTTAAAGCCAAATAGCCTTAGTAGCTACATTAACAGCTCCCTTGTACTCTGCCTTTGTGGATGATATAGCAATAGTATTCTACTTCTTGCTAGACCAATTGATAGGGACTGAACCTAGAGAGAAATTGTAACCAGAAGTGGACTTGCAAGTCTATGAATCACCATCCCAATTTGAATCTGTATATCCAACCAAGTCAACCTCTATGCCAAATCTGTAATGAATCACATATCTATGTGAAACCTGTATGTAATGCACGATCCTCTTAGCTGCTTTCCAATGCAGCTCATGGGGTTCCTGCATGAATCTGGAGACAAGTCCCACTGAATATGATATGTCAGGCCTGGTGTAAGTCAAGTAGATGAGACTACCAACAAGTTGTCGATATTGAGTGGCATTAACCAATGGTGAAGAACAATCAACCTCAAGCTTGACTTCTGATAGAAAGGGAGTCAGAGATGGCTTGCAATCAGCCATGTGAAACTAAGGCAATAAGTCAAGAGCATACTTAGGCTGTGTAAGAGAAATCCCTGAATCTGACTGTGAGATCTCGATGCCAAGGAAGTAGTGTAACAAACCTAAGCCTGTCATGTCAAATCTATCCTGAAGAGATGCCTTCATAGCTGTAATAGCCAATGAAGAAATTGTAGTGATCAAAAGGTCATCAACATATAGAACCAAAATCAAGAGTGAATCATCCTGCTGCAAGAAGTAGAGATTGGGATCAGAATGGCACCTAGTGAAACCCGCTGTGAGAAGGAAGGAATCCATCTTGGCATACCAAGCCTAAGGGGCCTGTTTGAGGCCATATATAGATTTCCTAAGTCTATATACTAAGGAAGAATCCTGAACAAATCCTGGTGGCTGCTCCATGTAGATCTCCTCTTCTAGGTCTCCGTGAAGAAAGGCACTCTTCACATCCATCTGATGCACATATCAACCATGTGTTGTAGCAATATCCAAGGTGAGTTGGATAGAAGTCATCTTTGCAATAGGTGCAAAGGTCTTTGAGTAGTCAATGCTTGCCACCTGTGAGAAACCCTTGGCGACCAATTGCACCTTGTACTTATCAACCGACCCATCTGCTACAAACTTGGTCTGATATATCCACCTACATTGAACCATCTTTCTTCCCTTAGGAAGCAAAATCAAATCCCAAGTGTGATTTTTGATTAAGGAAGAATATTCTTCCTCCATAGCACTATCCCACTCAGGTACACTTGATGCCTCTCAAAAAGTCTATGGATTTGAAACTATAGAAAAGAAGGCATGTGGATCTCTCTGAAAATCCCCCTAGTACGTCTGTCATCTGTGGGATCTCCTGCCCAAGTGCCAGCACTCTCAAGTGTCTGTCTGGCCTAAAGTGGCCCAGAAGTGGGCGAGTCAGATGTTAACTCCTCATCCTCTGACTGACTAGAGGTGGATGACTCTACATCACTGTCTTTGCTATCTAAAATTGAAGAAGAAGATGTCTCTGGCTCAAGAACTTGCTGTGGCTGATCTGAATCTGATGAGGAATCATCATAAAGAAGTAGATTCGATGAGGGAGAAGAAGTGTCAAGTGTTGAGTCTCTAAGACTCTCTTGAAAATGGACACTTCTCTTGATGAACAACTCATGAGTGACTGGATCTAGAAGGTGATATCTCTTAATACCATCCATATATCCTACAAAGATACAAGGCTTAGACTAACATTCCATAGCTTTACATTTCTTCTTTGGAATGTGGGCCATGGTTGGGGATCTGAAAACTCTAAGGTGCTCAACATTAGGTTTCATTTTATGCCAAGCTTCAAAGGGTGTTATCCCTTTCAAAGCTTTGTGAGGAACCCTATTTTGAATGTAGCAAGCACAATTGATGGCTTCGGCCCAGTACTTGGTGCTAAGGATTTGGAGTGAATCATACAGCTACCCATCTCTTTCAAGAACCTATTCTTACGTTCTACAACTCTATTTTGTGAAGGACTATAAGTGACTGTGTGATGCAAATCAATCCCCTATGTGGTGCAAAACTACTCAAACCTGATGCTGACATACTCCCCTCCATTATCAATTTGAATAACCTTGATGGATTTCTCACTTTGTTTCTCAACAAGAGCCTTGAAGTCTAGAAAATTTTCAAACACTTCAGACTTTTGTTTGAGAAAATATATCCAAGTGTACCTAGAGAAATCATCAGTGAAAGTGAGGATGTACTTGGCCCTTGTGAAAGATGGTTTGGGAAAGGGTCCCGATACATCACTGTGGACTAACTCCAAAGGTTGTGAAGCCCTCCAAGCTTTGCCTTTGTCAAATTTTTCTTTGAGATGCTTCCCAAAGGAGCATCCCTCGCAAAGTCCTTTTGAGAATTGGACACAAGGCAAGCCAATGACCATGTCATGTTTGCAAATTTGCTCAAGGTAGCAGTAGTTAAGGTGGCCAAACCACTCATGCCATAATTTACTAACTCCATCTGAATGAGTTAGCAATGATGTTGTAGAAGAATCTGATGCAAAATGTGAGAAGGCGTATAACCTTGCTAGGTGATCTGCCCTACCCACTGCCACGGTAGTATCACTATGCAAATCCTTGATATTCACTGAATCTGGTGAAAACTCAACTCTCATGCTGCGATCAATGTGAGTGATTTGGTACACTGATAGGAGATTGGTTGAAAGAGAAGGAACACTTAGAACATTATTGAATGTTCCTCCTTCCATTTCAACTAACCCTCTCCCTGCAACAGAAACCGATGTGTCATCACCCAAACTAAATAAAGTCATGCTACAAGGCTCTAAAGATGAAAACTCAACTAGTGAAGAGCCCATGTGGTGAGAAGCACTTGAGTCTATGACCCATGAAGATGTAGAAGCTGCAGTTGCTACAAGGGCCTTGCCGTTTTCTTTCTCTTACCCTTGCCTTTTGCCTTAGTAGAATCTTGGGTAGATGAATTCTATTTGATGGACTCAGGAACACCTATGTTGTTCTTCTCTAGAAGATGAGTTAGGTGATTAATTTGTTTCTTCATGCATTTGTGTTCATCATGCCCTATCTTTTTACAATAGGCACACTTAACCTTCTCCTTTTTAGGTTTAACATGGTAAGATGAAGTCTCAATGTTATTTTTGGCAGGATTGGTGTTTTCTTTCTTCTTCTCTTGGTCCTTGTTCTTTTTCTTCTTCTCCTTTGTTGAAGTCTTATCCTTACCATTTCCATCTATCAAAGCTTGGGGTTGAGTAGATTTTATTTTGCCCATTTGAATTAGCTTATCTTGCTCCCTAGTCAAGTCGACAATGAATGAATCCAAAGAAGGCATTTTCCATGTAGTGCCAAGGGCACTTTTTGTGGCATGGAAAGTGGAGACAAAGACTGAATAGCTTGGACCTAACTTTGTGATAACAAAAATAATGAGTTGATCATCTGTCTTCTCTATCCCAAATTATTTCAATTGCAATTTAAGGGCCTTAAACTTAGTGAAGAAGTCTTGTAGGGTGTCAAAGTTGCTAGGACTTAGACTTATGAGTTTGTTTTCAAACTCATAACCTCTCATCTCATCAAGCTTCCCAAATAACTTTTCTAAGGTGTCCCATATGTCATTATGAGTTTGGGAGGATTTTAAATGGAAGAGAAGTTCTGGAGACACAGACAAACTCAGTAATCCATAGGCTTCATCACTATGGTTGTACCACTTGACCTTTTCAGCATCAGTGTTGGGTTCTACTTTAGTTCCCATAATGATCCTATACAACCCTTTGCTTCTAAGAATGATTGATATTTTGACTTTCCATTCATGATAGTTAAAGGGTGTTAGGGGTTTAAGTTGAAAAGAATCCATTTTTAGCTCAATTTAGGTGAAGTTGAGTTGATTGCAAGTTGTGAATTTATGCAGAAAGGAGAATGAAAACAAGTTGTGAAAAGCCATCACACCCCCCCAAAATGTTGAGCCCCACCAAATATGCAAGTGCTTGCTTAAAATACATTGGACTCAACTGAAAATGTGTCTTGGAGTAATCAGTGCAAGACTAAAGCAAACAGGACATCGGACTTAATCGAAAATGCGTCTTGGGAGACCCAAATTTTGGCACTTTATAAACTAGTACGTTTTTAACAATTAACAAGTCTAAGCTGTGAAAAATTAAATTACAAACACTTTTACAAAAAATGACACCCAAAACTGAGCTACCATTTGCAAGATTTAAAGGTACAATTTTTTTGTAAACTAGTGTTTTTGCAAAAAAATACTAAAGCATTAAAAAAATGCCTGTTATGGGAGAGAAGGTGGTCTTCCAACCACTCATTGGATTTGGCACAGAATGAGGAATCTAAAGGAGGTCTTTGTGAGGGGGAATTGGCCTCCTGCCAACTCGGGTCTCACCCTTCATCTTTGATAGGTGAAGATACAAGTTTTAATTGAAAATCCCCAAAATACAAAATTGTCTAAAAAATTAAATACTCAGTCAAATTGACTGATTTTTGTTTTAACAAGTCAAATTTAACTAAAAATATTAAATAAAAGATAGAATTTAATGATGCCAAGTGTCCAAAGGGTGCCACATAGGATGCCAAGGAAGGGGTGTCCAAAAATGAACAGTCCAGAATTTGACAGCAGAAAAGACAAATAAATGAATGTTTAGACCTGTTGGACTGTCTGAGGTGCCTTGATGGAAGGATAATAATAGAACATCTTCACCAAAAAAGGAGGGCACACTTCTATTTTTTAGACAACAAAATAGATGCAGCAGTGGCGTCCCAAAAAAAAGGGCGCAGTTTTAAATTTTCTCCCAAAAAAGAGTGCAAACCTGGACGCCGTACGACTTATGGCTTGGTTGGAGCTGACTCTGGTGTGGAGTGCTAAAGGATTGTAACATTGAATGCTATTGGAGGGCATTGGAAGGACAGAAACATGGTAGCAGAAGTGGCGCTGGAGCTGATTTTGTTGAAGGACAAAAGCTTGGTGCAGGACTGAAGTTTGGCACCTGGACTAGAAGCTGCTAACCATAAGAGCTGATTGTGAGGAGTGCTAACTGCTGGTCTTCCCTCTGCTGCTGCACACAATTATGGCACCCAAGCTAACTGCTGAACCAGCCCCTAAAGTGAAGACAACCAAGACACCCAAAGGCCAAGGATTTCCAAGGAAACTAACCAGAATTGATATATATATATATATATATATATATATATTATTTTAGACCAAATATATAATTAAAAAATAAAGAGAACTCCACTCCTCTTGATTTCAAAATAAGCTAAAAGAATAATCACAAACAAGATTACCATTCTTGCTTTGATACCATATTGGAGTTGTTGCCAGAATTTGGATAATACGATTGCAATGGAGACGTGATCACACAAGTTGAAGCAAGTGCACACCACATAGATGATAAAGCAATTTGAAAATAACACAATATGAGAAATTTCACAAGACAAAATGGAGAAAATCAAAATCTAATTAACATGAATATGGCCAAAATGAAGAATACATATAAGAGAGCTAGTAACTCCTCCACAAATGGTGGTCAAAGCACCCCAAGAATAGACTCCTCTACAAAAGGTGGTCAAAGCACCCCAAGAATAGACTCCTCCAAAAAAAGTGGTGACAAGATGCTAAGAATAGAGAAATAACTCCCATACCTAGAATAGCTGGTCAAAGGAGTCACTTATGACATTATTATGACACCTTATGACACAAATATGACACACAATCTCCACATAAGCTAGCCTATCGCACGAATGTAGGAAAACTCTATGTATGCATAAATATATAATATTCCCTAATTAATAAATAGGGGAAAATAAAAACCTACACTAATATAGGTATGACACTATCTTAGTTGTTATTGACAAATTAACCAAGGTAACATGTTTTGTCCTAGTAAATTTGACACACGATGCACCAAATCTTATGAAGAGATTCATAAAAGAAGTGTATTAATTGCATAGATTTACAAAGAAGTGATAGAGGTATAATCACTAAGAAGGGGGGGGGAATAAGTGAGCCTAGATAATCCACATTCAAATTCAAACTTTTCAAAACACTTAATTAATTACCACAAGAATTCATGAAGCATACACATCATTCACAACAATAAACAAGAGATATAATGCAAGATCAAACACATAACACATGACATATGTGGGAAACCCTCTTGGAGGAGAAAGCCCACTTGAATATACAATTGAAATATTGTTCTATAATAACAAGAACCAATTTATACCAGTTTCAACTAATCAAAGAATTACCATCCCTTATTTTAGTGAGACTGCAATCCCATAAGGAACTACTACACATGTCTAACTGAGCCAGCATAATAACTAGAACTTTAGCAAGTTTCAACTTGATATTAGGCTACAACCTCCTAGATGTTGAGATGCCAAAATAACACCTAATAATACATCCACCTTTGAACCGATGTCTTCAACACTTGATGATGGACCTCTAATTATCACTCTTTACCTTCACTCACACTCAATCTTCAAATCTACAAGAGCACTATTATGCCATCAAAAATATGAATTACAGGTCATACACACCATCATCAACCTAATATGGCCTTAAAATAATCCAATAGGCACCCACCTTATCCTTTGTTACACAACACTATGCTTTTAAATGCAAATTCCACACATAAGTCTTGCACAAGTCTAGAAACCATCACATTTGGTTTCACTATTTATAGAGAATTCATGATCATCACCATCTTGGTAAGCCAATATGCATGACTTAACCCTTAATACATATATCTAATTAAGACATATCTCAATGCCATCCACATAGGTCATCCATAGCACTCATGGGTCACCCTTAAGCAACTACACCTTTCAATTAGGCCCTTGTAGCTCTTAGAGGTCTCATGGAGAGACATTCACCCATTTAGCACGTCATTGAGAAAAATAAGGACATAAGACCATTTCAAAAATGCATGAGTCCACTCCACATGACCCCTTTGTCATTATCAAATATTTACAGTCATCATTTCACTCTTCTATGTAAGCTCAATCAATTCAAACATTAGCGTTGTTCATAAGGACACCTTAAATGAACACACAATCAACTTATTAAGCATTATTCATTCTCAAGATAGATTTATCTCAACTAAAAAATCCATATATAATATCTTCATGGAGTGTAAAACATTTTCCAATAGCTAAGTCATCATGAAACATCAAAATAACATCAACACAAGTTCAATTATCTTTCTCGGGTCACTTGTAGAACAAACATGAAAACATAATCAACTTTAAACCTTCATAACTTTGATTTTACACACTTTTAGGTCTTAAAATCTATATTTTCATATTCATCTTTGAGTCCTTTATAAATTTTATTTACACCATGAGAAAATGTTACATAGATCGAAAGATATGGACCAAAAACCAAACATTGGTCTTTCCTTTGTTAAATTCAAATATTTTAATTCAAATGATCACAATTAAACTTTGATCAACATGATATCATCTCATGTCTTCACTACTTAGATTAAATATACATCTTTGATATTATTTGAACATTAACTCATAGTGTACCATTGCGTAAATGTTAAACTTTGAACACTTAGCCTCATCTGATGCAATCTTACAATCTTGATCACACACGCTCTATCGATCTCTTTAAGAATGTCCTTGCTTTAATAATGCTAGACAACTGTCACTTTGACCTCTTAAATTTAATACGTATAATTGATCTCAATCAGTATGAATAATTTCTCACCATTGACCCTTGAAATAATTTTGATCTTTATCTCTGCTCAACATTAAACATTGAACACTTGGCACTATCTCACTGCATCTTAACATCTTGGAATGAATAGGCTCCATCAATCTTTTTGTAAGGAGCTCAATCTTTAATTTTGTTAGCAAACAAAAAATTTGACACATTCAACTCAACACACACCATATATCTTGATCTATATGAATTCCCATGAGTCGTTGGATCTCCATTTGGTCCTAGTTTTTAATATCATGCAAAATAGACTAATAGTGGGGACCATTTCTATTTGCCTAAAAGGCCAACTTTGTAGCTCAATAAATTTTGCTACACTTAGATGCATGAGATAAAATTTGGATCATATGATTTCATTAAATAGGATAATCTAACCATGTATCAAACTACTCTTTAAACCTTTTCACATGTGAGATATAACTTTATTAATCTGCTCATTCAGATTTCTTCTACCACAGAGTCAACTATGTCAAAAACTGATTAAAAGGCCAACTTTGCACATGAATAAATTTTGATGTGATTTATAACATAAACTAAAATTATTAAAAAATTAGATATACATAAAACTAAAAAAACCCATATGATCATTTTCTCTTGAAACATCCACATGTGGGAGATATGCCATCACCAAACTGCTTACTTGGCTCTTTCTTGCCACATGCAAATTTGGCTAAGTATGGGAAACACTGTCAAACTACTTGGTAACCCAGATTTGTACTTGATTACTTTTTTTCATAATTAGTCACATGACCTAATATTTAGTATATAATATCTAGGCACAAATTTTATCATAATCATATGACCAACTCCCCCTAACTCATCCACATGTGGCAAAGGTGACATCAACAAATTTCTTACTCATTTTTTTTGCTACTAGACCCAAAATGTCTAGATGAAAACAATGATAAACCTAGTGAAATAAAATCATGAAAATAATTACTTAAATCATTTAAAAAATCTTATAGTAACTCTTGTACATCTTTAAGTCACCATACTCATCCTTGAACATCTCTAATCATGCCAAAACTAAAGATCAACCAAGCCTCCAAGAATACTAGGACAAGCACATTACACACTTTGTCATTATCACTTAGATTATCAAAGAAATTCATACACTCACTTGGAAACCTCCATGACATCATTGATAACTCTCCAATAATCTCACCCTTTATCATTGATGTCAACAACCATCATATAAAAATATACAACTCACCTTTCTTCTCTCTCTTCAAGCACTCTCATAATAGGAAATTTCTTCCCCTTTGACATAATGAAAAAAAAAAAAAAAATGGGTACCAAATTATCTTTAGGACTTTAAAAGACTACCAAGAATAAAATATCATCTTATAAAGATAGTAAAAACTCCACCTTACCTTGAGCCTACCTTTTCTTGCCTTGACAACATCATTCTTGCTACATGCCAACATTCTTCTTTAAATAATCATTGAAACCAATGAATAAATAATACAAAAAATTACTAAAATTTGATGAAACATATCAATACAAATTTTATAGGGACTCCCCCTAATATGTCTGAGCCATTTCATCACTTGAGCATTTTAGATCTCCATACACCATGAAGAACCACTATACAGGCTTACTAGCCTTCTCTCTCAAACCACCTCAAGAACCATCAATAGAAATTCATGCCACTCAAAAAATAGTAAATATGTAGTAAAATAACATGATAAATCACATATAAATACTCATGCCTTTTTATTTTGGATAAACTAAACAAAAATCACTCTTCTTCTCACTAGGCCTGTCTAGTTTCCTTATAGTCCTACCTGGAACTTGTAGAGCCCATAAATTTCAATGGACACATATTAAAAACCTAAAAATTCATATTTAGATCACTCTCATATGACCCTTAAAGAAAAATAATTTTAAACAACTAGATCATCCTCTGTAATATACTTCATTCATAAACCAACCTACTAATTAAGCCTTCAAATTGACAAAAACTTGAATAACTTGAAAACCACAAACCTTGAAATATTTGTGAAAGCTTTATTTGACAACCCATTTGGATAATTTAGCCTATTAAGAAGCCATATAATTCAAATCATAAGGTAGACCACTTTTCTATCATATCCCAAAACCTTAGAAACTCAAAACAAATAAGGCCAACAAACCTCCTTCTGGTCAACATACACATTTGAAACTTATTACACACTTGGAGACACCCATCACACACTTATGGATCAAGATTTGAGCTATAAAAACTTTGGGAACCCATACATCCTATAACCCATTTTAGGACTTGCATACTCTTAAGTACAAACTAGGAAACCCAAGAATAAACACAAATTATCCAATTGCACACAAAATATCTTCAAAGCTTGAAATCACTTAGAATACATAAAAAATAAGTTCATAGACCTATTTGAGAATCAAACTCTTCTTGATATTATAAAAATCTCATTAGTCCACTTGGAAACACCCATACTAACCCTACAAAAATTACATACATAGCAACACTTGCTTCTCCACTGAAAAGGAGTCTCTTAAAAAGCATAGATAGAGACACCATTTGCACCACAATGATCTAAAACAAAGTGAAGTTAGGAGTGACCCACATCTCCTTCATAACCACTGAAATATTCTTATTTCTATAAGATTTCTTACTTCTTCTTCTTCTTCTTCTTCTTCTCAGTTTAAACTATGAAAACTAGTTCCTTTTCTAAATCATTCTCCTTCTCTTCTAATATTAGATTGTAAATACATAGAGACAACATAGATTCATGACATATCTTTTCATCTTCATGATCCACTTTGTAGTTAAGAAACTCATCACTAGGCACTAATACTTGATGTTCTTTATATGATACATGCTCAACAATGGCAGTATGTTCACTTGGATCCATACATATCTCAAAACTAGCCTCAACTAGTACCTTGGTCTTCTTTTTGAACTTGGTCTTCTTTTTGAACTTGGTCTCTTCATTCAAAATATGATTAGACAATGAGATCCCTTGATACTCTTCAACTTCTGAAGCATTCTCCACCATAGAAAATAAATTACTTGGACCTACAGACTCATCATGACTCACACTTACCACCTTTGGTCTCCATGAGTTCACTTTCATTCTTATTTTCACTCTATGATCCTAATTAAACTTAATATGACCTATATACCTTCGCTTGCAAAATCTACTAATGTGACCAATCTTCTCATAGTTGTAGCAAACAATACTTCTTGATGGAAACATAGTTTGTCTTACCTTGTTTAGATAGAAACTTAAAATGTGTCTTATGTCATGAAAAATGAAATAACCTCCTTATTTTGGAGAGAACTCACATTATTTAATCATTATGTGGATAATGGTTCTCAAAGTGTCCCACGTCAAGACAATTTAAGCACTTAACTTTGTTCACACCTTTTGATTGATGAAGCCCATCATAGTTTTGGATAATTGTCATGTTGATGCCATGGTGATGTCATGGAGGTGTCCTATTGAGTAAAATGAAGAACCTTGATAGTCTATGTGACAATGAACAAGTGTGAAAAGTGCTTGTTTTTGTATGACAAAGTGTGCATTGTGCTTGTTTTAGTGTGCTTTATGTATGGTTGGTTGATATTCAGTATTGAAATAACTTTAGAGGATCAGGCATGAGTATGGAGGTTTTAGTAGGTATAAGGGGTCATATAAGATGTGATTCATGCTTTGAGAGATTTTATGCACAAGTGGAATTCATTTGGTAGTCCATAGTTTTCATCTAGACACTTTGGGTCTAGTGGTAGAAAATATGAGTTGGCAATTTGATGATGTCACATTTCCATGTGGAAGTGAGTCAAGGGGAGATGGTCATATGGTTATGATCAATTTAGACCTTATTTTTTATGAACTAGATCTCAAGTCATGCATCAATATACAGACAAGGTTATGAGAGTAAAAAGTTGGCTTCTAAGACAAATTTCACTATTTTCCCATACTTAGCCAAATTTACAATAGGTCAAAAAGCGCTGAGTAAGCATGTTGATGAGGTTAGCGTTCACATGTGTGGAGGTGAAAGGAAAAAATGATCATATGGGTTTGTTCATTTTTGGAACTATTTTATTTGTGCTTAATTTTAGATCATGTGATGTAGCGTATCAAAAGTTATGCATAGAAGTTTATGAGAAGGACATTTAATGGCATTATATCTCACATATCTGAGAGTTATAGGAGTATTGAGTTATATGGTTGGATTATCCTAAGGAAGGAATCATTTGGTCCAAATTCAATATTTTTTGGGTAAGCGTAGAATAATTTATTGAGGTACAAAATGGCTACTCATGCATATTGACAGGGCCCCCATACTTAGTCATTTTTGAAGGTGTTAAATCTCGATCAAGATCAACAATGCAGGAGTGTTCCAAGGAGTCAGGATGTAGTGAGATGAGGATAGGTACATGATGTTTAATGTCTAAGAAAAGGTACATGCTAATGATCTAACAGAGAGTGGGCATTCATATAGTTTGATCAATGATGAGCATTGATCATTATTTTTCTTGGTGATCTATAGAGATCGATGGAGTGCATTAAATCAATATTTTGAGAAGATGTGAGATGAGGTCAAAGTGACTATGGTTTAGCATTTGGATTTGGTGGTATATGAATTAAATCTTAGACAAGATCGACAATGTGAGATTGATCCTGAGCTGAGAGTCCATAAGATTTGAGCATTGTGTTTGAAGGTTAACTGTGATCATTGCTATTCAAATATTTGAATTTTACATAGGAAAAAATAGAGATCTATATTTTGATCATATCTTTTGATAGAAGATGAATTTTCTGATGCATTAAAAATTTAACCAATAGAGGACTCCAAGATGCATATGGTTATATATATTTGAATATCTAGAAGTGTGTGTATACAAAGATATTAATCTTTAAAGTTGACTGTGTGTTTGTGCTTGTTATGTAAGTGACCCAAGAAGGATATTTAAGCTTGTATTATTTTTATTTTGATGTATCATGATGAATTAGATAATATAACATGTTTTATACTCCATGGGGATGATTTATGTGGATTTTGGAGGTGTGTTCAATCTATCTTGAGTTTGAACAATGCTTAAGAAGTTGACTATGTGTTCGTTCATGGTGATTGTGTGCATAAGGTCTCTGTTTGAGTTGTTTGAGCATACAAAGAAGTGAGATAAGTTTACTATGATAATTTGGGGATGTCTTAGGGGACATAAAGAGTGGAACTATGTAATTGAAAGTGGTCTTATGTTCTTTTTTTCTTGAGGGAGTATTAATGAGTGAATAATTCTCCTTGAGACCTATAAGAGCTACAAGTGCCTTGTTTAAAAGGTGTAACTATGTAAGGGTAACCCATAGATGCTATGTATGACCTATGTAGATTTTATTGAGCCTTATATTTGTATGATAAATGTATTAAGGGTTAAGATATTCCTTTTGGCCAATGAAGATGGTGTTGATCAACATTATTCTATAAATAGTGAAACCAAAGACGATGGGCTCTAGACTAGTAAGTAAGAGACTAAAGATTTAATTGAGAGAGACTTGTGTGTGTGTTGGGGAGAAAAATAAGTTTAGAGTGCCTTAAGGATGAGATTAAGGGAAAAATGTATTGAAGACTGTTTGTATGACCTATTGGTCATTATTCTTTTGGTAGACTAGTGATCTTGTAGATTGAGTATGAGTGAAGGTGAAGAAAGATAAGCTGAGTTCCATCATCAAGTGTTATTGATATTAGTTTAGAGGTGGAAGTGTTTTCATAGTTTTTGTTATGGGATATTAGAATATAAGGTGGTTCTATCCTCCTTTCAAGGTAATACTTGATAAAAGGTCTAGCAGCTAGACTGGTGTGGTAACAACTTGTGGGATTGGAGTCTCACTAAATAGGGGTTGTAGTTCCTTGATCAATTTTAGCTGGTCTAAATTAGATCTTATATTTATAGGATAGTAGTACAATTATAGGTTCAAATGGGTTTTATTCCCCAAAAGGGTTTCCCATGTATGTCATGTGTTGTGTTATTGATCTTGCATTATTTCTCTTGCTCATTGCTATGAATGTTGTATATGCTTAATAAATTCTTGTGGTAGCTGATTAAGTATTTGTAAAGATTAGAATTAAATTTGGATTATTTGGGCTCACTAATTCACCCCCTCTTAGTGATTTTACCTCTAACAATTGGTATCAGAGTGAGATCCTTTGGTCAAATCTTGACATCTTGAAGGTGATCGAAGGTACAATGGCTTGTCAGAATGTGAAAGGTAGTTTCTATACTAAGTAAACACCAACGTTCAATGGATATAATTATGAATTTTGGAGTGATAAGATGGATACCAAAATTATGTCCTTAGTTTTGATGTATGAAAATCAGTTCTGGATGGTTATACTACTCCTATTATTCCTCCATCTAGTGCTATAGACAAGAAGCTCTTTGAGAACAACTCTAAGGAAATGAATGTCATTACTTATGGTCTTATAGAAATTGAGTTAACCAACGTAATTCATTAAAAATATGCCAAGGAAATATGGGATAAATTTAAGACTATTTTGAAAGAGATTCAAAGGATAAGCTTGTTAAGTTGCAGACTCATAAAAGGCAATTAGAAAGTCTCAAGATGAATGAAGAAGATATTGTGGCATCCTTTCAATAGAGAGTTGATGAGATTATGAATATCATCGAAGGTCTTGGAGATAATCTTGAAGAGATTACTATTATTCAAAAGGTATTAAGGTTTCTATCCCCTAAGTTTGATTTGAAAGTATCTGCTATAGAAGAAAGTCATGACCTTACTCTATTGAAGATGGATCAATTGCATGGCACCCTTACTACCTATGAGATGAGGACTAATGATGATAGACCTCCAAAGAAGGAAGATAAATTCAAGATAGAGAATAAGACAAAGAATAAATTATAAGGTAATAATTCCAAAGAGGATGACATTTTTGATATTGATGATGATGAACTGATTGCTTTGATTACTAGGAAATTGAATATTGGCTCATGGAAGTATAAGGGTAAACTACCCTTCAAATGTTTCAACTATGGAGAGATAGGAAATTTTGATCATAAGTGTCCTCATAAGCATGAAAATAAATATGATGAAGGACAAGAAGACATATAGGAAAAAAGGGTTTAGAAAGTATAACAACAAGAAAAGTTCCTTCAAGAACAAGAAGAGCCTTTACACCAAAGAAGATTGCAGCTCATCCAATAAGAGTGAAGATAGTGATTCAAAATTTGATCATGAATATGATGGTTTTGATGAAGATGAATCCTTATTTTGGGTTGAAGAAGGAAGTTACTCACATCAGAAGGAGTCTACTTAGAGTGATTCAGAGGATGACAAAGATGAGGTGGATTGTGAGACTATTTTGATGAATGCTCTTGAAGAATTAAAGATTTAGAAGAATATAAATAAGAAGATGGAAACTAAGCTCAAGGAATATGAGGATAAATTCAACATGTTTGAGGTAAAAATGGATGAAGATGCAAAAGATCATTAAGATTTGTTTAAACATCTCATTTTTCAATTAGAATTCCTATTGACAAGCCTAAAGGCTAAAGAAGATGAATGTGTAAGGTATGAAATTGAAAATAAGTCATTAAAATTTGAGTTGTAGAAGGTATCTAGTAAGGTAATATCATTTTTGAGATTTTAAAAGAGATCAAGTGATCTAGATAACATTCTAAACAGTCAAAAGCATGCTAATGATAGAACTGGTCTTGGATATGAAGATGAACAAAAGAATGTAACTCAAGACAAGATGAAGACTAACGTGAACCAAAACAATCATACTTTAAAGAAAAATCATTAGAGAAAGAATGAAGGTGTTGGTAGAGTAAATATAAATTAGATCAAATAGCCAAATGCCATGAAGTATGCAAGATTCAATGGTAATTATTATACATGTAATCAATTTGGTCATAGGGCTAGAGACTGCAAGAGACCTATTAGAAATGAATTTGTATATAACTATGATGGGGGTCATCAGTCAAAATATGTGAATAAAATCAAGTGTTTTAACTATCTTGATGTGGGACACTTTGTAAACCATTGTCCACATAATATTAGACAAGATGATTCCTCTTCAAAAAAGGGAGGTTGTTTTGTTTGTCATGTCATAGGACACATTACAAATTTGTGTCCAAACAAGGTAAAGCAAGATATGTTTCTTGTGAAAGATATTGTGTGCTACAATTATGAACATAGAGGTTACATTGATAGGTTCTATAAGAAAATACCTATAAGACAAAGAAGGCAAGTTAACACATGGAAGCCAAAGGTGAAAAATGTGAGTCATGATGAGATTATAGGTCCAGATAATTTCTTTGCTATGCTGGAGAATACTTTAGAAGTTGAAGAGTCCTAAGAGGTTTCATTATTTTCTCATGTTGAGAATGAAGAGACTAAGCTCAAGGAGAAGACCAAGGTGCTATTTGAAGCTAGTCCTAAGGTAAGTATAGATCCAAATGAACATCCTACTATTGTTGAGCATGTTTCATGCGAAGAAAATCAATTATTTGCACCTAGTAATGAGGTTTCAAGATGTAAAGAAGATTATTTAGATGAAAAGGTATGCCTTGTATCTATGTTATCTCCATGTATTAATAATCCAATCATAGAAGAAAATGATAATGTTGTAGTGGTTAAGGAAGTTGTTTCTCTAAATCTAAAGAAGAAAAAGAACTACAAATATCAGATGAGTAAGGAGGAAATGGAATATGATGAGGATTTATTTTTGTTTTAGAGCATTAAGGTGTAGAAGGTGTCTCTATATATGCTTCTTAAGAGACTCCTTTTATTGGAGAATCAATTTTATATGATCAAGATGATAATGCCAATCAGATAAGGTCTTTGGTTAAGGTGGATTAACAAGTTCATGACCCCTGTTTAAGTGGTTTGCGAAGGAGCTATAATACATTGTCAGATTGGGTGGTTCTAGGTGACTTAATGAGTTTGATGAATTTTCAAGAAGTTTTTAGTGCTTAGAAAGGTTTGTGAGTTTATTTGTAGAGTGATATAAGTGTTTTTTATGTTTGAAGGTATGTATGTGCCAATTGAGGATTTTTGAGTGCTCTCTATTTTCTTTGTTTTTGGTTTAAGGAGAAGTAAGCCTAAAATGGGTAATAGGATGTATGGGTTCCCAAAGTTATGAAATCTAAAATTTTGTTTTAGAAGTATGTGATGGGTCTCTATAGGTGTGCAAGAAGTTTCATAGGTGTGTGTTGACTAGTAGGAGGTTTCTTGACCCTATTTGATTTAAATTTCTAGGGTTTTGGGTTTTGCTATAAAAGTGGTTTGATTTGTGAATTGAGGTATGAGGCTCAGTAATATGTTAAATGGGTTAAATGGGTGGTTAAATCAAGCTTCATATAGATTTTAATGTTTTTGGTTCTCTATTTATTTAAGTTTTTGTTAATATGAAGGGTTAATTAGCTAGTAGGTTTATGAAGAAAGTACGTTATAAAAGATGATCCTAGTGATTAAATTTGGTGTGATTGAGGGGGAATATGAGAATGATATAGATATGGAATTTTAGGCCCTGAATATGTGTCAACTAAAAATTGTGGGCTCTATAAATTTTAAGTAGGGCTACAAGGAGGCTAAACAAGCCTAGTTTGCAGAAGAGTGATTTTTGTTTAGTTTTTCTAGTAGAGCAAGGTATGAGTGTTTGAGTGTATGTTATCAAGTTGGTTCAATACATATTTCATATTTTTTATAGTTTAGATGTAGAATTGGTGGTCATGGAAGTGTCTTGAGAAAGAAGGCTAGTAATCTTACATAGTGGTTCTTCATGGTGTATGGAGATATGAAGATGCTCAAAAGGTGAAATTTCTAATAGATCTTAGGGGGAGACATTATTATATGATTATTGATGTATTCCATTAGATTTATATGGTTTTGTGTGTTATTTATTTAGTGGTTGTAGTGCCTGGTTGAAGAGAGTGTCATCATGGATCAAGATGAGGTTGTTAGGACAAGAAAAAGTAGGCTCAAGGTAAGGGGGAGTTTGTATCATCTTTCTAAGATTATTATTTCCTATTTGATAGTCTATTTTAGGTCCTCAGGATCAATGTGTTCCCACTTTGTCATTGTGTTAAACTGGGAGAAAGTTCCTATTGGGGAAAAATGTCTTGTTGTGGGTGTGCTTTGAAAAGAGAGAAGGTGAGATATATAATTCTATATCGATAAGTGTTGACATCAATGACAAAGGGGGATATTATTAGATAATTATCATGTTGATGTCATGGTGGTGTCTTAGAGGTGTTATATTTAGTGGATGAAGAACCTTGATAGCCTATGTGATAATGAAAAAGTGTGCAAAGTGATTGTTCTTATATGATAAAGTGTGCAATGTGCTTGTTCTAGTGTGATTTATGTATGGTTGGATGATCTTTAGTATTCAAATAGATTTAGAGGATAAGGAATGAGTATGGAGGTTTGAGAATGTACAAGGGGTCATATAAGATGTGATACATGGTTTTAGAGCTTGTGTGCATAAGTGGAATTCATTTAGTAGTCCATAGTTTTCATCTAGAAACTTTGGATCTAGTGGCAAAAAATATGAGTTGGAAATTTGATGATACCACCATTGCCACATGGGAGTGAGTCAAGGGGAGATGGTCATATGGTTGTGATCACTGTAGTCCCTAGTTGTTATGTGCTAGATCTCATGTCATGCATCAAAGTACGGTTAAAGTTATGAGAGTGCAAAGTTGGCTTCTAAGATATATTCCACTATTTTCCCATAGCCAAATTTACAATATGGTCAGAAAGCGTTGAGTAAGCATGTCAATGAGGTTAGCATTCTCATGTGTGGAGGGTAGAGGACAAAATGATCATATGGGTTTATTCATTTTTGGACCTATTTTATTTATGCTTAATTTTAGATCATGTAATGTAGCATTTCAAAATTTATGCATATGCAAAGTTGGGATCTCAGGTAGTTTAACTATGTTTTCCCATAGCCAATTTTGCATTAAGGTAGAAAGAGTTGAGTGAGCATTTTGAAGGTGTTATATATTTCACATGTGAAGGTGTCAAGAGAAACTATTTATATGGGTTTGTTTAATTTTGAGCATAGATCATTTGTGCTAAATTTGAGTTCATGCACTAAAGCATGGAAAAGTTATGGTTGATCGAAGTTAGCCTCTCAGGCAGATTTGGACATGGTTGGATCTATGATAGAATTTTATGAGAAGGCACCTTAATGGCATTATATCTTTCATATACAAGAGTTAAAAGAGTAGTGATTCATATGCTTGGATTTTCCTAAGGAAGGAGATCATCTAGTCATTTGAGATTCTATGGGTAAGCATAGAAGAAGTTGTTGAGCTACAAAAATGGCTCCTCATGCATATTGATAGGGTCCCCATAGTCATTTTTGAAGGTGTTAAAGATCAAGCAAGATCAATGGTGTGTGAGTGATCTAAGGAGTTAGGATTTAGTGAGGTGATGATAGGTTCATGATGTTTAAAATTTTAGCAAAGGTAAATGATAATGATCCAATGATGAGTGGGCATTCGTACAATTTGATCAATAGTGAGCATTGACTGTTATTGACTTTGTTGATCCACAAAGATCAATGGAGCACATTAAGTTATCATTTTAGGAGGAAATGAGATGAGTTTAAAGTGACTATGGTTTAACATTTGGGTTTGGTGGTATATTCATTAAATATTGGACAAGATCAATGGTGTGAGGTTTATCCTGAGCTGATAGTCCACAAGATTTAAGCATTGTGTTTGAAGGTTAACTGTGATTGTTACTATTCATATATTTGAATTTTACACAAAAAAAACTAGAGATATAGATTTCAATCATATATTTTGATAGAATATGAATTAGCTCATTTAGTAAAAAGAGAACCTATATAGGAATGCAAGATGCATCTGGCTATATAGATTTGAAGATATGAAAGTGTGTGTAAACAAAGAAATTAAACTTCAAAGTCAATTATGTGTTCATGCTTGTTTTGCAAGTGACCCAAAATGGATATTCAAGCTTGTATTATTGTTATTTTGATGTCTCATGATGAATTAGATATTAGAACATGTTTTAGACTCTATAAGGATTCTCTATGTGGTTTTAGAAGTGTGTTGAATCTATCTTGAGTATGAACAATGCTTAAGAAGTTGACTGTGTGTTTGTTCATGTTAACTGTGTGCATAAGATCTCTATTTGAGTTATTTGAGCATATGTAAAAGTGATCTTAGTTTAATATGATAATTTGAGGATATCCTAGGGGAAATAAGGAGTGTACCTATGTATTTGGAAGTGGTCTTGTGTTCTTGTTTTGCTCAAGGGAGTACTAATGGGTGAATAGGTATCCATGAGATGTATAAGAGCTACAAGTGCCTTGTTTAAAAGGTGTATCTACTTAAGGGTGACCCATAGATGCTATGGCTGACCTATGTAGATTTTATTGAGCCTTATATTTTTATGATGTATGTCTTAAGGGTTAAGACATGCCTATTGGCCAACCAAAATGGTGTTCATCAAGATTGCTCTATAAATAATGGAACCAAAGATGATGGGTTATATACTAGTAAATAAGAGAATAAGGAGTGAATTGAGAGAGAATTGTGTGTGTGTTTTGGGGAGAAAAGGAGGGGTAGAGTTACTTGAGGATGAGATAAAGATCAAAATAGATTAAAGACTATTTGTTATTGGTCATAATTCTTTAGGTAGACTAGTGATCTTGCAGATTGAGTGTGAGGAAAGGTGAAGAGAGATAAACTGAGGTCTATTATTAGGTGTTTTTGACATTAGTTTAGAGGTGGAAGTGTTTGCATAGGTGTTTTTGTGGGATCTCAACATATAAGGTGGTTGTATCCTCCTTGCAAGGTAATACTTGCTAAAAGGTCTAGTTGTTATTGTAGCTTAGCTAGACATGTGTAGTAGCACCTTGTGGAATTGAAGTCTCACTAAATAGGGATTGTAGTTCCTTAATCAATTGTAGCTAATCTAAATTTGATCTTGTGTTTATAGGATAGTAGTTTAATTTTAGGTTCTAGTGGGTTTTATTCCCCAAGAGGGTTTCCCATGTATGCCATGTGTTATGTGATTGATCTTGCACTGTCTCTCTTGTTCATTGCTATGAATGTTATATATGCTTCATGAATACTTATGATAGTTTATTAAGTATTTATAAATATCATAATTAAATTTGGATTATTTGGGATCACTGATTCACCCCCCTCTCAAATATTGTTCCTCTAACATAGTTCCATGCAAACTCATTTCTAACAGGTCTCTTGCATTATCTAGCTTTATGCCTGAATTGATTACATGTGTAATAGTAACCATTAAAAATTGCATACTTCATGAAATTTGGATATCTAATTTGATTTGTATTCATTATACCAACACCTTCATTCTTTGTCTAATGATTAGTCTTTAAAGCATGATTATCCTTGTTCACATTAGACTTTATCTTATCTTGAGTTACATTCTTTTGTTCTTCTTCACATTCAAGACCAGTTCTATTACTAACATGATTTTGACAAATCATAATAATATCAAGATCACTTGAGCTCTTTTCAAATATCACAAATGACTTCACCTTACTTGATGTCTTCTCTAACTTAGATTTCAATGACTCATTTTCAATTACATACCTTAAACATTCATCTTCTTTAGCTTTTAGACTTGTAGATAGGATTTTCAATTGAAAATTGAGATGCTTGACTATATCTTCATGATCCTTGGTGTGTTCATTCATTATTGCTTCATACACACTAAATTTCTCCTCATATTCCTAGATTTTTGACTTCATCTTATTTTTAATATTCTTTTCTTATCTTTAGTTCTTCAAGGGCATTCATCAATGTTGTCTCATAATCCACCTCATCTTCATCATCATATGAATCACACCAAGTAGACTCATTTTAATGGGAGAAATTTCCTTCCTTAGCCATGAAGAGGGTTTCATAGTCAATAGAACCATCATCTTCATGATCAAACTCTTAGTCACTATCTTCACTCTCATCTAATGAGATATAGTCTTTATTGGTGTAGAGGATCTTTTTATTCTTGAAAAAATTCTTATTTTCATACTTTATGAAACCTTTATTCCTCTTTTTAGACCTATATGTATTCTTGTCTTCATCTTGGTCTTCATCATGCTTATGAGGGGACCTTATATCAAAATGTCCTATCTTTCCACAATTGAAGCATTTGAAGGGTAGTTTACCTTTATACTTGCTTGAACCTATTTTTAATTTCCTTGTAAACAAATCAATCAATTCTTCCTCATTAAAATAAAAAATTTCATCCTCCTTGGGTTTCTTACCTTGGAACTTTTTCTTAGGCTTCATATCTATCTTGAATACTACTTCCTTCTTTGGTGGCATACCATCATTCTTCCTCATCTCATAGGTAGTGAGGATGTCATGCAATTCATCTAACTTCAACTGAGTAAGATCATGAATTTATTCTACAGTAGATACTTTAGGATAAAACTTGAGAGAGAAGGATCTTAATACCTTTTGAACTACAATATATTATTCAAGGTTCTCTCCAAGACCTTTGATGATGTTCAAAATCCCATCAACTTTCTATAGTAGAGATGCCACATAATCTTCTTCCTTCATTTTGAGACTTTCAAATTACCTTCTATGAGTTTTCAACTTAGCAAGCTTGACTTTTTAATCTCCTTCATAAATGATCTACATTTTTCTTGTATCTCTTTACTATATTTATAATGGATTACCTTGTGAAATCAGTCTCTGTAAGACCACAAGTGATGGCATTCATTGCCTTAGAATTATTCTCAAACAACTTCTTATCTGCAACACTAGATAGAAGAGTAGTAAGAGTAACATAACCATCCACAATAGATTGCCACACATAAAAACCTAGGGACATAATGTGTGTCCTCATCCTTGCACTCTAAAAAGAATAATTGGATCCATTAAACATAAACCCTTTCTTAGTAGAAAAATCTGCTTGATGACTACCCATATTATACCTTGGATTGCCTTTAAACTGTTAAACCTTTACCAAAGGACCTGCTCTGATACCAATTAATAGAGGTGCAATAACTAAGAGGGGGAGGGTGAATCAGTGAGCCTAGATATTCCACCTTCAATTTCAAACATTTCATAATTCTTATTCAATTACCACAAGCATTCATGAAGCATACACATCATTCATAGTAATGAACAAGAGAGACAATACAAGATCAAACACATAACACATGGCATATGTGGGAAACCCTATTAGGGGAGAAAATCCATTAGAACATACAATTAGACTATTGTCTTATAATAACTAATTTCTACCAATTACAACTTGTTAAGGAACTACCATGCCTTATTTTAGTGAGATTGCAATCCCACAAGGAGTTATTACATCTATCTAGCTGAGCTGCCACAACAACTAGACCTTTACCAAGTTTCACCTTGTAAAAAGGATAAAACCTAATATATTTTTAGATACCACAACAATACCTAAGAACACATCCACCTTTGAACTGATGTCTTCAACACTTGATGATGGACCTCTAATTATCACTCGTCACCTTCACTCTCACTCAATCCTTAAATCTATAAGAACACTACTATGACATACAAAATATGACCTACAAGTCATACACACCATTATAAACATACTCTACCCTTAAAATCATCTACTGGGCACCCACCCTTTCCTTCTCTATACAACACTATGATTTTAAATGCAAATTCCACACATAAGTCTTGCACAAGTCTAGAAACCATCACATTTGGTTTCATTATTTATAGAGAATTCATGATCATCACCGTATTGGTCAACCAATAGGCATGACTTAACCCTTAAGACATATATCTCATTAAGACATAGCTCAATACGATATACATAGGTTAGACATATCACTCATGGGTTACCCTTAAGTAGCTACACCTTTCAATTAGGCCCTTGTAGCTCTTATAGGTTTCATGGAGACCTATTTACCTATTTACCACATCATCAAGAAAAAACAAGAACATACAACCACTTTCAAAATACATAGGTACACTCCACATGACCCCTTTGTCATTCTCAAATTATTATAGTCATCATTTCACTCTTTTATGCAAGCTCAATCAACTCAAACATTAGCCTTGTTCATAAGGACACTATGAATGAACACATAATCAATTTTTTAAGCATTGTTCATACTCAAGATAGATTGATCACACCTCAAAAATCCATATATATTATCCTCATGGAGTCTAAAACACTATCCAATAGATAATTCATCATGAAACATTGAAATAACATTAACACACGTTTAATTATCCTTTTCAAGCCACGTTTAGAACAAACACAAATACACAATCAAATTTGAAACTTCATAAATTTAAATGCACACAATTTTAGGTCTTAAAATATATATTTATAGATTTTAATTATAGTCTTCTACAAATTCACTTTTTACAGTATGAGTAAATTATGTATAGATCAACAGATATGGCTGAAAAACCAAACACTAGTATCTCTTTTGTTAAATTCAAATATTTCAATTCAAACGGTCACAGTTAAACTTTGGTCACCACGCTATCATCTCGTGTCCTCAGTGCTTAGATTAAATACACACCATTTATCTTATTTAACTATAGATTATATTAAACCACTACCTAAATGTTAAACTTCAAACACTTGGCCTCATCTCATGTATTCTTATAATCTTGATCACACACATTCTGTCAATCTCTTTGAGATTGTCCTTACTTTAACAATGCTAGATAACTATCACTTTGACCTCTTGAATTTAATACACACCATTGATATCAATCAATATGAATACCTGATCACCATTGATTCTTGTAAGAATATTTATCTTTATCTTTACTCAATAAACATTAAACACTTGGCACCATCTCGCTGCATCCTGACATCTTAGAATGAACACGCTCTATCGATCTTTTTTTAAGGAGCTCAATCTTTAAATTTTTTAACCAATGAAAAATTTGACACATTAGACTCAACACATACCATATATATTGATCTATATGAATTCCTATGAGATTTTTGATTTCCATTTATTCTTAGTCTTTAACATCGTGCAAAATAGACTAAGTATGGGGACCATTACTGTCTGCCTAGAAGGCCAACTTTGCACCTCAATCACTTTTGTTGTGATTAAATTCATGATATAAAATTTAAACCATATGATCTCCTCACATAGGATAATCTAACCATGTGTCAAAATAATCTTGAAACTTTTGCACATGTGATATATAACTCCGTTAATCTACTAATTCAGATTCCTTCGACCACATAGTCAACTATGTCAAGAACTATCTAGAAGGCCAACTTTTCACATGCATAAATTTTGATGTGCTTCATAAAATGACCTAGTATTTAGTAAAAATAAACAATACACAAAAATAAATAAACCCATATGATCATTTTTTATTAAAACATCGACATGTGCAATATATTTCTTCACTAAACTGCTTACTTGGCTCTTTCTTGCTACATGCAAATTTGGCTAAGTATGGGAAAACACTCTCAAACTACTTGAGAGCCAAAATTTGCACTTGCATATATTTTATAGTTTTTAGTCATATGACTTGAGATTTAGTGTATAATATGTAGGTAAAAATGTGATCACAACCACATGACTAACTCCCCCTAATTCATCCACGTGTTAAAGGTGATGTTAGCAAATTGCCTACTCATATTTTTTGCTACTAGACCCTAAATGTCTAGATGAAAATAATGATCAACCTGATGAAATACACTCATACATATAAGAATTAAAAGTATATAAAACCTCTTATAGGAACTCTTTCACATCCTTAAGTCACCATACTCATCCTTGAACATATCTAATCATGCCAAAACTGAAGATCAACCAAGCCTCCTTCAAACATACTAGGACAAACACATTATACACTTTGTCATTGTCACTTAGACTATCAAGAAAATTCATCCACTCACCAAGACACCTACATGACATCTTCATGACATAATTGATACCTCACCAATAATAAGATCATATCAGATCATGATTCGATAATGAATTATAGATTTGGTTAACTCTGAATTTAGATTTGGGTCCATAACTAAATTTTAGTATTACATATCACCCACAGACTGATGAACAAATTGAGTAATTTAATCAAGTGTTAGAGGATCTTCTTTATATGTATTGTAGATAATAATAATATAAATGGTAAGAATACCTTTCATTGGTTGAGTTTACATACAATAAATCATATCAATCTGATTTAAATATGACACCATTTGAATCACTTTATGGGAGAAGGTGCAGGACACCAATCAATTAGAATATGTTGGAAGATAGGGTAGTCTTTAAACATGAAATGATTTCAATTATGGAGAAACAAGTTAAAACAATCGGGAAGAGATTGGTCAAGGCTAATGATAAGTAGAAGAGTTATGCTAATGTGAAGAGAATAATTAGGTAGTTTATAGTAGGTGATAAAGTATTTTTGCATGTTAAGCTACAAAAAATATTGATAAAATTTGGGAAATTAGCTAAAATTTCATCGAGATATGTGGGATCCTTCAAGCTTTTAGAAGGTATTAATACTATAATGTATAGGCTTGCATTGCTACCAGACCTAGCTATATTGCATAATGTCTTCCATGTATCTTATCTTAAGAAGTATATACTTGATCCTTCACATGTGTTAGATTAGAATGCTTTACATATTTTAGATTCTAGGTGGTCAGGGTAGAACCAATTAGAGTAATTGACACTCATACAATTCATTTGTGTAATAGAGAAGTTTTATAGTACAAGGTCTTTTGGGACCAATACTCTGAAGATAGTGCTACTTGGGAGGACTATGATGAGTTATATAGGCTATTTTCACATTTTTTTCTTGATTTGATATTAGATACTATGTTTTTATTTTATTAAAGTATCTTTTCTATTTGAAACTATGGTTTGAATAAGTTTCATCAGAATGATGACTAGTTTTAGGGAAGAAGGATGTTACATCTTGATTCTCTCACTAAAGTAATTTACCTAATTATCCATGGATTAATAAGGTTGATTAAAATGATTGTTAATTTTTAACTAAATTATAAGTCATATGTTATTATGGGACATATGTATGTTAATTATATTTCATGAGTTCATTATTGTGAGATGACAAATTGTGAATTTTATACATAATGATTATGTTACATTTGTTGTTAGAGAATTTTTTTATATGTATCATGAAATACTTGACTAACTACCTTATTGTCACGAGATGAATGTAGGATAGTTTATCCCTTAGATTATGATGGAGGGAGAACATAATCAAAGAGGGTGGTGCATATGGAGATGGTGAAAGATAATAAAGGAAATGCTAAGACCCCTGCACACACCACATTAGATTAAAAATGTTATATGCATTATGTGTTTGGATTATTAGATATTAGAGATTGCATGTTTCAAATGTTAGTACAAATATTGTATGTGATTTTATTTTGTACGTAGATTCAGTACTTGATGTTCTAGTTAGATTACATGAAGTTACTTTACTTATGTTGCTTATGATTTTTGAGAGTAAATAAAATAATAGATATCTAATTGATATTATATTTATAAACTAATATAAGGTCTTTAAAAAAAACATCATTGAACATTTAGCTTACTATTATTGATATTCGAGAATATCAATATAAGGTAAGCTATTAAATTAAAATAAGACATATATATAACCTATATATATACTAGTAATTGACTAAACAATTATCTTGTTAATTGAATCAATTATAGATTTATCTATCTTTTGATAAAGAGATAATTACATTTGTTTTATTTTATATTCATGGAGATTAAACTATTGTAAAAATACTAACCTAGAGTTAATTTCAATCTAAACCTAGTCTTTGATTATCATGCATGAGACTACGTTATAATTAGAAGTATGTATATTATTATATTAATGATTAATGTAGATTTGATTAGTGGATATACTCAGGGACTTGTAATGAAGTGATCATGAAATTTTTTGAAAATAAATTAAATGTTTTATAATATTTGAGAAAGTATAAAGAGAGAGAAATTAGGGCTTCTGGTTAAGTTTAATGGAGAAGATAACTGTGGATTAGTGGAGTTTTGAAAAAGATTGGATATTATGTATGGACTAAAAAATAACATGAACATTGGCATGCAAAGTTAGATTAGAGGAAGGTTGGTGAGGAAAAAAAATGAGTTGTGGGAAGAAAGGAGATATGCGAAAAAGAAAGGGAAAAAGAATAGAGTAGTAAAGAAAAGAGATTCAAGTTCTGGAAGTTTCAAATAGGAGCATTTAAAAGGTTGGTATTGTTTTTACATTCAATAGAAAGAGGAAATTCTATGTATGTTTATGAAACTTAGGGTCTGGGAAATGGATTATAGTTTCGAATAGATATAGGCTTAACCCTATGGATGGCTCAACCATCTACAAGATAAGTCATTATCCTCAAATATTAAGTGTTTCAATTTATAGCTGTAAGGATTTTAAACCATAGGGATTAAATGAGGTTTAAAGATAAATGACCTATTATCCTAGTTCAGGAAAATGAAAACCTGTGAAAATAATTAAATTTAAACAAAGAGTGAGTTTTGTTAAACATATATGCATACTCAAATATAATATGGAAATAGTGAATTATCCTTATTTATAAATATGTCGACTAAGTCAAAAACTGTTAGACAGGTTTTTATTTAGGGAAAATAAGATACTATTGTTTTATTTCAATGATATTTTAGTAACAGTTATAATATAGATAAACAAAGTTCTATTTACAATATATTATTATTCATAGGATATATGCCATGTCAAAAATTAATAAAATATTGAATGGATTTCAAAAGGGGTTATGTTCTGTGTATCATATGTGACATGAATCCAAATACCATTTATGACATATAAATATATATTGACTATGGCATTTTGTTTAAAATGGAGTTTATACAAAAATATAGTTTTTATATTTATTTATATACTATGTACATAAATATATATGTAGGATATATAGTAAATGAATAATTTTAATAGATAAACACACACACTCACACACACTTATGTCTACATTTAACTTGAACTGGGATATATATATATATGTATATATATATGTATATATGTATATATATATATGTGTATATATATATATATGTATATATATATGTGTATATATATATATATGTATATATATATATGTGTATATATATATATGTGTATATATATATATGTGTATATATATATATGTGTATATATATATATGTGTATATATATATATGTGTATATATATATGTGTGTATATATATATGTGTGTATATATATATATGTGTATATATATATATGTGTATATATATATGTGTATATATATATATGTATATATATATATATATGTATATATATATATATGTATATATATATATATATGTATATATATATATATATGTATATATATATATATATGTATATATATATATATATGTATATATATATATATATATATATATATATATATATGTATATATATATATATATATGTATATATATATATATATATATATATATATATATATGTATATATATATATATATATATATATAATGATAGTCACACGAGTTTGTGGATAGGTATTCATATGAACCTAAGTATTTTGTTTATAAAACTATGAATCAAATGCATATGAATAGAATATGCAATGGAAACTATGAACAGTAAAATATATAGTCATGACCTATGCAAATAAGTATACTATGTATGTTTTATATACATATTAGATTGTGTGAATTGCTATGGGACTTGTATGTGTTTGAGTAATATTATTAAGAATTGTGTGTTTTTGTGATAGACCAGTCACAAATTATGAATCAACTTGTAACCTATGAACATAGGGAGTTTAATAGTTATGGTTGTAAATAGAGACTATGAGCATTATATTTAAATTGAAAACATATTCACTATGTTAAAAAAACTATTGACTATTTATCCACAATATTTGATAACTTAGATTATTGAATAAATGGCTTAAAGTTTGGGATTAATAAAAATATGAAATTAGGAATAAATCCAAGCCTAGTTTGATTCATTATTTCTCATGTTAAATTACAAACAGGTGTTTTGGAAATATTAGGGCCCTTTTTGTTTTCAAACCTTTTCTTGGAAGTTTTTATCTTTTAAGCTTTAAAAAGAATAATGGAAAAGTTTTGTTAGTATTAAGAGTGTTAAATATAGATTAAATTATATATATATTATGGGATATATATAATATGATCATAGAAATATATGGAATACACGTATAAGAGAACATAGGTCTTCCTATATGCGTATAACATATATTTATAGAATAGGTAGCATGCTTATAGTTATAGTAGTGACTAATAAAATTAAGTCATAAAATATCGAAGGATTGGGAACTATAACTATACAAACATAGCCTAAGTTCCATAATGATTGAATATGTGAATGTTTTTAAATATTTATGAAAATTGTGAATGTTGGTTATATTGAGTGGTATGAACTTTATGTTATAAAAATGGTAATTTTGTGCTTAACATTTACTGAAATTAAAATAAACTCTTGTAATGAATTATATTATACCCGTATGGTAAATAAACTTACTTGCCATATATGTTATTATGAGATAAATAATATAATGAGGTTCATTCATATGTTTGATGGAATAAATGTATGTATAGTCATTCTTTCTATAATCAGCATGTGTTTGTACTTCCTAGTAGAAATAATTATATGAAACAATTGGTTACAAATAAATGCTAACTAAATTTAGCATTGGTGGTCCTAATTAAGTAGTGAGACAGACTTCACTAGCTTAAATATGATCATCAATGCTAGATGAAGGTCATCTAATCAAGTGGTGTGTATGAATTTGATTGATACTTGATATCATATGTTATTAAAAAACTTTGGTCAGATAAATGTTTAGATAGACATTGTCATTTATTTTTTATGATTTACATGCTTGTTCGATATAATGTTAGAATCGATTTCTTTATGGTACACATCATGTAGTATAAATATTACAAGAAATAAGGTACTAACATGTCTCTCTAGATTCTCGCACTGTCAGTATCTACCCATCCATGAAGGGAGGGCCATTCCTTGTTTGGGGGATTGTGAGGGGGATTGATATTCTATGGTTGGTGTGGAAAAGCACTTAGATGATGCTCTCCCTCCCCATTGTATTACTAAATTGGATACTACACTTGAGATTATCAGAGATACATGAGTTAGAGTGACTCAAGTTTTATGGAGCATTGTATCTATTATTGTAATATATATTGAGGCAACATGCCTGATGGAAATGTAATTAATTATTATTATACATTGACCATAGAGCTTGTATTATTATACCAACTATGGCTATATTTTATTATGATTACTTTTCTTATACATTTATGATTATTTACATAATTTTCTAGTGATTGGTAAATATTATTGTTATATGTTTACATAAATTTGATATGCTTAGTTAAGTATGTTGAAAATAGCTAATTATATTCTCATGGTGTAATGTAATGAAATATAAGTGTTGATTAAATATTAATTTTTTTTAACTCTATTATTCTAGTAAATCCCTATGGGGATGTTACATTAAATCTTGATACATCATATATACACAAAAAAATATAGCCAAGTAGAATTTAGGCTCTAGGACTTTGGATCACCTTAAGATCCTTTGGGGTGAGGTGTCACAATCACTATGGAGGCTCTAGATTGAAAAACTTGCAAACTCATCCATAGTGTTTGAGTCTATGACCACATATCCTCAATGTGTCCTTGTAGTTGATGCACATGTTTATGTAGATCTCCACTTACCTAGTTATAGTCATGTTAGTGGCCCTCTCTATGGGTAATGCTTGAAACATTACTACCTCACCTCTTCCCATTCATTTTAGTGACATCATCTAAGTAATATCCTTATCACATCACTATAACTCCCTATTATCCTCTCCTACTAATCAAAACTAGCTATCATGTGCTTTAGATAATAGCTCCATGAGATAGGCATCCTTGTAGTATTCTGTTGAGGTAGAAAAGGGTTTAAAATATCATGTTGGGTTTCCTCCACTAGAATCCTCTATCGTGTCTCCTCCACCACCATATATACAAATCATAAACTAAAATCAAAATCAAATATCTCATATATATCAAAATTTGTAGTATACCTATCACTAGTGCCTATCATGCGTATCTCAACCTATAAGAAATGAAAGAGATAACATGAAATCAAAATATTTTACATATGAACAAAAATTCCATCACCATATCCACCTAAGAAATGTGTGATATTGTGGATGTGTCATGGTGTGAATCCTTTCCACCTCCCATGTGAGACCACTACATCCTTCCAGCTGATCTATGAACTTGCCATTGAATGGTATAGTTGTTTATTATAAATGCTTTAGGATCTCTCTATTGTATTTAACACATGACTAACACCTGACCCCTCTTTTTTCTCTATATGCTACCCATTATTAGCTCTATTTTCATCTCACCACCATAATATGATAAGGTCTCACTATAGGGACCACATATAGCACCCTCATCCCCTAATTCTTTATGGCTCCCTCACATGTCTCACCTAGTAGGTTGTGACAACCATAGGGGTTTTCAGGTGTGCTAGGCCAAACTTCCCTAAGATGCGATTTCAAGGGTGTAGTTATACCCACTATGTATAATATACATTGATATGACTCTAACCCCTAGCTATAATATGTTTGGCCATGATGGCTATACATTCATAGTGCCTCTATAAGGAATCCATATAATATAATATTGCCTAATGGTTTCTAGTGAAAGAACATACCAAATAACTTAGAAAACATGGACCTAAGAAAACCTCCTCACTTATGGGAGGTGATCATCAATGACATGAGGTAGTCATACTAGTTTTTACCTTGAGAACCTCTCATAAATCTAACTAAAAGTATAACTGGGTCCATCATCTACTGGCCCATACTCAAAATGATGTATGAATCATGTAATAATTGCACCCATACTAGAGATCCTATGTTAAATAAAGTTCCTTGATTTAACATTGTGTTTTAGTATTTTCTTTCAAAATTTCAATGTGATAATTAGCTACTAAAAATAAAGTAAATGTAGGGTTTTAAAGATTACCTAGAGATGTAAACCGGTTGTGCACTGTTGATCAAGCTTGTGGGAAATCCTCTTTGGCTAGGGAGGAATGACCTATAAATCACAATAACTCACAAAAAATTGATTAATAAAATGATGAATGGGCTACCTGGTAAGAAATCAGTCCCAAGAAGTGATTTGCTTCCTTAGGTGGATGTAAGCCCACGTTTAACACTCAAGTTTATAAATAAACATGAAATTACAAATATATATAAGGATATGATGTAAATAGATAACAACAAAGATGTTTAATCTAAAACAAGAATAATGTGATCAAAGTAATCATCCTAAAATTCAATAGCTATATCAACATACTCTTGAATTACAACCAATTATTATATAATGCTTTCCTGATTAGGTCTAAAACCCACAGTAAAAATATCTAATTTGAATGCAATAACACTTTGATCAAAGAATAAAGGTTGTGGGACAATGGGGAGATAAAATAAGCTAACAATATCATGTGCTAATCTAGGTAGAGTCATCTACATGTGAAAAGCTTATTTTCAAATACAACATGTAGGATTTAATAGGTTTTTAGGACTATGAATGTTATGAAAATATAATTCAAGGCTATTTTAATAGTTTAGTAGGGATCGATGATGATCCTATAAGATCGACATCTATTTAGATGGATTCATGTCGATTCTAAGTAAAATACTAAAATATGAAAATAGTTGATAATAATGACTTACAAAATTGATAAAATGATGAAAACCAAATGGAAATGTTGACACAGAGGTGCAGAAGACAACAAACTTTAAATATGAATGAATTAACGTAAAATACTAACCTTAAATGGCTTGAAAACATGAAAATAAAGAAGACTATAAAATTATGCTAAAAACCTTCGAAATATCTTGATAGTTACATGAATAGAGGTTTCATAAGGTGGAAAAGTGTTTACAATGTCCATACGTAGGTTCTAGGAAAAATCTAGCAGAGGTTCAAAGTCAAAAAGTACTATGTGTGTCCTTTTGAGCTGAGGAGGCTCGCTATATATTTATGGATCGATGTCATTTTGGGATAATCAACATCGATCACAGAGAATCAATGTCAATTTTCACAAAATGGGTGGAGGTGATCTTTAGGCCATTCAAAAGGGTTGTTTATGGGGTAAAGATGAGTTTAACTGACTTCTATGTTATTAGGTTGGTTAAACCACAGGATAGGTTTGTTACGAGGTTGGGAGAATTTTTATATTTTATTTATTTATATGAATTTATGGTTAGGGGTAGTAAAATAGGGTTAATTACCATTTGATTACAGTAATTAACTCTATTAAAATGGTAATTACCCTATTAACTCATGGTAAAGGTAAATGGGTGAGGTTAATGTAATTATTTCAAATAATTATGAATGGGACCATTATATAAGAAATAAAAGATAAACTTGATGATGCACCATGTTAATACACAAGGGTATATAAAACTAGCATCTATATTTGCCCCTTTTTATGGAGTAGTATGTACTAGCGTGTTGTGAGACAAAAACTATATGGTGCCTAATGCCCCAAGTTTATTGTGAGGAGGTATCCCCCCTCAAAATGAGCATCAAGAAGTGAGATGGAATGGATGATGGGTTTGAAAAAGATGGAAGGTAAAAAAAATGTGGATGAGTGGAAATGGACAAGTGGAAGATAACAATGGACAAACAGAAGTGTGAATGTCTCAAAGAAGTTCCAAGGTTACATTTAATAGGATAAAAAGTAATGCAAGTAGTAATGACCCAAAGATCTAATCGAGTAACAAAATATTAGAGCTAAGATAGACAGGCTTAATAAAAGGATAACAAGAAAACATGAGATATGAATAGATGACCATTGCATTTGATGTACGTATGGTGTATGCATTACCTATAGATGAATGTTATCAAGACAAAAGATACCCTCAAGATTTTACAATGGCAAGATTCCAAAAAAAGGGTACGCCTTAAAGAGACTGGGGAACTAATAAAGGGTCAAAATCCTCAAATCTAAAGGATAATATGACATAAAAATGGGATAGTTGTGGCAAAGGGAATAAGATGAGGCTTGAGATTTAGACTGGGAACATGCAAAAGTGTCCACAAGTGCAAAAATTTCAACAAACCAAGATAATCGACATCAATCCACAAGGGATTGATGTCGATTTAAGAGATTGACATCAATTGGAGTAATCAACATTGATCATGGGAAAGGCTATAAATAGGCATTTGATGTGGCATAAAGCTCATTTAGTTATTGACATGAACAAGTATGTGAGATCAAAATTTGACATTTTTACACCTTTCAAGCTTAAGTGAGAGATGATGGAGATTAGTGAGAGTGGATGATGATGATGATGACTTCACTATGAGGTAGTCAAAATGAAATTTTGGGTAAATTTATTATTTTAGTTATTTTGTTATTTTTTGCTTAAGAAATTTGTTTTTTTGGTGTTATTTAGGAGATTTTTTAGTTTGAAAAATTTATGGGTGGGGAGGGTAGGTACGTTATGATTTTTTTGTTTTTTGTATTTTAGGATTATACGGCCTGAGGGAGTATTCTTTGGGGGGAGGGAATTGATGTTGATCTATATAGATCAATGTTCCCCATGTGGATCAAGCATGATCCATGTAGATTAGCATCGATTGGGTAAATCGGCATTGATCTGTGTAAGATCAATAAGAATTAGGAAATTTAGGCTCTTGATTAACCAAAAAGATGTTTTTGATAGGCATGAGAGCTATTGATGATGAGGGATAGGATCCCTCCATTATTGACGTAGTTACAAGAGTTCATGGGTGGTGAGGACTAGGCCCATCTTGATGCTGTTAGATTTGGAGGGATCTACTATTATCACCATATCCATTAGGACATTATCATGATGGTGGCTTTGCTCGAGTGATGGGATTATACCACCGACATGTTTTGGCTACCAACTGTTGAGAAGACAATCACCATTGAGGACATCCATCTAATTTTATGAGTGATGATTTAGGGAGCCCTTATTTATACTATGGATAAGGCTGGGTGAGTGATGAAACTAGCACAATTATATGGTGAGGATGTTTTAGATATCAAATTCTTTACTGGGGGTTCTCATTCCAGCCCTTGTATGACTAGGACCCTGTAGAGAGACTAGTGCCAACTATGAATATATTGGCACTAACCTATTATGTTTTTCCTAATTCTATGGGAGGATCACTACCATAAAGCTTCACTAGTGTCATAGTAGATGTGGTGGATTTTAGGACTATTATTGCTTGGGTACCCACACTATTGGGGATAATTTACAGGGAGTTGTGGGGGTAGTGTATTGAGCACAGATCAGGATTTGACATCACTTTTATATTACATTACTAGGCATATAAGTATATTCATGTGATTTACCCCATAGGGACCCCATATATTAGTTTTAGAGACATGGTTTATAGTGTAGGATTCCTTCACTAGAAGGAAGACCTAGTGGTTTCATACAAAGATAGGGTAGTACATGATATAGCATACTATAGACAAGTTTTTAGTGACTTATAGATAGGAGATGCTATTTTCAAGCCATATGTACACTTTACAGCATGGCCTAGTTCAACTATGGAGATAGGGGATGTTGCTCGAGAGTTATGGGTACACAGACGATGGCTAGAGAATTTGAATCTATTGTATTTTCATAGGGTTTGCCATCAGTGTGGGTTACTATAGGATATACTATTAGCCCTGCATTCATATAGGTGGGATGATATAGAGCTCAACTAGCCTAATCTAAATACTATAGTGGTCATGATGGGGCCATAGGAGGAGCCCACAACTATTGACCTAGATAATATTGGTTATATAGATGATTATGTAGTGTGGTTTGTAGCAGAGATGGGGAGGAGACATGATAGAGTAGTGAGGCCTTGGAAAGAGGTGGTTATTAAGGAGATGATGGAGGAGGGTGAGGATAGAGGAAAGGTTGGGCAAGATGCCGCTGATGCACCCATGAGAGATGTACCATTACAAGATGACCCCACACCTGATCATATAGATGTGGCTATAGTTATTGCTAAGAAGGATACATTGAGGGTTGAGTTACAAGAGGCCCAGGTAGCCTGCAGTACTTTACAAGATTAGATTTCCAAATTATAGGGTGATATAGATATTATAAGAGGCCAATGTAACCAAGCTATATAGGATTAAGATAGATACCATGTAGAGATAGAGTAGATGATATCCACTATGGTAGAGAGGCTAGCTTCATATATTATAGGATCTAGTACTACTCCTATAGATATGGTACCACTCTAGAGGTATAGGGATTTGATTGTCAAGATGTCTTATCATGAGAAGATAGTAAAGAGATGGTTACTAGATGTAGCTTGGTTTGCTTCATATGTGGCTAGCCACAATAGATCTTGGAGTACTCCTAGGGGTACTACCGGTAGAGGGAGTGCAATGAATCAACAAGGAAATGATGAGGGAGGTGATAGCATTCACCTCAGTAGGATTGAGTTCATGGAGTAGATCACATTATATGGGCTGAGAGCCCCATTTTATTTGTGTTATGACATTTGTATAGACATTTGATATATATTTTTATATATAGACATTACTTATGTTTATGGATGGATTATGTGTGTTTTTTTATGTATTTATTAATGGTTATGGATATGTAGTTTTTATTGATGATTTGATGTGATGGATTATAGATTAGATGTTATGTATTTTAACTTTGACATTATTATTATATATGTTTTGGATGTTTATGGATTATTGATTATGGATTTTACATTTAATGGATTATCGATGTTATATCATGAGATATGCTTTTAATAAATGGATTATTATTATGGATTATACTTAATGATGATTATAGATTATGTTATATCATGAATTGTGTTTTTTCTAAAAGTATTATGATTATGGATTATAGATAGATTTTAATGCTTTATTGCTTTGGAATTATCGACTTTTAGTGATTATTTATGGATTTGCTCAGTATTGATTTGGACCATAACTAAAAGAGAACCTCTCATACACATGGCCTATGCATCCTTAGCTAGATGGTAATAGTTATTGACACAACCTAGGTTAGCTAGAGCTTTGACCTTTGTAATTTATTATGATTATATACTTTTGGTGGGATGGGGGATGGATTATTTTAGAGATAACCTTGTACACACCATATTTAGAAATCAAGATTTATCTTTCAGGGATCATTTTTATGCTAATGGGTAGACTGATCAATATGAGAAGACTACAAATAGAAAGCTGATCGATACAAGAAGCTTTCTTGGGATATTGCTTTTGATAATTTATTTTATTGATTTATTTCCTTTTAAGGCTTTTAAGTGGCATAATTTGAAAATTGATCAATGCGGGAAGTTTTTTGCTTGGTAGCCATCCTTTAAGGGAGTGGTCTACATTCTGATGTTTTTGCATAGCTATCCTTCAAGGGTTCAGTCTATCAGTTGCCTTGGATTATAGCTATCCTTTAAGGGATCAGTCTTTTAGCCCATTTTGATACTTTTGATTTTCACTGCTTACTTGATTTTGGATCCTAAAGATTGTGATGTAAGTTGGCATAACAAGATACCTTAAGATAGTTTCCATGAGTTCATTACATGAGGTGATTATGTTATCTTGGAAAATTAATGGATTTAAAAAAAAAGTGAAATAATGATCTAGGGTTTCTCCTATTATAGGTGAAACATATCCATGAAAGGCTGCTATGAATAGAGCTGGTATATTCATATTCAAGGTTGAAGTTATAGTGACTACCAGATAACTACATAACTCTCATATTATTATTTGGTATTTTTGGATAAGGGGATATAATAGTATTTTAAGATAAGTTAACCAAGATGATTCAAGATCTATAAACTATAGAAAGGACATAGATGCAATGCATTAAGAGGTTCTTGTTCTGGTTTACCATTAAGAGAGGCTAGATGATATGCCCTAGATCCGTACTCATGGGTTATGATGTATGGTCCAAGCTAATTAGGAGAAATTTTACCCCTTTTACTTCATTCCATATTAGTGACATGTTCATTTTACTTAAGTACAAGGTCTCCAATGTTAAATTCTCATTCTCTTATATATTGATTATATGCTTGATTTAGTCATTCTTGATATATACGAAGGTGATCAAGGGCGGTCATACGATACTCATCTAAGAATTCAAGATGGGATAAATTCTCTTGAAAAAAATCCTCATCATAAATGATATCTTTAAGGGAGACATGAAGAGAGGGAATTCGGACTTCTAAAGGAAGTATAAATTTCATACCATAGACTAGGGAAAAAGGAGTGGTACTTGTAGGGGTTCAAATACTAGTTTAATATGCCCATGAGGAGAAAGGGATACAAAGATGCCAATACTTCCTAGCTTCATTTACAAACTTGGTTAGGATTTTGACTGGGGTTTTATTAGATTCTTATATTTGACCATTGGCCTGAGGATAGTATGGCAAGGAAAAACTTAATTTGATTTTAAATGAGTCACATAGTGCCTAGACTTTCTTATTCTTGAAAGATTTTCCATTATTTGTTATTATTTTATATGGAATTCCAAAATGACAAATATTGTGATAGTGGATAATCTCCACAATATTTTCTACCATGGTCAAGATAAGCAAAACAACTTCCACCTACTTGGTGAAGTATTATATAGTGGTAATGATGAAGCTGTAATGCTGAGAGGACTTAGGGTTGTTTTTTCCCTATAAGATCGAGCCCCCATTGGGACAATGGCCGGAAGTCTCTTGCTACCTATAAGGATTTACTAGGGAAATTAGATAAGTTTATATGCTACTGACATTTTACACACCTCTTAATCAATGCGTAATAATCTTGATTTAGAATGGGCCAATAATAGCCTAGACATAATGTTTTTTTAGAAATTACATGACCAATAAAGTGTCACTACATGACCCATTATGTACTTCCTGGATAGTTAAAGTAGCTCCATGGTTTTGGAGACAATAAATAAGAATGCCATTTAAACCACTCTTATAGAGAACACCACCTAGTATATTATAACAGGTAACTTTCTATTGAAAGACATGCCTAACACCTTTGGATAGATGGGGAGGAGATAGTCTTATAGAAAAATAAGTAAATATTTATGCAAATTATGGCTCCTCTAGGTTTTCCTCAATATTATCGATAGATGAAAGATTAATTCTCATGTAGGAAGGTTGGTTAACTCGATAGATAAGGAAAAATAGCTTAGAATCCTAAGATTAGGATGGGATAAAAGAGGTAAGAGATGCCATAGTATCAATGAACTTATTAGTTGATCTAGGAGTAGTTTGGATAGCATAACATTCAAAAGTAGATAAAAGATGATTGGATAAAGTCTTATATCTTTAGAGGACATCATTCTTGCATTGATATATACCAATAATTTGATTAACCACTAGCTGAGAATCACCATAGATATTAAGGGATCTGACTCCTAGTGTAAGGGTAGTTTGGAGGCCTATAATCAACACTTCATATTCAACCATGTTATTGGTGAAATCAAAGTCTAATTTAAAAGATAAAGGTATGGGAATACCTTGAGAAGGGATTATTATAATTATTATGCTACCTCCTCATTCACATTTGGATCCATTAAAGAATAGAGTTATTTGATATTTTGGGACTAATTAGAAAGTGGATGTGATAGATTCATCAGGAAATTCACAATTGATTGGTTGGTTGTCACTAAGAGATACTTTAGCCAACTGGTCAACAATAATCTATCCTTTAAAAAACTTTTTATGGAGAAATTATAGATCAAACTCATCTAGAAGCATGATCCATTTAGCCATTAATTAATTTTGATGAGACTTAAAATGCATAAAATTAAGGGGATTGGTAGTCGTAATTAAGTACATCTTGTGGCTAAGTAGGTAGTGATGAAGCTTAGAGGCTACAAGGACCAATATTAGGCATAGTTTTTTGGTATGCGAATAACATGTTTCATATTCTACAAGGGTATGCCTTATATAATAAAAAACTTATTCCTTATGATGCTCATCTCGATGGGAAAGCATAACACCTAGAGTATGGTCTGTAGCTGAGATATAAAGGAAGAAAGGTTGCCCTTACTTAGGTGGAGTGAGGACTAGAGGTGATATAATATAGTCTTTGAGTGCGTTAAAGGCTTATTGACAATTATAATCTGATAAAAAGTGACTATCCTTCTTTAATAAATGGTAAAAAGGTTGACACAGATTAGATAGCTAGAATATAAAACAATGGATAGATTAGAGCTTGCCTTGTAAAATATGAAGTTGCTTAAGGTTGGACAGAAGAAGCATTTCTATAATGGCCTTGATTTTAGTGGGATCCACTTCTCTTCCTCAAATAGAAACAATGAAGCCTAAAAGTTTACCCATCAAGCTACCAAAAATGCACTTTTTTGGATTTAGATGCACATGATACTAGAGAAGACAATCAAAGATAACCTTAAGTATAGATAAGTGATCCTCATGGAATTTTGATTTCTCAAGAAGCTCATCTACATAATATTTGAAAATTTTGTGGATTATTTCATGAAATATATAAGTCATGGCCCACTGATAGGTGGCTCTTGCATTCTTTAGGCCAAAGGGCATAACATGTAAGCAAAAGGTCCCCCAAGGAGTAATAAATACAATTTCATGTTGATCTTTTGGTGTAATAAGTATTTGATTATAACTAAAAAATCCATCCATAAGTGACAACATTTCATGGCTAGCTATTAGGTCCACTAATTCGTTAATGTTAGGGAGAGGGAAATCATCTTTTAGGCAAGCAAAATTTAAATCATGAAAGTAAGTATAGATGTGAAGTCCTGTCATGTCCCCTCTCTAGTGCAACATGATATTCTATGTAGATTTGCCTATCCCAGACTCTCGTAGGCAGATGGAGGTGAGAGAGTCATTTTTGTGATTTAATGGCTCACTATGCTCCGAGAGATATTTATTTGGGGTCAAATGTTATGTTTTTAAATCTAGGTGCACTTTTTATTTTATTAAATTACTTTTTATTTAAAAAGTATAATGATGTTGTACCAAGATGTATTACGGAAACTTTTGGAATTTTCGTAAAGTGCTTAAATAGACCTCATGGGTCTCTCATTTGATATCCAGAGTTTTATTTTGATAATTGAATCTTCTTGAGCATTTGTAAGACTTCAGAGTCTACAAATTTTTAGTCTAATCCTCGAGAATGATACCTCTCAAGTGATTGCATAACTGAAGAGGTGAAAGGTCCTCTGAAGGGTTGCTTGGAGGAATTGGTATTCAGCCAATTCAAGTGTGCTAAATTAGAGAATTTTGGTGGTTTATTCTCAGCTAAGAAATCCTCAGTATTTTAATAATTTTGGGCTAGGAAAAGCATAATTTTGGCATAGAAAAATCGAACCCTTGGAGAAAGCAATTTTTAATAAATTTTTGTAGCATTTGGGAGGATTTTTGAATAGATTTTTGAAGAATTTTCACAAATTCGTACAACCGTACGGATTTATGTACGAACAGAATTTTCAACATCAGCAAGTCATTCTGGAAGTCTACGGTGCTCCTACCTGGGGTGATTTAATTCCTACAATTTTTTTGGAGAGGCGTTCAGCTTGGCAGCAATATTGTTGACTTGAGGCGCTAGGTTTTTGAAGACCAAAAAAAAAAATTTGTACCAGTATGTACTATACAGACTGTACCCTTAATAGGGTACGGACAGCTGCTAGACAACGATCAGGTTGTAGTTTTCAGACCAAGTTTTTATCAATAAACAGGTTCCATTTTTCATTGGCATTTCTAGACTTATGCATCAGGGTTTTAGTGTATACATTCTGCTCATTTTGTAAAGCTGAAATAGCCATAAATATTTTATCAGGACTGTAATTATCCAGAATTAAATAATTTTATTGGACTAAGTCAATTAGACTAATTACAAATTGTTTGACGAAATTATAATACAATATTCTGTGACATGTTTGACAAAATTCCTAGTACAATATAATTTTTGATATTCATAAAAGTGTTTGATGAAATTCCACAGTGCATTATCAGTGTCATTTTGTGATCCTATTAGTAAGGGTCATTACAGTGGTATCAGAGTCATCATCCTGCCATCTTGTGGCCCACTAAACGACAGATGAGCGATAGGGAAATCAGGTATAACAGTCGGGAGCAGCGAAGGCAACCTCATCAGAATCTGCAAATAACAGAAGATACATTGCCAGAAGCGTTGAGGGACACTAGCAAATAAATCTAGAATATGGCAAAAGAAGATAGAGATACAAGTGTTGAAAGAAAATTTGATAGCATGTTTGATATGATGTCACATTTATTGGCAAGAATGGACCAGCAAGCCATACCAGATCAAGGTCACCAGCACATAGCTGAACATAGTGGAGTCAATGAGGAAAGGTCCATACAACGCACTGGAGGATCAGTGTCTAGACCTCTTTTTCCCACTTTTAGACCCAGGGAAGAACAGTTACAGGTTGCTCCAGCTACTCCATTTGGCGAGGAGGCTAGACATGCCTATTTGGAGTATACCACTCTCCCCCCTGATATGCGACAAATATGGACATTTGACCAGTTCATGAATCAGAAGAATAAGAGAAGAGGAAGAAATGATCACCATGCACCAAGGAATGATTATCAATAAGCACTTGGTAAGATTTCCATGCCTAACTATGATGGAAGTAACAGGTGTACAACTAGGTCTTGGATTTAAAAACTAGATAATTATCTTTCTCTAAGACCAATCCCTGAGGAAGATGCCATAAGATTTGCTACATTGCACCTTGAAGGAGCTGCTCACGAGTGGTGGTATCATGGTTTGGTCACTCTGGGACACAACTACATCACTACCTATGAGGAATTTACCAACAGATTGATCGAAAGGTTCGATGTCAAAGACCTTGAGGTAAGCTTTTGTGAACTAACACAATTAAAACAGCATGGTTCACTTGATACTTATATTAATGACTTATAAAAATTAGTGGCAATGGTACCTGATATTTTAGAGCGTAGAATAGTCATTCTATTTACAGAAGGGTTGACTAAACCACTCAAAGGGTGGGTCAAGGCCTTTAATCCTCTCACTTTCCAGGAAGCCATGAAGAAAAGCCACAGTATGGAACTTGCAGCATCAGCAAATAGGTTCAGTTCAAAAGGCTCTTCATCAAACAAAGATAATAAAGAGGATTTCAATAAAGGTAAAGAGAAGGATGAAGATACAAAAGACAAGTCTGTTGCACCTTTGAATAAGGAAACGCTTAATGACCTGTGTAAGAAGAAGTTATGCTTCTATTGTAAAGATCCCTATGAGTTTGGACATGATTGCCCTATGAGGCCTAAGGGAAAGGCCAACAGGATGATGTGGGTTTATTATGAAGGCTCAGACTCAGACAGCTCAGAGTACCATGATCCTGATGATGCAAAGCAGGAACAGGAGGTAGAAAAAAAGGGGGAACTAGAGTTACATTTATAGGAGGCACGTCTATCTAGTATTTAGAGAGAGGGTGCTTTCAGAATTAGAGGTGTCTTGGCTGGACAAAAGGTTATTACACTCATGGATACTGGTGCCACACACAACTTTATTGATGCACGCTTCACTGAGAGGCGTGGACTCACCACTGAGGAGTTTGAGGGACTGAAAGTCAAGGTGGCTGATGGATATATTCTTCGATGTGATAGGATGGTACGTGATCTACCTCTACACCTGAACAACTATGAGTTCAAGGCAGATTATTATGTGGTCAACATGGGTGACATGGACATAGTGCTGGGGATGCAATGGCTACATTCATTGGAGGAGATTACCCTGAGACTTAAGGATATGGAGATGCGCTTTGAGGTAGGTGGCAGAACACATGTGATGAAGGCTATTCGCAATAGTGATGATATGACTATTACACTTAAAAGGATGGAAAGGCTAGCCAAGCATAATGTTATAAAATGGACCACTATTTGTACTTTGATGCCTTCACATAAGGAACAGCACAAGGCTAAATATCATCTTGATAAGAAGGCATACGTCAAGATTCCACTAGGCAGACCGCCAGATAGAGTGCGTAATGTATTCCATGTATCACGCCTCAAGAAGGCGTTGGGTCAGAATGTGGTGCCTTTTGTAGTGTTACCTCCCTTGGATAATAAGGGAAAGTTAATTCCAGAATCCATCTTGGATAATAAAGAGAAGCAGCTTCACAGGCAAGTGATCAAAGAGTACCTAATTAAGTGGAAGGATCTACGCGTTGAGGGTTCTACTTGGGAGGGTGAGGTCATTCTGCAGCATCCAGCATTGAGATTGCTTAAGGTCAAGCAATTTCAAGAGGGGCAGACTGTCATGTCCCCTCTCTAGTGCGACATGATATTCTATGTAGATTTGCTTATCCCAGACTCTCGTAGGCAGATGAAGGAGGTGAGAGAGTCATTTTTGTGATTTAATGGCTCACTATGCTCTGGGAGATATTTATTTGGGGTCAAATGTTATGTTTTTAAATCTAGGTGCACTTTTTATTTTATTAAATTACTTTTTATTTAAAAAGTATAATGATGTTGTACCAAGATGTATTACGAAAACTTTTGGAATTTCCGTAAAGTGCTTAAATAGACCTCATGGGTCTCTCATTTGATATCCAGAGTTTTATTTTGATCATTGAATCTTCTTGAGCATTTGTAAGACTTTAGAGTCTACAAATTTTTAGTCTAATCCTTCAGAACGATACCTCTCAAGTGATTGCATAATTGAAGAGGTGAAAGATCCTCTAAAGGGTTGCTTGGAGGAATTGGTATTCAACCAATTCAAGTGTGCTAAATTGGAGAATTTTGGTGGTTTATTCTCAGCTAAGAAATCCTCAGTATTTCAATAATTTTGGGCTAGGAAAAGCATAATTTTGGCATAGAAAAATTGAACCCTTGGAGAAAGCAATTTTTAATAAATTTTTGTAGCATTTGGGAGGATTTTTGAATAGATTTTTGAAGAATTTTCACAAATCCGTACGGCCGTATGGATTTTCGTACAAACAAAATTTTTAGCATCAGCAAGTCATTCTGGAAGTCTACGGTGCTCCTGCCTGGGGTGATTTAATTCCTACATTTTTTTTGTAGAGGCGTTCAGCTTGGTAGCAATATTGTGGACCTGAGGCGCTGGGTTTTTGAAGACCAAAAAAAAAAATGTACCAATCTGTACTATACAAATTGTACTTGTAATAGGGTACAGACAGTTGCTGGACAGCAATCAGGTTGTAGTTTTCAGACTAGGTTTTTATCAATAAACAGGTTCCATTTTTCATTGGCATTTCTAGACTTATGCATTAGGGTTTTAGTGTATACATTCTACTCATTTTGTAAGGTTGAAATAGCCATAAATATTTTATCAAGACTATAATTTTTCCAGAATTAAATAATTTTATTGGACTAAGTCAATTAGACTGATTACAAACTGTTTGATGAAATTATAATACAATATTCTGTGACATGTTTGAAAAAATTCCTAGTACAATATAATTTTTGATATTTGTAGAAGTGTTTGATGAAATTCAACAGTGCATTATCAGTGTCATTTTGTGATCCTATTAGTAAGGGTCATTACAGTGGTATCAAAGCCATCATCCTACCATCCTGTGGCCCACTAAACGGCAGATGAGTGATAGGTAAATTAGGTATAACAGTCGGGAGCAACGAAGGCAACCTCATCAGAATCCATAAATAATAGAAGATACATTGCTAGAAGCATTGAGGGACACCGGCAAATCAATCCAGAATATGGCAAAAGAAGATAGAGATACAAGTGCTGAAAGAAAATTTGACAGCATGCTTGATATGATGTCACGTTTATTGGCAAGAATGGACCAGCAAGCCATTCCAGATCAAGGTCACCAGCACAGATCTGAACATAGTGGAGTCAATGAGGAAAGGTCTGTATAATGCACTGGAGGATCAGCGTCTAGACCTCTTTTTCCCACTTTCAGACCCAGGGAAGAACAGTTACATGTTGCTCCAGCTACTCCATTTGGCAAGGAGGCTAGACAGGCCTATTTGGAGTATACCACTCTCCCTCCTGATATGTGACAAATATGGACATTTGACCAGTTCATGAATCAAAAGAATAAGAGAAGAGGAAGAAATGATCACCATGCGCTAAGGAATGATTATCAACAAGCACTTGGTAAGATTTCCATGCCTAACTATGATGGAAGTAGCAGGTGTACAACTAGGTCTTGGATTTAAAAACTAGATAATTATCTTTCTCTAAGACCAATCCCTGAGGAAGATGCCATAAGATTTGCTACATTGCACCTTGAAGGAGCTGCTCACGAGTGGTGGTATCATGGTTTGGTCACTCTGGGACACAACCACATCACTACCTATGAGGAATTTACCAACAGATTGATCGAAAGGTTCGATGTCAAAGACCTTGAGGTAAGCTTTTGTGAACTAGCACAATTAAAACAGCATGGTTCACTTGATACTTATATTAATGACTTCTAAAAATTAGTGGCAATGGTGCCTGATATTTTAGAACGTAGAATAGTCATGCTATTTACAGAAGGGTTGACTGAACCACTCAAAGGGTGGGTCAAGGCCTTTAATCCTCTCACTTTCCAGGAAGCCATGAAGAAAAGCCGCAGTATGGAACTTGCAGCGTCAGCAAATAGGTTCAGTTCAAAAGGCTCTTCATCAAACAAAGATAATAAAGAGGATTTCAATAAAGGTAAAGAGAAGGATGAAGATACAAAAGACAAGTCTGTTGCACCTTTGAATAAGGAAACACTTAATGACCTGTGTAAGAAGAAGTTATGCTTCTATTGTAAAGATCCCTATGAGTTTGGACATGATTGCCCTATGAGGCCTAAGGGAAAGGCCAACAGGATGATGTGGGTTTATTACGAAGGCTCAGACTCAGACAGCTCAGAGTACCATGATCCTGATGATGCAAAGCAGGAACAAGAGGTAGAAAAAAAGGGGGAACTAGAGTTACATTTATAGGAGGCACGTCTATCTAGTATTTAGAGAGAGGGTGCTTTCAGAATTAGAGGTGTCTTGGCTGGATAAAAGGTTATTACACTCATGGATACTGGTGCCACGCACAACTTTATTGATGCACGCTTCACTGAGAGGCGTGGACTCACCACTGAGGAGTTTGAGGGACTGAAAGTCAAGGTGGCTGATGGATATATTCTTCGATGTGACAGGATGGTACGTGATCTACCTCTACACCTGAACAACTATGAGTTCAAGGTAGATTATTATGTGGTCAACATGGGTGACATGGACATAGTGCTTGGGATGCAGTGGCTACATTCATTGGAGGAGATTACCCTAAGACTTAAGGATATGGAGATGCGGTTTGAGGTAGGTGGCAGAACACATGTGCTGAAGGCTATTCGTAATAGTGATGATATGACTATTACACTTAAAAGGATGGAAAGGCTAGCCAAGCATAATGTTATAGAATGGGCCACTATTTGTACTTTGATGCCTTCACATAAGGAACAACACAAGGCTAAATATCATCTTGATAAGAAGGCATACATCAAGATTCCACTAGGCAGACCGCCAGATAGAGTGCGTAATGTATTCCATGTATCACGCCTCAAGAAGGCATTGGGTCAGAATGTGGTGCCTTTTGCAGTGTTACCTCCCTTGGATAATAAGGGAAAGTTAATTCCAGAATCCATCCTGGATAATAGAGAGAAGTAGCTTCACAGGCAAGTGATCAAAGAGCACCTGATTAAGTGGAAGGATCTACACGTTGAGGGTTCTACTTGGGAGGGTGAGGTCATTCTGCAGCATCCAGCATTGAGATTGCTTGAGGTCAAGCAATTTCAAGAGGGGCGGACTGTCATGTCCCCTCTCTAGTGCGACATGATATTCTATGTAGATTTGCTTATCCCAGACTCTCGTAGGCAGATGAAGGAGGTGAGAGAGTCATTTTTGCGATTTAATGGCTCACTATGCTCTGGGAGATATTTATTTGGGGTCAAATGTTATGTTTTTAAATCTAGGTGCACTTTTTATTTTATTAAATTACTTTTTATTTAAAAAGTATAATGATGTTGTACCAAGATGTATTACGAAAACTTTTGGAATTTCCGTAAAGTGCTTAAATAGACCTCATTGGTCTCTCATTTGATATCCAGAGTTTTATTTTGATCATTGAATCTTCTTGAGCATTTGTAAGACTTTAGAGTCTACAAATTTTTAGTCTAATCCTTTAGAATGATACCTCTCAAGTGATTGCATAACTGAAGAGGTGAAAGATGCTCTGAAGGGTTGCTTGGAGGAATTGGTATTCAACCAATTCAAGTGTGCTAAATTGGAGAATTTTGGTGGTTTATTCTCAGCTAAGAAATCCTCAGTATTTCAATAATTTTGGGCTAGGAAAAGCATAATTTTGGCATAGAAAAATTGAACCCTTGGAGAAAGAAATTTTTAATAAATTTTTGTAGCATTTGGGAGGATTTTTGAATAGATTTTTGAAGAATTTTCACAAATCCGTACGGCCGTATGGATTTTTGTACGGACAGAATTTTCAGTATCAGCAATTCATTCTGAAAGTCTATGGTGCTCCTGCCTGGGGTGATTTAATTCCTACATTTTTTTTGGAGAGGCGTTCAGCTTGGCAGCAATATTGTGGACCTGAGGCGCTGAGTTTTTGAAGACCAAAAAAAAAAATCTGTACCAGTCCGTACTATACAAACTGTACCTGTAATAGGGTACGGATAGCTGCTAGATAGCGATCAGGTTGTAGTTTTCAGACCAGGTTTTTATCAATAAACAGGTTCTATTTTTCATTGGCATTTCTAGACTTATGCATCAGGGTTTTAGTGTGTAAATTTTGCTCATTTTGTAAGGTTGAAATAGCCATAAATATTTTACCAGGAATGTAATTTTCCAAAATTAAATAATTTTATTGAACTTAGTCAATTAGACTGATTACAAACTGTTTGACAAAATTATAATACAATATTCTGTGACATGTTTGACAAAATTCCTAGTACAATATAATTTTTGATATTCGTAGAAGTGTTTGATGAAATTGCACAGTACATTATCAGTGTCATTTTGTGATCCTATTAGTAAGGGTCATTACAAGTCCCCCTATAGGCTTAGTGACTAGAATGATGTTGGACATCCATTAAGGATAATCGATGGGTTGAATAAAGTTAGTAGATAAGAGGTACTGTAACTCCTCTTTTACTAGGAGTGCAATGCAAGGATGCATTTTATGGAGATTTTGTTTTACCAATTTAACATCAGGAAAGGTAATGATATTATGTATAATAATTGTAGGGTCAATACCAGACATATCTCTATAAGACCAAGAAAATGCCTCACTATGGTTTGATAAAATGTGGTAAAATCTTGGTTTTCCTGAGGATCTAAGGCTTTGATAACTTTAACAATCCTTGAGGTCTCTTGAGAGCTGATATTAATATGAGCAGTGGATTTATATAATAAGCTAGATTTTTTAGATGGAAGAATATTGCGTAGATAAGAGTTTTCAGCACCCAGATGAGTCAAGATTGACTCATCATTATGATACTAAATAACAATTATGGTTAACATATCATGTCCTATTAACTTAGGATATACAAAATGGATAATTTAGGTCTGACCACCATGGTGAAAGATGAGGGGTTTTATGGAGATTGAATTGACTAAAAAAAAATTAGAAGGGATGGATACAATGTCATTGGTTAAGGAAGAGGTATTGGATGATGAATATTGCTCTTCTTCTTCAAAATATGGTAGAAGATTGGGTTTGGGAGGGGATTTAGGATCTTTCTCAAAGCCTAAGCCATGATTTTTATGTGGTTTTCTAAAATCTCCTAATGTGATGTCATGAGGACCCTGCTCATATCTACCCATGCTAAAGCCCTTCCAAACATAACGATAAAGGTAGGTTTGTGTGAACTGGGGTTTATTAAGAAATGAGAAATTATATGTAAATTGTTTAGCATGGGTGTTGTTTTTAGGCCCTGGGGTGGTTTGATCGATTCCACCATATATCAATTGGGTGCATAAGAATGGTGGCCCAAATGGGATGAGCTTGCCTAGGTTGGGTAGATACATGGGTTGTTTGTCTAGATGACCATATTCCCTAAGAGTGGGTAACATGTTAAGGGTCAATAAATAGTATTCCCCCATTGAAAGATGCTACATCATGGAATCAATGGACTCATGAGATAGTAATTTTGAATCAATAATAGTCATGCTAGTTGAGGCTTGATTAGAGGATGAAGATGGGATTGTGTTAGGTGAGGTTGTTATGACATCATGTAGTCAAAAAGTGTAGTTGTATGATTTTAAGGGATGAGGATTAGTGGTAATTATGTAGGCCTGGCCTTCATGTTCAAACTTAATGCACTGATGGATGGTAGAGGGGATGCATCACATCACATGAATCCATAGACGTCCTAATAAAATGTTATATTGGAATTTCCATTCTATGACATAAAAGAGTTCATGGAGGGTGTGAGGACCTATGCCAATGGGAAGGAAAACCATCCCTATTGTGGGTGTTAATATGTTGTTGAATGTGTAGAGAATTTTTAGGGATTGGGAAATAATGGTTTCTGATAGTTATAACTATTAAAAAGCATGTGAAGAAATAATGTTGATACTAGCCCCATTATCCATCATAAATCTTTTAATCTGAGCTTGATTTATTTGAGATATGATGAAAAGTGGGGGATCTTGGTCTTTAGGTGATAAGGGAATGACTTTATAATTATTAAAACTAACAACTGATACCATTTAGAGGGCCCCTATAAGTGTTGATAATGGTTGAGGCTCATTTGGCCAGACCTCAATAGCTTAGAGAGCTTCTATCATTGCATGTCGAAGGTGTGCATAGTTTTTGATAAATTCATACAATGACATTTTTATAGGCATTTGGTGGAGTTGTTTTAATATGGAGATTTATACCAACTCCTTGGGTTTAGCCAGGGTTATTCATATAATAGATACTTTAGGATTTTATCTAGATGGTTTAGGTGTATTAGGAGTAAAGGCTCCTATAATTGAAACCTTATTTTTATTAGGATTTTGATTTTGAGAATGGGTGGCTACATGGAAAACATTAATGTGTAATAATGGGGGATCTGAAGAAGCCTCTAACTCTTCATTGCTTATAAGATCAATAGGATTATGGACAAGTGGAATATTTGGTATGGTGACCTTTTGCTCAAGAGTCTTATTATTTAGATCATCAATTAATAAGTCATCATCCTAGACTAGCTATTGGATCATGGCCTTAAGGGCATTACATTTTTTTGTGTCATGTTCAACTACTCTATGATATGTGCATATCTCCTGACTCCTATACCAAGTAAGTCTTTATAGGTGAGGGTTAATGGGTCATATAGGTGGTACCATGATGAGGGATGTATCCAACAATTATTTTAAGATTACAATGTAAGATCCTTTCAAAGGGTCATTTTTTCGTATTATAATAGGTTGTACCATCTCTTTTGGTAAAGTATTAATCATTTGGTTTTGATGTTTCACTTTCATGATAGGGATGACCGTAGGTGCCTTTTCTTTAATTTTGTTTAATGGGCCTTTAGAAAAAGATGGTGGATACCAAGATGGAGGCATGGTTAATAATGGAAAGATGCTTTGTATTTTCCCATGCATTTGAATGGAAGAACCTATGATAGGGACAATCACTTTAGAAGATAGATGAGGACCTAAAATAGATGATAGATATGATATAAAATGGGTTAGACCTTTATTATTTAATTTGTTGAGAATAGAGGGGGAATTTAGACTAAGGTTTTTACCTTTTGATGTTTGAAAAATATCAACTTTGACTTGAGGATGGGCTAAGGCTTTCTTTGATAGAATACCAAGACAATTTTCCCAACTATCGATGATAGGAGCTTTACCCTTTCCTTTAGTATCTTCAAGGTAAAGAGGTGTTGCAATAGAGGATGATTTCAAAGGGTATTGGTATTAAGTGAATTGATAGGATCCTACTATATTATGATCTCCATGCATATTATGAATAGGTTTATCAGGGACCAAAGGGGTGGAATGTTTGACTCAAGAAGTATCGAGATGTTCATCTATGACATCTCAAGGAGTGGTTTCATTTTCCTTTTTATGAGATTTAGTTCAAGAAGATAGAGGGGATGACTCACATGAACGATCCCATGTAATGAGATCAGGGAGCTCTATGGATATTTTAAGAGTTATCTCAATAATTTTAGGTTCACTTACATCAAAATCATCTCTCATAAAGAGATCTAAGACTAGCAATTACTTTAGAATTTTAAAAAGCAATAATTGGTCATAGATTGTATCAATCATATGTGTATCTTGATTTTGTGTTTCTCTAGGGTTAGTTTGGATTGTGTTTGATGTGGATGGATGGTTTGGAAATGGATATCTAAAAATATCTGAAGATTGGTTGGGAGGAGCATTTGGATTGTCCAAATGAAGGTCCACCTTGTCGATGAGGTCTTGTACTAATAATTTAAAGGATTGGAATTATTCTATGTCATGTCCTATTACCCTACAATAGGAAAAAAATTCATCCTCTTTATACCAAGTGGGTTTAGGATGCGTATCATCAACTAGTCTAATTAGAGGGAACTTAATAAAATTTTCTTGTAGGATTTTATCCAATACCGAAGTGTAAGGTTCTCCTAAAAGAGTATTTTTGTTAGGGGAAAATGAGTAAGGCCCCTAGGTGGCCATGTTTAAGATTTGGATGGTCCTAATTTATTGGGTGTTGGAGGGGAAGAAGTTTTTAGAATAATAGCATTTACTGTGCCTTTTGGTGTAGGATTATTGTTATTAATTTTTGAGGGGTTTGGTTTGAAGTTTTTATTGTGTAAATTAACTTTTCGCTCTTCAATGCCATAAATTTTGAGTTTACGTGCCATGGTAAAGGCTTTGTCAAAAGTTTTAATGATTTGAATTTGTAACATGGATGAGATATGTTTTGCACAAGAGTGTGAAAATAATTTAATTAATTCAAATTGTGGTAAGGAAAAGGTTATCTGGTTGATCAGGCTATGCCAATGAGCTACAAAGTCTAATATGGATTTATCTTCAAATTTTTGAATGGTGTATAAATTTATGATACTCACTTTTCAAGTAATGTTGATCAAAAATTGTTCTAAGAAAATTTGGGCCAATTGCTCAAAGGAAAAGAGTAAATGCTGAGGGATGGAGATGCACCAATCTAATGTAGCTCCTGCTAGCGATATAGGAAATGTCCTAAGTAGTAATGCATCATCATGTGCTATAAGGTAACATGCATGTTGAAAGTCTCTAAGATGTTATTGGGGATATTCCTTGTTCTAAAACTTAGTAAACTTGGGAAGTTCCCATTGTGAGGGATACCGTTAGATAGGAACAGACAGGTGGATAGGCTCATTACAAATTTGCTCATATGTGAGCATAGTATTATGTCCAGAGGTGGGGGCTTACAAATTAGCCATCTTATTCATAAGGATGTTTATGAAGTTTACTTGGGGGTTATTCTAAGGCACATTCCTTAATATATTTTATTGAAGAGGTTGTTAACTTTGAAAGGGGGTAGATAGGGATTATTAGGAAGGATATCCAACCATAGTGGAGATAATGGGCTAGGATGTCACCACATACTATGGGACTTGTTGTATAATATTATGTTGTGTGGAAGATTATAAGTAAGTGGTTCCCAATGACTATGATGGAGCCATATATTGAGTAGCCACAAAGACATACTATTGTGGGGGGTTGTGTTGGAGGGATTTGTTGTGTTAGAGGGATTTGTTATGTATGCAAGATCTATTGTGTATGTTGAAAATCTTGGGAATTATATGCCAGAATCATTTTGATAGGTGGGATACTTACAAGGATTGATACTACTAACATTTGGGGAGGAATAATGGATATAAGCTGAGTGGTATAAGCATTTGGAACATGAGTAATGGGGGTTGGAGAATTGGTAGATACTATAGGTGGTTGGATTTCTAAAAGTTGTATCATCTGAGTGTTAGAGCTAGATGGAAGAGAGTTGGTAGATAAAGATAACATGGCCATGGTAAATCCTTTGATTTTCTCAATTCCCTTGAAAGGCATCCTGTATAAATATACAAAATTTTGGGTATGGGGAGAAGAAGGAATGTGTATTTATCAATTACTAAGGTAGTAATTGAGAGAAATAGGGTTATTGTTAAATATTTATATAAATGTAGGATCTCCTTGAGAATAAAAGTGCAAGAACACAATATTTACAAAGGACTTAGGGGTAGAGGAGGAACTAGGTGTATGTTCCATAGGAGAGGATGTGATACCCACTTCAGATTCTTTCTTTGACTATTGTCTAGTTAAAACCATGAGACAAAAAAGAAAATAAAAAACAAAAAAACAATTTCTTTTTGAATTATCTTGATCTTAATTATGGATGAAATATGCACAAACTAGTGTCATTCTAAAAAGTTTTATCTCTCTTTTTCGTTCAACTTTAAGATGTGAAAAGAAATAAATAAAAAAGATAATGAGGATCCTAAGAAATGGTAATCTAAGGATGGTTTTAGGTGTTTTATTTTGGCACTCAAAAGAATTTTGTATTGGTACCAATACGTGTCTTGGTACTTGGGGCTTTCTCCCCTCACATCATAGTCCCATAGCCAGTGTGGGTGGTTAGCCAAGATATATTCATAGTCCAGAGATTATACACAACCAGAGAACTAAATTGATCTTTTTTTAATCCTAATTCACTCCCTGGTTTTGCATCTTTATTTTGGCTAAGTGAAACATCTTTATTGGTTCATCCCCATAGAAAATAAATACCAAGTATTTTTTCCTTTAGAAGCCTTTGTTTGGTCCTTTTGTCCTAGTCTCAAAGGAATTGTTTTGGAATATTTGTTTAAAATAAAAAAGTCTAAAGGAACTGGTCCTAAACAAGTTTTTTGAAGGGTACATTTTAGGAATGCCAAAGGATCATTTTTAATGCAAAGGGACACTTTACACTTTTTTGAAGGGACATTTCCATTCTATCAAAGGGTCTTTTTATCTTGTGAAGGGACATGTTCAACTTTTTTGAAGGGTACATTTTGAGTTTTCGAAGGGTCACTTGCAAAAAATTCAAAGGACTATTTCTCAAGCAAAGGGACACTTTCCAAAAGTCTGAAGGGACACTTATAATATTTTTGAAGGGTCTTTCTCAGAAATTGGTCCACTTCTAAAATTCTAAAGGGTCTTTTTATTGAAAAAGTGTCCTTAAAAAAAAGTCAGAAGGGACACTTGGGAAAAGTCTAAAAGGCATTTTTAAAAGCTCTGAAGGGTCACCTTTCAGACAAAGTTCCCTAAAACCAAGGTCCCAAAGGAAAATTCTCAGCAAAAGTATCCTTTGAAAAAATTCCAAAGGGTATAGACACTTGTGTAGAGTCTATAGAAGGATTGCCAAAGGGAATGTTCAAGTAGTTTGAAGGGATGACACCTTCAGAGTCCATAGAGAGATGATGGTTTTGAAGAAAATGGACACCTGTAGAGTCCATAGAAAGGGCATGTTTGAGTAATATAAAAAGTCCATAGAAATATGGTTTTGAAAAGTCTTTAGAAGGATGGTTTGGAAGGCAAAAAAGAGAAGCGTCCATGGGAAAATGTTTGAGGGAATAGTCCCAATTGATTGATAGTTACACGACCATCAACTTTAGGGTCATGGACTAGCCGTTGGCATTCAAAATAGTGGGTCCCAGGTAAATTGATGGTCCTCATTCAAATGCTCAAAGAGCTAAGGGCTCACATTATTCATCCACCAAAGCCCATCATAGGGTTCATCTCACCTTTGATTAGACCATTTTGCATCATTTTTGACAGCCAATAAAAAGGAGCAAAAGACTTGGTCGAGCTAGAAAAAGTTTCAAAGGATTATGAAAAATGCCATGGAGGCATACACATAGAGTTTAAGTGATGCCTTTCCAAGGCCAAATAGAATGAAAATGACTCTTCTCCATGCCATTGCACACCTCAGTGAGCTAGTGGGAAGCTGTTAGGCATCAGGACAAATCTGCAACAAGTGGACTCTCATTTCCATAAGTGATTGATGCCATTACCCAACTCAAAAATATATGTTTATACTAGTGTAATCATTGGGAAAACATCTTTGGGAGAGTAAGCTAGCTGCGTAACCAATTAAAATGACATGGATCAATGAATGGCCCAAATGAGAATCCTTTCAAAGATGGTTGCAGCTAAAGATAGAGACTTTTAATATATTGATTCTTTATCTTGGCACAAAAGGCCTCCTCCTCTCTCTTCCTCTCTACTATAAATACAACCCTTGAGCTAGGGTAAAGAGGAGACCACATAGAGTATGGTGAATCCCTACTAGAATGATATCCTACCTTTAAGCATTAATACAAGTCTTTTTATTTGAAGTTTTGAGAAATTTCTTGAGTGTGTAAGTGATGTATAGTGACAACAAGTGATGGTATTCATCCTTTTGTCCTTTGTCCTTCATGCCTGAGCAAGTGTTCTTCGTGTAACAGGTCATATAGAGTGCATCCAAGTGTGTTAAATTTTTGCATGTGTATAACTATTCTTGAAATGTACAAGTTGTCTTTCAATTCATTTACCTTATGTCATTTCATACATCTCACCTCTTTACTGAAATACTTGTGTTTGAATTTTTAGAACTTGAAAATAGTCTATATATCTTGTTGTATCATACAATAGGGTATGGTATTCATGTGGAAGATAATCTTGGTGCATCACCATTTTTAGAATAGGTTTTATTTATGCAATTTTTAACTCTTTTCCCTTCAATCAAAATTTTTTAGACAAAGGTTATTTTACATAGATACATTTAGGAAGCTAGCCCTTTTAAATCTAGAGGTTCATTTCCTCTATAGGTATACCCACATGTCTGGAAATGTTTTAGCATTATCCAAATCTAGAAGAGGATTGAACACTCTCTTCTAGGGTGCAAGGTTTGGATACAACACTTCCCCTTGATGGTGAAATCCAAGTGGGATCATCAGGAAGAAGGTTACTACAAGGTGATGAAATTCCTGTCAGTTTCTTTATGTTAAGTGTTTAGATGAGTTTGTTGTGATTGTGATTTGGATTGTGTGTGAAAGAGTGATGACTATGATGAATTTACCACTTAGATTATTCTAAGTGAATTACTTAAGTAGGAAAAAATGAGTGCAATTTATTTTAACTTTAAAAAAGTAAATAAAATGCAAACTTAATGTTCTTTGTATTAATTCACACAAAGAAAGGGAAAGAGATTAAATTTAATAATTTTGAATTTAAAAGAAAGAGATGAGACTTACATCCCACTAAGTATTCTATAATGTTTTAGTATTTTATTTGCTTTTTCAATGTGATCTAATTAGCTACTAACAATAAAGTAAATACAGGGTTTTAAAGATTACCTAGAGACATAGACCAGTTGTGCACCATTGATCAAGATTGTGGTAAATCCTCTTTGGTTGGGGAGGAATGACCTAGAAATTAACTAACTCACAAAAAATAATTAATAAAAAGATGAATGGGCTGCCTGGTAAGAAACTAGTCTTAAGAAGTGTTCTGCTTCCTTAGGTGGATGTCAACGCACATTTAACGCTCAAGTTTATAAATAAACATGAAATTGCAAAGATATATAAGGATAAGATGCAAATAGATAAAAACAAATATGTCTAATCTACAATAGTATTAATGTGATCAAAGTAATCATCCCAAAATTTAGTAGCTATATCAACATCTTCTTGAAATATAGCCAATTATTCATCAATGCTTTCCTAATTAGGTGTGAAAGTCATAGTAAAAAGACCTAATTCAAATGAAATATCACTTTGATTAGTGAATTAAGGTTGTGGGACAATGATAAGATCAAATATGCTAACAATATCATGCACTAATCTAGGCATAGTCATCTACATGTGAAAGACATATTTTCAAAAAATAGCATACAAGATTTAATAAGTTTTTAGGACTGTGAATGTTATGAAAATAGACTTTAAGGATATTTTAATAGTTTAGTAGGGATCTATGATGATCCTATAGGATCGACATCGATTCAGATGGATCAATGTCTACTCTGAGTAAAATACTAAACTATGAAAATAGGCAATAATAATGACTTGTAAAATTGATAAAATGATGAAAACCAAATGGAAATGCTGACATAGAGGTGAAAAATACAAAAAGATTTAAATATGAATGAATTAACATAAAATACTAACCTTGAATGGCTTGAAAACATGAAAATAAATAAGAATATAAAATTATGCTAAAGAACCTTTGAAATCCCTTGATAGTTGCATGAACAGAGGTTCCACAAGGTGGTAAAGTGTTGACAATGTATGTATGCAGGTTCTAGGAAAAATCCAACAGAGGTTTGAAGTCAAAAAGTGTTGTATGTGTCATTCCAAGATGAGGAAGCTTTTTGTATATTTATAGATCAATGTCATTCTGGGTCGATCAACATTGATCACAGAGAATCGACGTCAATTTGCCCAGAAGGGGTAGAGGTGATCTTGAGGCCATTCAAAAGGGTTTTTATAGGGTAAAGATGGGTTTAATAAAATTATAAGTTGTTAGGTTGTTTAAACCATGGGATGTGTTTATTAGGAGGTTGGGAAGTTTTTTTATTTGTTTTTATGAATTTATGGTTAGGGGTAGTAAAATAGGGTTAATTACCATTTGACTACAGTAATTAACTCTATTAACTCATGTGGTAAAGGTAAATGGTTAAAGTTAATGTAATTATTTCAAATAATTAAAAATGGGGACATTATGTTAGAGATGAAGGATAAACATGATGACACACCATATTAATACACAAGGGTGTATAAAACTAGCATATACACATCGAACAATAAATATACAACACAATATCCCCAGCAGACTTATGACACAACATGCTTGTGGTTATAAGTCTAATTAGGTACAAAAAATATCTATAATGCCCAATATGTAAATCTAAAATGATCATACTATAAGCTTATATTCATTATACATGTTTGATCCAATATCCCATTGGACTAACTCTTTTTACTCATATGTGACCTCTAGTGTATCACACACTATATGCATGTCCATAACAAATAACCTTAGGATCACATGTACATCTTATAGGGTGATATACACCTTAATGGAATCTCCATTCAAAACCCATATAAATATGTCAGTGGTCCTCTCCCATATCCCTAAGATGATCCATTTAAGTCCTAGTGTGATAAGTTACACTCGATCCAATACTGATAGTCTATCTAGAAGATACATAATCTAACTCACATTGACACTTTATCATAGTCATTATTGCCTATGAAAATAATCAAACAATAATAATATATTGATCCAAAAATATGAAATCAAAACTAAAACCTAAAATGAAATAAAATAAAAAACATTTTTTTAATTTTTTTTACTACATTGGCTAAGGACCTAACTAAATTGGCCACGATTGATTTTCCTACTGCACTGATTATACCCTAAAAAATCAGTCAAGAAATAATTTAAACCATACTATCCATATTATATAGTATTTTATAGCACATAAATCTATTATATTTTCCATACCATATAATATCAGCCAACTTGTTTTTCTATTACATTAGCCATACTATATAGTACTAGTCATGTTCATCTTTTCACGACACTGGCCAAGCACCAAACTACACCATCAATTATTATATATTAATGACACTAGCCATACCCTGTGGTATAAATAAATTATCTAAATTTTATGTTCCATCAACCATACCATACTATATTGGCTAACACTTTGCCTAATTACATTGAGTATACCCTATGTTATCAGTTACGAGTTCATTATTTCCCTTATAGACTATATCGATTAGGTTAGAACTATTGACTAAGGGCGATGATTTATTTTTATAGACCTAATTAATATACTTGGCCTAGTTTTGATTTTTTATCAACTACCCTTTCCCTGTCCTATTTTTATCTTTATTTTGATGTTTGTTGGGGTAAATTTTGTTACACAATTTTTACCCAACACTTAAATTTTATAATGTAGTTCATTTTATTCAAAAATGACAAAATGGATAATAAATTTATTTTATGATTAATTTATTCATGTGTAACTTCCTTATGAATAAGTTTTTTCTTAGGTGAAGGTGATGTTAAACCTCTAGAACTTCTCACCTTGTAACATTTACAATTGAGATCAAAGGCACAATTAAAAATATTCATGTAAAGCCTCTCAAAATATGGATAGGAGTTATAGAGTGTTCTTTCCTTAAATGGATACATAAGATCCTTATTAAAGGTAAATTGTTTTTTGAAATCCAAAGGTTGATACATTAAAGAGTGTAATGAATTCTTAAATATTAGAATGTAACCTTCAATAAGCTCATCATGATATTGCTTTAGAATTTGTAGATGTTCCAATGTGAAATTTGTAACATTTTTATTATTGAATTTGGAGAATAAGCCTTCTTATAGTTTATTAAAACAAGGCAAGGAGCCAAAAGGGAGGTTATAAGACTATTCCAAAGCATCACCGTCTAAACTTTTATGGAATGTTTTTAATAATATTCACCCATCATTACAACATTTTTAAAAATAGAGTGTATATTGAGTTAAATGGCTAAGAGAATATCTATGTACATTAAAAATTTGGAATTTAGGCATGAAAATGTTTTTGGGATAAGTAAAATTAAATAATATTCTTGTGACAGGGTGTCCTGAGATGACATTGTCATTCAAATTAACATTACATGATCTAGATTGTGTAGTAATTGAAATTAATTAATTTTTGACATTATCATTAAAATTAAAATTACATGATCTAGATTTTATGTGTCTTATAGGAAGAGTTTTATTTTATAAAGGTCTTCTCATTGGTTTTAGCTCACTATTTACTCTAAACATAGGCATAATAGATTCATCACCAATATCAATGCATTATTTAGAATCACATTCTAGATAACCATCATTTCATATATTGTAATCATTACAAAACATGGAATCATAATTATATGTAAGTTCTAAATTAATATCATGACATTTTATTTCAATAAAAGGCTCATGTAAATAAATATTTACACATTTATTTTTAGAAGAAAGAGCAGGATTTTCACATTATTTGTGAAGAGAAGGAGATAAACATCACACTCCTTTTTATCACTTACCATTTCTTTATAAAGGGAATAAGTATCACATTTTTTGGGTATCATTTGCCATTTATATAAAAGGAAAATACATATCACATTATTTTTTTTAATTTTTCATTAGTAGATAAAGAGAATAAATATCACATTCTTTTGCACTAGTAACATTATTTTGCCTGCATGCTCTATGCCCTTGATATTTTTAGCATCTAATGAGATGAAATGCTTTGGAAAACTATTGTGGAAAAATATGTGTGAGAAATGGAAATCCTTTACATGAAGGAATATCTACATTTTCTATGTTACAAAAATTACAATCACATGTAGATATATTATTTCAAGGCAAAACATCATGAGCATATAAATATACATAATTTATGCATGGTGTTATTGTATTTTCTTCTTCAAGTGCAATGATAGAAACATGATATGATGCATCATCATTTTTATTGTTTGATAGTGTGTGACTAATATAAAAGTGTTAAAAAGTAGGGGAACAAGCTTTTTATATAATTTCATATTTAGTTTGTTTAGTTTATTCTCAATTGTATTCTTCACTATTATACAAATAATTTTAATAATCATAATGATATTCATCTTCTTAAATATTTTACTCATATATATAGTTAGCATCATTAATCATTAATCCATTCATTATCATAAGCATAGGGGATGAAATTGCTATATATTAAGAAATCCACAAGATGAGGGATATCAGGGGCTTTAGATTGGTTATTCATTTTGAATTTAATAAACCCTAATAAGTCAAGACAAATAAAATACACATTCTTAATAGGCAATACAATATATAAAGTTAGGGTTTTAGAGATGGAAATCATAATGTCGAGGATATATATGATGGGGAAATCTAAAATCAGATTTACAACCAAATCTAAATGCAAAAATCTAAAACCCTTATGATAATAGGAATAAACCATAAATGGACCTAGGGTTTTATATGCTTCTATATAGTATGTGATTTCACCAATATGTTTTACCCTAGTTTGGATTGTGTAATTCTAATTAAAATAGAAAACTATGTACACTTTAGATTCATACAATGCACATTTACACTCATAGAACTGAATGCTCTTATGATTTATCACACAAGATGAATATAAATATGATTAACAAACCAGGGAGAAGAAGGCTCTTATCTTATTTCAAACTTTCTTATGTGTTCTAAATTTTTGAATACTTTGTCAATGCCCTATGTTAAATTTTTATGTGTTATTAGATTAGAGATTAAATATCAAATTATTGTAGGTCACTGACACTAGGTTGCAACATAACTATCAACATTTATGACAAAAGTTGACATTATTGCCTAGAAACACCGAACCTCACTATTTTTACCAAATATATTGTGCCTATATATAATGCCCTTTTATGCGTTTACATGCCTTTTGATTTGTATGGATGCACCTGTATGTTTTATCCTTGATAAAGCCCTAATTCTACATAATAATTTTGATGTAAAATGGGTACTAACTGATCATTGAATAAATAAGTGTTGCACTACTGATGACCATTTTTTGCCCAACAGGCCAAAAATCGGTCCCCTTCTATCCCTGCTATTTTGGGCCATTTGATTTTTTGTTTTTTTGATTGAATTTGGTGATTTCTACGGACTCTACAAAATTTCTACAGACTTTGCAGGTGAGTCTTTTGGCACATGAAGAACCATTTTAGAGAGTGATGGGTTTTACAAAGCTTCCTCGGACTCTTGTCTGAATAAATTCATAAGGAAATAGAGATAAAATGGTTCAAAGACACTTTTTCTTAAGGTTGGAAGAGTGGTTCAATGACATAATCTTTCCAAGAGTTAACATCTTTGAACCATTGAACCATTAATGCCTTGGTTCATTGCTTTGGTTCAACGACTTGGTTCAATTGCTTGGTTCAACACTTCGGTTCAACTGCAAAAGTTCATCGGCAAAGTTCAAAGGCTCGGTTCAATTCAAACTGTTCAATGGCTTTTGGTTCAATCAAAGGGTTCATCGGCTTGGTTCAAGGCTCCATTCAATTCAAATGATTCAATAGAATTTGGTTCAATCAAAGGGTTCATCAGCTTAGTTCAAAGTTTGGTTCAATCGGATGGTTCAATGAGCTTGGTTCAACACTTGGTTCAAAGCCTTTGTTCGACAACCATTTGAACCGTTGAACTGGTTTAATGGATTGGTTCAATGGTTAGTTTAAAGGAGCGGCTCAATGTGAAAATTCAAGAGAGCCTCCCAAAGGACAAGTGCCCTTGCAGAGGGCACTTGGTCAGCAAAAACACCCTTTATAAGGGTCAATTTCAATAAACGTGAAGGGCACTTTGAAGGCAACCGAAGGAAAACAAAAAATGTGCAAAAGGACTAAGGCATTGAATGAATTCTTTCAAACTTTTTGTCTGAAGAAATTCCTTCAGACAAAAAGTTTGAAGAAATTCAGGGAAACTACAAGCCAGAAGCTCAAAAGGAAATTTCCAAAGGCAAAGTGACAAGGCAATTCTTGTAGACTTTTTATCCACGGGAAAAAAGTTTGCAGAAAAAGCCCATAGGAAAAGCCTGAAGTAAGAAAGCTCGCAAGCAAAAAGTCCACAAAAAAGACCCATGGAAAAAGGCCAAAGCAAGAAATCTAAAGAAAGTCCAAGGGTGATGGGCTCGAGGATGTCAAAGTTAGGCACGGTGAACTAGCTATTGGAAATTCAAAAGCGATGATTGGTGCACAAATGTTAATCTTAAGATGGTGAAATAGTCGTTTGATTTTAAATGCTTAAGCACGAACCAGAAATGAGCCCAAGGAATGCAAAGACCCACCAGAGATACCCCCGAGGGCTGAAGGAGCTAGAAAGAGACAAAACCAAGATGAGACAAGGCAAAAAATGGACAAAGCATCCAAGTGGTGAAAGAAGGTGTCAACTCAAGGAGTTACTCCAGCAGGTGATATAGTGTCTACAAATTGATCATTAGGAGGCAAAAATGGCTAATGACACAACCCATTTTCTTCAATTTGCATTAATGAGTAGACAAGCTATGTAATCGCCTTGAAGGAACGATCTTGTAAGCATACAAATAGTATGGCCCATAATTTCTCATATGATGTTTAAGTGGCTTGCTCTTCCTAATGATTAGAATGCACATGGGTCATTTGTAAAAAGGGTGCCAAAAGGCCTCTTTTCCTCCTCTATATATTGTAAAAATTATCATTTGAGAAAGATCCATCTCTCAGCCTTAAGGCAAAACTCTACCTAAAAATCTCTCGGGCTTGTAAGGCAGAACTCTGCCAGATTTTTACCTTGAATCAGGACTTAGCATTTTTACCTCCATCTGGATTTGAACTCAAGCACATGTCTATGTTTTCTTTTTGTGTTAAGTTATTTCATTTTATGCTTCTCACAGATCGATTCTAACATGTCTAACACATTATGAAGTTTCTTTTTTGTAGGTCTGCCAGAAGTGTCTACCACAGGAATATAGGTGCATGTGAATAGGCTACCAAATTGCGTCTTAGAACACCTTTGATAGTTCCTTCCTCCCTGTATCTCTATGGACCCCTAGCTCACTGATGCAAAAGGGTTTCCCACGTCAGATGAAGTGTATTGGTAATTCTTCTTGGTGAAAAGTGTATGTTTGGGCCTGAGTAGATCACACTTTTTTGGTGTATCACCTCTTTTTAGTTTAGGTTTAGGTTCTGTTTCAACATATTTCTCCCTTTTCATCCCCCCCTTTTTTACTTTTATTTGTTAGCAGTAAGAGAAACTAGGGCCTAAAAGATACATCAGAGGGAGCTAGCCTTATCTCGAGACTCTCCCTTCCAACTTCGCCAGTCCCACAGGTGAGAGGGGAGTTTCCATTGTTGTGTGTGGAAGGTAGGAGCTAGGCATCCTACCCAAGGTGTAATCCACTATGTCAACAATTTTTTGGCACGCTTGATGGGATCAACTAGGACAAGTTGTGTCCAAAGAGTTGAAGAATTTTTGGTGTGTTCTTCAACTGACCAGCCTTTGGAGGCTTTTACACAACACCGATGGTGACTCTAAGTTGGATCATCTGGTTAAGCAGTCTGGGTGCCATCATGAAATCTTATTTTTTGTATGTATAATTCCTTTGCATAAAATCATGAACCTTGTGTTCCTTCATATGACTTTAATTAAAATCAAGATTTTTATGGAATCCCCTAAAGTAACCCTTCTAGTTGCACTTCAACCATAAGGGAAGTTACGCTGGAGTTTGAGAGGTAGGTAATGGAGATTGACAGACTGGACGAGCAGTATGGATATCAGTAGGAGCTGATGTATAATAAGGAGTGTTTGTTCAGGCAAGCTCAGGCCTTACAATCCATGGAGGAGGAGGTAGCAAAATGGAGGAATCTATTCATTCAAGGCAGTCAGCCTTGCACGCCCCCTCTTATTCTAAAGAAAGCCCCCTCTTATGCACCAAATCCTTTCTATCAAATAGCTCTTGCTCATTCCAGCTCATCTAATGCATTAATCAACCTTGATCTTGATCCTATACACCTAGCCTTCAAGCATCAAAGGGGACTAGAACAACCTCCCATGGAGATGAACCTTTTAAATTCCTTATATTGTGAATCTTCCTTAGGGGGGAACATTATGAACCAGCACATCTCTCTCAAAACTGCTCCTACTCATCATGATGATGTTGGTGACCTCCAAGAAAGACTCTTTTAGGATAATCTAGCTAAGAAAATTGAGGAATTAGAGGCTAAGGTGAAACTACTTAGTGAGAGAGAGAGAGGGAACTTTCAGACCTTGTAGAGGAGCCCCAAGACCTTAGAGAAAACAAAGATGCTGCTTGTTCATAGGACCAAAATTCCAATTTTGGGATCTTAAACTGGAAGCAAATAGTAGAATCATGGGGCAAGAAGGAGGATAAGAAAGGTTTCACTCAAAACCTTGAAGAAGATGAGGCTGCTACTACTCATGATGATGTTGGTGACTTCCAAAAAAGGCTCTTCCAAGAGGATATAGCTAGAAGAATTACAGAGTTGGAATCCAGAGAGAGATTCCTCAGCCAATGTGTGATGGACAATTCAGACCCAATGGCACATTCCATGTCTGAACACACCCCACCTACACAACCCTAAGAGAGCTATCAGGCCACACCTGATATTGATGAAGTACTAGCTAGATGGAAGGAGGAGAATCATTCAATTCTAGCTCAAGGACTACCTCCTCTTCCACATGGTTTTTCCACTTCACTCCTGAAGGAGGAACCTATTTTGTAGGAGGTGAGTGAGGAAGAAAAGATCTAATTTTCAGCTTTTCAGGAGGCTATCATAAGTGATAACGAAGAAGAAATCATCATCGATGCTCCTTGTGAAGACATCATTAGCAATGGAGAAGACTCAGGTCACACATACATGCGGATGTTCCAATAGTAAAGAGGAGGAACTTCAGCATGGTGAGTTCTCTCCCCCTTTGTTTGGTGAACTTCCTTGTTGCTTTGATGAGGAGGATGACTATGTTGAGGAGCCTGAATTGGAAGAGGATTAGATGAATGTCTTTGAACATCTAGAGACCCTGATCTTTGAGGAGGAAAAGGAGAGGTCTGTCTACCTTAAGGAAAGCCTTGAAGAAGAGAGTTTTGAATGAAGAGGTGATGTTCTATGGGATAAGCAATCAGTTTGTGATTCCTGCCCAGACATCACAATAGTCACCCTTCTTCAAGAAGGCCAAGAGGAAGCAGAAGATGAGTTTGATAGGATCTTCAATGAAGTAGAAGGGAATGAGTCAAACCATGATGCATCACAAAGGGACCATGTACAATAAAGGGCTTATGGTGATGAGCCAACAACCATCAATTTCTTGGTGAAATACACCAACATGAAGGACCAACATTCAACAAGCTTTTAAGAATAAGAAGAATACATGTATGTTGGAAACATGTTTAATTCTGATCCACTCAAATGCAGGCCAATCTAGGTTATAGGCAAGAGGAGCAGGTCACCAAGTCTCCTTTCCATTTAACCACTTGTTTGGCACCATAAGTTTCCTTGCCAAGAAGGGGACTTGAGAAGTTTTCCCTTTGATCCAGGAGGGAAGCATATGTACCTGGTTAGTTGTATATAGTAGTTTGCTTGCAGTTTTCTTTCCTACTTTCCCTAAGTGATGTTTGCACAAGTAGTGTTTTTAGTCTTGTGTGTGTTTTCCCTTGTGTCTCAGGCAAAATGCTTCATGATTGATTCTGAGATCCCTCAAGGTAGTGGCTAACTTTTTTCAAGCTACATCTGACTCCATGCCCAATGGACTAAAAGGCATCTAGTCTCTAAGCATAGCAGGCATGCTTCCCTTGGGAGTCAATAATTTGTTGACCATTTTTTGCCCAACAGGCCAAAAATCGGTCCCCTTCTATCCCTGCTATTCTGGACCATTTCATTTTTTATTTTTTTACATGAATCTGGCGATTTTTATAGACTCTACAAAATTTCTACGGACTCTGTAGGTGAGTCTTTTGGTGCATGAAGAACTGGTTAAGAGAGTGCTGGGTTTTACAAAGCTTCTTCAAACTCTTGTCTGAAGAAATTCATAAGGAAAGAGAGATAAAATGGTTCAAAGACACTTTTTCTTAAGGTTGGATGAGTGGCTCAATGACATAATCTTTCTAAGAGTTAGCATCTTTGAACTATTGAACCATTGAACCGGTTCAATGCTTCAGTTCAATGCCTTGGTTCATCACTTTGGTTCAACAACTTAGTTCAACTACTTGGTTTACTCACTTGATTCAATGCTTCAGTTCAACTGTAAAAGTTCGTCAGCAAAGTTCAAAGGCTCGGTTCAATTCAAACCATTCAACAGCTTTTGGTTCAATCAAAGGGTTCATCGACTCAATTCAAGGCTTGGTTTAATTCAAATGGTTTAATAGCTTTTGGTTCAATCAAAGGGTTCATCAACTTGGTTCAAAGCTTGGTTTAATCAAATGGTTCAATGAGCTTGGTTCAACGCTTGATTCAAAGCCTTGGTTCGACAACCACTTGAACCGTTGAACTGGTTCAATGGATTGGTTCAATAGTTGGTTTAAAGGAGTGATTCAATGTGAAAAGTCAAGAGAGCCTCCCAAAGGACAAGTGCCCTTGCAGAGGGCACTTGGTTAGCAAAATCTCCCTTTAAAATGGTCAATTTCAATAAGGGCACTTTGAAGGTAGCCAAAGGAAAACAAAAAACGTGCAAAAGGACTAAGGCATTGAATGAATTCTTTCAGACTTGTTGTTCAAAGGAATTCCTTCGAACAAAAAGTCTGAAGAAATTTGGGGAAACCACAAGCCAAAAGCCCAAAAGGAAATTTCTGAAGGCAAAGTGACAAGGCAATTCTTGCAGACTTTTTGTTTGTTGGAAAAAGCCCGCGTCTACAGAAAAATCCCGCGGGAAAAGCCCGAAGTAAGAAAGCCTGCAGGAAAAAATTTCGTGAAAAAGGCCCACAGAAAAAGGTCAAAGCAAGAAAACTGAAGAAATTCCAAGGGTGACAGGCCCAAGGATGTCAAAGTTAAGCATGGTGAACTAGCTATTGGAAATTCAAAAGTGATGATAGGTGCACAGACGTCAATTTTAAGATAGTGAAATAGCTATTTGATTTTAAATGCTTAAATGCTAACTAGAAACGAGCCCAAGGAATGCAATGACCTGCCAGGAGATAGCCCTGAGGGTTGAAGGAGCTAAAAAGAGACAAAACTAGGATGAGACAAGGCAAGAAGTAGACAAAGCATCCAAGTGGTGAAAGAAGGTGTCAACTCAAGGAGTTACTCCAATAGTTGATATAGTGTCTACAAATTGATCATTAGGAGGCACAAATAGCTAATGGCATGACCTATTTTCTTCATTTTTCATTAATGAGTAGACAAGCCATGTAATTGCCTTGAAGGAGCAGTCTTGTAAGCAGACAAATGGTGTGGCCCATAATTTCTCATGTGATGTTTAAGCGATTTGCTCTTCCTAATGATCAAAATGCACATGGGTCATTTGTAAAAAGGGTGCCAAAAGGCCTCTTTTCTTCCTCTATATATTGTAAAAATTATCATTTGAGAAAGATCCATCTCTCAGCCTTAAGGCAAAACTCTGCCCAAAATCTCTCGAGCTTGTAAGGCAAAACTCTACCAGATTTTTACCTTGAATCAGGACTTAGCATTTTTACCTCCATCTAGACTTGCACTCAAGCACATGTCTATGTTTTCTTTTTGTGTTAAGTCATTTCATTTTATGCTTCTCACAGATCAATTCCAACATGTCTAGCACATTATGAAGTTTCTTTTCTATACGTCTGCCAGAATTTTCTACCGCAGGAATATAGGCACATGTGAATAGGCTGCCAAAGTGTGTCTCATAACATCTTTGATAGTTCCTTCCTCCCTGTATCTCTATGGACCCCTAGCTCACTGATGTAGAAGGGTTTCCCACATCAAATGAAGTGTATGGGTGCTTTTTCTTGGTGAAAAGTGTATGTTTGGCCCTAAGTGGATCAAACTTTTTTGGTGTATCACCTCTTTTTAGTTTAGGTTTAGGTTCTATTTCGGCATCTTTCTCCCTTTTCATCCCCCCTTTTTTACTTCTATTTGTTAGCAATAGGAGAAACTAGGGTTTAAAGGATACATTAGAGGGAGCTAGCCCTATCTAGAGACTCTCCCCTCCAGCTTCGCCAGTCCCATAGGTGAGAGGGGTGTTTCCATTGTTGCGTGTGGAAGGCAGGAGCTAGGCGTCTTGCCCAGGGTGCAATCCACTGTGTCAACAACTACATTGACACCACTCAGAAGAGGGATCAAACTCAAATGTAGTTCTCCCTATAATGTCTATGCTTGTATGTATGAATACACATATAAATGATATTTTATCTATTTTTTCCCTCGGTACAAACATGAAAATGTAATTTTATCCATTTTAACCTTCAGATCTATCCTTATCAATATTGTAGATGTAATGCTAAATTATTCTAGTCTCTTTTAATAATGAATGATTGTCCCTAAATGACTTATAGTAACCTTATATATATATATATATATATCTAAATTTGGGAATTAGTGGAGTACAAAATCTGACCAAAAAATACTTAAATAAACCCAACCAATAGTGTAAAAGGGAAATGTGCCTGAAAGGCTTCAAAAAGGGGTTTAAGATGTTTTTGAAATTTCTAGTCAGTAACATTGATAATAGTAAATATAGATTTAGGAATCACCAAAAAACCTAAATAGATTGATAGTTAGGTAAGAAGTCCAAAGATCCTTATTGTATGGTAAATCAAGCATACAAATAATAAGATGAGGTGTGACATAGCTAGTTGAGAATATAAATTAAAAGACCAATAAAACTGCACTACTAAGTTTCATATTCATAATTTGGGATATGTATTTCAAAGTTACCTAAAAATCATTGTGGGACTATCTATAATTTTAGTGGGACTATCAATACTAGTTTAAAGGGAATAATAGAAATCAAATCTATGTTGGCAATAGTGAACTTATATATTTTTTTGCCTTAGTGTTTCATGATGTCCAAGTGTTCCTGCAAAATACAATGTGTAATTAGATATATTTATGCCCAAATATAAGTATAATCATAATAAAAAATCAAAATTCAAATAACAACTACACATGTATATATGTGGTACTATGCCATTTTGTCTTGTAACTTGTATGCACAAGCTAGGAGATAAAAATAAAGGTTTGCTACCCCAAGGATGGGATGATGTATTCCCCCCTCGAAATGAGGACCAATGGTGGTAAAACCATAATTGGTGATCATTTTAAAAGAAGATAGGTGGGTAAAGTTAGGTGGGAAGTGCAAATGCAGTGATAACATGACATGCATGCACACTACTTCATGCCAACTTTGGTTAACAGGTCAAGAGGACACAAATAAAAATAACTAGTCCACAACAAATATAAGTGACAACTGATCAGGTTAAAACTATCAAAGGTGCATCTCTAATGGTCAATGTGTCCTAAGTATCTAAAAATGGAAGTGCTCTTGGAAGACACAAAATGGTCACAAGAAATAAGGACCAGTCAGGGTCATGATCTGCAATGCCTATGAAAATATCCAACTTTAAAGTAATCATAGTGTGAGTGAGCTTAGTGACAAAAATAATGTCATTACAAAGGGTGTATTTTGTTGGGGAGATATATGTGATCTCTAAGTCATTCATCATAGTTGGTAGAGATGTCAATGAACCCCATGATTAGCTATCATGATTGGGAGATATGCATGATCTATAATTGCCCCTAATGTAATCTCTTTTAGACTATGAAAGGGTCACATGCTCTTAGTTAAGATAAAATTTTGAGGGAGGGAGGGTTGATAATTGTTTCCCTATAATAAGATGATTGACATCGGTGGTATAATCATCCTCAGCTACCAGACTGACATCGATGGGTATCGACTGATATTAGCTACCTAGGGTATAGAGATTTTGACACTAGTGGTTGACCAAACCTAATGAAAAGGGTTTGGTGGCCCCCTCAAAGATCATTTATCATTTTATAATTTCCAACATTGACCTTTGGTGTTTATTTATGAAAACGTCACTTTTGTGTCATGTGTGAGCTAGGTGGTGAGGCTTGAGTGGTGGAGAGGAGTTATAGAGCACTTGAGAGTGAGTGGAGTGCAGTCAGCACTTATGGGACACTATTGGACCATATGGGTGGATTTGCTACTAAGATGGTTACACCTACATTTAGAGACCGCATAGCCAGAATAGCTACCCTAGCACCTAATTTCCCAAACCGTCATCATTGAGTGGATGAGGTAGAACCACTATACACCCAATTTACAAATTAATTATGATTTTGAAATTTTTTGAAATAGAGGGAAAAAAGGGAGGGAGGAGGGGGGAAAATAGTAGTTATAGGTTTAGAAGTGAAATTATAGAGACTTGGGTAGGTTGAAGAGGGCCAAAGGTAGTTTTAGGGTAGAAAAGGGGTATGGGGGGTTTTGATGATTCAACCCTAGGGCCAAACTAGTTAGTGACATCAGTGACATTGATTGATGTCGATCAAGCTATAGAGGATTGGGCTTGATTTAGGGGACTGATGTTGATCAAGTAAGGACTGATGTTGGTCTCTACAAAAGTAGGGAGGGGTTAGAGAGGGTCATCTAGGAGGTAACTAAGTAACCTAGGGAGTAAAAGTTGGGCACTAGAGGGATTTATGATGATTCATAGTACAAAAAAAGGTTAGGTTCATAAATAAACTAGTTAGGTATTAGTCACTAGGTGAAAATCATCAAACTAACCTTAAAAGACCTTGTGTCAAGTTTGTGCTACCTACATAACCCTATGAAGGGTCTCAGGCTTATGTAGTTCTCGTAAAGGGGACACTAGGTTAGAGGGAAGGTTGGCTGAGATGAATAGTTCTTAGTTTTAATTATATGCATGTTTATGGTTTTAGGTGATATAGGAGTTCACACTTTAGGATCAAATCTTGAATCTGATATCAAGGATATGAGTAGATGTAACTCCTAGTGAGTGGGAACATATCACTATAATTGTCCTAAGAGGCTTTAAGATATATGATCAATTTGTGAGGGATGTGAGCTTGATAGTGGCATTGATAGAGTGGTGGGACTGGCCACCAACACCTTCCATCTTCCCATAAGCAAGATGATAGTCCCACTAGAAGACATATATCAAATATTAGGGCTACTGATATATGGTGTTGGCTTATACACATGTATTAAAGATGAGCATGATGTGCTTATGGACACATTATTTGGATAACATGCTGGGGAGATAGAGTACCACTCTGTGAACTTCACATATGAACCTCTATATGAGGTTGATGATGATGAGCATAGACTCATAGTCATGCTCATGATTAGAGTGACTATTTATGCATTGCTAGATATAGATGGTAGCATATTTATAATAGCTTTGATAGGTGTATTGGTTAACAAGTTGGAGTAGAGGATTGTATTTTCTTGGGATACCACATTCCTCACATAACTATATAGAGAGCTATGGGGGATCAGATTATGATGGTGATACAACCTATGAACGTATCACCTTATACACTACTAGGCCTATGAGCATATCATAGTGACCCAACCATTAGGCATCACCATCACCATCATAGTAGGCTATAGAGTTGACTTCAGATGGTGGAGAGAGTCTATGGCCCATGTGTGGATAGATGGTGTGGGATAAGTGATTAGGGATAAATATTTCTATCAATTTTTGATATCTATTCTAAAAGGAAGAAATAAGAGTATGAAGGTTAAGGATAAGTGATTAAGTACCTGGAATGATGCACACCATTCTAGACATTATGAGAACTCCTCTTTGGATATGGAGGAAAACACCTATGTATAAAAAAACACTAAAAAAAATTACTATTAGCAGAGATATGTGTGGGTTGCCAAGCTACACACTTGTTCTAGGAAGTGTAACACTTCCTTGGGATGATAGTCTGCTATTTAGAAATAGAGTTTAAAATAAACATAAATGAAAAGAGAGAGAGTGAGAGAGTGATGCAGGAGCATCTGCAATGGCTACCTGAAGACAAGTCATGTTTAAATTCAAATTTCAAATTATTGTATTTTCCCTCCAAATGAGTAATTGTAAATAAAATAAAAGTAAAAAGAAAATAGTTGGGGCTGTTGAGGGAATAATGGAAGAATGGTTGAAATGATTTCAACCTTAGTATGTTGTTGTAATTGAAAAATTGTATTTTGTTTTCCTTAAGCCAGGTTTGGCGTAGGAGGCTTTTAATCCCAAAATATAGCAAAAACAAGAAGAAAATTAAATATAGAAAAGAATGAGAGGTACGTAGAAAAAAAGAGGAAAAGGATGAAAGGGATGAAGAGGAAGGAAACATGATCAACGGAGACAAGAATATCAATTCTTGATATACGAAACCATAAATGGTTCTTGAAAAATTTACCTGCATATTTGGGAGATGCAGATGGTACTAGTGACAATCAGTTTGATGATTCAGATCAGCAACAACAAAGCGTCAATGAAATTATGCGAATTATTGCTAAAGCCAGGATACCGACACCAAGGGTTGGAAGGATAGGCCATTACTTTGGAGGAAGCCTAGACTTTGATGAAATGGATCTGAAGAATGATGATGCAGACCTTGACATTGATAGCAGTAGGGAGTTGTATGTGCTATGTAATGGCATCGTGCCATCTGCATTGCTTAGTTTATAACATCCGAATGAGACTTGAACTTCTTTTGGGTGTGGAGAAATTTCCTAGAAGTTTGGAGGTGTGCACTGTGATCTCGTATCATCTGTCTGCTACTAAAGCCTAGTAATTAATGGAAAATGGTAAACACATAGTTGTAGTCTGTTGAAAGCGCAGAGAGGCTTTATGAGTTCGTTGATAAAGAATATGGAACATATCTATTTGTTGCTATTAAAATGTTTGATCCATCATTGCAGTCTTTCCTGATTCCAATTACTAATGCAGCCATCACACCAGATTGTGCTCATAAACACGGTGTGGACTCAACATATTATTGGATGCAATCTACTCCTCAATAGAAGTCACTCTCTAGATTGTCAAAAGATTCTCATCAACAACTTTAGAAGAAACTTGTGAGTCCTAAAGTGTTGAAACAAGTAAGGAATCCTGCTCTTCATGATAAGTATATTAATTTGTTGCATTCCAGAGATGCTATGAGAAAGGCTGTTATCTTGGATAGAGCCACATGATACATTCTATAGGATGTAGGCATATCGGCATTGCCATAATCCTGAATGTGAGCCAAGCATGACAGAGCGTATTTAGTTTTGAAGGGCATGGACATTGGATGCAGGATATGTAGAATCAATAAAGGGCGATAATGTGTTTGAATGGTAAGATTTATACACAGTCCCGAGTGGAATTATATTTATAGTGAATGTTGTATTTTCTTTTGTTTTAAAAGGCATTATAGCCATTGTCGACCCTAGCCCTGAGACAAGAGGGTATTCTGTGTATCTTCTATTTATGGCCTCGGCCATGGAAAATAGAGAGCTATTTGCATACTGCACTGAGCTTATAATGGGTAAAGGATAATAGTATTACATAATTTATTCTATAGAAGTCTATTTATAAATCTAGAAGGAAAAATGATGAAGGCCCCTGTTTGTAGTCTGATAACAACCCATCATCATTTCAGTCAGCCCATCATAATTTTAGGGTTATTTTTATGATTTTATTATGTAAAGGACGTATGTGTCTAATATAAAGGATTTAAAATTGAGTCCCTGGTTGACCTATGTGTCTACTGCTTATGGAAAAGGCATCATTTGGTATCGGAGCTTGAAGCTCTTGGGACTTAAAAATTGATCATAAGTTGTTGCAGAATTTGGAACGGTTGCATTTGTCAATAATGTTACATTTGTGACAAGGATTTGGCCAAAGGATCAGCAAGACAAGCACTAGAAGACCCTGGGGAGAAAAGGTATGAGTAATCTTTGTTGTTTGAGATGAATTATTGTGTTAAGAAGAAATCAAGTGAAAGAGTTGCAGGTTCAAGGTAGCCAAGCCATTGAGGCTTAAGAAGAGAAGAAGCCAAGGAAGGCTTAGTGAAGGTCCAAGAAGAAGCTTGGATAGTTTGCCAAAAGACTAAGGTGAAATAGACTTAGGTGAGGTAAAGGATGGAGTTTGAAGCTTGGAGAGCTCAAAAGTAAGAGAGCACAGTGAATGCTCAAGAAGAAGATCCAAAGTAAGGTAAGCTTGGATTTATGATTTGTATTTGATGAAGTATTGTATAAAGAGTTGCTACAGGATTGAGAAAAGGATCAAAAGACTAGGATGCAAAAGGCCTAGGTGAGATGACATGGATTGTCAAAAGACCAGTCAAGGAGAAAGGCTTGGGTGAGACAAGGGATCAAGAGACCAAGGTGGAAAAGACTTGGGTGAAGATCTCAGAGATGGAAGCATTGTTGAAAGCACTACAGAGCAGCAAGGTATATGAGGGCAGCAAGAGGAAAGCAAGCATCAAAGGTATGACTAATATTGATTTTGATAAAGAAATTGGTAGTTTGAAGAGAGAATTAGCTAAGAGTAAAGATGAGTATGAGTCTTGGATGCAGTTGAATAGGAAAGCATGGGTATGGCCAATGAAGAAGAGAATAAAGTGGTCAATAGTTCTCCTAATGAAAAGGAGAAGAAGGCAAAAGAAGATTGCCATGAAGAGGGAAGCCCAAAGAGGCAAGAAGATAAGAAGGTTGCCAAGTGAGCAGCAAGAGGAAGAAGTTGTGAAGAAGGTTCTCGTTGAGGAGAACGAGAGAGAAGAGAGAAGAGAGAAAAGATGAAGTGCCAGGAAGAGAACTTGGAAAGATGAGAATGTCCATTAAGAGGATACTCATGGAGACATTATGGTTTCTTGTTTTTGTATTTAATGCTGTTTTTGAGTGGGTAAATGTAGGTATGAGTAGCCTATTGAAGGTCAAGATAAGGGCCTTGGAGAGTGAAGAGATTGGTGCAGGAGAAGACACCAAGTGCACAAGTGAATGTGCAAGAGAGAGAAGTGAGTTTGCTATTGATAAGGGAGATGAAGATGAATTCCAAGATGCCATTGAATGCCAGGAAGAAGAAAGAGAGCAGCCAAGTATAAAGGAAAAAGAAAGGACAGATAATCAAGAAGCCATACAAATGAAGCAGCCCATTAAAGAGGTAAAGGTGAGTTCAAAAATTGATTTGTCTTATAAGCATGAAACTGTTGATATGCATGTGAGAGAAGCAAAGAGAAATGTAAAGTTTCTAATTAATCATGGATATGTGATGCCTAAATGGTGGAAGAAGCAAACTCCCAAGCAACAGGAAGTGTTGGCATAAAAGCATGGATGCAGGATGCCTAAATGGCTTGTGAAGTCAATTGATAAGAGAAAGAATCAAATGTGGGTACCTAAGAAGGCTAAGAGTGAAGAAGATGTGAGTGTTGAGATAGCAAAACCAAGAAATCAATGGAAAAAGGTGAAGGATGACACAAGTACATGGAAAGGTAAGTCAATTGCTTGCAATAAACGGGATAATGATGTTTTTGAATCATTTAATAATCTTTTTATGGAAAATGAAGAATGGAAAGTGGCTATGAAAACTAATGTGCAGCAAGGAGAGACTTCCAAAGGGATGGATGATGAGAAAAGGAAAGAATATGCAGCAGAACAAACAAGATGGCTTCAGGCAGCAATTGAAGATAGTAAGGAGACACAAGGTAATGGTGTTCCTATTGTTTTTGATAATTATATGGATGTTGATGAAGAAGCTGATTTGTATGAAGAAACCATAAAGTGGATGAATGTAATTATAGAGGATGAAAGACAATCTGGTCCTAAGTTTGATATAGGACATGAAGATTTGGATGAGCTTGTGTTGAGTGAAGAGTTGAAGAGGATAGAAGAGTTGTTGAATCCTCCAAGAGAGTTGTGTAAAGGTACAAGCCATGGTGAAGACAACATTGGAAAGAGTGAGACAAGACAAGAGCAAAGCAATGAGACCAAGGCAATTTTGGTCAAGAAACAAGAACAGAAATGTGAAGGCAGCCAAGAGGCTTCATGGCCTCAATGTTTTTCTACTAAGGTGGCTTTTGATGTTTTGAATGCAGGTATAGAAGATGAAAACTTTGGAGACACATATGAAAATGAAACATGGATATGGAAGATTACAGCTAAAAAAGAAATGAGAAGGACATATCTAAAGAGGAAGAAAAGCAAGATGAAAGGCAAAGACAAAGACTATCAAAGACAAGCATTGACATTGATAAGAAGACCATGGGATCCAGGTATAGAATGAAGGCTAAAGCATGGAGGCAACATTTCATTTGAACTAAAGTTCAAATTTTTCCTAGAGGGAGAGTATGATGCAGGAACATCTGCAATGGCTACCTAAAGACAAGTCATGTTTAAATTTGAATTTCAAATTATTGTATTTTCCCTCCAAATGAGTAATTGTAAAAAAAATAAAAGTAAAAAGAAAATAGTTGGGGTTGTTGAGGGAATAATGGACGAATGGTTGAAATGATTTCAACCTTAGTATGTTGTTGTAATTGAAAAACTGTATTTTATTTTCCTTAAGCCAAGTTTGGCGTAGGAGGTTTTTAATCCCAAAATATAGCAAAAACAAGAAGAAAATTAAATATAGAGAAGAATGAGAGGTACGTAGAAAAAAAGAGGAGAAGGATGAAAGGGATGAAGAGGAAGGAAAAATGATCAGTGGAGACAAGAATATCAATTCCTGATATACAAAACCACAAATGGTTCTTGAAAAATTTACCTGCAGATTTGGGAGATGCAGCTGGTACTAGTGACAATCAGTTTGATGATTCAGATCAACAACAACAAAGAGTCAATGAAATTATGCAAATTATTGCTAAAGCCAGGATACCGGCACCAAGGGTTGGAAGGAAAGGCCATTACTTTGGAGGAAGCCTAGACTTTGATGAAATGGATTTGAAGAATGATGATGCAGACCTTGACATTGATAGAAGTAGGGAGTTGTATGTGCTATGTAATGGCATTGTGCCATCTGCATTGCTTAGTTTATAGCATCCGGGTGAGACTTGAACTTCCTTTGGGTGTTGAGAAATTTCCTTGAAGTTTGGAGGTGTGAACTGTGATCTCGTATCATCTGTCTACTACTAAAGCCTAGTAATTAATGGAAAATGGTAAACGCATAGTTGTAGTCTATTGAAAGCGTAGAGAGGCTTTATGAGTTCGTTGATAAAGAATATGGAACGGATCTATTTGCTGCTGTTAAAATGTTTGATCCATCATTGCAGTCTTTCCTGATTCCAATTACTAATGAACCCATCACACCAGATTATGCTCATAAACACAGCGGGGACTCAACATATTATTGGATACAATCTACTCCTCGATAGAAGTCACTCTCTAGATTGTCAGAAGATTCTCATCAACAACTTTAGAAGAAACTTGCAAGTCCTGAAGTTTTGAAACAAGTAAGGAATCCTGCTCTTCATGATAAGTATATTAATTTGTTGCATTCCAGAGATGCTATGAGAAAGGCTGCTATCTTGGATAGAGTTGCATGATACATTCTGTAGGATGTAGGCATATCGGCATTGGCACAATCCTAAATGTGAGCCAAGCATGGCGGAGCGTATTCAGTTTCGAAGGGCATAGAGATTGGATGCAGGTTATGCAAAATCAATAAAGGGCAACAGTGTGTTTGAATGGTAAGATTTATACACAGTCCTGAGTGGAATTATATTTATAGTGAATGTTGTATTTTCTTCTATTTTAAAAGTCATTATAGCCATTATCAACCCTAGCCCTGAGACAAGAGGGTATTCTGTGTATCTTCTATTTATGGCCTCAACCATGGAAAACAGAGAGCTATTTGCATACTGCACTGAGCTTATAATGGGTAAAGGATAATATTATTACAGAATTTATTCTGTAGAAGTCTATTTATAAATCTAGAAGGAAAAATGATGGAGGCCCCTGTTTGTAGTTTGATAACAACCCATCATCATTTCAGTCAGCCCATCATAATTTCAGGGTTATTTTTATGATTTTATTATGTAAAGGACGTATGTGTCTAATATAAAGGATTTAAAATTGAGTCCTTGGTTGACCTATGTGTCTGCTGCTTGTGGAAAAGGCATCAGAGAGGGTCAGAATATTATTTATCATGTTGTAGGTCTGAATGTGTTAGTGAATAATATAGTGTAGGTTGGGTAGGGGAATTGTGTTTTGGTGAGGTTGATAGGGAGGCTTTTGGGGTTGGTATAAAAACATAGTGACCAACATCGATTAAGTGACCAGTGTCAGTTTAGGTCACTGATGTCAATTTATATAATTGATATTGACTAGGGGAATGATATTAGTGGGGTTATGGAAGGATTTTCCATGAAGGGAAATAGAATTGTAGTCTTGTAAAGGGGTCATGAGGAGTCATGAGGGGGTGAGTAAGACTCAAGAAGGGCAAGGTCAAGGTTAATATGTTGAGGTAGGGAGATGGAGGTGGGGGAGTATCAAAACTCCTCTATGGAGCAAGCTTGAGTTTCATAATCAGTTAAATAGTATATTTGTAAAACCAATTTATAATAACTATTTAAAACATGCAAAAACATTAAAATATACTTTAATTAGGTTTGATAGGTGAACAACTACATTAGATAGATGGCTCTAATGAGGCTTGATGAACTAGTGCATGAATAGATGGGGCAAAGAATATGCTTCTAGTCCATGGTACTCAAAACACTATGCAATTTCTTAATTCTTGATCTGGAACAATTTGTGTAGAGTGATAGTAAGCTTAGATGTTGATAATGATATTATAATGATTTGATAACAAAATATCTATGTGAATCAATGATTTTTGACCCTATGGCCAATTTGGAAGTAGGCCTGAGTAGCTAACATTGGTGAGTCTTCTAGCATCAACCGAGGGACAATCGATGTTATTTCCCCAAGACTAGGTAAAAAAGGCTATATTTAACCTTTTAACCCACTTCTTACTTAGAAAAATGGGTTTTTCCATTGGAAAATAGTCATAACGTGAGGTCAAGAGGTGGTTAGGATAGAATGACTAGGTCATAGGGTGAGTTAGAGGATGATAATCAGTCATAGGGAGAGGTGGCCAGGTGAGGTGACCAAAGGAGATTTAACCAATTTAATTAAACAATTAAATTAATTAGATGTGCCTAAAGAGTAAAGACATATTTTAGGTAATTAAATAAGAAAGGGGCTAAGGTGTAATGTGACCTAGGTAATCATGGAAGGGATAAGCATAATTCTAGTGTCTACATTTACCCCTTTTTGTGTTGTAACTTTTATGCATAAGATGTGAGACAAAAATAAAGTTTTGCTACCCCAAGGATGGAATGAGATATTCCCCCCTCAAAAAAGGGACTGATGGTGGTAAAACCATAATCGGTGATCATTTAAAAAAAATATATGGGTCAAGTTAGGTGGGAAGTAGAAATGCAGTGATAATGTGACACACACGCACACTACTTCATGCCAAAATTGGTCTAATGGTCAATAGGTCAAGAGGATGCAAATAGAAATAATCAATCCAAAACATATATAAGTGACAACTGATCATGTTAAAATTGTCAAAGGTGCATCCCCAATGGTTGATGTGTCCAAAGTATCTAAAAATGGAAGTGCTCTTGGAAGACACAAAATGGTTAAGGTAACATAGACCAATCAAGGTCATGATATATAATACCTGTGAAAAAGGCCAACTTTAAAGCAATCATGGTGCTAGTGAGCTTAGTGACAACATTAATGTCATCATAAAGGGTGTGTCTAGTTGGGGAGATATACATGATCTCTAATTTATTCATCATGTTTGGTGGAGATGTCAGTGAACCCCACCATTAGCTATCATGATTAAGAGATATGCATGATCTCCAATTACCCCTAATGTAATCCATTTAAAATTTTGAAAGGGTCAAATGCTCTTAGTTAATATAAAATTTTGAGATAGGGAGTGTTTTTAATTGGTTTTCCTAGGTAAGGGTGATCGACAACGGTGAGGTGACTGACGTCAGTGGCATAACCATCATCAACTACTAGATTGACATCGATGGGTATCAATTGATGTTGGATACCTAGGGTACAAAAGTGTTAACATCAGTAGCTGACCAAACCCAATAAAAGGGTTTGGTGTCCCCTTAAATGATCATTTATCATCTTCTAATTGCCAACACTGAGCTCTGGAGTTTCATGTGTGAAAACATCCCTTTTGTGTCATGTGTGAGCTAGGTGGTGAGGTTTGAGTGGTTGAGAGGAGTTGTAGAGTACTTGAGAGTGAGTGGAGTGAGGTCAGCACTTATGTGACACCATTAGACCACATGGGTGGATTTTCTACCAAGATGGTTACACTTATGATTCGAGACCCTATAGCTGGAGTGGCTACTGTAGCACCTACAATCCCAACCCACCATCACTGAGTGGTTGAGGTAGGACCACTATACACCCAATTTGCAATTTAATTTTGATTTTGAAAATTTTTGAAATAGGGGGAAAAATGGGTAGGGAGGAAGGGGGAAATGAGTAGTTATATGTTAGAAAGTGAAATTGGGGAGATTTGGGTAGGTTGAGGAGGGTTAAGGGTAGTTTTAGGGTAGAAAAGGGGTATGAGGGGTTTCTATAGTTCAACCCTATGGATGAACTAGTCATTGACATCAGTGGCTTTGATCAACATCGATCAATCGATAGAGGATCAAGCCCAATCTAGGGGATCAATGTTAGTCAAGTAAATACTGATGTTAGTTTATGCAAAAGTATGGAGGGGTCAGAGAGGGTCATTTTGGAGGTAACTAGGTAACTTGGGGAGAAAAGGATGGATCTCAAGCACCATAAGTTAGGCATTAGAGGGTTTATGATCATTTACAATGTAGGAAAATGTTGGGTTCATAAAGAAGATAGTTAGGTGTTAGTCATTAGGTGAAAATGGCTGAGCTAACCTTAGGAGACCTCATTTCAATTGAGTAATACCTACATAACCCTATGAAAGGTCTCATGCTGATGTATTTCTCCTAAAAGGGAAACTAGGTTAGGAGGGTTAGTTGAGATGAAGAGTTTTTGGTTTTAATAATATATGCATTTATGGTTATAAGTGAGATAGGAGCTCACACTTTGGGATCGACTCTTAAATTTGCTATTGAGGATATGAGCTGACATGACTCCCAGTGAGTTGGAGCATATCACTATAGTTGGCCTAAGAGGCTTTCAGAGATACGATCGAGTTGTGAGGGATGTGAGTCTGATGTGGCATTGATAGAGTGGTGGGATCTATCCACTAACACCTTCCATCTTCCCATAAACAAGATGACAATCTTGCTAGAGGATGTATATTAGATATTGAAGTTGTTGATACATGGTACCAACTTATAAACATGTAGTTAAGATGAGCATAATGTGCTCATGAGTAAATTATTTGGAGAGCATGTTGAGAAGATAGATTACCACTCTATTAGCTTCATATATAAGCCTTTATACAAGGATAATGATGATGATCACATGTCATGCTCATGATTGGAGTGACTATTTATGCATTGCTAGATGTGGATTGTAGTAAATTTATAGTAGCTTTGACAGGTGTACTAGATGACATGCTAGAGTAGAGGATGATATTTACTTAGGGGACTATATTCCTCACATAGATATATAGAGAGCTATGAAGGATCAGATTGTGATAGTGGTACAACCTTTGCATGGGTCACCTTCTACACTACTGGGCCTATGAGCATATCATAGTTACCTATCCATTAGGCCTCCCCATCACCATCATACTAGGCTACATAATTGACTTCAAATGGTGTAGAGAGTTCATGGCCCATGCGAGGATAGATGGTGTGGCCAAAGATATAGAGTACTATAGGAGGATGTTGGATGCCCTGATACCAACATATATCATATGGATACCATATCTAACACTTATTCCTTTTCCATGATAGTGGATACAATTGAGGGGCACCTAAAGAATGAGGTGGGTGCATGGTAGGAGAGCTAGGGAAGTGGAGGGGATACTAATAGAGTGCATCTAGCACTAGTATGGGCTTTTACAAGGAGTACCTCCTAACATGCCATGGTAGAGGAAGGATGCCATAGAGCTACCCCTACCACTACCACATGAGATAGAGGGACCTAACTTTGAGGAACTACCAGCTAGAGGAGTTGATGATGTAGGTTGTATGGGGGAATATAGAGCTTGGTGGGTAGGACAATATGCCATGCTCCCATGAAGACCACCTACTGAGATATAGGCCATTGCCAGAGAGAGAGATGCTATGATCTATGCTAGGGATGTATCACTGACTTAGGTACAAATTTTAAAGGGATAGGTGATAGTGTTATATGTGTAGCTAAAAATAGTCACAAGGTAGGCTTCAACTCTTCAAACATAGCTAGTGGTAGTGCAGTCATAGGTTTTGACTCTAGGTGGTTAGGTGATAGGGCTATAAACATAGTTAAATACCATGATAGTGGAGAGAGATGCTCTGAGGGATGGATAGGCAACCACACCTCCTCCACCACCATAGGCACCATCAACATAGGTACATATTATTAGCATGATGGGACCACCACAAACACTATAAGCACCTATAGTAGGGAGTATGGGGCATCCAAAAATAGTGTCAATTAAGGGATACAACATTACTCTAGTAGAGATTGATTATTATACACAAGTCCTTAGGGCACATCCAGAGATCCCTAGGTATGTTAACTATTTGGTATAATAGCAGACAACTACATGCAACACAACATCAAGATCTTAATGTTGTAGATAGGTTGAGGACATGGGTGACACTGTAGGGTCAAGACCACCTCCACAACAAGATTAGTTGGCTAGTTTTGTAAATGTTTGAGTTTGATATGATGTACACATATATATCAACTTGCATGCCAAAGATGCAAGATGCATATTTTTGAGAGAGAAAGATATATATACTAATGTAGCATTGATGTATATTTTGATATTCAACATATACGAGATGGTACCATTGTTATGACATGATTTTGATTTATATAATGATGATGGTATTATAGATGTTGTTTATTGATGCCATGCTATTATGATGTGAGATGTTAGATGTTATGGCTATGGTTATGATGATGTTTATATATTAGTAGGTTATTAGACCATTTCCCATATTTGTGATGGTACATGCACAATTGAATTCTTAGATACATCTTAGCATTTTTTGATAAATGTGATGTTGTATGCATAAAATATACTATATTGTTTTTTCATTTTAGCATTTTCCATATATGTTATGGTGTATGCTTTAAAATGAATGATGTTGATATAGATTCCATGTGTATTAGTATTCAAAGAAACTATTGATGAAGATGTTAATTATAATTCACATAACACAAATTGTCATTTGTATTAAATGAACTATTAAAATATGGATTGTTAGTATGGTTAGGTTGATTATCATGAATAATTACTATGATGCTTTTTTATGATAATAAATGTGGTTGATATTAGGGATATAGTTTTAATTTTATTGATCAAAACTTATACCAAATAATTGAAAACAAAAAAGTCTACGTTATAGTCTATTTATTACAATAGAGATATGCTATGCAATTGTCCTTCAAGGGAGCATTCTGTGTTTTTATAGTGACCCAAGGGATAATGAATTTGCTTTATATCCCAATTTTTTTTTTAGGACATTAGTCATAGACATGACTATAAAGGGGTGTCCCTTTATGAGGATAAAACCACCATACTTCAAATATTGACAAAAGTGTGAGAGGGAAAAGGGTGAAAGGAAGGTGTGTAAAATAAAAGAAGTTTTGCTTAAGGGACGAGCTCAAGTTAGACATGAAGTGATGTAATGCTTGATTAGCAAAATAATGGTCATAAATGCAATACATTTAAAGGCTTAGGTTCTGAATTGCCTTTGAAAGAGGACAAGTGATAAGCCCTTGATCCATAGTTGTGAGTTATGATATATGGTCCAAGCCAATTAGGAGAAAACTTCCCCCTTTTACTTTTCTCCATGTTAGTCACATGTTGATTCTCCTTCAAGATGAGATCTCTGATATTGAAATCTTGTTCTTTTAGATGCTTTTTATAGGCACACTTGATGCACTCTTGATATATTTGAAGATGGTTTAGAGTTTCAAGTTGATGTTTATTGAGCAACTCAAGTTGGGCCAAGTGTTTTTTGAAAAAATCATCATTAGAGAGGATAACCTATAAGGATATGCAAAGAGAAGGAATATGGACTTCAAGAGGTAGGATTTCCTCAGTACCATAAACCAAAGATAAAGGCATATCACCCATAGGGGTTCAAATGCTAGTACGATAGGCCCATAGAGTGAAGGTAATATGTGTGTGCCAATCCCTATGAGAGTCACTAACCACTTTCATGAGAATTTTGGTTAGAGATTTGTTACAACCTTCTATCTACCCACTTGATTATGGATGATAGGGAGATGAGAAGCTTAGCTTGATTTTAAGGAAATCACAAAGCCTTTGAATAGATTTATTCTTGAAGGATTTACCATTATCCATAATGATCTTATGTAGAATACCATAATGGAAAATAATGTGATGATTCATAAAGTCAACAATTTTGTCAGCTTTTGTGGAGACAAGGGGAATTGCTTCCACCCACTGAGTGAAATATTATACCATGGTGAGAATAGAGAGATGAATGTGGGTTAATCTCGTTGATAAGATCTAAACCCCATTGACAGAAGGGCTAGAAATTTTGAGCTAATTACAATGTGTGACTTGGTACATGAAGAATATTTATGTGTCATTAGAATTTGACACAACATAAAATGTAATCATAGCAATCTTGGTTAAGAGTTGGCCAATAATAGCCAAGTCGAAGAATGCATTTAGCAATCACATTCTTGCTAAAGTATCTACTAAAACTTCCATCATGGACTTCTTTAATGGCATAAGGGACTTTAACACTAGTTTGACAGTAAAGAAAGAGTCCATCAAAGCCTTGATTATAGAGACGACCCCTAACATGGTGTAACAAGTAGTGATTTTAATAAAAGCATGCCACCCATTGCTAGAAAGATTAGAGGGAACAACACTGTAAGTGAGATAGTCCACTAACTATTTATACCATACATCATGAGAATTGGTGTCTATATTACCAATAAAGAAGATGTTTGATGAAATGTAAGAGGGTAATGCCAGATGATGAATGATAATGTAAATATTTGAAGAAGATGATGAAGAGGGAATGTATTAAGCAAGAGAGGCCATGGTGTCAACAAACTTGTTTATTGAACGAGGAATAGTTTGCAAGAGATAATGGTTGATAGAGGCCAAATGTGTGTCTACATGGTGTTTGTATCATTGCAAGATATCTTTATTAAAATGATAAGAGCCTTTAACTTGATTCAACACAAGTTGGGAGTCTCCATAGATGTGGATTAACTTGACTCCTAAGAAAAGGGCTGAAGCCCAAGAACTAAGCCTCATATTCTACCATGTTATTAGGTACTCAAAATCTGTTTAAAGGATAAGCTCATGGGTTAAATATCAAGAGGAACAAAGAATCTTGTTTGACATTTGGACCCATAAAAAAATAACATCATTTGATAGGTGGTGTCATCAGTGGAGAGTGTTGTAATGGATTTGTTAAGAAATTTGATATTAGAAGGTTGCATATCAAGAAGAAGAACATTAGCTAATTGGTCGATAATCATTTTCCCCTTATTGTATTGAAATCCAAATCAAACTCAGTGAGAAGCATAAGGGAGTTTTTAGGTTGTTTAAAAGGATGCAGAGTTGCTGAAGTGTCATAGACATCGGCATTCAGGCCAATACGTCAAGAAGAGCAACCGACGTTGATTAGGGATGGTCACCTCTAGACAGGGACCGATGTCAGTCGCCTGTGCGGTTCAAAACTGCTAGTTCTAAACTGGGTGTTTCCATGTTGCTAATTTTAGTCTTTGGATCTAATTATTATAATTAGGTGTCTAATTATTGTTTGCATGGGATCTATATAATAGACTCATGGGCTGTATTGTAATTTGTTCTAGTTTGAGTTGAGCAAAGTTAGCTCCTTATGTGTGTGAAGTCAAGGGTGTTCCTCCTAGTTCCACAGTAGTAGTGTGGGTGCTAGTTTTGGAGTCAGAAGGGTTCTTCAGGTGTGTAGGATCTTGGTCGGTAGGTGTGTAAGGCCACGTTTGTGGGTAAGTAAGATAATTGATCTATAGGTTATGTGTGTGCAAGGTCTAATTTGCAGAACTAGGTTGATCTGTATGGCAACAGAATTGACAACAACACAACAGGGAAGGTTGCTTGGAGTATGGTGTGTACTATAGAGCAAGAGAGGAAGGCAAGGCAATTCCTTCCATAAGTAAGATCATTTGGGTTATAGGTTGTTACAGTTCAGGGGAGATATACTTGGAGTACAATTGTGTACTTGAGTGCGTGGAGCACTTGTGGAGTGCATGGAGCACTGGTTACTGGCAGTAGTGGATACCTGGTTGGAGGTGAACACCAACTCTATGTTTGAGTTGTGTGTTGGGACCATAAGAGAGAGAGATTTATAAGTAATGTACACTTGAGGTGTGGGAAGCCTCTAAGAGGTGTGAAGAAGAAGTGGCATCTTCTTTATTGTATTCTTTTTTGGATGAGTATTAATACAAGTTGTGTATTGTCTCTCATATTCTGTGTTGTTTTTGGTTTCTATACTTGTTAGTTAATTTCGAATGAGACATGCATAGGAATGAGACATGCATAATTTTTGATAAGTCTTGGAGTGCATATATTTGAGGGGATTGGTGTTGGTGATGACATAAATCTTGTGATTAAGGAGATAATGTCAAAGCTTATAAGCCACAAAGACTAAAGTGAGACAAAGTTTCTTAGTGTGAGTTTACTAATTTTTAAAGTCTACAAGCATTTAGATTATATAGTAGACAACTTGATCCTTATGGTTGTCATCACTATGCATAATCATAGCACTGACGGAGTGATATATTGCTGAAATATAGATATATAAAGGTTGATCCTCCTTAGGTGAAATGAGGATTGGTGGGGAAATAAGATAACCTTTGAGGGAATCAAATGCTTTTTGACACTCCTCACTCCACTCAAAGAAGACATTATTTTTAAAAAGGTGATGAAATGGTTGACATCTATCTGATAATTATGAGATAAAAAACCAAATGGACTGAAGTTTTCCTTTCAAACTATAAAGTTGTTTGAGGTTTCTAGGTGGAGGAATTTATAGAATGGCTCAAACCTTAGTAGGATCAAACTCAGTGCCATGAAGATAAATGATAAATCCTAGTTGCTTATCAAAGAGGACCCCAAATATGTACTTCTTTGGAGTAAGATGAATGTTGTAGTGTAGAAGATGCTCAGAGATGATCTCAAGGATTTCCAAATGGTCTTGGTGATGATTATATTTGTTGAGAAAATCATCCACATAGTATCTCATGATGGTGTGAAGGAGGTCATAGAAAATGTAGGTCATCATTCATTGGTAAGTAGCCCCAACATTTTTCAATCAGAAGGGCATAACATGATGACAAAAAGTTCCCCATGGGGTAATGAAAGTGGTTTTAAGTTGGTCTTCAGGAGCAATCAAGATTTGATTATAAATAGAGAATCCATCCATGAGAGAAAACATCTTGTGGTCAGTTATACAATCCATACATGTCTCTATGGTAACTAGCTAGACTTGTGAAGGAATCTAAAATGGCACATGTCCCCTTTAGATTCATCTGATATTGATGCATTTTTGTACCACATCATGTCTGACCAAGAGTTCATGAGAGATTGTAAGGTGAATATGTGGATGCACCTAAGCCATCTGATTAAGACTTAATGGCATATAGTTGTCTAAGGCCCCTTTTAAGAGTGATAAGTGGTATAAGAAAAAATAAAACCCTGTGAGAAAGATGTGTGTCCCTTTTAGACCCATGCAATGATGCCACATGTCATTCCTATGAAGCTTTATCTTGAGATAAAATAAATCACATTTAAGAGTGACATGTTGCTCCACTTGAGCCACATGATTAATATAAATTTGCCAAACACTATCCAAAATTCTCCCAAAGGCAACACCTAGCAAAGGGAAGCTCACATAGCCCTCTGAGATCTAATAAAACTAAAGCCTTGTTTGGCTCTAAGGGTAACACGTGGCACTCACACAACTAACCAAAATTAGAGGGTTCCACTCAATAGCTCACCATGAATTAAAATATGCCAAGAGTCTCTATAGAAGTGGATTGACTTGACTCCTAAGAAAAGGGCTATCTGAAGCCCAAGAACTAAGGCCTCACTTTTTTTGCCATGTTATTAGTGCACTCAAAATCTAGTTTAAAGGATAAGCTCATGGGTTCAATAATGAGAGGAACAAGGATGACAGTACACCCCCTCTGGTTTGACGTTTGGACCCATTAAAAAATAACATCATTGATAGGTGGTGTCATTAGTGGAGAGTTTGGCAATGGATTTGTTAGGAAATTTGATATTAGAAGGTTGCATATCAAGAAGAGGAACTTTAATCAATTGGTATATAATCATTTTCCCCTTGATTTATTTTTGATGAATGAACTCCAAATCAAACTTAGTGAGAAGCATAAGCAAATGAGCCATGCATTGGTTTTGATAGGTCTTGGAGTGCATATATTTGAGGGGATCAATGTTGGTGATGACATAAGTCTTGTGATTAGGGAGATAGTGTCAAATATTTTAAGCCATAAATACTAAAGTAAGACAGAGTTTCTCAGTGTGAGTGTATCAAGTTTTAGAGTCTATAAGCATTCAGATTATATAGTAGACAACTTGATCCTTATGGTTGTCATCCCTATGCACAATCATAGCACTAATGGAGTGATCTATTACTAAAATATAGAGATAGAAAGGTTGATCCTCCTTAGGTGAAATGATGATTGGTGGGGAAAGAAGATAAAATTTGGGGGAATCAAATGATTTTTGACACTCCTCACTCCACTCAAAGAAGACATTCTTTTTAAAAAGGTGATGAAATGGTTGACATCAATTTGATAATTAGGAAATAAAACATCAAATAGGCTAAAGTTTTCCTTGCAAACTATAAAGTTGTTTAAGGTTTCTAGGTGGAGGCATTTCTAGAATGGTTTAAACCTTAGCAGGATCAACCTCAATGCCATGAAGAGAAATTATAAATCCTAGTAGTTTATCAGAAAGAAACCCAAAGATGTACTTATTTAGATTAAGATGAATGTTGTAGCATAAAAGATGCTTGAAGATGATCTTGAGGATTGCTAAATGGTCTTGGTGATGCTTATATTTATTGAGCAAATCATCCATGTATTGTTTCATGATGGTGTGAAGGAGGTCATAGAAAATGTAGGTCAGCTTGCATTGGTAAGTAAGCCCAAAATTTTTCAATCTGAAGGGCATAACACGACGACAAAAATTTCCCCATGGGGTAATGAACATGGTTTTATGTTGGTCTTCAGAAGAAATTAGGATTTGATTGTAACCAAAGAATCAATCTATGAGAGAAAGCATCTTGTGGTTAGTCATATGATCCACCAGCTGGTCGATGTTAGGTAGAGGGAAATCATCTTTTAAGCATGCAAGGTTTAGATCATGAAAATTAGTGCAAATATAAAGTCCCCCTATGGGTTTGGTGATGGGGATGATGTTAGAGACCCATTGTGGGTAATAAATGGGTTGAACAAAGCTGATGGACAAGAGGCATTGAAGATCCTCTTTGATGAGAAGGGAAATGCAAGGATGCATTTTTTAGAGATTCTGATGAACATGTTTAGCTTCATGATTTATGACAATATTATGGGTTACAATCATTAGGTCTATGACAAGCATATCATTATATGACAAAGAAAAATATTTACTATGATTGTCAAGGAAAGTGGCATAATCCTTTTGTTTGATAGAATCTAAGGATTGGCCAACTTTAAGAATGTGAGGGTTATTTGGAGACTACAAATTGATATTAATGGTTGATTCATTGAGCATATTTTACATTTTAGAGGGGAATGCATTATGAATATAATATCCTTCAAATCCCATGTAGGTAATAATGGATTCATCATCATAAAATTGGACTATGTTTATTATCAAAGAGTCATCATCGATCATGTCAGGATGAAGGAGGGAAAGGGACCTTGTTTCCCCATTGCACTGATAAGTTAAGGGTCCCAAGTGAACAATGTTCATGAAAACAAACTAGGAGGGATGGATACCTCTAAATCCATGGGAGAAGGTGGGGGGATAGGCAAAGGTGGAGAAGGAGGCAAAGTTTCCTCAATGATCAAAACATGGGGAATCTTAGCAATCTTGGATGGCTCTTTGAAACCCACACCATACCACTTCTTGGCATTATTAATGGTTTTATTGGTGGGGTATTTGATGGGTGTATGAGTTACTTACTCATACTGACCTAAACCAAACCCTTTCCAAGCACACTTATATAGATACGTGTTAGCAAAGCTAGGTTTTCCTAGGAAGGAGAAGTTGCATATGAAGAGTTGGGAAGAAGGGTGTGGATTTACCATGGTGGGAGCACTATCAATCCCCCCATATATTAGATTCATGAAAAGATTAGGAGGACCATATGGTATGACCATCTCGATGTGGGGATCATATTGGGGCTGCATATGTAATCTTCCATACTCTTGGTGAGTATAGAACATATCTAGCATGAGGAGATGATATTCACTAAGAATGAGGTGATTGAAGGCATCATGCATAGGATATTTCTAAGGAATGTAAGTCACAGGTAGCTTTGAGCTTGTTGAAGCCTCACTAGTAGGAGGAGGATGAGATTATTTTAATGGTATAAGGATGTCATTGGGCCTATAAGTTGTGTTTCACATCTTAAATAGATGAGGATCAATTGAGATGACGTGCACCTAACCCTCATACTCAAATTTGATATATTGGTGCAATGTCAAGGGCACACAACTCATGGCTCATATCCATAGATGTGTAAGTAGGATGTTGCATTAGAACTCTCCCTTAACAACATAGAAGAGCTCTAGAATATTATGAGGACCAACATGAATATGAAGCATGATTCTACCTACTGGGGTGGTCATGGTATTATTTAAGGAGTAAAGAATCACATCTGATTGTGACATATAATGATTAGGGAGCTCTAATTGCTTGCAGGCATGTATGGAGATGATGTTAATACTAGCACCCCCATCAACCATGACTCTCTTGACATGATTATAGTTGATATATGCTATTAAAAAAAGAATAGGGTCTTGGTCATCAGGATGATGAGTGGGAATCTCAAAATCATTGAAAAAACTAGGGCTATAGTACTGAGGGAGCCTATAAAATTTGAGAGAAGTTAGGGATCATCAAGCTAAACCTTAACTACTTAAAGTGACTTAATCAGGGTCTGATGATGCTAAGATGAGCTTTGGATTGGTTCATATAGGGACATATTCATAGGTGTTTGATGCAGTTACCTGATCACCGAGTCTTGAACTACCTCTGAAGATGCTAGTTATGTAGCACCCAAGGTAGAAATCTTGGGGTTTTGAGGGGGAGCATCCTTCAAAAATGGATGAGCCCAAGGTGTTGTAACATTCTCCTTGCCTTTATCCTTTTGAGTTTGTGACTAAGGGGCCACATGAATTGAGTTAACCTGGAATACCAGTGGTGAAGGTGATGAACTCTTACATGTGTTCTTAGGCTCACATTTAGGTGAGGAAGCATGAGAAGTCATGGATGTAACTTCAGAGTGATAGGGAAATTTATGACAAGATCCTTAAAAAAAGTGTCTATACAAAAGTGTTATTGGATGATAGTCATGAGATCTTTATATCTCTCTTTATCATGTCCAGGTGGTCAGTGATATGAACAAACCTATGTGTCATTGAACCAAGAAGGTTTTGATTTGAGAGGCTGATAAGGCTTAATTGAGGGAAGGGTTATGTGAGACAATTGAAAAAATTGGAATAAAAGAGAGGCATGAGAGCCTTTGAATGGGCTTGCAATTGTTTTTAAAATTGAAGTCGATAGTTTATTTTGTTTAGGAGGTGTTAGAGGGGTTTTGTGTGGCACCTTTTTGGGTGAAGGCATGGCCACATGTTTCATTGACACTTTTTTGGTGATAGGTGTTAATATGCTAGAAGTTAAGGGATCACCATCAAGGAGAGGCAAGAGTGTTTGTAATTTTTCCTTTTAGTTCGTTGAGGTGTGGGGTAATTTAACCAAATTTAAAGGGTGTGGCCCCAAGATTGAAGGCAAAGTCGATAGTGCAGTGGGTTGATGAGGCTTAGGAAGCTTTGCATTCTTCCTAGGCACATGAGGGTTCAAATATATCTTCACTTGTAGATGAGTTATATTTGACACTGGATGAATTCCTAAAGATTTGATTTGCTTTAGTGTGGTGGATGCTTGAGATAGTAAAGGTTCTAAATTTTGGGTTTGAGCCTCTTTTGGTGGAGGAGAAGGAGCTCAAACCTTGTCAAACACCTTGGGGTAAATGGTTTTGAAAGGGTTAGCAATCGAGGATGATTTTTTTTGTGTACGAAAGGGATTTTTGAGTTGATCCCAAAATATCACATGATCGAGTTTCTTGGAGTCAAGAAAATTGAGATTTCCTACCAACTGCTAGAAGGGTTTGGATAATGTTGGCACATGCCTTACTATCACTTATGTAGAAGACTCAGGTGATTGTGAAAGAGGTAATTTATTGGTAGTGTCCATATCAGGCCAAAGATGAGAAATAACTATAATAATATCCTCCTCAACTGAGGTAGGAGAAGATACATGATTCTTCAATAATGGGGGAGGGATTGGCAAAGCTGGCTCCTCAAGTGAATAGATCACCAAGATAATTACCCATTTAATGTGTAGAAGATGGATAGGTAAATTATCCTCTTATATGGGTAAGAGAAGAATAAAAATGGGATCAACATGAATAGGTGTAATTAGTCCTTCAACTAATATAGGATCAGATGTAATAAGATCCTCTACACATGAAAGAGGAGTTGATGGGGCACTACCTTGCATTGGTGGAGGAAAATTAGGTGAAGAAGGCTCCTCAAGGGGGAAGAGCAAAGGTATGATACCCCCCTAAACATGTGGTCAAGGAGTGGGTAATGCATGTTGTTTAGGTGGCATAAAAATAGGAAAAATGTGCATGAGGGGAACAAGCTCAATAGGCTCTTCACATAGAAGAAGGATAGGTAGATAAGGGCCCTCTTTTCATGGAAGCAGAAGAGGCAAAATAGGTTCCTCTACTTGAGGGAGTGGGATAGGTATGAAAATATCCTCTACTTGGGGAAGAGGAGAAGGTAGAATAGGCTAGACTAGCATCAAGGCAAAAACCACATCAATAGTGTGGATGTTATGGTCATGTGTATGCTCAGTCATTGCCTGAACATTGTTCTAAGAAGAGGAGTGCTCAAGAAATGGCTTCCTAAAGACATCTAGGTTTTGGTTAGTAGTGCATTGGGGTTATCTAAAATTAGATCACCCTTATCAAGCATGTCCTAAATAATGTTCTTAAAGGTCTTACATTTGTTAGCATCATGAATTTTCAATCTATGATAGCCAAAAAATTGGTCCTCCTTGTACCATGTGGGTATAGGATAGGACATATCAAACTGTATGGGGGTCTTGACCTGAGGAAGGGTAATAACTCCTTGCCTCACTAGCTTATCCAACTTAAAAGTTTATGACTCCCTAATTAGAGTGTATTCTTTACATTCATACCATTGCTAGACTTGCTTTGTTGTGTTATGAGATGTCAAAGGCTTGGATTGATCTACCTTTGTAAAAGATGATGACTTAATTACTAACGCATTGGCTGAGCCTTTAGACTTTTGGTTGGAAGAGGAGCCACTAGGCTATTAATTTGCATTTTTCTTGTATAACTTGACTCAGTCTTCATTTACTACCCAAATCTCAAGTTTTTATACCATTGTGAAGGTTTCATCGAATGTGTGAAAGGTTTAAAATCAGAGGGTGGAGGAGATGTGCTTAGCACATGCTATTGAAAAAATTTCAATGAGCTCAGGTTGGGGTAATGAAAAGGAGGGTTTATTAATGAGACCTCTCTAATGAGCAACAAAATTAGCTATATACTCATCCTTGAACTATTGAATAGAACAAAGGTCCATGATTGAGACCTTTTTAGAGATATTGATCGAGAAATGATCTAAAAACAACTAAGCAAGTTGGGTGAAGGAAAATAAGGAGTGCCAAATAATGGAGTTATACTAATCTAGAGTAGAACCTACAAGGGACATGGGATAAGTATGAAGAAACAATGCATCATCATGTCCTATGAGGTAACAAACATGTCTGAATGCTCGTAAGTGCTACTATAGGTCTTCCTTGCTTTGAAAGTGAGTAAACTTAAGAAGATCCCACTAATTGGGATAAGGACAGATAGGTACCGAAGGATGGATGGGTTCATTGCATATTTGATCATATGAAAGAACATTATTTGAACTTGAAATAGATGTCTCTAAGCTAGACATCTTATCCATCAACATCTTGATTAGATCTGGAGGGGTATTAGTTTAAGAGGTACTACCCAAGATATAGGGGGCTTATAGAGAGGAAACAAGGTATGACATAGGTTTTTGAAGCTAGGTAGATGTAACATATGGGTAATGAATAATATGTTGAGGGGCTAAAGAGAAGGGGGCTTGTCCTGTAGGATTCAAAACAAAACCTTGGCTAGGCACTGCCATTGTGGGTAGGGTTAAGGAAATACTAGCTAAGGGATAGGTGGTTACTCTTGTATTAATTGGTATAAGAGTAGTTGGTATTGACACAACCAAGTTATGAAATGGGGTCTAACTTGGTTGAATAAATTAAAATTATGAGGTTAAGAAAACCCCAAAGGAAGTTAGGTTTGATTGTGTGGTTGGAGAAACTAAAATATAAGCATTGGATATGGCTGGATTACTCATCAAAGTGGCAATTTGAGTAACCATAGGGGGAATGGTGGAAATAACTAACATTGTCTCCATCAAGGAAGTGTGCATACCATAAATTGGATCACCAAAAGAGTTACATGTCTGACTCATGACAAGGTAATGCTAGAGGGATTTAGTGTTATTATCAAGGAATAAAGCAAAATCTTGATCACCCTTGGGCATGATGGGTGGCTGAATAGGACTGATATAGCCAGCAAAATCTTCTACACTAAGATCATGCTCCATGAAAGGACTGAAAAGAGAAGGTGAAGGTAAAAGGGATTTCCAAATTGTGTGATAAATGAGAAGCTTCAATTGCTTTCATGTCAAGACCATGCAAAAGGTAAAAAAAGTTTAATAGACCCTATATCTATGATAGGAAATTAAAAAAACCCAAGTTTAATTAAAATAGGTAGGGAATTTTAGCTTGCTATTTGAGGCAGACTAAAAATCAAAAGAATACATAGAGAATAATAGTGGTTGCCTAATTGAGGTCATTATGTGGGAAGGATGCGAATGTTAATAGATTGATTGAGGTTGGTTACTATGTAACCCAGAAAGGCAAAAAATTCACTATTTAACCAACCCAGACATGAATTTTGAATATAATAGTGAATGCAATAGGCCTATGTGTTAGCAGAGAATACTCAAGGAGACTGAAGCTAGAGTTTAACAAGTCTAAAAGGTTTAGAATACTTGGTTTTGATACAAAATTTTCTTACCAACTCAAATGTCCAGAAAGTAACAAAAAGGCAAAAAGGATTATACAACCAACTAACATTAATTCTTAACAATTGGTTTTAGTCTCTTGGTGGCTTATGCCTTAACCAAATTGTATGAAGTGGAAGTTGGATAAAAAATGTCCTAAAATCCATATAGAGATGTTTTCAAGAGTTTTTAATAGGGAGTCCTCAATATACCATTAGGTATGGGAGGCCCAAATCTATAACTTGTGATTTAGTTTGGCCAAAACATCGAACCAACTTCATTTACTCGATGATGAAATCCAAGTAAATCCCACCTAAAGATTTGGGAAAAGTTTAGAATGTGTAGGTTGATATTTTGTTTTTAGGTGTGTGATAAAGTGTGCTACGATTCATTAACTAGATAATTATTTCTATGTGTGACTAACATGTAGTAAGATGACCAATGATGCAATAAGTTTTAAACCCAAAAGATGAAATGTTTTTTTGGGTTTTAAAATAATGAGGAAAGGGAAAGAGTATAACTTTCACTACTTTGATTCTCATGCAATGAGGTATGAAAAAATAAGGTTATTTTTATCTTTGAAAAAAGAGTATGATCTCATTTAGAGGAAATAGAAGAAGATGTGAGAGAGAAGAGATAGTTTAGTTCATTCCCTTAAGCTAAAAATGAAAGGTGTGGTATATTGATTTTATGTCAAACAAAAGGAGAGAATTAAATAATGAAAACCTCACTATTAATGCACCTATATGAATGTCATTTTAAAAGCAAAGAATGAACCCAAGATAAACTCTAGGATCCCACCAGGCATGCCAAAATGTTTCTATCAATTTTTGATAGCTATTCTAAAAGGAAGAAATATAAGTATGAAGGTTAAGGATAAGTGATTAATTACAAAAAATGATGTGCACCATTCCAGACATTTTTATAATTCTTCTTTGGTCATAGAGGAAGACACCTGTGTATAAGAAAACACTAAACATAATTGCTATTAACAGAGATATGTGTGGGCTACAAAGCTATGCACTTGTTCTAAGAAGCATAACAATTCCTTAGGATGATAGTCCACTATTTATTTTTTTTTAAAACAAACATAAATGAAAAGAGAGAGAGTGAGAGAGGGTTAGAATATTGTTTACCATGCTACAAGTTTGAATGTGTCAGTGAACAATACAATGCAATATAGGTAGGGGAATTATGTTTTGGTTAGGTTGCTAGGGAGGCTTTTGGGGTGGTTGGTATAAAAATATAGTGACTAACATTGGTTAAATAATCAATGTTAGTTTATGCCACCGATGTTAGTCTGGATAACTAATATCAATTGGGCTAATGATATTAGTGGGGTTATGGAAGGCTTTTTCAGGAATGGAAATAGAGTTATAGTTTTGTATAGGGGTCATGAAGAGTCATGAGGGGGTGAGTAAGACTTAGGAAGGGCAAGGAAAAGGTTGATATGATGAGGTAGGGAGATGGAGGTGGGGGAGTGTCATAACTCCTCCACGGAGGAAGCTTGAGTTTTATAAGTAATTAAATAGTATATTTGTAAAACCAATATAAAATTATTGTTTAAAATATGCAAACATTGAAATGTACTTATCTTGGTTCGATAGGTGAATAAATGTGTTAGATAGATGGATCTGATGAGGCTTGATGAGCTGGTGCATGAACAAAGAGGGAAAATCATATGCTTCTTGTCCATGGTGCTCAAAACACTATATAATTTCTCAATTCTTGATCTAGAATAATTCATGCAGAGTGATGGTAAGCTTGGATGTCGATAATGATGCTAGAATGCTCTAATAATGAAAGATCTATGTGAATCAATGTTTTTTTGACCTTTTGGCCAATTTGAAAGTAGGCCTTATTAACCAATGTCAATGGGTCTACTGGCATCAGTTGAGGGATAACCGACATTGATTCCCCAAGACTAGGTAAAATAGGCTATATTTAGCCTTTGAGCCCACTTCCTATTTTGACAAATGGGTTTTTTTGTTGGAAAATGGTCATAACACGAGTTCAAGAGGAATTTAGGTAGTTTAGGAGTTGTGAGGGGGGAATAATAGGTCCTAGGTGGTTAGGATAGAATGACCAAGTCCTAGGGTGAGTCAAAGGGTGAGAATCAGTCATAGGGTGAAGTGGCCAGGTGAGGTGGCCAAAGGAGATTTAACTAATTTAATTATACAATTAAATTAATTAGATGTGCCTAAATGGTAAAGAAATAGGTTAAGAAATTAAATAAGAAAGGGGCTAAGGGGTAATGTGACCTAGGTAATCATGCAAGGGATTAGTGTAATTCTTGAACAACATTCTAACTCGATCTACTTTTTTGACTCATTCATCCACAACTTGAACTGATAGGGATAATTCTTGGAACTCCTTTACATCTGAATTATGATCCAACATGACAAATAGTCCACTAGGACTTGTGTACTAATCATCATTTACCTTAGCTACCTTTTGTATCCGTTCACTATCTCATCTTCTTTATTGCACTCTAGGGGCCTCAATATTCTTGTTTTAACTTGAGAATCCATGATTATAAAACTTTAAAATATGACCAATCTTTTAAAAATTGAACCATACTATTCTTATTGATGGAAACACACCATTATCCATACCTCTTTATTGATGATTCTCCTCATATTTCCATGCATATTCATTCTTGGAAGGTCTTATATAATGCTTTACTCTATGAATAAGTTGGTTACGTGAAAAACAATAGCCATTAAAAGGATTAGCATACCTTATAGTATTAGACTGCTTGATAGGATTAGTCTTCATTCTAGTAGCACCATAATTTCTTGATTGATCATTAAACTTTAAGGTCTAATTCTCTTTGATCACATTAGTGTTCTTCTTTTTGTCTCCATTGAAACCAAGACCTATTTTGTCATTAGTAGTCTTTTGATTACTCAAGATGTTGTCTAAATCATTGATGCTCTTTTCAAAATTAAGAAAATAATTTACCTTACTTGATGCCTAATCCAACTAATATCTCAAGGAATCCACTTTAGTTACATACCTAGAACAGTATTCTTCTTTATACTTTAGGCTTGCAGTCATAATCTCAATTTGAGTCTCCACCTGTTTGACTATTTTTTCTTGTTCCTTAGAGTTGTTTGTCAACATCTCTTCAAAAAAAATGATTTTATCATAATATTTTAAAAGATACCTCATCACCTTATTATTTTTATTCACCATATTTAGTTCTTCTAGAGAATTCATCAACTTAGCCTCAAAGTCCACCTCATCTTCAACTTTATCTAAATCACCAATAGTACCTCCAAACCACATGGACTCTTCTTGATTTGAATATCATGATTCCTCAACCATGAAAATAAATTCATTAAAATCAAGACCATCACCTTCATGGTCACTCTTAGAATCAATTTTCTCACTCTCATTAGATGAGATGCAATCATCCTTGGTGTAAAAGTTTCTTTTGTTCTTGAAAGATGACTTCTTTTCATCATACTTTCTAAAACTTTTCTTGATCTTATAAGACCTATAGGAATTCTTTTCATCATCATGAAATTCATCATGCTCTTCATCATCCTTTGTATTATGCTTATGAGGGTACTTATTATCAAAGTGTATTTTTTTTTTAAATTATTAAAACACTTGAAGGGAATCTTACCCTTGTATTTACCTGAACCAATTTTCAACTTTCTTACAAACATAGTTATCAACTCATCATCATCAATATCAGAATCATCATTGTATTTAAATTTTTTACCTTGTGTCTTATTCTCCTTTGACCTATTTTTTTACTTGAATGTAACTTCCTTCTTTACAGGTCTTCCTTCACTTTTCCTCATGTCATAGGATGTTAGGGTGCTATGAAGTCCATCTATCTCTAGTTTGTCTAGATCTTGTATCCTTCAACTACAGATAATTTAGATTAAAACTTAGGATTTACACATATAAATACCTTTTGAATAACAATATATTAATTTAATTATTAAAATAGGCCTCTTATGATGTTGATCACTTCATCAACTCTCAATAGGTAGGCTACAATGATCTCATCTTCATTCATCCTTAGGCTTTCAAATTCTATTCTATGGGTTTGAAATTTAACCAAATTGACCTTAGAGTCTCCATAATAGATAGTATTAAACTTTTCCCACATCTCTTTTGTATAAATACAATGCATCGGCTTCAAAAGCTCTGACTCTGATAGGCTGTAAAGAATATCATTCTTTGCTTTTGAATTATCGTCAATAGCCTTCTTACTTGCTACATCTATAAGGGGAATAGAGGGTGAAATATATTCATCAAAAATTGATTAAAAAACATTATGACCTTGAGACATAAGATATGTTCTCATTATAATACTCCAAAAAGCATAATTAGATCCATTAAATAATGTAACCTTGCTTGTAGAGAAACCACCTTGTGCTTGACTAGCCATCTTCAATTTCTTAGGATCTCCTTTAAGATATTAGGCCTACTTCAAAGGACTTTATATAATCATAATTTTTGTAAGTATATGTATTGATAGGGGGGAGGGTGAAATAGTTCCATTAAAACAATCATTCAATATCACTTATCATTCATGAAGCATTCATTCAAACATATACACCAACCAATGCATAAACAAGTATCCACATAAGCATATAACATATAATCATAAGAGATATGTGTGAAACCCTAAAGGGTCATAAAAATTGATAAAAAATATCTTGTAATATATTACTATAATCAATTAATAAATATTTAGTGAGGCACCAACCCCACAAGGATCACCAACCCCTCACTAGTCAAGCACCAACTTAACTAGTCCTTTAATAAGTACCAATTTACAAGGAGGCACCACCCCCCTAGGTAAATTAGAAATAAATAAGATAAATAAAACCTTTTATAACATTTAGACACATTTTTATAAATCAACTAATCATAATCACTTTCTTTGGGTCTTTACACTCTTCTATCTCTCTCAAATAGTCTATTAGGCCTCTTCACTCAACTAACCCTCTTCTAGGCAGATTTAGGCTATATAACCTTGCTCATCATATATATAATAAATATTATAGATTAATAAAACATTAAAAATACCTATATTATAGTCTTAAATCCATCTATTTTGTTTAAAAACCTTTATTTCATTCATTTTTCTCCTCAATATTCTAACTAGTCAAATTAGGCCTATTAGACCTTTTTATACTTGACTCTTGATTTCACCGACCTTGGTTGGAAATAAAAATATAAAAAATTGTATAACAATTTTAATAGATAAAAAAATATGTTTAATAGGACAAAAAACCACTACGTAGGTCAGTCACCACTCATAAGGACCAAAATCACCATTAGGCCTAAAGGAGACCTAATGCAATTAGGCCTTCTTAAAGCACACATTTCACCTTGGCCACCTCAAAAAATATTGATAATACATAAATGGAATAAAAAATTAAAAAATAATTAAATTATAGACTTTATAATCTCACCTTAGGTCCCCAACACCATTTATCTTATTTCACTCCTTGTAACCATACCATTAGGTCTACTCATAATTAGGCCTTCTTACTACCAAAAAGTTTGTCAACCAAAACTAAAACACACAATAAATTTTATCAAAAAAACATAAAATAAAATAAAATGGATAAAAAATAAATTAAATTAAGGTTATAACCTTGATCATTATATTTAACCAAATAATTCAAAAGACATTAAACTGACTATTTCCATATGCTCACTCAGAACTACAAACAGGCTTCAAGACCCAATCAAGAACTTTTGAATTTTCAAACCTTCATATAAATTTATAATGAATAAAAATAAATTAAAATGAACCTATGAGTAATATATATAAATTAACTTGAATTATATTCATCAATTTTGGTCATAATAACTCAGGAACATCAATCTTACTCACACACAAAAAACTGTTTGTAGCTCCAAAACATGATCATAAAAATAATGACTTAAAACACCTGTAGATTCAATTTAATAAAATAAAAATGGGTTTATATTATCATAAAAAATTATAAAATTAAATTACAATAAATATAATATAATATTAAATATCAATATCAGTCTTACAGACCAATCTCATGTCTTCACTATACATAGACCTCACTGTGTTAGACAAATTAGATTGAGATCAACTTTTTTCCATACATAAGTTTATTCAAAACTTATATCCATTAGAGATATGTGTTATAGGTTTTTTAAAATAACCCAATTCAATTATATCCATCCCTAATCCACTACAACACATCACTAATCTCATTCCCATTTTTGCCTAATTTTGTCACTGTCTTCCTCACTAGGCCTTTTTAGCGATAGACCAACTTCCATGACCGGTTTAACATATTTGAAGTCTATAACCTGATAATAAACTTACATATAAAAAAAATAAAATTCTCACACATCATCTTAAAATAATTTTCATTCTTTGACCTAGTTAACCCTACCTTTTACATTAAAAATTTCAGAAATAAGGGGTTTCCTATAGCTTCCACTCACTTTTTTGACAGACTAATGCCACCTAAAGGTACCTAGGAGAGTCCTATACATTATAAAATAATTAAAATAGTTAATCCAATTAATTTTGAGACATTTCTATCAATTTATTTCATATTGGGTCATTGTTAGGGTTTTAGAGAGGGTTAAGACCACTTTACAGTCTTAACAATCATTCATAAGGATTGGGCCCTTAATCCAGAAAATAATGCTTGAAAAATTGAGTTAAGATAATTACCAAAATTACATTAAATTATTAATATCTCACTCAAAGTTTTCACATGTGAAAAACCATAATAAAATCCTTTTTCAGGTCTATAATACCTTATTTTATGCACACAAAAAACCTCAAAACCACATTTCATGTTTTCTTCTTCAGAATTTGACCTCAAATTTGGTAAACACACTTGAAAAAACATTAAAAACCTATAAAAATTCTCTCTTCATATTTATCACATTGGAAAGTAAACTTGACCCCTCATTAGACCATACTAGGTCTCTTTGCACATTAGGCCTTGAACTACTAGTCAGACTTAGACCTTGAACATACCTTAATACCATATAAAATGATCTCAATACTTCATTCTCATGTCATAAAACCTCATACCATTCTCACACAATACCAATATTATTTTCACGAGCCTCTAATTTCTTACCTCATCATGTTACCAAGCCTTTGCCTTCTCACTAGGTCTTTTCATGTAAAGGAATAAGCCATGAATTGGACTTGACATTTCATTTGAAGGATTATATACCTTAAAAAAATGTTAAAATAGTGTAAAATTTATTATCACATTATCTACCAATGATTTATATCCTTCATAACTATATACAACATTTAATTATACCTTATTAGGTCAATCAAGGCCTAGGATTAGTTAGGTTGTATACTTAGGCTTAAGACCTTACCCTTGTAGGTTTACCTTGAAAATTTATTGAGTGTTCCCATAATTCATATGTATGCTTGGGAATACTTGAACATCCACTCATACCTATGTGTATCCATATTACCAGACCACCATCTCCATACACATGCTCATGATATGACAATGCTCCTTAAGAGTAGTGCTCAAAAGTATTCTTACCTTGTATCTTGATCTTGAACTTAAAATGTCATAAATATGAAAAGAATTACTAGGTTGCCTTCAAATTCTATCTCAATATAGAGATAATAGGTCACCCTCAAATTCTCTCTTTTTATAGGACTCCTCATCACATACCACTTCATTTTGCATGACACCAACTTTGAATTTGACATTAATGACATCCATCTTGACCTTGACATCAATAAAAAAATTTATGCCATAACACCAACAATAGAAACATACCTTAACATGAGTTTCATATCATTAATATGCATTAGCCTCAAATCTCTTTTCTCACCTTGACTTCGTGTTTGATTTCTAAAATCATCTAGACACCCAACCTTCTTTAGGTATTAGTCAACCTTGAGCTTATGATTCATAAGCCAATTGACTCTTTAGATCACATCGTATGACCCTAGTGGTGATACATATATATTCACTACTATTTTTAATTTAGGCATCCTAATCTCTGCTTTAACCAAACACTTGTCAACCATGACTTTTGGATCATTCTCATATTGTATCGACCATGCATTTTCTGTTACTCCATCTCTTATAGATAAATTAATAATAATTTTAGGAGATATAAAATATTATATAGCCCCTATATCTATCAAAATGAAAACTTGATGTTCAAACAAAGTACCTGATAGTTCTATGGGTGAAGCTTGGAATTCGGCTTGCCCATTGCAACTACTGCATGAATATGATGCTAAAAAGTTCCCTAATAAGGAGTAGGACCTTTGTTTTTTGGCTTGTCCTAGGTAAATTCATGAGCATAATGGTCACTTACACAAATGAAGAAACCTACAGGTGGTCCTTTCTTTTTAGCCTATTTGTATCCATTGAAACTACCTTTGAAACCATTGCCCAATTTCTTATTGCCTGAACCATTGTTGAATTTGGCATTCTAGCTTTTGAATTTATTCTTGGAGTCTCCACTCATCTAATTCTAGTTCTTTTTTTTTAAAATTTATTTTATAACTTCCAAAATTATCATTAAACTTATCCCTAACTTGTGCAAGAGATTTAAAATTTTATTCCTGATTGATTGCCTTCTTAAAGACCTGGTCCATGGTAGAATGTCCATGAACATCCACCTTTTCACCAATCTAGGGTTTCAATCCCATTATAAAACTCCTAATTCTGAACCTCTCCTTTGCTTGGTACTGAGGTACATACTTTAGAAGTTTGGTGAACTATTACCAGTACTCATTACCAATAAGTCTCTCTACTTTAAATTTTATAAATCTGTGAGCTTATGGTCAAAATATAGCTATGGAAGCCACTGTGACCTAAATAATGTCACAAACTACTCGCATATAGTGGTGGTTGAGTTAAGATTCATTTCTAACTTTTTGTTGGCCCACCATGTAGTTGCTTCACTAGCATGTTGGTAAGCCCTCAAAATTTCTTAATTGACCTTGAATTAATTTTGAATCTTGAAAGACTTCTCCAACTTAGTTAGTCATTCTTCAACTTCATCAACCAAAATAGTTCTATCGAACTTAAGTGGATGTACCTTTTTCATATCTCTATCCAACTCTGTATCTACCTAAGATCTCACATATGAGGGTTTTCCTACTTAATGGGATACTATTTAGGTTTATCTTGATGTTATTACTCTTCATGGCCATGAATTTCCTGCTCTAGGGTTGTAAGTTTATCCTTGGTCTCATTAATGACTATGAAAATATGATCAAACTTTGCTACTTACTCAATGACAAATCGGTTAGGATCAAATGGAGGGTTACTATCATTGAATTTTGGTGGACCCTCTCTAGATAATCTAACTTTCACCATCTCATTATTGGTAAATAGAAATATATGAAAATTTTAGAGTACTCATTATAATTTAGAGTTTGATCTCTAGCTATGATACCACAGGGTAAGTGCACAAAGTTTAGGGACAAAAAAGTGGCCTACCTGTGGACATGATTTTATTAAAATTTCAAAATCTTAACTTCTATAGATAATTTTAGATATCTACACTCCAAATTTTAATATGGTATAATAACATGAAATGTAGCAATTAGATTCTATTTTCAAAAACACTATTTTAAAAAAAAAATGGATAAGTATAGCTATGTCAAACATCTAAAATTTGAAGAGAAACTCCTATTAGTTTTAAAAAATAGAGTAGATAGATGGTTTTGTGGCACACCATTTTTTGAGTATCATTTAATATTATCTCAAACCATTTAAGGAAAATATAGATAACATAATTTAGTTTGTGATCTATATTTTTTATATTTTTTAATGAATACTTTTTTTTTATGAATTTTGAAAGTAAATAGATCCTAAAATCTGACAAAAAAATGGATAGTTTTTCATGTGACATTCCTAAATACCTCAAAAAAAAGAAAAAACATTTTTAATGTGTCTATAATTAGGCCTATTTTTTGACCATATAACTTGTTTTTCACTTGGATCAATGAATGACAAATTGCATGAACATGTATAGGCATGTATGTTTGTGGCATGTAGTGGCCTAAAAAAGGTATATTTATAAATCAACATAGTTTAAAACCTTAAATTAGTCCAATAATTATAAAAGATCATATTTTTAGAAAGAGGAGAGTGTGATCATCATGATGGTATTAATTTTTTGAATTTTTATATTGAAATTCATAGTGTATTTGGTGATCAAAGTTGAATGTTTTTGTTTTTATCATAACTATTGGACTCGACTGTAGATTGATAGGTCCAAGCCTTAGACTCAAGAATCTAAGCCATTCCTAGGATAAAAGGTGCAGGATTTGAATTCAAATTCAAATAGAGTAATTATGTTATTAACCTAATTTTGGTATTAATATAATCACATTATTAACCACATTAATAATGTAATCATGTTAATTAGGAGTATGATCAAATTAATAATGCAATCATGTTATATATTAATAACAACCAAAAACCCAATTTTTTTATTTACTTCAAATTTTATATATGACCTTATATGTTTTTGAGATCCATAATAGTGGTGTTATTTCATGTGATAAAGGAAAGGTCACTAACCTTCGATAGTGAATTAAGGTATAATGGTATCACATTAAAATTCAAAAAAATTATATGCATTTTAATATGTTGACTTGACCACTTATAATTACTTGGTTTTAAGGTTTAACTCATTATACATTTTATTATATAAATTATCTTATCATGAGAAGTCATAAAATTCATTTTTTAAACATATGGCCAAATCTTAGCCTTTGGAGTACCAATCTAGCTATGCATCTGAAGCAAATTGGGGCTATTTCGAGCCCCTTTAACCTAATTACATGAATATAAAATGTGATTTTGGGGTCGATCAACTCTAATTTCATTATCTCAATTCAAGCCAATAAAAACAATTTGTTTATATGCAAGTTATACATGTATGGAATGTAGTTTTGAGCTCAATAAACTTGAACTCATCAACTAATAATTACAAATGTCAATTAGTTCAATTATGGAGGTATTTAGGGTCAAAATGAGCCACGTGAACCTATTTTAAATTTTATATTCAATGTTATTTGGAGTGAAATTAGCCCTAATGTCATGTCATATATAATTAGATAAAGATTTGAATCATTTAATCTAGGAGGCATTTGAGGCCAATTTGAACCCCCTAAAGAGTAAGATATGATTTGGGGCAAAATTAAAAGTTTAATTCTATCATTAATTGATCCAATTAGTTAAATTATGTAATTAGGGGCATGATTTGGGAAAAATTAATCCCCTAAACCAAATTTATGGATCAATCAATTGTATAACATATATGCACCATGCAGGGCTTAATTGACCCTACTTTTATAAAAAATGCAAACATGTTCAAGTAATTGTCATAAATAGGTAAACAAGCAGCTCACATTTTCTTTAATTACCTTAGTGATGAGACCCTATTTATAATATCTTAAACCCTAAACCTTGTACCATTTACCTTACACCCTAAGCCATAATCCTTAAACCCCAAACCCTTTAAACTATAGACCCTAAAATAATAAATTTAGCCCCAATTAACATCCTTTATATATAGTAAGAATTAGGTTCATAAGGATGAACTTGGTCAAAATCACATCACTCATTACCATAATTGACTTAATTGGATCAATCTATGATGGTGTGGGGGTTAATTGAGGCTAAAATTACATTCTTTGCTCATAGATCTAGGTTTAAGAAGCTCAAATTTTCCCTAATCGCTATTACTATGATACCTTATATACCCTAAAACCTATACACTAAGCCCTAATCACTAAAGTCATTAATACCTAAACTCTAAACTCTAAATATAAACTCTTTAAACCTTGAACCAATCATTTTATCCCAAATTAACATCATTTAGACTAGGAATTAACTTCATAGGGTTGAATTTAGCCTAAATCAAATGACTAATTGCCCCATTTGACTAATTCACTCAATCCACATGATGACATGGGGTATAATTCCAACCCCAAAACACATTCTATAGTCACAAATGGGTCTGAGTGATTCAAATTATGCTCAATTATTTTTATTATTGACCATGTGTACATTAAACCATATATACATTAAAACCTAGGCCCTAAACCATAAATGCTAAACACTATACCCTAAATTTTAAACCATAAAATTTCACTATTTACTACTTTATTTAGTCCCAGTTAACATCCTTTGTATAAATAATTAGGTTCACATGGCATAGAGTGATTAGACATTTTATACATGTCCTTAAACCTAAACACTATGCACTAATCCCTAATCCCTAAAACATAAATTGTAATCCCTATGCCCTAATGCACACTACATGCCAAAAACATACATGCTTTAATTTATAAGTAATTTTATCATGAGATGTAATAAAATGCATTTTTTAAACCTATGGCCAAAACTTAGCCTTTGGAGTACCAATCTAGATGTGCATCTAAAGTAAATTAAGGCTATTTCAATCCCCTTCAACCTTATTGCATGACTATAATATGTGATTTGTGGGTTAAACAACTTTAATTTCATTAACTTGATTGAAGCAAAGAAACATTAATTACTTATATGCAAGTTCTACATGTATAGAATGTGGTTTTGATCTCAATAAAATTGAAGTCATTAGCTAATGAATACAAATGTCAATTATTTAAATTATGGAGGTAACTAAGGTCAAAATGTGCCACATGAACCTATTTTAAATTATATATGATGTGATTTTGAGTGAAATTAACCCTAATGTCATTTATATATAATTAACCAAATATTTTATTCATTTAATCAAGGAGGAATTTGAGGCAAATTTGAATCCCTTAAAGAGCAAGATATGATTTGGGGCAAAATTAAAAGATTTATTCTATCATGAATTGATCCAATTAGACAATGTGTACAATTAGGGGTGTAATTTGGGTAAAATTGAGGCCCTAAAATAAATTTTATGGATTAATCAATTGTATAACATGTATTCAACATGTACATGGCTTAATCAACCCTACTTTTATCAGATATGCAAACATGAAGGTAATTGTCATAAATAGGTGAATAATCAACTTAGATTATCTTTAATTACCTTAATTATTAGACCCTATATCAGATATCTTAAAACCTAAACAATGTACCATTTAACTTTAACCATATACCCTATAAAATTTACCTTAAACCCTAAGCCATGATCCCTAAACCCCAAACTCTTTAAATTATAGACCCTAAACCCTAAACGAATAAATTTAACCCTAATTAACATTATTTATATATAGTAAAAATTAGGTTCATAGGGATGAACTTGGCCAAAATTGCATCACTCACTAAACCATAATTGACTTAATTAACTCAATTTGTGATGATTTGGGGGCTAATTGAGTTCAAAATCAAATTCTTTACTCATAGATATAGGTTCAAGGATCTCAAATTTGCTCTAATCACCTTCAAAATTGTATCTTATATTCCCTAAAATCTATACCATAAGCTAAATCCTTAAAGTTTATAATCCATAAACTCTAAACCATAAATGTAAACTCTTTAAACATTTAAACAATTCTTTTAGCCCAAATTAACATCATTTAGACTAAGCATTAATTTCATAGGGCTCAATTTGGCCTAAATCACAAATTGATTGTCCCATTTGACTAATTCACTCAATCTACATGATGACATGGGGTATAATGACAACCTAAAAACACATTCTATAATCATAAATGGGTCCATGTGATTCAACTTGTCCTTAATTATCTTTATGATTTACCTTGTGTACCCTAAACCATATATACATTAAAACCTAAACACTACACCCTAGATTATAAACCATAAGCTTTCCCTATTTACCAATTGATTTCATCCTAATTAATATCCTTTGTAATAAAAATTAGGTTTACATGGCATAGAGTGATTAGACATTATATACATGTCCTTAAAATTTAACCCTATGCCATGATCCCTAATCCCTAAAAAGTAAATTGTAAGCTTTATGCCCTAATTCCCACTACATGTTGCAAATATACATGCCTTAAAATATAACTGATTTGATCATGAGATGTCATAAAATGCATTTTTTAAACCTATAACCAAAATTTGGCCTTTGGGGTAATAATCTAGTTGTGCATCTAAAGTAAATTAGGGCTATTTCAAGCCCCTTAAATCTAATTACATGACTAAACAATATTATTTGGGGCTTCATTAGATCCAATTTTCTCTAATCACCTTCATAATTATACCTTATATACCCTAAAACCTATACCCTAAACCCTAATCCTTAAACTCTAAACCATAAATATAAAATCTTTAAACCTTGAACCAATTATTTTAGCCCAAATTAACATCATTTATACTAAGAACTATCTTTGCAATTGACCCTATGTATCATAAACCTAAGCCCTAAACACTATACCCTAAATTATAAACCACCCCATTTACTAATCGATTTAGTCCCAATTAACATCCTTTGTAGTAAAAATTAGGTTCACCCACGTCATAGAGTGATTAAACCTTATATACACCCTTAAACCTAAACCATACATTCCCTAATCCCTAATCCCTAAACCTTAAAACATAAATTGTAATCCTTAATGCCTAATCCCTAAACTCTATACACTAATACCTTAACCCCTAATCCAAAATCCATAATCCATAATCTATATTAAGTATAATGTGTTCATGTTATTCTTAACATAGATAACACTCAGTTATCAATGTCAATGTTTAACCCCAACCAAGTATTAAGAATAACACAATCACATTATTACATAACATGATCTTGTTATTCTTAATATACTCTTCTTAATGTGTATGTTGATGCATAACATAGTATAAAGAATAATGTGATTATGTTATTGAATAATGTGATCATGCTATATAGTGAAATCACATTATTATTAGTATAGACTAAGTTCACTTTTAAATGTCTATTTTTAACCCAAATTGATAATTTTGTGCCCACAAACATTCTCTCCATACTTCTATGGGACCTACGGTACTTGTGTAATTTTGACCCCACCTTTGAAAAGATATCAATTGTCCTTGATGGCTGATGGATCATATTTGAGAAAGAGGAAAATATTGAAAAATAAAACACTAGATGAATTTGAAGATTTGAGAGATAAAAACAAGATACAAATGCAAAAAAATCATGGTAGACAAGGTACAAACCCTGATCTTGATGAACCAAATGCCATAGATAATGAGCTAATTAATAATAATGAATTTAAAAATGATGAAATTGACGATAATAAATTGAATAATGATGAAATTGATCATAATGAAATGAATAATAATGAAATTTACAATAATGAATTAGATAATGTTGGAAGTTTACATTCAAATTTCCAAGTTTTTGGTTTTTTTGATGATGAGTTTATGTATGATGATTCACCCCCCATGAATGAAGAAAATTTGATAGAACAAATAATGATGAAATTAACCATCAATTAAATTTCATGGAAACATATAATGAATAAATAAACAATGAAGAAAATGTCATCCCACCTCTAAATAGTGAAAGTAATAATGATTTTGAAACACCCTCTCAACAAATTCCACCATTAAAAACACCTCCAATAATTATGCATAGAAAATACAAGTAATTACTTGAGGTTTATGAAAATATTTAGAACCAATGTATAACAATATGTTTGATCACCAGTCAAGAAGACTAGCTTAACAAATTTGGAATACTTTCTTTCATAATTTGGATTATGATAATAAAAATTGTCAAGTATTTATTTCATTGATAAAATTGATTAATATGAGACCTATAATGTACACATTAAGACTAAGAACATATAACATGGATGATGAAAATAAAAAAATTGTTGAAAATATACATGATGTATATCATTTTTAAGCCCAAAATCATGTACCCAAGATTGTAATGATGCCTAGTGTATACTTATAACTTGTGAAGTAAGTGACCAAATAGGAAAAAAATGAATAGTTTAAAAAACAAGCCAAACACTTAGTATAATTAGAAAAAAATTAATGAATGAAATTCAAAGACATGAAAGACTTAATGAACTTAATACAAATTATCTCTAGGAATTCTCTAGTAAACTTCCATGAAAGGACAAGGCTATAACTAGTACTCTCAGAGAGTTACTTGATCAATTTTGGAAAGAAAATATAAGATTTTTGTCCAATGTAAGAGATGTAGTGAAAAGAAGAGTTGGTTCTCATAAACATAAACTACATCCAAAATTTTTATTAGATATGACTCAAACACAATTGTACTCTAAATTTTAGGAAAAACATCCACAAATTTCTATTTGTCAATGATATTTTGAGATGGCCAAACCTTTTTATGTAAAAATAAATCACACATGCACCACTTGTTGTAGGAAATAGTTGAATTTCAATGCATTATGATTTTTTTCCATATTCATTGTACTTTGCATACTAAAAATATTTTACAGGAGTGTGGCATTGAATTGCCACCAAAATCAACCACATAATTTATTCCAACTATCTTTTGTAAAAGACCTGATGAATAATTATTTTACAATAAATCATGTTTAAATAAAAATTACAACATTTGTGGTGGATTTCTATATTTAAAAAATGTATCTATGAGGAGATTACAAGTGCAATTTGATAAGAATTAATCGGTTTAATCAACTATAAATTAGTGAATTATCAAATAAAAGAAGGTAAAGAATCTAAAAGGTGTGAGCTTGTTACAAAAATGATACCTATTTTTGAAGTTTTGGTTAAATTTAGGGAGATGATTTTTTAAGTATGAAAGGCACACACAAAGGGATAGGTAGTTGGATGAACATTTAAAGATAAGAAAGGATAAATTCCCACTTGGTTCAATTGTTTTAGTATTTGATTTTTTTTAAAATTACACATTCAAACCCCAAATGGAAGTTCAATCACAATATTATAACTCATCACAAGTTGCCATATTCATTTATATAACATTCATGTATGCACCTAATGGTACAAAATAATGACAAAAAATATTAAGGGAGTACCATTTATATATCAATGATGAATGATCATATTATTTAGAGTATGTGTAAGGTTATTTTCAAAAGCTCTAAGAAGAGTTGAGTTAGAGGAACATTACTTTCAGTCAACATTAAATTTGGTCAGACAATCAGACATCACAGTTCAAAAATGCATGGATGTTTTAATGGCTGAGAAAGATGCACATTACCACTGGTGTAAAACACATTTGGATTTTCAATGAGGTTGGTCATTGAAAAGGGGAGCATGACAATGCTAGAGCATGTGTAAAAAGAGATATCACAAGGGAGGAATTGAAATTTGAAGAGGGTGTTCACTTGACAAATACAAAAATTATGGTTGAAAGGTGTAATGAGAACATGTGTCATGGCAATAAATCAAATTCTATTAATCATAGACATTTATAGTTAATGGAGGAAGAACACTTGGTAAAGTATGAGGATTGTATGACTCTAATGGGTTCAAGTGACCTCCACTCATTTTTTATCTCAAATTTAAGTTCTTAGACTACATATATGAAATACTTGGCATGTTTTTATTTTTCATGCATAGAATCTATTTGGAATGAGTGTGAGTCACAAGAGTGGGTGGATGATTTGAGTTTCAAACATTTAATTTAAATCAACACATATCAGGTCTAACAACATTAAAACTTATGAATATGACATCATTAGATGACTTTGACCATGTATTCTATCTAGTGTAGCTAGGTAGAATATTTATCATTATGTATAATTTATTCTTATTATATATCTTCATATTATCCTTAAAAATGATTTTTTTGTGATACAGGGCATGTTTTTGTAGTTATTGTAGATGAGGATAATAAAGAGGGCACTGATTACTACTTGTGGTAGTGTGTAGAGAGAAAGCAAAAATTGACTTCCCAAGTTATAGATGGAGAAAACATTAACTATCTTGATGGGTCAATGTTAGTCAATGGAACTTGGTTTTGATGATATCCTATAAGATATTCAGACCAATGGTTGTTTAAAGAGTTTGAAATTCAAAGGAAGATAATACACTATTCAAATTTGATTCTTTTAATGAATATTGTAATCATCCTAAATTGGTCAAGAAAACACACATATTATGTCTTTTCACAGGAGACTCCAAATAGAGAATATGAGCTTTATTCACATTTAGCAATGTCCTCTTATCTTTCTTATCTTGGTCTTACTAAATTCCCTAGATATATATTTACCTATTCCCAGTCATCCATAACTTACCAAGTTTGACCCTTTCAGGCCCAAAGACATCTTTTAGACCTTGACCCATCCCCCTAGGTCCTAAACTCCCTAGACAATAACACCCAAATATGGACTACAGTGCTGAAACTTAGGGTGTCTAGTTTTTGGTGCTATTGTCCAAGCCTAGTTTTGGTCCTAACAGTTAGTTTCTTCCATAGGATAAGTCTTACCCTTTCTCTTTGCTTCATCCCTAAGTTTACCAATGTCATCTAAATACAAATAAAGCTCCCAAATTTGAAACGAGTCTCATATAAAAAAGACTACACAAGGCATTTTATATCTAGCACTTATTACTTTGGCACATTAGACATAATAAAAATCAATCAATAATATATCTCAGTATCTCTACATCACACTTAGATATGCATGATTGATCAAGGAAGGGCATAAGTGAAATTCATTATTGCATCAATCATGCACATTGACTATGCACATTCCCTAAGGGAGAACTATATCATATCTAAGACCCTAACTTGAGGGTTAATGTAGGAAACAATCAGAAGAATAGGGGTTCTTTATTTTGTGATCATTCTTCCCCTAACCCAAATTTTCCCCTTTTTACTTTTGATCTATTTTTTGTTGTAGTGTGCATAGACAAATACAAGTATTGAAGATGGAAACATACCTACAATGAGTTTCAATGAATCTCAAGAGCTGAAATTCAGTATGTAGGGTCTCCCAAAATATATGAATAGAACCCAAAAATCTTAGAAAGCTCAAACACATAGGACTAAAACATTGGAACTCTATGTGTCCTATTTTTGGTGCTCTTGATGAGGCAAAAAATAGACTTTTGGGTCCTATTTTTGATAATTTGCCTAGCTAGACAAGTAAATATCAACCTCTGAATCTTCAATCTTAGTCTGGAACCAACTAAGTTTTATTCTCTTCACTCTTGTTTGTTATTTTTAGAAATCAATTAAACACTTATAGATTCAATAAATTAGTAGGTTAATTAAGGCACATTTATTTACTAATTTTCCCCTTAATCCAAACCCCTTTACTATTTAAGAAATTAAACCTATAGTTTCCCAAATTCAATAAAATATTTGGTAAACCTAACTTACTTCAAATTTTTGCACAAAAACCCTAGAAACCCTAGGGCTAATTATTTATAATTTTTTATCAATATTTTCCTAAATTTTCTTAAATTTAAAAATTAAAAAAACTACAAATTAATTGAGATAGTTTCAATAAATTCACTAAAACCCTAGATTTCAAAACCAGGTCATCCAATAATAAGCCTACGTCTTTGCCAATTTCAGACAATTATTTTGGAATTTTTCTAAAATAATTACCTTGTTAGAATTTATTTCAAAATTTTAAAATCATTAATTTATTACGTAAAAATTTAATTTCCAAAATTTTAATTTTTGTATAAATTATAGTGAAATTATTCCATTTCAAACTAATTTTTAGAATTTAAAATTTAAAATTATTACATAATTTTAAAAAATTATAAAACCTTAGCTAAAAACCTTATATTAACAAACTAAGTCCTCAAACCTCAAACCACCCTCCCTTATAATTTTTAAAAAAAAATTTGAATTTATTGCAAATTGTTTGGTTTAGCAAAAGTAATTTTCAAAATTCAATGTTAGTAGTTCTTTATGCATTTATTTGCTTCATAGTATTTTTCAAGCATCTCTTTTTTGATAAAATGGCCACAAAGGCACTTCATCCTTCTCATCCCATAGATAAATTTCTTAATTTTTCTCACAATTATGATAACTAATGGACCAATTTACAAAATTGCACACTAGATAAAAATGTGGAAAATAATTTTATATCTAATGAGGATAATTACTATTATTGCAATGAAGAATATTACCATGCATATGAAAATGATAGTGAAGAATAGATAGATACATATTCTCCTACAAAACCTATCTCTTTTATTCCTTGTTCTCAAAATAATACTTTTGGTAAATGGGAAAAATACTTCTCACCTCATTCTCCTAGGTACAATGCAAAAAGTAATCATGCACTTTCAAATGAACATCTCATTGGTGATGATTTAATTCCATGTAAATGCAATATACCTTTTGCTACTTATATGTTTAAAATACATTAATATAAATGCAATATAATCAAATTAATAAAGCATAGTTCAAATAATGCATTATGTGTTCCTAACTCTAGTCTTTCAAAAGAATGTTCAAATGATAACTCTCCTACTCTTACTTCGCATGTTGAAAATGAAGAATTTTTTTATATTCCATCCATGGATAGCATAGATACACATGATTTTCCAAATTCCAATGACAACTTATTGCATATTATAAAGGAATCAAAATTTTCTCTTTCACCTCTCCCTATCAATGATGGAAGTGATTATGAATACAATAGTGAACATGTAAATGAGTATGAAAATGAAAGTGAATATGAAAATGATACTTAAAATTCTTCTATTTCAAATGAAAAAAATAAAGATTATGATAATGTATGGAATAATTATGACTACTATGCATTAGTGAAGAAGAAAATGCATCTCATACTTCTAACTATTCTCTCACTCCTCTTAACTCTCATGCATGCCAAAATGTTGATTCTAAATCTACGAATGATTCTAGTTCCAATCATGCACATGTTAATTTAAATAGCACATCTTCTACTAATTTAGAATGTGATTCAATAAAACATAAAGATACCAATGAATCCCCCAACCCAACCCTCCCTACAGTAGAAACCAATTCTCACCCATCACCCAGAGAGAATGGTAGCCCACATCCCTCTCACAAGGTCTAAGCTACCATTAATCCCAAGGTTCAAGTGAGAACACCACCTCTTTATGATATAATTACTAAATGTATCATTCCTATGTCTAAAATTAACAATTAAATTCAATGATTAAATGAACCACTTCAAGATAGTAATGTACCATCCCAAGAGATCATATCTTTGCTTCATGCAGTTGGTAAATTACAACACCAAGTACATCTCCTTACAATAGAAAACAAAGCTTGTAAATATTGGATGGATGTCAATGATCTACATAGTAACTCTATTCCAAAAACATTCATAGAAACTACATTGCCAAAGCATCTCCAAACACCATCATTACCTCAATTTTATGGAACTAGAGATCTATTACACACATTCAGGCCTTTCAAAAAGATTTGCCACCTCAGACAAGTCCTTTGATTCTACTCAAGTTAGTTCAATAGACATTAGTGGGGGAAGCAAAAAATTGGTTCTTTTATTTACTCCTCATTGGTTCATTACGCACATATGATGACCTAGAGGAGGCTTTTATCAGGAAATATAGTATAAACATAGGCCCTTATATTACTTATGAGAAACTTACCACACTACATCAAAATTCTTTAAAACTAGTAAGCGAGTACATCTTAAGATTTAAGGCTCATTTGTTAAGATTAATATACAAACCATCAGATCTAGAGGTTTAACATATCTTCATCAAGGGCCTTCACCAATCTCTTCTCAAGCATTTACTATATTAGATAAAGCCTTATTTTAGACATTTGTGTTACATAGTTCTATCTTTGGAAAAGAAATTGGGATTGATTGAGGCGAATTCAGTTGATTAGATTACATAGTAGCATCTTTAGATACAACTCTTACTATTAAGCATCCACCATGTCCTAGATAAGATCAAAGACCACAACCAAAAAAGCAAATAGTCAAGAATAAAGAGCAAGTTTCCAGAATACCACCCATAATATGCAATATAGAGAATTACTAACCATCACCACTACAATTTAATTTAGAGTGGGATAACCCATCTATCATATTGTCAACACTACTAGTTAGGAGGTTGATCAAATTAACTTTTATTCATCGATGAGATCCACATCTTTTACATAGACAACCATATCAACCCTTTTGTAATTATCATCACATCCATGGACATAATGCAAATACCTGTTTTGGATGCTGAGATTGTATTTCTAGTTGTGTTGATAATGGTATTATAGCATTCACATAAGGATCACAGAGATATCCTCCATCATGGAACCCTAGACCTTATTCCTCCATAACTAAGTCATCTAGGGACATTCTTTTATATGAATCATTGGTTACTCATCATGTGAGTCATGTGGTTTTTAGGATAGAATCTCATAGGAGATCTCCTATTTCAACTATTCATAAAGTTTGGAAGCCAATTCAAAGAATGCAACCTACATATACCACTACTGTTGAAGGAATACATAGTGTAGTTCTATATATTTATCTAGCACCATCACAAACACAACAACAAATTATAGTTTTATAGAGATATTCATTTTGGGTAGACTTTTTAGGTCCTATTTCACATAGAAATCCATTACATTTGAGATAAAATGAGCATTCTTTATGACATAAAGTTTCAAAAACATAGCCAATCAAATTACATTTTCCAAAGTTATCACAACCTACTATAGTTAGTGCATCACATACAACATCAGCTTCAGGATAGGGTCTTACACAACATGAGCAATATGGGCACTTATTCACTTGGCCGATAGGGTTCAGATAGTGTTATAAACATAGTGTGATACAATATACATTCATTTTAGCATCAATTTATAAATTTACTTATCAAGTAAATGATGGATCCAAAGGTTTAGCTAACCTTTATATTCTTGAGCCACTCATGAGAAGGTAATACACACATAGTGCTATCTTAATTTTCCCTCCTACTAACAACTAATATTTCTAATTCTAGATAGCCATCCCTAGCTAGAACCAACCTATCATAGTCCAAATCTTACCAAATTAATTGATACAAACCTTTTTTCCAATCTCTAATTAATTCAACTTTTCTAAACAAGTTACCAATCTCTAAATCTAGACCTTACTTATATCTTACTTACAGACCAATTCACTTTACCAAATTAGTTTTACCAATTACAAAAACCAAATAGATTATTGCTTACATATGATTACAATCAAAAAATTACATCCAAACATATCCTAAATATCATTGTACCAAATATATCAACATAACCATATCAAATATCTTACATACCATTTACCAAGAATATACAACTTCAACATCAAACATCAAATCAATTATTCCAAACCACCAAATTATAATACCAGTATAATCTACAATCCATAATGTGCATACACATGAGTTTCAAAATAAAACCAGTGTCTATATAACACATAATTTTTCAAAACATATATATCATGTCAAGGCTGATCAATCATAGATAGGGGTCATGCCATCACTCTCTATCTCACTCTCTCCTCTAGTACTCATCCCATAATCCTATCTAGTACTTGATGACTCTCCACCTCCTTGAGCTCCTAAATGCCTCTTGCACCAATTGTCTCACTCCAACAAATGACCATATCCCTCATGTAAGTCTACATGTCACTATTAAAGATCCATATAATCATCTAAAATCTTAGAGCTCACCACTCCATAATCTAGAGGAGGCATCATGTGCCTATCTTACTTAGCCCAAAGCTCATCTCTCTCTCTTGCTACTTTAACATAGGCAACTATATATATAACAACTCAATCAAATAAGTAAGCATAAACACCAGCCATAACCATATCTCTCTCTATCAAACGTTCCTCCATAACATCATAAAAAATATGCCATGTAAGCTCACATAGTGTAGACTCAATAATAGTCTTGTAGAACACATCATCCCCACCACTAACATCAACATATGCCTTGCCTTGCATACCCACCACCTCACATGAGTGAAACAAAATTATGCTCCATTAGTCATATATAATCTATAAATAAAAAAAAAACCATACAAAAATATATAGGCCACATTACAACCACTCACCTCCCACCCTCTGAATTGGCTTAGGTTGCTCATATTCAAGAACATCTGGCACACCAATTACATATAGCGGAACCCATCGATACCTTGAATACCACACCATATATGCATTGGTACAACCCACATCATCTACATCAAGAAAATCTATAATCTCATCTCTCACATCCAATGACAATGGTTCCAACTCCACCTTAGTCAGTCTTGGATGACCTCCCACTCTTGTTGGTACCCATGCACTCCTCAACCATATCCATGTAATAGGAGAAACATCCTATCAAACTCCAAAATTCCTAGTCACATGCTCATAAAATCTAGACTAATGATCATGTAACTAACAATTCATTCTCATGTACTATAGTTGTTTTCCATCCTCTATCCATCCAGTAAATCCTCTATAGGGCCTCCATTTGATGTCATCAACCACCAATATATTTATCAACCACCTATAATAATCTATCCCTAGGGATAAAATAACTAACTGACTAGTCCAACACTCACAAAATGGTTATGGATATGCCTAACTCACCCTTGGCAATCTAATCAGCTGCACAACCACTATATGCTCATAAGCCTAATAATGCAACAAAGTGGATTTACCCACACCACTACTAAAAGACTCTTGTATAAATTTATATAAATCTCTATACAAATGAGTGAGCATAGTCCTCCCCCATGAGAACATAGTACCATACATCTCAATACTCTGAACCACTCTATGCATCTTATAAGCAATAGATACTACACTACCATCTATAGCAATAAAATAAGATAATAATGCAACCAACCAATTTCGTAGGCACATAATACTTGAATATACAATAACTGACAATAATATTTCATTGTTACTACCCCTATGGTGTGCACCTATAGGTATCATTTAAAAGTATCTAGATGCACAATCAATGACATCTACACCCATGCCATCCTATAATGACACTCATTGCCCATGTTGATTGGCCAATGTAAAATCTAATGCACATCCTCCAAAGTCACAATAATCTCTCCTATTGGAAGTTATAATGTACACATATCAACATTCCACCTCTCACATAAAGCAATGATCAAATATCTATTCCATTGTAATGTACAAAGATCACATACATGAGCCATCCCAACCTTATCCATAACAATATGCTCATCACAAGATAATGACAATAATATCAAAGTCTCCATAACCTAGCCTCTGTAAAACTCTCTCATCTGCACCTCACCCTAAAAAGAACAGAAAGTAGGCTACATGTTAGATAACCATGCCAAGGATAAATATCTAAGAAATACAAAATCAAGAACAACTCAAAAATTGAAAAAGCCATCCACATTAGATAAAAATGTTGTAGAAGGATATTAGCACTAGACGATAGTACTGGAACCTAGACAATAATGCTACATCTTGGACAATAGCACTGACTCTAGGAAAATAGTGTTGGAACTCGTCAAATAATTTTTAAACTACTTTAAAATGACTCAAAATAGCTAAAAATTACCAAAATCAGTCTTTAGATATGAACAAAAGTTAAAAACTATCGTTACTCACCAAGGAAACCTCCTCACTAGCCTAAATCTATGTTACCAACTGCTCATAATGAGTCACAATGGGTGCTCATCTCCTTGGCATCTTCTCACTCCATAGCTCTAATCTCAAACTAGTCAATACACAAATGAATCATGATTTATTCAAATCTTCCCTATATCAAATCACTTTCTTAATAAAATCAAAATTCTACTTGCCCATAACTTGAGCTTTGTAGCTCCATTTTACAAACTATTTTATTCTTCAAAATCATGATAATGACATCTTAAACATAAATTAGTACTTGCTCTCTTAATAAATTATTTTCCTATCATGGCACACACATATGTACACCTATCTATTACCTAGGTTGGTCCTCACTAAGCAAACATTCATTCAAAACATTCAAAAAACCCAACTTATTCGATGAAATTACTTTTTCATCCCATTCAATCTATTTTTACCTCATTTGCCTACCATGACATGATAACTTCTATATATCTACTAAACCCAGATACAAGATTTGATCCTAATCAACCAAAGATACATTTCATTCCCAGTAATTTAATTTCACCAATTCAATAATGGCCTTTCAATCTATTTGATACATGCCAACCATGTTTCTATACATTCGAAAACTAGTCTTTAATTTTGGCTCAACCTCCTATATCATAAATCTTATCCATTTCCCCAAAAGGGGGGAATCATTCATACTATCCCTATTCCCATAGTTTATCTAGCATACCTATCCAGTACACCATGGTTCTCATACCTTTGGAAGTCAAATTATTAGATTTAGCTTAGATGAGGTAAGATTTCATTAGTCGTTCAGACTCTAGGGGTCACTTAGCATTACTCAACTTAGATTGGTCAAGTTTTTACAAGTGGCTCATAATCTAGGGGTCACTTAGCATTATTTAGCTCAGATTGGTCAAGATTACACAAGTGGTTTAGACTCTAAGAGTCACTTAGCATTACTCAACTTAGATCGATCAACATTTCATAAGTGGTTAATATTTTAGGGGTCACTTAGCATTCCTCAACTCAGATTAGTTAGATTATATAGTGATTTAGATTACATTAAGGTCACTTAGCATTGATTAGGACATCCAGAGGGATACACCTTTGATTTAAAAATATACAGATTATCTAGATACTAGATTCAGGGGCATGTACATTACTACACATCTCACACATATAGTATAAAATAGTTATAGACCAAATAGTTGATTATAAGCATAGTGCAAAGCACATTATTTTGATATCTAGTTTTTCACATGAGACATGACATAATAGATCAATCACATGTGGTTATATAGATTTCCAAATTATCTAGATGCATCACTCACATACCAGATTTGGGGGCATGACATAAATGTTCATGTCCTTCATCTTCTAGGATTATATAGATTGAGATGGTAGGACATACCATTTTCTTATTACACTTTTACCAACATTTTTAGCTTACACCCAGGCATTACTTAGGTTGTTACCAGGATGGACCATATGGACATTTGCAATGATTGGTCCATAGTCTTACTCAGACCTAGGTGTTTATGTGGGATAGAGGACATACATTAGTTTTGGACCTCTGAGCACTTCTCAAATCTATTTCAGACTATTTAGATTTAGTACATGGGGAATCTATTATAGGGATTCCTTCTCTTTCTACACACTATTTAGATTCAGTACAAGGGGCATCAATTACAGGGATTCCTTCTCTTTTCAAACACTATTTAGATTTAGTATAAGGGGAATCCATTAGAGGGATTCCTTCTCTTTCCAGACACTATTCAGGTTTTGTACAGGGGCATATATTATAATGATCCCTTCTTTCTTTGAGCACTATTTCAATTCTTCAATCCACTTCCTTAGCTAGGAATTTGGAACCTTTTCAACATACTTATCTTCATGCAGGTAAGCCCAGGTACACATTTTATTTTTGTTATTTTTCTCTAGTACTTCATTTCATTACATCACTAGAATAAAATGGGGAAAATGTAATCACCATAAATTGGTCAAGAAAACATACATATTATGCCTTTTCATGGTATTTTCATAGGAGACTTTGACTGAAGAATATGAGCTTTATTCACATTTAGCCAAGTCCTCTTCTCTATCTTATCTTGGTATTATTACATTCCCTAGACATCTCTTTTCCTATTCCCAATCATCCATAGCTTACCAAGTTTGACCCTTTCATGCCCTGAGACATTTTTTAGACCTTGACCCATCTCCCCAGGTCCCAAACCCCCTATACAATAGTGTGCCCAAATATAGACTATAGCGCTTAAACCCAGGGTGTCCAGTTTTCAGTGCTATTGTCCAAACTGAATTTTGATTATAACGATCAATTTATTTGATAGGATAAGTCTTACCCCTTGTCTTTGATTCATTCATAAGTTTCCAAATGTTATGAAAATATTAATAAATCTCCCAAATTCAAAATAATGACTCTCCTATAAAAAAGACTACACAAGGCATTTTATTTCTAGCACTTACTACTTTGACACATTGAACATAATAAAAATAAATCAATAATATAGCTTAGTTTCTATGCATCACACTTAGATCAACATGATTAATCAAGGAAGGGCCTAAGTGAAATTCATTCTTACATTAATCATGCATGTTGACTATGTACGTCTACATCAGATCTGAGACCCTAACTTGAGGTTTAATGTAGATAGTAATCAAAATAGCAGGGGTTTTTGATTGTGCAATCATTCTTCCCCTAACCTATTTTTCCCCATTTTTATTTTGATCTATTTTTTATTTCCATGTACATAATCAAATATAAACCTACATAAATTTTTGGTGACTCTCAAGAGCTAAAATTTGGTATGTACGGTCTCCCAAAATAGATGAATAGAACCCAAAAATCTCAAAAAGATTAGACCCAAAGGACTACAACACTGGACCTCCAGGTGTCCCATTTTTGATGCTCTTATCTAGGCAAAAAATATACTTTTGGGTCCTATTTTTGATAGTTTTCCTAGCTAGACCAACAAATATCAACCTCTGAATCTTCCATCTCAGTCTAGAACTAGTTAAGTTTTATTCCCTTCCCTCTTATTTATTATTTTTTGAAATCATTAAGCACTTCCAGATTTAATAAATTAGTAGGTCAATTAAGTCATAATTATTTACTAATTTTATCCTTAATCTAAAACCCTTTATTATTTAGTAAATTAAACCTATAGTTTCTCAAATTCAGTAAAATAAATATTCAATTACAAAAATATCATGGGAGACCATTAAACATGAAATTATGAAAAGTTTGGGACTCAGACCATGAAGCTACTCTTGATATTATCAAGGTTATTATAGATCCTAGTGGTTTTTTAGATTGAAATATGTTGGAATTTTGAATTTTCAAATGTAGATGTAATTAATTTTACCAAATGTTTTTAATTTCTAGGTAGTACATATGAATTTCAATTTTAATTACTTACTAACAATTTTTTGTACATTATTGGTGTCAGATAAGCTTTCACTTCATGAAATTAGCACTATTAGTAGATAATTGTATATTAGTAAATCAAAGATAAGCTCAAGTTGGATGTGATAGAATATTAGGAAATGACTTACAGGTTTCATTTTACATGTGTTTAAACTTAGGCTAAAAAATTGCATTTTTCTTGTGTTGGGAAGGGTGTTCTTGAGGCCAAAATGGGTGGTGGGTTTATCTTTCAAGCCTAATGGGTATTCAATAACCTAGTCCTAGACTTTATCTCCTCCATATACATTTTTATAGTGTCATTTTTTATTCAAAAAACATCAAACCATAGTTCTACAACCATAACTTAAACTTTGAAAATATTTATTGTCCGTGTTTTCATGCTCCATAATGGTAGTGAAAATGCACTTATAGGTGGCTTTGAACATTGTGGTGGTGTTATAACATGTAATTTACCTATATGGATCTGATAAAATTGATATATTCTTAGGTGGTGGTCTTCAAGGTAGAAATGGCAGTTTGAGCTCGAGAAGTTGCTTGTTTAATGCCAAAAAGTTATATTTTTTGACCCATCACTACAACTAATCTAATGGATTATTATCAAAGGTTCCACTTGAGTACTCTAAGTTGAAATTAGAGGGATTAAATAGGCATGGTATGGATTGGATACTTCATATAAATGACTTATAGGTTTTTTTTGTGCATGTTTGAACTTAGGCTAAAAACATGTCTTTTTTGTATTGGGAAGAACATTCTCGAGGTTGGAATGGGTGGTGGATTTGTCGATCGAGCATAATGGGAGGATAATAACCTATTAATATAATTTATTCCACCCTTAAACATGTTTTTAATGGCAATTTTTTGTCAAAAAGCATCAAAACCAAGTTCTACAATCACAACTTAAATTTTGACAACATTTGTTGTCAGTGTTTTCACACTCTAGAATGGTAGTGAAAATGCACTTCCATGTGGATTTAAACATTTTTGAATTGTGATAACATGAAATTTACCTATATAAACATGATAAAATTTATATATTATTAGGTGGAGGTCCCAAAGACATAATGGGAGTTGGAGCTCAAGAAGTTGCTTGTTCAATGCCAAAAAGTTACATTTTTGGACCCATCACTACAACTTGTCCAATGGATTGATCTCAAAGGTTCCACCTAAGTGGTATGAGGTGTGATTATAGGGATTAAATATGTGTGGTATGGATTTTATGCTCATGGAAAATTATTTACATGTTTTTTTATGTGTTTTTGAACTTAAGCTAAAAATTGCAGTTTTCTTATATTGGGAAGGGCGTTCTTGAGGCCAAAATGGGTGGTGGGTTTGTCAATTGGGATTTATGGGAGGATAATAACCTATTAATAGACATTATATACCACTTGGATGTGTTTTTAGTGTTATTTTTTAGTCATAAATCATCAAAACCATAGTTTTACAATCACAACTTAAACTTTGACAACATTTGTTGGCAGTGTTTCCATGCTTTAAGACAGTAGTGAAAATGCACTTTCAGGTGTATTATAATGTTATGGTGGTGTGATAACATGTAATTTTTATATATGGATGTGATAAAATTAATATATTCCTATGTGGATGCCCTATAGGTAGAAATGGCAGTTACAATTCGAGAAGTTGCTTTTTAAATGCCAAAAAGCTGCATATTTGGACCCATCAGTGCAACTTGTCCAATGGATTGATATTGAAGGTTATAAATGAGTGATTTTGGATGATATTATAGGAATTAAATATTTAGGATATTTATCTGATGGTTCATAGAAATGACTTACAAGTTTCATTTTATGTATGTTTGAACTTAGGCTAAAACATTGCATTTTTCTTGTATTGGGAAGGGCATTCTTGAGGATAGAATAGGTGGTGGGTTTATCAATCAGGCATGATGAGAGGCCAAGAACCTGGTATTAAATTTTATCCACCCATATATTTGTTTTTAGTGTCATTTTTTGGTTAGGAAGCATCATAACAATAGTTTTGCTAAACTCTCAGCTTGTATAACAAGTTAAAACTTGGGTAAGATGAGTTTTTGTTTGATTTGAGTTTTATAAACTTGGGTAAGGGTTAAAACATGTTAAAATTTATAAAATCTTAATATAAATATAATTTTTAAGATCTATAATCTCTATTTTTAGAAATTGATCTATTGGAGCAACAACTAGGTCTAGAGACCTAAAAACTTAAAAAGATAGAATTTGAGAATGAGAGCTCAATCTCTTAGAGATATATAGTTGGTTGAATTATTGTAAGTTTTAAAACATAAATAAATCCTTAAGTTTTCATTATACCTATCCAAAGTGTCTTAAATAATATTGTTCAAAAGCAGAGTAAATTTGAGAGATTGGTGACTAGTTAAGAGCAGACCTATTGAATAATTGACTAGTTTAAAAGAAGATTATTTGAGAGTGGATTTTGAATCAAGTTGATAACAAGAGAGGAAAAGTTAGGTTGGAATTCTTCATGATATTAGATCATATTAATATTACTTTTATATCCTTATTATACATAGAATAACAAACTATGCATTAGGTGGTATTAGGGGATGATAAAGGGTTTTGGCTAAAGATGGATCATTGTTTCATGAGTGAATATTCTATTTCAAATAAGGTTGAATTTTATAAAAATAAATACATTATATTCAAGGTCAAGTATAAATTATTCTTACAAGTTTATCAAAGATAAAGTTATAAAGATGAAGAAATAGACCTTGTACATTGTCACCAAAAGGAGTTGAGTGCAGAAAAGGTATTGATAGAGATTACTCAAGAGGTGAGGGAAAATATAAAGGAACACGAATAATAAGATTCATACAATAAGGAGGAATAGTTTCAATAAAATCCAGTCAAAAGGCATTAGAGCCAGGTGAAGGTGAAAGATCATGTAACTTAAAGGTATAGCTATTTGAGTGAGAAATTTGTAGGGATTTTTGAATGATTTTATGTCTTTACATTATACAAGTTTGAACATGATTAGGTATGGGTTTTAAATGTAATCAAATTGTGTTAATAATCAATTGAAAATTTGTAAATCGGTGATGACAAATTCAAACTAGATAATAGTGTCATTAGTTATTTCCACTACCATAATGAAATAAAAAATTTAATTTAAAAAAATATGGGAGATTTGAGATTTATAAAATTGAAAAGAACACTTTTTTAATCCTCATTTGTGTAAAACATTAAATATGAGATCTGATAGATAATAGTTTGTAAAATCAAAACAACACTATATAATAACATTTATAATTAAAACTAAATATTAATTAGATAGATTGCCATGATAGGCATACAATATTGGCACATGTGTACAATGTCAATAATACATTGATTACAATGATAGGCATACAAAAAATACATCTACCAACATAGTATCTAATGTTTTGTGAATTTCATAAACACATGTACAATGCCAAAAATGTGTAAATTTTCATATAGGCATATAAAAAACACATCTCGTCTAAGACATCCTATTCAACAAATAACCTCCCTCTCTTTCCATCCTAAAAGAAGACTCTTCCTAAGATGCCCTGCTAGTAGATGGAGACCCCTCTAATTCCTTGGATTGCTTCAAGTTCTGACTGTGGGTCCTACGCTCATAGCTTGCTTACAGTGAAACCTATTCATAAACAAGTATTATTACAAAATTAACATAAAATACATTCAACCAATTGTTAAGAAAATAATTTTAAACTAGAATAAAAATCATTTAAACATGTACTTACTGCAAGCTCATGGTCTTGATCAATCTATTTTTGGTGCTCAAATAAGTCAATAATAGGCTCAACTGTTTGAATGGGTGTCTAAAATATAAGAGAAAGATGAGAAGTTTCCCTACTAATCATCTAACTAGGACTATCAAATGTCATAGGATAACCCTACATACACAATACATTGACATAAGTTATATTTGACCCAAGTATGTAGTAAAATTATTAAAACATGTCTATTTTTACCATTCAAAAATAAAAACTAATATACACCTTTTTTAGTGCCTATACAGATGACATTACAACAATAATTCCTATGTCTATCCTAGCTTGTAGAGAGGGATGAGTGTTTACTTGAGCCATCAAATGTTCATGTAATCAAGATCTCACTTAAATTTCTATAAAGTATAAAATAAATATATTGCATGTTTTTCTAAATGTAAACCAAGATATCTATGGTAATGTATTTCAATGTGCATATCATGAAAATACAATGTAAACCAAGAATCATGGAAGTGTAATTGCCATGCAATGTGCAATGGCCAAAAATACTAAGTAGTTTGCATGTTGGAGGTAGTATAAAAATTTTAATAGATTTATGAAGTGTGAGTGGAGGAGTAGGAGGTGGAAAGAATAGTAGCACTTTGAAATGGTAGAGTTAGGGAGAGAAAAGGAATAAGAGACATATCAAGAACTTTGTCCTTACTTGTAAAGCTTATTTGGATAGATTAAAATGTAAATAAGTGTTTAAAATTTTATGATCAATCCTATGGTTTTCATATCTCTATTCAAATTAGTAGTCTATAGGTTCATAGTGGTGAAAGCCAAGTTTAAATACTTTGTCTTCAAGCATAGCTAGAAAGAGGATAACATAGTCAATTTAAAGTGTCATTATAAATGATTTAAATATTAAGGGATGAGTAAGTGTCATTATGAAATGAATTTAAACACATTTAAAGTCTCAATACTATTGAGAAGATTCAAAATACATGGGAAGACTATATACAACCTAATTAGTAATAATTCTAAGTTTGCATAGTCATAAAGAAAGATCATATAGAATTATTGGAAATAGAGTTGAGGATTTAAGGTATTGTGAATGTTATGGGATATATTTTTTTCTTGTGTTATTCTTTTAATTTCTCTCAAATGAAGTTAAAGGGTCTTAAGGGTTTATTCCATCTTATTTATTGACATAGTTATGCTGGAGGGGTACAAAAATTATTTAAGACTACATGTTAGGAGTGATTTAGTATTAAAAATGAAAATTATTAGTTTTAGAAGATGTGTGGGCTAATTAAATATCCATTTCAATCCTTATAAGCTTTTATAAGGGTCAAAATATCATTCTAGCTCATTTATTATCCTCTCGAGTAGGTACATGACTAAGACAACACAAGTTAGGGTTTGAAATTGGAAAATTAGATAAAAAGTGATTGAAATAATAAAAAGTCATTAAAATTTATGGATAGGTGAAATTATATAGGACGAATAGGATTTTTAAGGTTTAAATTTGATTTGAGTTTGTATGGTATGGTTTCATAGTCAATAGCCTTGAATTAGGTTTAGGATACCTAATTAGTCTTGAGGGATGTTGAGTTAGGTGTTATCTAAAGTGAGTTAAATTATGAAAGCACATAAATGATATATGTGATGTAAAGGGGTATCTTAATTTTTTTTTGTTTTTTTGGGAGCTTTTTAATTTACTGAGAACAAGGAGGTTTGTCTCAAAAAAGAGCTAGTAGAAGGAAGGTGTCAAAGAAGAAAGAAGAGTTAGGTGAAAAGTTGAAACTTGGGGGTTATGTTGAATGGTTGGGTGCATGAAATGGGATTAAATTGAATGAGTATATGGGATTATTATTATTTTTTAAGGACAAAACAAAATTAGCATATATACCTATGAAAACACATAAAAATATTATAAAGAATAGGGCAAGGATAAAGAGAGAGAACATGAAAATAGAGTATGAATTAAGGAGGTTGATGTTAAAAGGAAATATTGAATAAGTAGAATTTAAAATTGGATTTTAACCACTAAAGATATGCTTATATCTCCTCATAAAAGTGGCATAATCGAAACATCCCTCTTGCTATGGGTGATAATGTTGAGAGATGAATCTTTAGAAGGGCTAGTTCCCTTGATGCACTCTTTGAAGCACTTTCTTACCTATCAACTTGTGGATGAAAAGGGGAAAGGAAAAAAATAATAAACCCAAAATTTGATTAATTTTTTTAATCTCCTCCTTTTTTATTTAATGTATACTACTTAAAGATAAATAATGCTTTTCTTACACACAACTCACAATTCAAGATGCATTGTCACATCAATCTTTCGTATATTAGATTCAAGAAGGTATTTGATAATTATGAGGGTAATGGATGATTCAATGAAGGAATTAAGTCATAAAAAACTTCTAATACACCTATACACTTAGAGAATAATACTAACAAAGACCTACAATAATATCCTTTCTTCACACTTGGTAGACAATCAAGGATAACATGCTAAAAAAGATCTTCTACTAGACAAGACCAACAAGATTGCACTAAAACTCAATTTCACATGTAAGTAGGAAAAATAGATTTTTTATTCCTTAAAAATTACTTAAATTACAAAATTGGCTAGGGTTTCACCATCAACCAATGGAGGCTGCCAAAAAGAGCCAAAAGAGTCCATATTTATAGATTTTAAGAGATATACAAGGTAAGGGAAGTCCAAAGGTAATTTAGACATGTGTAAATATAATAAAAGAGTTTAAAATTTCACTATAAAATTATTTTAAATGAAACATTCAATGTTACGGGGTCTAAATGTCCATACAACTCATGAAATTGATGAAAAATGTCCCAAAATTCCTTATCTTGGCTAAAAAAACTATCTTTATCATTTGAACCTATTTGAATATCCCACCACTAACTAGGTATATTTTTTATTATGGGAATAATATCTAAGGACTTTATGCATGAAATTGAATGCATTGGTTAAATTCATACTCCTTTGAAAACTCTTGGAATGAATTAATCACTATCTGTAGTCTAGAAAACTCCTTATTTTAGTCATTCCTCACACTTGGACTAAAAAATGAATTAATTTTTCCATTAAAATACATGTTAATGAGTGATTTAAACTTTTAAATACCCTAAAATGTCTTATAATTCTCAAGTTCACCTTAAAAATACATCCATTTGAGTTTTACACACTTTTCACTCTTGTACTCGCTATGCTAGTTTTGACTGGTTGAAAAGATAGCTATATTTAGGACACTTACAAGTTTTTTAATATAATAAAATGACCATAAGGAGATATAATAGGTATTTATTCTCCCTCCAAACTTTATTTTATCTTCTCAAACCTCTTAGATCCTACAAAACTAAAAAAATGGTGAGAAAAACATTATTTTCCATGATATCTATATAGTTCCATCATCTTATTTGCATGGGTGAGATACTAGTTGAGTATTATCCATGATAAAATATGTTTCATTTCCAAACTATGCCATTTTTATTTCTCTCCATGATTGTTTTCTCCATCAAGTTCCTTTAAGGGTTTTACTAGGGTTTTAGACTACTTTCTACTCTTAACTATTGTTCATAACTATGGCAAATTTAAATTCCAAAAAAAATTTACAAATTGGTTGTTTAGTATCATATATAACTCCACCTAACCCATTTTGTTCTCATACAGAGCCTTAGTAAAGATATGAGCTTTAGAAGTTGACCTATCGATCTTGATTTTCCACTTTCTTGCATGTTTGAGCTATTTTTGGGCCAAAAACAATCTTACTTAAAGTTTATTTTCATAAAATATCTCATAAATGTATAAATTAACTCCATAAACATGCCCCAATAATATATAAATATTATTAAGGACTATAAATGAAGGTAGATCCCTAATTTACTATAAATCTCCTCAAGGCCTAATGGGCTTGGCATACCCCTTGCCTAGTTTGGAATACTTAGGCTGATATGACATGATTAGTGTGGTTTATTATGAATTTTAAAATATCATTAACACTCATAAATCCATCACATAACCTCTCAAACACTCTTTTCATCTCTTTTCCTTTCTTTTGCCAATTAGGCCTAGTGGAAACTTGCCTAATTGGACTGTGTGCATGAATAATTATGTTATCTTGAAGGGTTATATATTTTTTGAGTGTTCATATTAATCCATAAATATTCCATACACATCCCTTGATGATAATTTAATATCCCAAGGCCTCATCTTAATTCCTTTACTCATTTTGACACCCTTTACCTATTTTGTCAAAGTTATGATTTTCATGAGTGGCTGATCTCTGAGACAAAATAGAGAGGTATTTACCTTATACACTATTAAAAATTAGTGTTTTGGGAGATTTTATAATTCATAATTAAAATTTTGACCAAATGTTTTGGATGCCAAACCATCTCCAAATGTCCAAAAAAAGGGCTAGAAAACCCTATTTTCCTGCATGTTTCTCTAAAAGCACTTGGTAGTAACTCTTACAAGATAAAAAAATGAATATTATTTAATTAAAAATTTATATAACCATAATTTCATTATTTTGGAGATTTTAGGACCATATAGGACACATCATCCTTTATATTCTTCATGCTTACCCCTTGAACTAAGAGGTTTCTTAGCTTGCTTATACAGATTGTTGTCCATTTGCTAAGTGGGAAGGGAATTTGAGAACCTTAGAAAGGTATTGGGAATTTTATGGCAGATATTGGATCATATTGGATCATATAATGATCATTTCAACCTACCTTTCACTTCTAGATAGTCTAGGCTTCACTTACCCTTACCAAGTTATACCCTGCTAACTAAGACTGAGGCACCTCTACATTTATTCAGTCTTGTAGGTTTCATGGTCTCCCAATGTATTTTAATGATGTTTAAATTATATAATGATAAAATTTAATCTTACCAACCTTTTTATTCAAATATTATCTCACCTAAGAGTGCCAAATTCCTTCTTGTAGCTTAACTATCTCTTGTCTGGTGACTGAGATAGTCCTCCTCTAAGAATTGGTTATAGGTATCTATTGCCTCATAAAGGTATTTAATAGGATTTTTTAAGACCTTAGTAACATTTAATTTCATTTAAATTAGTTTATTAACTTTGTGCTTACTCCCATAATAGATGTTAAGCCATTTGTATGCCATTTTAGCTCAAGACTGGGACAACATCATGGTCCTACCTGTAGGTATTCATAGGCTTGGCTAAGTTGATTATGATGGAGAAAACCTTATTAATTTATCCTTTGAGGTAAAAACATACTTGATCAACTCTAAACCCACATTATATAGCTAAACACTATCACAATACATGTCTACTCACTACTTCACCAAAACTATCTGACTCCTGTAGGTGGCCATTCTCCATGCCTGAGGAGTACTTGAGCATGTTCTAAGCAATAAGAAAAGGGTATGAACCTTACTTAATATTTAAAATAAAAAATCAATCCATTTTAATATTTTAATTCACATAACAACCCCTACCAATGGCCTTATAATCACCTATCTCACAATTTAGTCTTCCTTGCCTGTAGGTCTGAGAAATCCTACACCTATTGACCCCTATAGGTGCTCTTAAGTCTGAAAAGAAATAATTTTTCCTCATAAAGAGGCTTCGGACCTTTATAAAGTTTATAATCATCCCTTTAAACTATGAACACAACTTAACCTCCATTTATTCAATAAGGGACCTCTTTCAAGCTTGAAACTCCACTTTGGCTATAGATGCTTTTCTTAAGACAATGTATGGATAGGGCATATGAGTATGGATTAGAAACCATATTAAAACCTTTCAAGATTATATTTTAGTCATGAATGTTCATTTAGGTTATTTGGAGTCATTCAATCATGATTATTAGTCAAGGTATGCCAAGTTGATTGAACAAGAACCTCTTTTAGACCAAAACCCTGTAGACTTCACTATATGGTTTTAGTATGTTCTGAGGCACTTTTAAAGCTTTTCAAAACTACCTTCCCCTTGTAATTTATTTATCAAAATTTATAGGGTCCTTGTATTATGATAATGCTATAAGTTCCACCCATTTATATGTCTCAAAACACCTTGCAAACATGTTTTATAAGGTCCACCAAAACCTCCTAGAGCTCTATTTTGCTCTTTAAGGGATTCCATCCCTAAAGTCAGTCTTTAACCTAACATCATGATTCTATACTTCCTTTGTATTATAGGATTTTTTTATGGGTCTTTAAAGGCCATTTTGTCATGAAAATTAAAAAAAGGAAGTGTGAAATTAGTTTATCCCTTTTTTACACACCTAAACTCATGCTCAACCACATGTGGAAGTTTTTTTTGAGAAGCAATCAATGGAATAGGGTGTGGACCACTATGAACCATGAGTATAAAAGAGACTCACATGCCTTTTATGAAATTATAAATGTACTTCAAGTAAATTAAGGAGTTGTGATACACATCCATATTTTTTTATACCCGCATGACATCATCAAGGGCATGTAGATGCATGTTTTGGGTAGAATATATGGGTAGAGTATAGAATTGAGGTAAATATGGTGGTGAAATAGCTCAAAACTACCCAAATTTCATAGTAAATATTAAATCATGTGACCTACATCTTTTGAAACTTGAAACAAACTTTAGAACACTTGTTACAACATGGAGACACTTGCACATATGTGAGAAAGAGAAAATAGATGCACCAAGTGGTTATTTGGTATGGCATATGAGTATGTTATCAAACTTTGCACTTTCACAAAAATGAAAATAGACATAATTAAACTCTTAAAGTCTTGGATAGACCAATATACCTCCATTAAAACCTCATAGACATGATGAACTAGTTCATATATGAGACTACAACTGGAAATGTGCAAGGAGTTGACCATAGAGGGGAACATGCTAGCAAACAATCCAAAGATTGACATTGTGAAGTTCAAACATAAATATATGGTAACATGAGATATAGGTTTTTATAACATTCTTTCTCAATTTAAATAGACACCTACAGGAGAGAGACACTCAACAAATAAAAACATTCCAATTGAAACTACACATGGTGACACCTCCTTACATGATAGACCAATTTTGCTTAGAAAAACATCATGAATCATGAAACCAAGAATGGAGACCATATGAAAAGTAAATACAAATCCTTTGGATCCAACACCACTAACTGGTTCATATAGATTTGGTATAAATGGAGCAAAACCTATAGGGTGTACCAAACAACTATGAAATTTGCATAGTCAACTTGTTAGTAATGGTTCATACAAAATATTTGACCAATATTAAAAATAAATATATTAAATTTATGGTATCCTAATTTAATATCATCTCTCAAAATCATTTTATCTAAAACTGCCTGTGTTTCCCATATGAAGCAAAAACTTGAGGGTCACTCTAGTCTGCCAAGAAGAACAAGAAATGTGCATAATGGTTTTGGCATCCAAAAGACTTTAAAATAAAAAAAATATTAGAGGTGAGTTATATAAGTATTATAATACCCTATATGATCTTTCCCATGTGGCACATTTCCCTATGTGTCATACAAGTGCCATTTTTCCTCTTTTTCAATTGATCTCTACAATTTCAGTTAGGAAGCCTACAATGTTCTGATGTAACTAACATGTATAACATATAAACTGACCTATTGGATGTTTTAAATGAAAATATGACACTTATTCACCTTTTTAACCATTCCAAGTACATTAATGACCCCTACAAGTACATAAAATGACCCCAAATGGACAAGTTGACTAATGCAATTAAAACCAAAGCTAAGATGACCCTAAATGACATCATATAAAAAGTAATGGTTCCAATGAAAATATATTAAGATTCATTCAAATTTTTAAAATAAAAAAATTTGCCTATTGGTTCCCAAGTTTTACTAAAAGTGAAACTTGGTTAACATGTAGTTGATTAGTAAAATGACTTCAAGTAGAGAAGGAAGATTAAGTTAATACAAGGAGGCTTAAGATCCATTGAGTAATTAAGAGTGAACAAGAGATACCTATTAAATTAAAAGTGATTAAATAGATAAAAAGGTTGAAGATAGAAGACAAAGAAGGAAAAGAAAAGATCAAAGTTGGGTATTTGGCAGGCAATCTTGTTAGAACTTATGCATCAAGATACTTTATAAATAAATTTAAATTGAAATTAAAAGACAAATATACATAGATTAAATGTATATAGAGAATAGGATTAACTTGAAAATTTACCTCTGTATAAGTAAAAGGTGTCATCCTAATGGAGATAGATGCAGTAGTGGATGGGTCAATAGCTAGATCTGAAAATGTAAACAATGGCTGCATCAAATTAAATGTTGCAAATGTCAATTATGATGATGAAGGCATTGTTACCTCCTATGACACAAAAAATGACACATATATTACTCAATTTATATGTAAATTAAATTTGCAAATATAACTTAAATTTATCATGACATTTATGTAAAATATACTTACATCTATGTAGTGGATGATGTTTACACACAAAATGTGTGTGCTAAAAACTCATAAATCATAAGAATATTATCCAATCCCTTTGAAACACCAGTGCCATAATGACTAGAAGGTATAATGCACATAGATCCATAAGAACTATAAGGGTGGGGTCGGGTATGGACACTAGGTGGAAATCTCTACCTTTGCTCTATGAGACCCTATTTATATGTTAAATTAGTGTATTAGTGAGTGAACTAAGAGCATATAGAGTGTTAATTTCCATGACCTACTAAAATATATATGGGATCTCAAACTTAGGTGGATTCTGGATATGGATCTTTGTAAGTTGATTAGGCACATGATGTAAACCTAGTTGATCTTGTACATATCCTTTCCCTTGACCCTAAAACTCACTATAATCAAAATAGTTTAGAATATCATTGAGGACAATCACACAGTAGAGTTTCTTAAAAAAATACAATGGGACCTCATGGTTGTTACATGGTGGATAGTCAAACACTATCTACCATCGATTGTAAAACTTGGTTGTGATTAAATTATGTTAGAAATAATGGATTGGAAAATACTTAGTAGTTATCAAAAATGGTGCATTGGTGGTTGGGTCAATGAATAAGGTGAAAATGGAGGATTTTCATATTTTTTTGCTCTTTACCTCAAGTTATGATAATTTGTCAGCATAATAAGCCCTACAACTATCCTGATATGAAGCCTATCTATTAATTTGACTCATTATAGAGTCAATTTGTCCTAATAATGTCTCTAGGGAATTGGCTAGATGGGTGTGGTGGGTGTTGGTGTAAGTGAGATCCCTCATTCTCCTAATTAATTCTTCAATTTCAATTTTATTTCCCATAATTTTGTCAACTAGACTCTCTTGACTTTCTAGGGGATTTTATTGATTTATAAGAGGGTTAGGTGGAGGGATATGATGAAGAACAAGAGGGTTTTATGAAATCTTAGGTGGAGGGTTAGGAAGAGGAACAAGAGGGTTATATGGAAGTTTATGAGGTTTAGATAGAATAATAGGAGGTTTATCAGGATAGGCTATTCAAAACAAACAAATTACAACTAAAAATTACTAAAAATTAGGGTTAAATAATGAAATTAACTAAAAAATTACTAAAATTTAGGGTTAACAAGAGTAGATTTTTAGCACTTACCCATTCTAAGTGGTTGCATCATTGATTAACGGTGTCCTAAGATGAATTTAGTAACTTCCTAGTAAGGTTTTATCTCTCACCCAAAATGTGATAGTGGAAGGTGAGGTTAACAAAGGAAACTTGAATGTAAAATGAGGAATTTCACATTTGAGTTTTGGTTTCTATTTTTTTGGTGACACAGGTAACACGATCATTTTATTAATGTGATTGTATTATTAAAGATAACAATAATATGATCACGTTAATAATGTAATTTTGTTATTATTTAAAATGACATGATCACATTATGGCCTAGTAATTACCAAGACATAATTTAAATAAAATGATCATGTTATTTATTAATGCAATCACGTTACTAAAAATGTCCACAAAATTATCCCTTAACTTTGTACACTTACCCCATATGTAACATCCCCAATCAGATATACTTAGAAATACATTATTTTTTAAAATTTTAAACAACATATTATTTGATTAGATTACACCATGAGAATCTAATTAGTGATTCATATAAAACATTATAAGTATGATAACTATAAAATAAGGATGTGACATCTATCCATCACTAATCAATATCATCATATGAAACATAACATAAATGAATATAGAAAGTAACTATAGATGTCCATCTATGATTGGTACAAGCATACATCCACTATTGTCAATATACAATAAAAAAATAATTACGTCTCTTCAAGTATGATGTTACAATAATAAAAAATAAAATACAATATGCAAGATACATGATACATAGATCCATAGAGCATGAGTTATCTGAACTCTAGTATTTATGGTAATCTCAAGTGTCATCTCCAAATAATTACTATTGTGTGGAGGGAAATCATCATATGAGCACTTTTCCATACCAACCATGGACCATCGATCCCCCACACAATCCCCCATTAGGGAATGTCCCTCCCTTCATGGATGAGTAGATAGTGATGGTGTGGGATTTTAGAGAGATAAGCTAGTACCTGTGTGCTATATGCTCTCTAAGAACATGTAGTATACCATAAAGAAATCATTTCTAACATGATATCACATAAACATATAAATCATATATATGAAATAACAATGTCTAACTAATACTACTTTGGTCAAAGTTTTTAATAGTTATTGATCTCTAAGATCAGTCAAATTTATACACATCACTTGATCGTAATACCGTCATCTGGTATTGGCAATGCTAACAAGATATTAAAGTCTATCTCACTACATAATTAGTATAGAAAATTCAAGATTTGGTTAATATAAATATAACCAACAGTTTCATACAAACTATTTACTACTAGTAGGAATAAAACATGCTAAACACATGAATAATAAAAAATACATACATTTAGTCCATAAAATGTATGAATGAATCTTTACAATATCTTTTATCCCATAAATAATAGGCATAAAAATTATAGTTTATACCATCTAGGTATAATATATATTTGGATTGTAATTTTCTAATTCCTACAAGTATTTTCAAATGTAATGCACTTTATGACAACCCATAATATCATAGTCCATTGTTCATGAGCACAACTAATCAATTATAAACAACCAATCATAAAAATTTTGAGAATCAAATGTCTCATAATCTTAATTATATTTTGTATGAAAATGATCTTTCATTTATACGCCTGATTAGAAGAATGTATTTATGTTGATATAGTTACTCAACTCATGGAATCCTATGACCAATTATTTTTATCTATCAATAAAATTAGAGGCATACGACTTAATACACAAATATATGTTATATTCTTATAGGAAAACCTAAATCTTTAGATATATATATTTCCTGTATATATGTACTCAAAAATATATGGATATGGTATATAGATGTCAATATTCATTTAAAATTCTTGTCAAATACTTGATCAAAATAACCTTCTTAAAACACATTGATGACCTATTAAAAACTATATCAACATTCTTATAATATTAAAGAACCAATAAATATTTTCATGAAAAATTATGGATTTAATATGAAAATCCAATACCATATAAAAAAATCTACCACATATAAATCATCTTAATAAAATAGCCATTATATGACTTATTTTCATGATTTATCGACTATATGGAAATGATCTTTGCCAAAAATACAATATCATTTCCATATTGCTATAATAATAATAACCATATATAATCTCTCCCAATTATCATTTTTATGCATACGGCATATAAAGATATTATAGACATAACTTGGTATCGAATTACAATTCAGTATTCTTGGTAGAAGTTAAATGTAATGAACCACTATTTATATGTTCATTAGTTCATTTGTAGATCCCATATGATAAGTCTTTAATAATTTGATAATCATTTACTAATTAGTCAAATTGGTTTATCTATGAACCAAATATGTGTGTATCTACAAATGATTAGTTCATTTTTTCATCTATGAACCAATATTTAAATGATTTGTAACTCGACCTTATCATTAGATCATCACTTACTAGTTCATTTGTACAAGCTAGTGAACTAATGAAGTAGAAAATTAATTAAATGTAAGTGAACTTAGACATAAGATTTCTATTAAAATTGAACTAAAAATAGATAAGTTCATTGTTAATACATTTTTATCATAGGGATAGACTTATAAATATATAAATCAAGGCCCAATATAAAAATAAAGGAATTACATGTATAAAGTTGTACATAAATATAAATATAAGTTACACAATCCATTGTTTATGTTATAATTACACCATTCATTAACACAATTCACCATGTTTATAAAATCAGATCACTTTATATAATTATAATAACTAGGTCGCTATATCTATTACACAAAATATATACTAAGTCAGACAGTTATAAATATATACTAAACCAGATTACTATATCTATTATATGGTATGCCCTATATGTATATCTCAATTTATTTACTCAAATTGCCCCCTGTAGATCACGATATTTATATATCATTTTTTGTTCACATGAAGCAAGGATTCTTTGATCTATGGATTTTAGGGAGAATGTCAAGTTTAGACATATGCTTTTGGGTTTCTAATTACGTGAGTCCATATAGAAATCTATTTATCTCAATGATCTAGTTATGCAAAACTTATGTGAAAGCCTAGGATTTTGTATTATAAACTTTTAATTCTCTGTTTACATAAGTTTTCTCTTTAAATTTCTCTTCCTAGTGGATAAATAATTATTTCTCCTACAGACTAGATTTCCATTTGATAAATGTTTCTTCTATAGTTAGATATTATTTGGAATGTATCAAATGGTCACTTGTTTGAGTTAATCACAGGAATTTAAAAATAATGGGTAAAAATCTATGAGGTCTATATAGATCATAGAATAAATTTGGGGAAGGATTACCAAAGGGTCATTCACCCTATATAATAATGGATTCTTAACTAATTTTTCATCTACTAGCTCCCCATATTAAGGTAATCAGTGGCAATGGAAAATAAGCAAAGACTCTTAAATATCTATTGTATTTGCACTTTATTGCATAAAATCATAGCAAGGGAAACCATTAATTTTATATTTAATCTAGATATCAAACACAGTAGTAGATTGGCATGGAAGTTAAGCTCATTATTGATTCCATACATGTACGATATATCCTAATAAATATACTCCATCAAGAAATGGTCAAATTTAGGCAAACTTCAAATTACAAAAAAATGGAATAAAAAGATGCAAAAGAGTTTATCTATAAATAGGTTAAGTCACTAACTGTTAAACTAATATGATTTCATGAGAGTTTAATCCATTCAGTAGAAGTGAAGGACATCACTTGTAAATTTTGATCACATATTCACATTATTACATATTCCAACCATCATTTCCTTCAACCTTAACATGTTATCTACTATTTCGATCCCTTAGGAGATCATCTCACCACTTCCCAAATTTAATCTCCCCTTTGTATCAATATCTTTTCCTCTTATTGTGTTTCACACTTTTCTTTCTCGTATTATTTAAATATTTGCTCCTTCCTCTTTATTTTATGACTTTCTCCTTTTTGTTTCTAGATTTTATGTTTTATTTTATTCCATGATTTTTATGTTTTTTCTTTTTCCCAAAAATACACTTTGGAACTCACTTTTGGTATTTATGCATTTTTTTCTAAATAAAATACAATTGCTTTATTTCACAACAATATGACAAAAAATGATTAAGCTATTAAAATAAATAATCACAATGACTTCTTAATAATATGACTAATGTAAATCATTAATATTATCTTAATTTGAAATGGTAAATCCATAATATTTCATCAAAACATGATGGTTAGGCTATATACAATTGTAATCGATTCATGTAAATCTACATTCAATCACAAATTCTATAACATGATATAATCATATAACACCATAATGCAACCATAAGAAATTAATTCCACACAATCATTAAACTAAGCTAACACATAATTAGTATACATAATCAATTATCTAAATGTATACAATCATCAAAATTTACTAATGCTAACCATTCAACTATGCATATAACATGTACTAACTAATATGGTATGTGTAGGGTTCTAGCTGTTCCTCTATCATCTTCCAAAACCTCCATCTATGTCACCCTATCTGATGATGCTCTCCTTCTATCATGATCTAAGGGATGAATCTCTCCTATTTCCAACTCATGGAAAGTAGGTAGTTAGTATATAACATCATGATATTTATCATAAAATACTATTGTAATAACAAATCAATGTAATCATAATACAAGAATATACCCTAAAACTAACTCAAAGCAATGCAATCATGTAATCAAATAAATATTCAAATTTTCTATAACAACATATAACTCATAGCTTAGTTTAAAATAACCAAATCAAATTGCTAACTATAAAAAATCCATGGATAATCAAGTAAATTTGCTTAGTGAGGAATCAAGATGAAATACATACTAAGGTTACAATATTTAAACCTCAATCCCTAATGGAAGCATGGGGCTTAGCTAAGCTTGTAGAATACTGTATCCACTATGACCATTATGAAACACCTTAGTTTTTGGTCTCACATCCCTGCACAACACCACCTCTCTAGGCAATCAAATGTCTTAATAAACTAGACATTAGTTCCCTTTTGGAGACACCTCAGTAGTTTCTAGATGAGCTAGAGTAGGCACCATAAAAATCCAACCTCACATAATAAACACCCCATTAGGTTGTAGAAAACCCCATGTAAGGAATAATACCACTTGATTTGTCACCACATGAGCCAAAGAAGGTACCTACAAATCTTGAGTAAATGACTAAAGTGCTTGAGCAATCCTCTAATGAGCCCATTAACGTAACGACCATGCTTGATTAGGTCCCTGATGAACCTAAGATGACAATCACAAAGACCAAGTAGGGAACTAAGGCTTCAAATACCTTAGAGAATAATTCTAAAGGGGATGACATGTATCCTCAGTTGTCTCACCAAGAAACTTATTTTGTGCACCCTTGTTCTAACTTTGAGGTGTTGATTGTCAATCTTCAACTTACAGTGTTTAATTTTAACCTCATGTTTCAAGCTGAAGTTATTCTATCCATAGATATCTATGCACTTAACCCTAATTTTATAGTGCTTAATGTTGTATACACATAATATTTTCAAACTTTTATCAATTATTGATGCTTTTTATCTTGTAAGAACCCATTGAGTATCAATCTCTCTAAGTGCACACCTTAAAGGGTCCACTAAGAAAGGGGCGGGTAGACCATTGATGCTTCATAAGATTTTTATCCTAATATTACCACTTTCTATCAATCAAAACATCTATTAAAACAATTCTCCTAAGCTTTGCCTCCTCTTTTGCACCCTCTTCTAGTCATTTTCTACCTTCATTAGCCCTTCCATAGCTTAAACTCCTTTTTGATGGTTTATGATATAATGTCAGCCCCATCGACCCTATACTCTAATTGATAAAACTCATTTAGGGTCTAGGTTGGCCCCTAATAACCTAGAGAAAGACCTAAATTATTTTTATCAATAATGATATAGAGTTGATTGGGATGACCCTATCAGTGAAAATTTTAGAAAGGACTATGATTAGATTCATCTATATAAAAACATTTATTTCACCATTCTTAGAGAGACATAAAGAGTTAATTATTAGTTTTCACTTCTTTATAATATACTCTTCTTCTATTATTCTTAGGAGTCTTAGCTTAGGGTTTTTACTTAGAGAATAATCTTGTCTTTTAGAAAAGTCTTGGATGTTTTGGCCTTTGTTAGTGATCCTTAAAAACCATAAAAACCTCTTGTGAAGCACCTTTATCCAAGGGAGAGATTGAGTCTCAATGGGTTTTTATTCAAGGTAAGTATCTCTTAATTTACTCCTCTTTTTTAGTAGATATAAGTAGCACAAGCAATGGTTTTTGAAAATATTTCTCTCTACATGCATTAGGGTTTTATCTATACCTAGTTTTATTAGGATTCTCTTATGCATGTTTACTTTTATATTTGATAACCCATACTATGTGCCATAATATTTTGTGAGCACTAGATTAGGATTTTAATTTACTTATCATTTACTTACTTTGTGAATATGAAAACAAAGAACGTAGTTAGGGTTATTACATAGTTTTGCTTGACTATAGGCTTTAAAACCCTCCCTAATGATTTTATTATGGTAAGATATCCCTTGGATAGGTATAGTGGATCCATCTTGGTAATGAACTCAAATATATAATGTATTAACAATCATAAGTGTAATATTTATATTCTCTAAGCTAGGATTGGTTTATAGATTAATTATATTTCCCTTTGCATACATTCTGGTGAATCCAACATGAATCTAAACCTTGAATTTTTTTTTCACTCCATCATTTTTATCATCATATCATATTTTTATATATTTTTAGTACTCTATCAAAATAGTCAGTATATTTCCAACTTTATGTGTACATGTTTAACACATAGTCGATTCTAAATGATTCTGTTCTATCTATGTAGGTATTCATCAATTACAAGTTATTGGATCAAGAAGTTTAACACAATAATTTTATTAATTTTTAGATTAACATACATATTAAAATAGGTTAAATCTATCTATTATTTTATTATATTATTTTATAGGTTAATAAACACTATTGAATAGGTCAACTCTATTCATTATCTCTTCTTCAACACTTAGGGTTTTGCAAACTTGGTCGAACTAGTGGACCCGATAGGTAGAATTTTTAAGTAGAAATTATGCACCAAAAAATAAAAAATTATAATCTAAATCTTCAATCCCACCAAGGTTATTTTCTTTTCTCTCTCTATTATTTTAGTTCTTCTTTCAATACTATTTTTCACAAGTTTGTAATCTACAAAACCGCAACCCTATAGCCAACTAGGTCGACTTGATTGACCTAATTTTATAGTCTATCTTCTATCTAAGAGACATAGTCAACCTATTGGAATTTGCTCTTAAAAACCTTAGTTATTGAAAAAAATAGCAACCTAGTCAACTTTGATCTTTATTATTTTCATATAGTGTCACCTGAAATCGACTCTGTACTATTCTTAATCAAGGAATTAACATCTATTTGCTAGTAATTAATTCTCATTTTTTTAGTTGTTTACATGATTAGAGTAATTTAAATAGTAAAAATAGGTGGTTTAAAAAATTACCATTTTAGTTACACTATTTTATAATTTTTCACACACTACGAAACCACTTTACATTTAAAAAACACTAAACATTTATCTTCCCAAGGTCTACGTACATGAATTTTATCACCAAGGAGGAAGCCAACTTGGTTTTATAGCTAAGTATAAATACGTGGTTAATGGGATATATTCAGAAAATAACCTGACACCCTTATCACTACATGATTGTGAAGTGAGGGGATAGGCCCCAATACCAAACCAATTACTATTGCCAATATAGATCCCTTTCATCCCAAGTGTCCTAACACTAGCTTAGATTGATTTCTGGTTCCCTATTTTAAGCCAAGTTTCTTATCACATTAAAATCAAATTTTACTATAATAAAATAACACTTAGGGTGACCAATTAGTTAGCTTTTACTTTTTAGTTTATAGTTACTCTTTGATCTTTGTGCATTGTATTACAAAACTTGTATTGGCTAGTGTTAGTGCAAGGTTTGTGTTGTGTGTTACAATGGGATTAGTCACATTGATCTAATTATTTGTGTGTTTTATTTCATTATTAATTCAAATTATCTTGAAAAAATCTTCCCCTTATTTCAAAACATTATCATCTTGATTGATATGGTCTCTCACATTAAATTTTTCACCTTATTTCCTACAATACATAGTTGACCTACACGACTATGTATTCTTATCTCTTTGTTTTATTCCCTATTTAGAAATACACTATCGACCCATATGATTGTGTAATGTTTTAAACATGTCTCTAAGTAGTACTTTGTCAACTCAATTGACTCTATAATTTTTAGATGACTTTATTCCTTATCTGGTTGACTTTATCCCTAATTTTACTTATTCTTTCTTAATCTCTATTTTTTCATCAATCATCATGAAATCTCCTATCAAAATCTTCTTGGACAACTTGAATACATTTAGACACTATATGGGGTGATCTTTCCTTTATTTATTTACATCTTAAGAGAATCCTTACTCTTGGATTACTTTTTCCCATCCCTCATCTTTGGATTTCAACATGGTTTAAATCACACAACAAGATGAGATTGGTGGATTATATCATTTTTGTACCTATCAAGAAAATTCCCATATTCAAGCATCTCATCACAATTTCGGGGTAATTAACACAAGTATATCCAAAAACCTAATAGGTAATCCACCATCTAATTACCCTTCCCTAATACTAATTTAGGGAGTCCTAAAAACACCAACCCACCAATTGATACCACTCAAATTCTTGCACAAATAGTGCAATAAATGAACATAATGCAAACATATAACACCAACTAAATGATGAAACTAAAAATTATTTGATCAATATGGCTAATCAACATCCCATTATTCTCCCTAAAAATAATCAAAATTTTATTCTTCCTCCTCTTAATGATGCCATGGGAAATGTCATCCCCTAACCTATCATGAATAATAATATGCTCCAAAACATCTGAAATGAGATTTTAACCCCTTTCATTATTTCTATTGATAATGGTAACATATCTCCAAATATTAATTATGATGGGACTAAAGACCCTACATCTTTCCTTAAGATATTCAACTATCTTAATAAGGAATGGATCCAAACTAATACTTTCACCACAACTAAAATCCTGGTTAAAATTTTCATTGGGGATGTATTGGAATTATACAACCAACTTCCCCAACATTCCATATGGAAACTAGAGGATTTAGTCAATCCATTAGTTAAATAGTTTCAACATAATGATCTTGTCAAAAATTACCTTAGCCATTTCATCAATGCTAATCAATCTCCCACTAAATCAACTCATGATTTTGTTAAGTGATAAAAATATTTGGCCCACAAGGCCAATCATAACATGACTGATGATAATTTATTTAAACTATTTATAACCACCTTAACCCCTTTATATCAATATAAGGTTCAAACTTTTGCTCCTAAAACACTCAATGAATATCTTGACCAAGTCAAGCATCAATAATTCTTACTGAAACAATTTGAACCTAATACCAAAATCATTAAAGTATATTTTCAACATTCGACCAATGTAATAACCAGAAATCCTCCTCAACCCAAATTAGGAGTTGCCAAAGCTGACACCCCTTATATTGTCACACATTATTAACTATATAGTAAATGAAATAATTATTATCACCCTCTAAACCATTTACTTATCCCAATAATCCTCCTAAATGGTATGACCCTAATTAATTTTATTGGTTCCACTCTGACATCAGTCATTCCCATGAAACATGTAAAGGACTTACAAAATTTTCTATTTCCTATATGCTTTTAGATTCATTTAATCATGAATGTATGATTTAATTTCATCATCAAGATTACAATAAGGCTTCTAAAAAATGACAAAATCCTAAATATTTTTCTTCTAACAACCAATTTTTTCCCACATCTAACACTTAACAAGCTAACAAAGATGTTTGTGTCATTAAAGCCAACTATGAATAATATTACAATACTTATCAATATGTCAATGCAACTAAAGTTAATTATCGATGAAAATTAACTCACAAGGATCCCATTACCAAAACTAGAAAACTATTCTGGAAGAGTGACTCCTCAAAGATACTACAACCACTCACCTAGCTTAAAAAACTAATGAGGAACCATCTCTTCCTTCTGAACCCCCGACCAATTTTCTTCCTCTAAAATCTAATTTACCTTCTAAGCCTCATGGTTCTTATTCCAAAACCCATGTGAAATTATTAAAATAACTCAACTTGATGCTTTTAAAGATTATTCTCATGGAGTTAGTTCACACCTCTCCCTATCATCACAAGTATCCCTATGCAACAACTTTAATAAATTGAAGAGTCATCTTCTCTAGAAGAGGAACCATCTTCTCATGAGCCTCAAATGACCAAAGTTCATATCATTGAATCCATATATCCTTGTTTGAAACCCTCCATAAAACTCCTTTAATAAGACATGATTAAAGAATACATGATTAACGAGTGAGATCCTCTTTCAAGTTGATGATCTACCCATATTCATTACAATCACCATTAATACCACCCTTATTCATAATGTACTAGTAGATGAAGGGTTTGGTATTAATGTGACATCTTTGTGGCTCATCCAACAACTTGGGTATAATAAAGATCATTTCAGAAAAAAATTTTAACATGTCATGGATTTTACGAAACTAATAAAAAACCACTTGGTTGTATTTGGCTCCCTCTTATGATTGGACCTAAGACCATATGAACTAAGATCACTATCCTTGATTTACCCTTATCTTATAACATACTCTTAGGATGTCCATGGAATCATAGAATGAGGATTCTTATCTTTTACAGTATCCAATGTATCAAGTTCTTTCATAATAGAAAAAGGTATAAACATGAAACTGATCCCAACCCTTGGAGCATTCAACTTATAAATCCCAAATCATAATATCACATTCCTACCATTCCAATAATCAATATTGCTCCCTTACCTAAATCTATCAATATGAATTTGAATTTACATGTCACTCTTATTGATTATAATGATGATGAGCCTAATGGTCTACAAAATACTTGCAACACTACCAAGCTACCTCCTTACATCTCAGAGTGGCTTCCTCCTTCTTTGTTTCTTTGTGATCGCACTATTTTTATCATAAATGAGATAACTAATTTACCCCTCCATGTAATTCTCAAGAATCCTCTTACACAAAATATGATTTCATGTGTAATGATTATGAAGTGCTAAATTATTTTAAGATCTTTTAATTATGTTTTCACATAAATTTAGTGATCTAGGCATGTATCCTTCTGAAGTTCCTCTTGAATCTCAAACATGTACAATTTCTCTAACATATGATGATAATTACATCATAACCTAATCCCAATCAAGAGACTTAGATGTTCAAAATTATCAAAAAAATCTAGCTAAAATACATGATTTCAATCATGATATTAATACCATTTCTATTGATTTTAAATTAGTACCTAAATGTTATGTACCTCCGACTAGTTCTCCACTTATTGATACTCCTTGGGTGATAGAAAAAATCTTACCTTTTTAATCTCCAAAAATTCTTGTATCTTTTATACCTCCTACTGAACTAATCATTCCATCTAATTCTCTCCATGTCAATGATGCTAAAGACACACCAATCACATATGATAAAACTTCTTCCCCTACTCCACCTATTCCTGAGATTACATTAGATGCTAAGGCCACATATTTACATAAAATTCATTCTAAATATGATCACCATGGTAACAAATATTAATGATCTAAAATTATATGTTAAGTATTATGGTCTTCTTCCTACTTTGCCTAGAGATGAAGCCATTCTAGAATTTCTTCATGCCTGAGAACCTCAACTTCCTTGACAATATCATAAACTTAGAAATTTCAAAAAAAATCCCCTAATTTGAGTAACTTCATCTTTAGCATTTATCCTAAAATAAATCCCATTTCCTCTCTACCTAACACACCATACCATTTCTAAGATGAAAATTCTATGCTTATCAAGGAAACTACTAGAATTGAATATGGTACCCCATCATGCCCTTGACCTATCATAGTGTCTCAAGAAGTTACACCAACTTAACATGATAGACTTTAGATTATTATTTGATAAATACCATGAGACTTTATATTGGTCCTATTATGACATTGTATGCAATTAGAAATCCATCATGTCTATAAATTAATCTTAGATTGAAGAAGATAGAGCATATCTATACTTTTGATTGGGAATACATTTGTTCAGTGGGAGCACGACCAATATGGGGATCTAATAGACCCAAATAGGGGATCACTTATCATAATACACCATGCTAAGAAGATTTCCAAAGCCTACAATGTAACAAAATCATGCAACAACCCTAAAAGTGTCATAGGTTTTGATATTCACTCTATTCTAATAAATAACAAAGTAAATCTAGTCTAGTTCACACCAAATATTATGGTACAAAGTGGAGGTTAAAAACAAAAAAAAACTAAACTAAACATGCATAGAATGCATATACTCATGTCAATGTATATGAAATCCTAATGCATGGGAGACAAACACAACTACATTATCTATCTACTCTTACAAAGGAAAAATAAAGTTAGGAATACTTACCTCAAAGATGAACCTACGAAACCTCAATATCTCCCTTGGCCAAGGTGGTTTGTAAGAGATTGTTATGGTATGTAATGATAACAAAGACAAATTATCTCTAGGATACACAACATATCTATGCATCCAAAATACTTTTTCATAAGATAAGATCCATATCTCTGAAGAAAGTATGGAACCCTAAGATTTATTCCTTGAGTATAATGGTCACTAAGTAGATGTTCATTTTTAATTATTATTCTTTTCTTATCTATATTCAAATGGTTGGAAATAAGCTTATATATAGGTAGATCTTACCCTAAATCCTTTTGAATATGTTGGTTGTATGGGGTCAACCCAATCGACCCTGTATGTTTTTGGGAGATAGATAACTAGGTATCAAACTAGGTTGGACAAAGGGATAATAAAATGCCATGTGAAAAATTATCCCTAAATAGTACATGGTCGACCCAATCAACCCTATACAATAATGAGAGGCTAAAAACTATACATGGTTGACCCGGTTGAATTAGTACATTCAATTGGTGAAAAGGGAGTCAAGGCAAGAAAGAGGATGAGGATATGAAAAATGTTTGGAATGGGTAAGACTAAGAAAAATAATCTAAGGGTAAATGCTTTTAGGAGACAAGTGTGTAGATGACAAGTGGAAAAGGGGACAACAATCTTAAGAAGCACCAATGGTTTGCCCACCCCTTTTTTGATGCACCCCTTAAGGTATGCACTCAAAGAGAATGAGCTTCAACTGGTTCTTGAAATATATAAAGTGTCAGTAAGTGATAAAAGTTTGAAAATATAATGTGTATACAAACATGCCTAGCATTAATCCTAGTATTATGGTGTACTATATCATCACCTATCTCAATGTCAAACCCATATGACAAAAATAACAAAAATTTCCACCTAAAGTTTCCAATTGATGACATAAAACAATCATTAAAATTATTGATGATAAATTTATTAATCCTATGGACTATTTATAATGGGTTTTAAACATTATCCCTATTTGAAATAAAGTCACCATGGTCATTTACATTTGCATCAATTTTTGTAACCTCAATCTTGCTTATTCTAAGGATAATTTCCCTTTACCTTCCATAGATGTCATCATCAATTTTGATTTTGGGTATGAGATATTGTCCCTTATGGATGGTTTTTTGAGTTATAATCAAGTTCAAATTACCCTTAAAGATCAACATAAGATCACTTTCACCATGGAATGGGGCACCTATTGTTACATTAAAATTCCCTTCAATCTCAAAAATGCCATAGCTACTTATTAATAGGCTATGGACCATATTTTACATAACCTTATCCATAAGATTGTGGAAACCTATGTGGATGACCTCATTACTAAGTCTAAAACTTGAAAAACTCATCTTTCTAATCTTGCTATCATTTTTTATGACCTCATCAAATATAAAGTTAGACTAAATTCCTAAAAATATGTCTTTAGCATCACATCAAGCAAATTTTTAGGATTCTTAGTCTCTCTTCATGGCATTTATTTCAATCTCATTAATATCAATTCTATTATCAATATGCCTATACCTCATTCCATTCTTGATATTCACACTTACTTTGGTAAACTTGGATCAATAAGATGCTTTATCCCTAAAATAGCTTATCACATTTACTTTATTAATTATCTTTTAAATAAAGTTAATGCTCTCAAATGGATGTATCCCTATCAAAAATCATTTAAAAATATGAAATAATATCTAATTCACCCATCCATTCTTCATCCACCATCTAATGATCATCCTTTAATCTTATATACTTATTCCACATCCATATCAATTTGGGGAAATGCTTTCCCAACAAGATGATAATGGAAGAGAATATTCCATCTATTATATTAGTTGAGGCCTCATCAACTATGAAAAATGTTATACAAAAGTAGAATGTGATTGCCTTACCATATATTTTATAGCTAAAATGTTTGGAATTATATAATGAAACCACTTACATTATTGTCCATTCTGATCTACTCTGTCACTTCTTATCCAAAGCCTTTCATCCTAGAAATAGAATTGGCAAGTGGATGGTCCTTTTAATGTAATTTTATCTCCACATTATTACAAAAAAAGTTTTCAAAGGATAAATCATTACTGACTAACTCATAACCACTCATATACCAGCTATCAAACACCTTAAAGATAATCTTCTTGATGATAATATTCTTTATATTTAAGGTCTTAATCAAGCCATATATCTTAAATATTACTTCCATAATTTCACTATTGATCTTGAATCAAGTATTATTGAAGAGTCCTCTATCCTCCCTGATAATACTAAATCAAAATTAGTCATCGAAGAACTTCTCGATAATTAATGCCAATTTACATGAAAATACTTAGAACCTTCAATTTGATGGCACCAAGTACCTTAAAGGAGCTGGGGTAGGTTATATTCTCACTAGTCCCCTTGGTAAAATTATCCCTTTCTCATTTCACCTTAAATTTGATGTCACTAACAATATGGTGGAATATGAAGCCTTAATCTTAGGCTTGAGACTGGATGTTGATTTAGACATTACATATCTATAAGCTTTAGGAGACTCCCAACTCATCTACAAATAAGTTAACAATTATTATCAATGAAAAAGAAAAAATATAATTTCTTATCATAAAATGGCCACTAACCTTTCCAAATAATTCAATTGTTTTACCATTGGGCCCATCCCTTGAGATCAAAATTCTATTGCTCATTCACTTGCTTCTTCAGCATCTCTTTTTCATCTACACCTAGTTATTACTTATCCTACCTTTCTTATCCAAATAAGAAAATCCACATATTCAATTTAACCACACTATTTAATTATCTACCACATTGAGGCTATCACTATATGATAGATCTATGGTTCAAATACATCATTCAATTCCTTGAATACCAAACTTATTCTCCAAACATTGATTCCTTTGAAAAGACTTGCATTTGCAAACAAGATTTCAAATATTTAATTCAATATAACATCCTTTATTATCATAATGTTGAAGGTACCTTGATTTTATATGTTATATAATAAGATGTCCCTCCTCTTCTTTCACAAGAACATGGGGGCATTTGTGGTGGCCATTATAACGAACATGCTACAGCCTGCAAATACTTACATATGGGTTATTTTTGCCCACTCTTGAAAAGGATGCCATTGAGTTTTCTAAAAAGTGTAGTCCATGCAAAATTAATGTTGATATAATTAACTCACATTTAGCCTAACTCTAAATTATGGAGTCTCCTTGGCCATTTTCAATGTGGGGATTAGATCTCATAGGCAAACTACTTAGATCTCAAGGATGGGCATGTCTTTATCATCATAACAACTGGATATTTTACCAAATGGGTCGAGGCCATGCCCCTCATAAATGTCATCAAAACCACCATTATTAAATTAATCCTCAACCAAACCATTTGATGCTTTGACATTCCTCATACTATCATTTTTGATAATGGTGTCAATTTTAGAAATAAAGATGTCAAACAACTTTATGCTAAATTAAAAATCAATCACATATTTTCCACACCCTACCGTCCCCAATACAATGGCTAAACCAAGGCCACAAAAAAATTATTATTAAAACTCTCCAAAATATAATCTATAAAACCCACATAGATTGGTATCTTCATATATATCTCACTCATTGGGCCTATCTTAATAGCATACGCATTACCACTGGGGCAATGTCTTTTTTACTAGTCTATGGTTCTAAATCCATCCTCCCATTAGAAGTTGAGCTTACCTCTCTCTATATATTTCTTCATGGTAACATAATTGATGAAAAATTATGTGAAACTTGCCTTGACGTTATTAATATTCTTGATGAAAACTATATTTTCTATCTACAACATAATCAACAATATAAGGCCTACATCGACAAACAACATAATAAAAAAGTCAAAGTTCACACTTTTAATGTTGGTGATCTTGTCCTTAAATTAGACTACACACATGAAAAAGAAGGTAAATATGATAAAAAATGGTGGGGCCTTTATTTAGTCAAAGACATCTCTTGGTCTAAGCACCTATCACCTTCAAACCAATGAAGGCCATATTTTTAAAGAGCTCACCAATGCACAATTCTTAAATAAGTATTTTTCCTAGACCTTTCCCTTCTTATCATGATTTTTATATGTTATAATTATAATAATTTTTATATGATATTTACGTGGGTCTCATTCCTCTTTAGTATTTACTCTATCCACAAACCTTACTTCCTCCTTTTTGGTCCTTTGGTTTTCCCTGTTATCATGAGTTGCATTGTAAAACTATGGATATGACCTAGTCTTCCTCTTGACTTCTTTTTGATTTTATTTTTACCTATTTATTTTAAATACTTTTTTCACCCCTTGGGTTTTTATTTTGTGAGTTATAGTGTAAGACCATGGATATGACTAGGCCTTCCTAAAAAATACCAACTTTTTCATTTTATTTTTACATGTTTTGTGCACCATCTTAGATTTATATTTTATAAATTTCAATGTAAGACCATGGATAGGACTAGAAATTCCTCATTATATTACCGTCTTTAATTTAATGTTCCTTTTCTAGAATGTTTAGAAATGGTTACAAGTTTTGATCCCTTTTTCTCAGATTAAGCTTTTGCTTCTTTTATAGATAATATTTTCATAACAATAAAGTGTTGGCATGTTTCCCTACATTTCCCTCACTCTTATGATAAGTAATCACACTTCACTGTCATTTTATCTCCCCCCCCACCTTTTTTTTCCCTTTTTACCCTTTGTCACATTTTTTATGATTTGAAGTAATTCAAGTTGTTTCATGTTTCCATTCCTCTTGATTTCCTTTCCATTCATTCCATTTTAGATAAACCAAGGTTGAAGTCATGATAGCACTTTTATTTCACTTGAATTAACAAAAATATCAGAAACCATGCTCTCTAAATTCTCTCTTTTAGCAACCAAGTCCAAAGTCTTCAAATGATAGTCATCTTTAACAATCATGTTTGGTTTTTTGAATCCATATAGTGGAGGAATTGAAAAATACATCAAAATTTTCAAAATACAAATCATTTAAAATAAAAGGAAATGATACAAAAAGCAACATACAAATTTGAAGGTCAAAATCATACCAAAAGAAGTGATTAATAACATAACTCCTATATCTGATTGAATCTCAAACTCCACAGTTAACCTCATTATAGAGACAAGGTCCATTGGGGTGTGGTAGGCTAGTAGATTATAATAGAAGAACTCAACAAACTCTATGATGCTACCTAATTTATCATGTAAGTATCCAATCTTTGTAATAGAGAAATGATTCTATAAGGGATCCTGAGGAATGGGGAACATGTTATGGGAAGGTAGGACCATTTTAATTTTCATGTATATAACATTCATTGTATGATCTACATACTTCATATTTTGACCTAAGATTTGTGTGGCTATGAAAATTTATTTAGATTCCTTAATGTTGATAGTCCTCTTATTTTGAAAAACTTAATTTGAGTGTCTTGACTTTGATAAATAACTTCTCGAGGTTGGTCTTTCCTTCATTATCCCCTCCACCCATTTAATTTACCCCCTTGACAAGCAAAGTGTGATTAGAAATTATTTCACACCTATATTTTACATCTTATTTATCTTTAAAACATGTTATCACCACTTTGTTTTAGTTTTATCTATCTTTAGAACAAAATAATATGCTTGAGCAACTATGGATTATTTTCTTTATACCATGGCTTTACATATCTAGAATTGCATTGGTTCTTTTGAATACCATTTTACATTGTTATATTACCATTTTTGTAGACATCTGAGTCCATTTATACTTTCATATTATTTTTCCATTGTTGAGTGAGGTTAGATTTTTACTTCTCACTTACCAATGTTATTTTCCATTTTATGTAGTTTTTCTATTGTTGATTGAGTCATGATTGTTACTACTCACTCATCAATTTTGTTTTGCCATTTTTTCTTGTCCATATTTGTTTAAGTATTGTTAACTCTTTCACATTGATGTTTGATTAACATTTTTAACATGTATCCTTAGTTTGACTTGGTGAGTTTTCCTTTCTTACTTAAGGTCTACTTATTTGAGTTTCTCAGTCTTTAATAGCCTTGTATTTTTCATTTACCTAATTTACTCTAAAATTTAACTTGGACATTTGGTCCTAACTAAGAATTTGTCACCCAGCTTTCCAAATTTCTATGTACATCTTGACCACATTGCATCAGTTCTCTTGGATTTCCTACATTTGTTTGTTTTTACTTTGTAGTTTTCTATCCTTGGGTTTATTGAAAGTTGTGTATGTGCCCTCCTCAATCAAAACTACAAATAAAATAGACAACCATCTAGTGATAAAGGTAAGTCAAGGTATGCATACATTCAGTTTTTTAGTTATTTTCTTTTCAATCATTTAATTTAAGTTATTTGATGCTTTAAAATAATATAATTTTTTTAGCTTTACCATTATGTGTTACTATATTCTTTCCTTGAAGCACCATCCCCTATTTCACTTGAGTGACACGTGATGAGATTAAAGTGGGGCATATGTATACATATAACATTTTCAAACTTTTATCAATTAATGATGCTTTCTATCTTACAAGAACTCATTGAGTCTCAATATCTCTAAGTGCACACCTTAAGGGGTACACTTGGAAAGGGGTGGGCAGACCATTGGTGCTTCACAAGATTGTTATCCCTATACTAACACTTGATATCAATCTGACAATCTTCTAAAAACATTCTTATAAGCTTTGTCTCCTCTTTTTCACCCTCTTCTAGTAATTTTTTGCCTTCATTAATACTTCCCTATCCTAAACTCCTTTTTGATAGTCTACGTTATAATGGTAGCCCCGTTGACCCTATACTCTGACTGATAAAACTCATTTAGGGTCTATGTCAGCCCCTAGCCAACCTATACCAATACCTAATTTATTTTTATCAATAACAACACATAGTTGATTGGGCTGACCCTGTCAGTGAAACTTTTAGAAAGGACTAGGGTTAGATTTAGTTATATAAACACATTAATTTTTCCATTTTTAGAGAGACACAAAGATTTAATTATTCATTTTCACTTATTTACAATATGTTCTTTTGCCATTCTACTTGAGGAGTCTTAGCTTATTGTTTATACTTGGATATATAAAAAAATTTTCTTGCAGTAAAGTCTTATATGCTTTGGCCTTTCTCAGTGATCCTTAAAAACCACATCAACCTCCTGTGATGCACATTTAGCCAAGGGAGAGATTGAGTCTCAATGGGTTCATCTTCAAGGTAAGTATATCTAACTTTTCTCCTTTATTTTAGTAGATATAAGTAATATAAGTAATGGCTTTTGAATATATTGATCTCTCCATGCATTAAGATTTTACTTATACATATCTTAATTATGATTCTCTTTTGCATGTTTACTTTTATGTTTACTAACCCCTAATTTGTGCCAAAAGATTTTTTAAGCACTAGATTAGGATTTCAATTTAATTATAATTTAATTACCTTGTGAATATGAAAACATAAGACCTAGTTAGGGTTATTGCATAGTTTTTATTGACTGGAAGCTTTGGAACCCTCCCTAGTAATTTTATTATGGTAATATATCCCATGTATAGGTTTAATGGGTCAATGTTGGTCATGGCCCCAAATATATAATGTATCAATAATAAAAATTGTATGTAGGATTTATATTCTCTAAGCCAGGATTGATTTATAAAATAGTTGCATTTCCCTTTGTATGCAAAGTTCACATTATTATTGCACATGCTCATATCCTAGCCCAAGAGGAATAAGTGGAAGCCTAAATGAATGCATGGTCAGACCTCTATTTGGGTAACATCCTATTTTATTATGTAATCCTTATCATGCTTTGAGGGTTAAACATTTTAAGGGGGATGAAATGTACTATACCTGGGAAGGGTTAGAATAGAAGAAAATAATAATAGAATAAATAATAGTGAATAATATATTAGAGGAATAATACCACATGCATAAAAAGGATGAGTGGGATATATTATAAGTAGTATAAATAGAGGGGCATATGATATTGTAATTTATAGAATAAAAATATATCAATTAGAGCCAAATACTCTGACAAGGAAGTAGCCTCCTCAAAGTGGAAAGTGATTATGGAGATATTCCTTCCAACAAAAAAGGAATATTGTAATTTATGTTATATGTTTATGGGTATATAGGTTCTTAATAAGATTCAATGGACCATTTACCCATAATGAAATTATGCTAAATGGAGTTATATGTTTTTTTTCTAGTTAGACAACTAGAACATACATTAGTATGTTGCTTCATTGAAGGAAGGATTCTCACCATGTTATGATGATAGTGGAATAAAATACCCAAAACTTAAGTGTCCATATCTCCTATGCCATATATTAGCTAATTTTCTATCTTTAACAATTAGATCTTGATTGCATCTTTAGATAATATTAAACTGGAAAATTTTTATTTCACCTAAAGCTCATGCAATTATTTTTGAGATTATATGTGTTTTCTAATGAGATAAAAAAAATTAACTATTTTTCTATCAAATTAAACCTTAATGTTCTGATCGATAAATTGAGTTATATATAACATATTTAGTTAGTCCTTAAACATATTAGAATTACACAATTTTAGAATCATGATATCTAAGAGATAAAAAAATCACCACAACCTTGGACACTATACAATTAATCATCTCCAAGAGATAAATCACCGCAATATGATAAATGGTTCAAAGTGGTGAAACAATCCTTTCATCTAATCATGTGTATCATGGAAGTAAAATCCATGTACTAGACTGCATTTAGAGGGGTGACATCCTCATTTATCTATGCAATAAAGACATTATCCTTATCAAAAGGATCATTATCTTTTACAATTTTACCATGATGATATTGTGGGGAAGGATTCTTATTCTAACTATATTAGACTTGTTTCTTCAGCTTTTGTTCTTGTGCAAATTGTTGATGGGTGTACTTTTTATTTCTAGTTGATACTTGTGTAAATGCATTGTATTATAAATACTTTAGTTCATTGTATTTATTTCTATAAATTAGATAGATCTTCTTGAAATGAAGTTTGTTCCCTTGATTGCTTTGGTTGGTGGGTTATTTTGAAGGCTTCACGAGTCTCTTCCCCTTTTGATGTGATTTAATTGCATGTTATTCTTCAATCTTCCTCTACTATGTGCATGGATTATTACGATTACAACATGCCAACCAAATTTTAAAAAGTTGGTTTATTTTTTGAGATATTGAGAGAAGTCACAAAGATTTTATAGGTTAGTGGAAAATTCTCTTATAATGATGGGTACTAGGGAGACATCTATCACATTCTCACCTAATTCTTAGAGAGATGCCTATAATACTGCAGCAAAATAGAGAGAAACTTCAATGTTTTCACTTTTATTTAACTTAAGATAATGAAGTTGGATTTATAGATGAATAATGGTATTTTGGTTCTTGGCTTCATAGATGACACTAAGTTTTCCCCATATTTATCTGGTGGAAGTTACATCTTGGATATGAGGTTAAACCTCATCCGATCCATAAATCCAAGTTAAAAAAACCTTTATAGTCTTCTTGGATCAGATTTAAAATAAAATAGAATATTTTAATTTATAATTCCCCTTTTAATAAATCTATAAAATTAATTTATAACACTTACATAATTTAATAAAGTAAATTGAAAGGATTTCTGATCACAAAGAGGAAATTAAAAACAAAATATACCACAAAAGATTTATTTATGGGGTTCATCAAATGGATACATTACGAGTGTTTTGATCTTATTAAAACTCTTTGACATTGATTAAAAAAATATCTCTGAGTAAATAATTTTTTTCCATACTAGATATCTATTCGTGTAACAAAATAAACCTCCAAGAGGTTTTACTACCTCTGTATCTAGATATCTCTATCTACAATTTCCTCTATGCAAATCCACTACTTATCTACCAAAATCTTGTTACTACCTCTATAAAATAACCTAAAACTATATATTTCTCAATGATACTTGGCATTGGCTAGGCAATAAAAAATTTCCCCAGGGTACTAACAATTTTCCTAAATTGAGTTTTTCCCAATTTGACAACATGGCATTGGTTCTCTAGAATTTAATGCTACTTGTATTCAGTTTTGCTCTGCAACTAATCAAAACCAAAATCCTAAAATGGAATTCAACATCATTGGCATATAGATGAGCATGGATAATGGTGTAAAATTAGTGCCAAAGCTGATCCATGTTATCATAAATAGAAAATAATTAAACTTCCCCACATATTAATAGGTAATCTATTGAACAATCTTTGCCAGCTATAAACCCTTTGCTATCAATGTTTCTGTATACCATATCTATCAAGAATCTTTGAGAAACTTTAAAGAATAAATTGCTACATATTTTATAATGCAGTAATCATAATAATTATTCCCAAAAACATTGTGTTGTAATCAATATCCAATGCCATATTATCTTACCATCAAGATCAAGAAAATAATATTTGCATTTCTTGATTAATTCAAGATTACTACATGATAAAAGAAGAATCAAGATTACAACGCATAAATACTTGAGTTTAATTTGAACATACAATGTTTTTTTGAAGAAAATATTACCACGTTGAAATTATTTTCATGCATTTACTTTAAATTCCACCTAGCTTATTTTAAGAATATTACACACATTTAGATTTGGCATTAAAACTTAGAAGTCCATGCCATTTAAAAATATGTTCACACATAAAATATTCTAAAAATAATTATATGTATGGAGTTAAAATTAAGAGATGTACATATTATTTTTTTAAATAAAGATTTAAATATGCATGTTTTAATAAAGACTATCACCTTTCTTTTAAAGATAATCTTTATAAAATGGCAAGGATTTTTTAATTTTATTTCATGGAATAAATATTTAATTAAAAAAATAGTTATTAATTTTCAATAAGCGTATTAAAATATATAAATATTTAATTAAATATTTTAATAAAAATATATTAAAATATATTTATTAGTAAACAATAAATATATTAAAATATATTTTATTGGTAGTAATTTTTCAAAATTAATTATAAACATTGCAAGTGAAGGTGTGGCATTGTTGGATAGATAATGCCACACCTATATTCACAATAATAATTAAATATTACCACTACTGATCAAGATCATGGGGTGGAAATCCCTTGGAGCATTCCTCCCTACTGAGATCTTTTGGACCTCCAAAAGTTGAATTTAATTATCAACCAGGTGAGGGTATTTTTCCCTCACTTTCCCTATTTCCATTTATTTTGACTTATTTAGATGCAACCCTTTCAAACCAACATGAAGATATTATGTATCACCCCTTTGTATAGTTCTAGTTTTCTTGTCAATAATAACATCTTCTTGTAACTCATGAAGAGATTTAGGGGCAAAATTATCAACATTAGGAACCTAAATACCCTCATCTTGATCCATGATCATAAGAGGTTCATACAATTTCAAGATTTCCACATTAAAAATTGAATAAATATTCATATAATAAGTTAAATCCAATTGAAAAGCATTTATACCATTTTTTTCAAAATCCTAAAAGAACCATACCTAATTGGTTTTAATTTTCTGCTTTCACCTTTTAGTCTTTCTTTGTTGATGTGAAGCCAAACATGATCATCCACTTTGAATTGATGATAAACTCTATGTTTGTCATGCCTATCCTTATATTTAACTTATTCTCCAAATATTCTTGAATATCTTTTTGAATCATCTGAAGCCTCTGAATGGACTTTTTAGCCTTCTTGGTATCACTATTTCCATTCACCACTGAGCTAGATTCTTTTTCAAAAGAGAAGTCCAAAAGAGACATAGGCAAATAACCAAAACATGTCTCAAAATGAGACTTTAAATAATGATAATAAAAAGCATAGTTATAAGAATGTTGCACATAATATAAATGTTCATCCCAGTTGACCACATTTATTTGTCCATCAATTTGCAAATTAAAGGTTGTAATTTTCTTAGCTTAGTATCCATCAAGTCCCACAAATCTGACCAAAACTCATCAATAAATTGAGCAAATGTACCATTATTCGGTTGACCACATTTATTTTTCCATCAATTTTCAAATTAAAGGTTGTAATTTTCTTATCTTAGTATCCATCAAGTCCCACAAATCTGACAAAAACTCATCAATAAATTGAGCATCACGATAAGATATAATAGAAGTGCATAACCCAAAATGGATCCAAACTTTTTTTAAGAATTTTAGAAACAAGGTTAACTGCACTTGTAAAGGTTTAAAAAATGAAAACACACTGGTTTTTGGTTTTGCATTAATAATTCCCCCATTACATACCCACTAGCATCAGTTTCTATTTCAAAAGATTATCGCAAATCAAGAAGTACAAGAATTGGGGATGTACTTATATTTTCTTTCAAGGTATTAAAAGTTTTTTCATGCTTTCCTCCCCATTTAAAGACTTACTTAACACTTGTTAAAACATATAAAGGAGATGCAATGTAAGAGAATTTAGCAATAAATTTTCTCCAAAATTAAATAGATTCGAGAAAACTTCTAACTTGTATTGCATTATTAGGGCTTAGCCAATTCACTATGGCTGAAAATTTTATAGGGTCTATTTTTAATTAGCCATTCCCTACAACATAGTCTAAGTAAACCAAAGATGTTTTTGCAAATTCACATTTTGACTTCTTAAGGAAAATTTTCTCCTTTTGAAAAGTATCTAAGACCTTTTTGATGTGTTTAAGATGATCTTCCCATGTGTTACTAAAGATTAAAATGTCATCCAAGTACATAATTACAAAATCATCAAGAAATGGTCTTAAGACATCATTCATAACCCACATAAATGTAGTAAGTGTATTACAAATCCCAAAAGGTATAAAAAGCCACTCAAAAAAACCTTGCTTAGTTTTTAAAGTGGTTTTCCAACTATCACCGTCACTTATTCTTATTTGATGATAACCACTTAAATCTAACTTAGTAAAATACTTTTCATTTTTTAATTGATATAACAAATCATCAATACGAGGAAGAGGGTAGTAGTTTTTAACCATGATTTTATTCAAAGCTCAAAAATCTATACACATCTTCTATGTACCATCTTTATTTAGTACCAAGACAATAGGTGAACCTCATGGAGAGGTACCTGGCCGAATGACTCCTTTATCAAGTAACTCCATCACTTTCTTCTTTATTTCTTCATTATCTACTACTGATAACCTATACATGCCAATATTAAAGAGAGAGACATCTTACTTCAATTGAATCTCATGTTGGATTTCCCTCTTAGGGTGTAAACCTTTTGGTACCTGAAAAACATCATTGTAGTTATAAATAATCTTTTCTCTTTAAAATTGATGTTTAGGATCACAACCCTCTAAGGCCTTGGATTTTTATTTATCCTTGGCTTTCAAAATCATGAGAACAAAACTCTTACTTGAGTTTACAAGTCTTTTCATTTATCCTATAGAGACAAGAGTCAAATTGGTTTTGACATAATGAGCTCTTACTATGTATTCAATCCCATCCTTTACCAACACAAATTTGTTTTTTTATCTATAAAATATTGCCTTTATATCATATAAGTAAGGACTTCCCAAAACAATTCCACAAATATCCAAAGGAACTACATCTATATTTACTTCACCAATGAATTTTGAAGTAATAAAAAACCTCAAGGTGCATGTTTTTGTGACCTGTAATTTTGCATCATCACACACCCATCCTAAATGATATGATTTTAGATGTGGTTTAATTTTGAGTCCTAAATTTTTAGCAACCTCTTTAGAAATAATATTAGCTTGTGATCCAATATCAAAAAGAGTATCTATTTTAGTATGCTTAGATATGACTCTTATGTGCAAAAGCTCATTTATTTTTATGTCAGCATGTTTAGATTTAGTTTTAGAAGATGAGTAATAAAAAAAGGTGTAGGGTTAGAAGAGGAAGAAGTTGAACCTTGCATACCCATAGTAGTCACTTTTGTTTCATCACCAAAATCTGATCCCAAGTCCTGTTGGATTACAACATTAGCCTTATTTTCCTTTTTATTTCAGGACTTCTTTGTCTTGAGTTCTGGATGGAGTTTCTAACACTTAGCCTCATCGTGATTCTTCTTGTAGTGATTATAGAAAGGTTTTCTTTCCTCTATCTTAATATTATAAGTAAACTTACCCTTACCCTTTCCTTTACCTTTTTCTCTATTTTCAACTAGCTTGTCAGATTTATTTCCATATCCTTCCTTGGTCATCTTACCCCTAACCTCCATATGGGTAGATTTCACATAGACTTCATCAAGGTTATAAGGATTAAACATGAGAATAGTATGTCTCAAATAACTATGCAACCCTTCAATGTACTTTAGTAATGTTTTTAAACTTTATAAAGGAATGCCCAACATTAATACCTTCTTTCTAAACTCCTGAGTATAATCATGCACACTCTAACATTTATTCTATCTTAAAGTCTGCCAATCCATAGTATCTTGTTGCATGTAACCCAAAGGATAAAATTGATTTATTAGTTCAAAAACAAAATCATTTCAGGAAGAGATTACCTTGCCATGTTGCTTGAGATCTTCCTAAATCTTACTCTCCTATCGGATGAGTATTATGCCACTCGTATAGAGATTATCCAATTAAATCCTAGCTTCCTCAATGATAATATTATGAATATTTCAATATATCTCAATCTACTTGACCCCGTTATCCAATTTATCTACACTAATCTCACCATTATAAATTGGTAAATCAAATTTAACATCTAATTTCAAATGTGGGATAGTTTTACCATCTACAAAAGAGGTAGAATTTTTGGAAGGTGAAGATAAAAAATGAATTTATTCTCTTTCAACTTGATCTTCATTTGATTCTTTCCCCTTTTTGTGTTCTTTTTATATTTCCTCAACCATATTTTTCATGTTGAGGAAGGCACATTAGAATTTTGCCTTAGACATATTTGCTCCCATACTTGACTGCTAGATTGCATGTCTTGCACCAATTTTAGGATCAAACTCTACAATTTCCCCTTCACCATGTCTTGATAAGGACCTAGTTAACATACAATACTATTTTGATTTCTAGACAATGCGTTAAATGGCCTTGATCATAGGCTCTGATACCAAATTGATTTGGAAATCCAAGTTATAAAAACCTTTATAGTTCACTTGGATAAGATTTAAATTAAAATAGAATATTTTGATTTCTAATTTCCACTTTTAATAAATCCAAAAAATTAATTTATAAAACTTTCATAATTTAATAAAGTAAATTGAAAGGATTTTTTATCATAGAGAGAAAATTAAAAACAAAATATAACACATACGACTTGTTTACGGGGTTCACCAAATGGATACATCCCCAAGTCCACTCTATTAAGTGTTATGATCTTATTAAAAATCTTTGAGACTGATTACAAAAATCTCTCTGAGTAAATAATTTATTTCCATACTAGATATCTATATGTGTAAAAAACTAAACCTCTCAAAGGTTTTGCTGCCTCTATATCCAGATATCTCTATTTGCAATTTCCTTTATGAAAATCTAGTACTTCTCTACCAAAATATTATTACTGCCTCTATAAAATAAATTGAAATTCTATATTTATCAATGCTACTTGGCATTGGTTGGGAAATAAAAAATTTCCTTGGGGTACTAACAATTTCCCCAAATTGGGTTTTGCCCATTTTGATAGCATGGTATTGGCTCTATGGGATTTTCTACTACTTGTATTTAGTTTTTATCTACAACTAATCAAAACCAAAATCCAAAAATGGAATTCAACATCATTGGCATATATCTGAGCATGGATAATGGCATTGAATTAGATCTAAATTTGATCCACGCTATCATAAATAACAAATAATTAAACTTCCCCACATCTTAATAGGTAATCTATTGAATAATATTTGCCAACTATAAACCCTTTGCCATCAATATTTTTGCATACCATATTTGTCAACAATCTTCAAGAAACTTTAAAGAATAAATTTAAACATATTTTCCAATGTAGTAATCATAATAATTATTCCCAAAATAATGCATTGAAATCAATATCCAATGCCATATTATCTTGTTGTCAAGATCAAGAAAATAATATTTGCATTTCTTGATTAATTCAAGATTACCACATGATAAAACAAGAATCAAGATTCCAATGCATAAGGACTTGAGTTTAATTTGAAGATGCAATGCTTTTGCCAAGAAAATATTACCAGGTTAAAATTCTTTTCATGCATTTATTTTCAACACCACCTAACTTCTTTTAAGAATATTCCACACATTTAGCTTTAGCGTTAAAATTTAGAATTCCATGCCATTTAAAAACATGTGCCCACATAAAATATTTTAAAAAGATGTATATGCATGAAGAAAAAAGTAAGAGATGTACATATTATTTTTTATAATAAATATTTAAATATGCATGTTTAATAAAGACTATCACCTTTATTTTAAAGATAATCTTTATAAAATGGCATAATTTTTTTATTTTATTTTATGGATTAAATATTTTATTAAAAATTATATTAAAATATATTTATTAATTTTCAATAAATGTATTAAAATATATAAATATTTAATAAAAATATATTTACTAGTAAATAATAAATATATTAAAATATATTTTATTGGTATCAATTTTTGAAAATTAATTATAAACATTACAGGTGGAGGTGTGGCATTATTGGCTAGATAATACCCCACTTATATTCACAATAATAATTAAATATGTCCATTATTGATCAGAATCATGGGGTGGAAATCCCCTAGATCATCATCCAATATCCTAAACATAATGATTAGCTTTACCTTTTGATTCATTTTGTCAAATATTCATTGTTTGTCATCATCCGAGGTGTGTTAGGTGTATGCTTTGTAAACAACTATCCAAATCTAGAGTTGTCTCTTTACGCTTCCATGCATCATAATTATAAACATGAAGAAGTTGTGTATTAGGCATAATAAATCTTGGGACATTTCTGACCATGATGAAAGATAATGAAAAAATAAAAAATAATTAAATACATTAATTTAACACTTTTTGAATTAAAAAATGCTTTAAACTTATGTTTATCCTCTTATTTTAGACTTCTAGACAAATTTTTAGGTGATAGGTATGCACAATTTTGAGATTTTAAAGTATCTTGATCCACTATGGGCTTATTTTATACCTTAAAAACATGAAAACAATTAAATATAAAAATTTATATTGGATGGTTAAAAAATTTTTTAGAGTGTGCTTTGATACAAAATTTCACACAAGTGGGAAAATATTTATGGCTTAATGCCTCCTGGTTTTCATGATACACAATTAATACAATTCTCATTGGCTTGCATAGACCTAAACTACTAATTTAAAAAAAAAAAATTGGATCAGTATAGTATTTGTATAAAAATACATTAAGTTGTTTTTAATAATTAATTTTTAGGAATTCTTAAAAAATTTAGGCAAAAAATCTTGCATGATCTTTAGATATCAAATTAAATCAGATTATGGACTTATCGAATTTAAATTAAGACCTTATTAGTGTGCACGAAAACACTTTGAAAGTAGGAAATTTAATAATAAAGGAACAATGAAACATGGTTAACAAATTTAGAAAGGTGAAAGGACCCATGATTGACATTATCACCATTAGAATGTTTTGACTGTTGGTTAGAACATTAACAATATATATTGATAATGGTTAAGGTGACCAAAACCTTGAAAATTAGGACCTGATGAATTTTAAGAATATTGGAGATGATCTTGAGGTAGACAAAAGGTAGATCAGAAAGTGTTTAGAAATGAATACTGATAAAGGAAGGTTACATGGGCCTAAGAGAAAGGAAAATACACCAATGCATGCCTAATTTAAATCAACAATCCATATATACTAGAATACAATAATAAAATTTCAATTACAAGGCCTATACCAAAATTAGGTGTCTACATAATGGCCCACTTTAATGTGTGTGTGTGTGTGTGTGTGAATATAAATTAAATTAAAATAAACAAGTTCACTTAGGATGGCCTAATGAGGGAAATTACCTTATAACAAGGTCCAAATCGAGTAACCTCCAAAATTGAGAAACCTTGTCTCTGTACTATCTTCACAAATGTCTTAACTATCACTGAGTTTGCAAAAATGATCATCAATGTTCATTTATAATCATATCAAATGTATGTGCAAGAAAAAATGAGTGTTTTAAAGTAGATAAATTCATGAAATAATGTAACCATTGGAATAATTTATAAATTGAAATAAAAAATAGGAATGAATACAACTAGTATTATGTGATCCATGTTGTCATATTTGAAAGATATTGAGTTTTCATGGGTCCAATCTAAGTTTTCCATGTGTCCAAATAGATGAAATATGGGTCTAACTAACCCTATAAAGTGGATAAATAACTATTCCTTAGGTTTGATGCAAGAGTATCCTAGGATAATTTTCAATCTTGAATTACTGAAAAATAGATTTAGCTAGTCAAATAATAATACAAAATTTCTGGTGCATGGTTGCACTATGCAATAATTTATAATGATTTAAATATTGCACAAGATTTTACTTTTTTGGGAGGAATATATCTTGTATTTTTATGAAATTTGGAAGGATAATAGGTTATAAAGTCTTGGCTAAAGCATGTAGCTTACATGAGGAGAGGATGTGCCAATGAGTGAAGAGTAAAGCACATTTAAGTATAGATTTGCACTATGGCACACAAACATAAAAGAATTTATAATATGAAAGAGGGAGATGGAATAAGAGTATTTTATTATATATTTTTCATACATGAGGACAAGGAAGTCACAACTGAACCAATTTTGGGCTTATGCAGATAAGGCACAAAGGACAAGATTTTGAAGGGACCACAAATAGTTCAACAATGCACAACTATATCAAAAGACCTATGTATAATTATAGAAAAAAATTAATCAAACTATGGAGAATATCTAAGGCACTTAGTATACAATGATTAATAGTACACAAGAAGTATATAAAATACTAAGGTGGAAGAACCATTATGCAGAGAATTCAACATAGAACCATTATGCAGAGTATTCAACATAGAACATGAAGAAGAAGGTTTACGAATAATATATAAAAATGTGAACCTATATTTATCCATTTGAATAAACGAATATATTTACATGAAATATATGACCACACAAATGTCAATGATAAAAATATATAATTCATAATGATTCTTTTAGATAGGAATCCAATTTGAGAAAATTGGGGTGTGTAAAAGACTATGCTATATTTTGGGTAAGCCTACATATTTATGTAGACGATAAAAATTTGTGTAGTTCCTCATTGAATATAACTATCCAAATATGCATGGAAGATTCTCTAATGACTAGACATCAAGAAGCTTTACCAATTTAGAAGTTTATCTCCCATACATAAGACTTTACCAATTTACAAAGAGATGTTTGGATCTAATAGGGAATAATCTACCTAGTTTCAAAGCGAAGGTTGGATCCTATAGGAAATAATATACCAAGTTTCAAATATAAACTTGGCTCCTAGAAAAAATATTCTACTATGTTACAAATAAAATCTTGGATCATAGAGGGGAGATTTTACTCAACTGCAAAATTGAGTGAGCTAGTGAGAAGAAGGTTCAAAACATTGATGACATGGTAGTTCAAGGAAACAATAATAGGGAGAGAGATCCAAGTCAGATAAATATACTATCTATTTTATATATCCATTATTAAGTTGAGAAACTACTAATATTAAGTATGATTTTATTTATAAAAAATTATGATTTTTTTAATCTTGTGTGTATATACATAATATTTTCACTTTATCACTTTATTGATGCTTTCCATCATAATGGGTTGTCAATGCATCGCTATTAAAGTTTGTAATGAGAATGGGATGAGATTACCACATGGTAATTTTTGAGATATATTAAAATTCTATCTTTTTATACCATCACTACTATTAATCTAAGCTCTTCTAAATATCTATCCATCTTTCCCTCCATCTAATTCTGATCTAAATTTTCTAGAGTCCTTATATCCTATAGTATTGGCCTATTTGATACCATATTTTTTATGCCTTTTTCCTTATTATTATTATTTATAGACATATCTGATATAATTTTAAGTGTGTTTTTTAACATTTGTAGTGTATTGGGCTAGTAAAAATTATACTATGGTAGTTGACATATTCCACCTTTATTTTCATGTATAATATCATTGGCTTAGAATTTAGGATTGGTTTTTGGTATTTTAATAGTATATATAGGGGTCATATTTCATTTTTAATAAGATATGTATCACATTCATACAATTTATTTGCATTTACATTTATGTCCCTAAGTAGTATTTGGGAGAGCTAGAGGGTTTATAACCTTATCATGGTAATATTTTATTATGGTGCCATTGAAAATAAATATGATAGGTAATTTGTATTTCCCATAAAATTATATATGATTCTTCATCTAACCATTATAAGTATTCAACCTGCAACATCTCTTGTAAATCTCTACTTGAGCTAGTGGGTAGTGTTGACCAAATTTGACTTTATAGGTCAAATTGGGACCCCTATAGGTGAAAAAATGATTTTTAGATGTTTTATGGGTATAATATATTTTAATATGGTGTATTATAATCTATTTGATGTGATTTAATGCAATTTTATCCTTGGTCATGGTATTTTTAGTCTATATGTCATTTTGAGTCATTTAATAGCCATTTAGGGGTCATAAATGCAAGTGGCATCATTTTCAATGTGTAAAAGTGTAATATCTTACTTTTAAATGTCAAATAAGTCATATTACCTATCAATAATGTCATTTCATCTAATAATTATAGGTTATCTAACTAAAAATTAGGAAATCAACTAAAAAAGGAAGAGATTGGAACTTATACAACCCATGAGGGAGTGTGACACATGGGAGAAGGTTGTGAGATGGATATTAATCTTAATAATACTAATTTACACACTTTAAATTCTTTTGAAGTGATAAAAAGTTTCTAAAACCATTCTTCTCCTTCTTTGCCCTTCTAGACATGCAAACCTAGTCAGTCAGTTTGTGCTTGGTATAGCTAGTTGGAGAAGTTTCAAACTAAACACCTTTAGGAGGTGAAAGTAAACTTATAAATATTAATTTTAATATTAATATTTTTAATATTGGTCAAATTTTCTTTATGAAAAATCTATAACAAGTTTATTGTGTTTTTTTACTCATTATTTCGTACACCCTATAGGTTTTGATCTAATTTGGATAATTCTATATAATCCAGTTGGTGATGTTGTGTTTAGATGATGTTAGATATATCATAAAATATCCTCCATTATTGGTTTCATGTTTCATGGTTTTTTTATAGGTAATTCATCTCATGTTGTAGGGAATGTCCCATGTGAAGTCTCGGTCAGGTTTCCTTGTTTGTAGAATGCTTGGTCCTCTGCAAGGGTATCATGTGAAGAGGATTTGAGGTTTTTATTGTATCATTTCCATAGTGATCACCTTACCTTTATGTTTGTTCTCATAACATCATGCTTGGATTAAAATTTTATTACACTATCATATTTAGTCACCTCTTCACCCATTTTCAATTGCTATCATGATTAAATCACATGTATGAAACTATCTAGTGTGCTCATGGAGGTGTAGTGAGGGTCTAAAAATCCTAAAAATGTCAGAGGAATGAATAGGTTGGACTCTCAAAATAGTGTGTAAAGGGAATGTTGCAGTCATATACAATACCTTAATATAGTTTGTACCATGAAAATTCACCTACAGATGCTTGAAAGGTTTCAACATTGAAAATGAGGTGGAAGGTTTATCTTAGGATTTAAACATATTTATGTTTCATTTAAACATACATTTAGGAGAGATCAATTGATTGTGAAGGCATATTCATTCAATATATGGACTATTTCATATTCATTGTCTATATGCAGTTTATAGTACACGCACAACCTCTCAAGATGATGTCATGGTGGAATGTGAGCCTTGATAGGTGTTTCAGTCCTTTTGAGTGCTAACAAAACATTTGGAAACCTTGGTGAAGGTCTAAAGTGATTCACAAACACATGTCTTGACCACTACCTATTATTACACATATACTACTTGTACATTGGGATGTCCACCTACAGGTGGAACTAACAGAGGTATGAATGTACCTATACATAGGAAATTGAACATGTTGAAAACGTTATTGATATCCTACTATGTTATATATACCATGGCAGACCTATTTTTAGGGATATATGAGCAAATAGAAGTGGAGACTACCTTCAAAAGCATGAGATGATAGTATTAAGGGCTTTTTCCCCTAAAAGTGTAAAATAGAGCACCTATTGGTTTTGTGTGTCTTATGAGAAATTTTCCAAAGGATTTGAGGCATCTAAATGGACAAATATTGTATCCCCTATATAGGAAAATAAATATACAAAATATGGAGAGCAAAATATTAGTGAAAGATATAAGTTAGAGGTCTCCAAGTTACACTTTTATACACTAAGATTAGTCAATAACATCTATAGGTTTTGAATTCTAAAGAAGGTCTCTAGTAGCTTAGGTTGTAAGTGGAACATATATTCATTAGGGATGACCTTGATATGTTGAAGAGGAAATTTTGTCTCAAATATGTTTTGAAAATAATTGAGGAACAAGGTGTTGAGTTTCAACTACACCTACATGTGTCTTAAGTCTTGAAACTCTCATCTACAACTGACTATAAACATATACAATTTATGACCAAGGACTTAAGTAGGAAAACACCTAGATTATTATATGGAATAGGTTTCTAAATGATTTAAAAATGTCTCAAATGTCCTTTAAAGATAATGACACATATTTCAAGGTGAAATCACAGCTACAGGCTTCTATTTGTCTTAATATAGTCCATTTTAGTTGATTGTATGCATTAGTAATTTGAAAGATGATGTTTTAATGTTTGCATTGCATAGACACTAATAAAATAGGTCCTAATAGATATGTAATGAACTTAAGGTATTAAAGGAAGATAATCTAATGTTTTTCATAGAATAAATAGGTAGTGAACACCTACAGGTGTATTACAACAAGCAAAACATAGTCAGAGATGGAATACTGTCTTGACCAGTCAAGTATGGAAAGGGGTATATGGAGAGTTAAAAGGATGAATCAGACTTATAATGCCTTAATGGTGACCATGATGGTCCATATAGGGTCTTGATATGGAAAACAATTATAGATAGGACACTAAAGATGCATCACTCAATCCATACTAAGAAACCTTGTACACAGTTTATTCCACATAGGTCTATCTTAGGTTTTAAAGGTTTTGGAGGGTCAAATGGTTTGACAAAGGGATTAAATTTTGTGGAAAATGTATTTAAAACCTAAAAAATCTCCTCTAATGAGCATTTGGTCTAAAAAAATAGGGGAAGTATTATTTGTTTTATCTCAGATAGAGGGCACTCCTCGTATGTACAAACCCTACAGCCTTGGAAAGAAGGGATGATCAAGTGAACCAAGAGTTGGTTGAACATTTCAAGGAGGTTTGGAAGGTTTATTTACACCTAAGACAAAATAATAAACCAATCATATAATGAATAAATTCAACAAAGTGATTTATAGATTCAAAGCTATAGTTAGGCCTATTAGGCAAGGCTTAAGCCCAATATCCAAATGGGGGTCAATGTTAGTTCTAACATTAGGTGGTCATTATAGCCTATTGGAGAATTTTTTTGGAGTCATTATAGAGGTGATAAATCTTGTGTAAGGTACAAAAGTTGTAGGGGAATCCATTTTTATCTCAAAGTCAACATTAGGCCTATGTAGATGAAATGAAGGACTCAATAGGCTAACTTTGAAAGCTTACATCTCCTATAAATATTTGCATGGAAATATAAAAAGTTTAGAGGTGTTGAAAAGGGTCCTAAAGTTTATATTTTTGAATTTATTTTGTAACTTCAACATCCCATTTTAATGAACAAAGCTTAAGAGCCTAAGAGACCTAAAACCCTTGGAAGGGACCTGATTAAGGAAATGAAGATGGTGAGATACCCAAATAGATAAAAACTACCATGAAAGTGATTAAACATTTCATATGACTCTCTCAGTCTCCTCCACATCCTTTTAAAATATATAGAATTATATGGATGGAGTAAAAAATAGGGTATATTTGACTATTTTGTGCATTATGAAAGTTTTAGGAGGTTTCAAGAGATGAAATCAACTTTGGAAGGAATATTGAGACTTAAGATAACTCCCCATGTACATTTCATGCCTTATAAAAAATATTAAGTGTTCTAAAAAAAGCCCTCATCTCAGCTAGTCAAAATTGGCATAGTGAACATAGTAGTGAGAAGGGTGAAAAGCTTCAAGTAAACTAATTTTAAGGTATGATTGATGCCTATAAGGCCATGGATGGTATTTAAAAGTGGAATACACTCTATTTTATAAAATTTCATATAAAACTAATGAATTTTTGGAATCAAAATGTATAAGGTGTGTGAAAGAGGACTTTTCTTTTACTACAAATGGTGATAACTCATTTTGGGAGGAAACCTGATGATTAAGAATGCATCTAATGTATGGAAGAGCATGTTTTAAAACCATCCCTATAATTATAATTATCTTTATTTAGTTTTAGGATGTTTAAATAGGGATGAATGATGAAGGTAATTTTTTTGTGTAAAATAAGAACTCCTACACCATATTTCAAGAGTTTCATGAATTGGGGTGACACTTATGCTCCATGACTTTGCATGATCAGTTTCACATTCCATTTTAATTCACAATTAACTCATTTTATCATCTTTAAAAGTGTCCTTATGACCTATGGACTTCTTTTTTCTCATCTCTCTTTTAAGTTCTATAAGAACTAACCATTTTAGCCTTTGTTAACTATGTTCCACCTGAGTATGGTGAAGCCCTGCTCATTTAGATACCATGGATCAATAAATAATACTAATTTTTACCTCTTCCATGATTTTTCATAGTGTTTTCACTTGAATGATTGATATTTCTCATGTGATGAATGTTGTTTCCTTAACATTATTATCTCATTCTCCCACCTATTTGTAGCTTGAAAGCTTCTTATTATAAGTCATTTGAAGTATTTTATGATGCATCAATGTTTATTGAGTTATTATATTCAAATAGTGCATTCTATGCCTCTTATCTAGTCTTCCTATCCTAAACATTCATCACAACCTCATAATATAACATTGATGTGAGAAGATTCAGATTAGAGAAGTGTATGTTTAGTTAGTTTCTTTGTCTCATGTGTAACATGAATTTGGTTGGTAGTTATTAATAATTTTTTTGTATCATATCCTTTAGGATATTTTACTTTCAATTTTATCTCCATTTTCCCTCACAAGCATAGGTGTAGTAGTGATCTATAAGTGGTACATCAAGGGAGTTATCCCTATCTAGAGATTCACATCGTTATTAGGCTACCCATAGCTTAGAGGTGTTTTAATTGTGCCAATTGGATGAGGAGAGATGATACATCTCCTGAAAGGGTACAAATCCAAGTGAAAAGATTTTTTGGCATGCCCAATGGGACTCATTATCCAAGAAGTTGAAGGATTTTTCTATGTTGTATTTCAACACATCAACATTTGGAGGCATATGTAAAAATAACAATGGCAACTCTGAATTGACATCAACTAGTTAATTATCCTAGGTTTTCCTTTTGAATATTGTTGGTAATATTTTTCTTTGTGTTCTTGCTTCCTAATGAAGTGTCATGGCTAATTTTGGTGTTGAGTATTGTTTTACACAAGTTGGTGAGGTATATAAATATTATGTCATTCCCCATCAGCATTTATATGATCCTTATAAAACTTTTAATGATCCATACCATATCCAATATGACCCTTATCAACATTATCATGAGTCGTATTAGTCCTATAACCAGCCTTCTAAATATCTTGCTCATCCTAGTCAATGTAGTCACTTCTCTAATCAGTCCATTTACACCTTTTAAGAAAACTCTCTTGGGCTATGAGAAATATATGATATACCTTAACAAACTAAGGGGAAATGGTCAATATGTTCCAATTTATCTCATTCATAAGGTGAGAGATGCATTAGAGCTAGTTAAAAGAGAGTGGGCACCTATTGAGAGAGCAAAATGGCAAAGGCTCACAAGTGAGATGCTTGATGTGAGTGGATTGGTTAGATATTTAGAAGATAGGTTAATAATTAATTAGGATTAGCCTCACCAAGTATATCATCCCTCGTACCCACCTCCCCAAGATTGCTATCAGTCTCACTTGATCCCTACCTATGAACCCAATCAAGCTTGTCAAAGTCATCTTTTTCTCAATCAGCTAGAGGAGAGAGTTGGAAAGACAAACCTTATTTTTGAAGTAAACATTTATAGTGGGATTTATTTATCCAATAATAAGATGCATTAATATATATCATTAGAAAAAAAAATGGAATTTAATCCCTCATTTCCCTCTCCCATTACATCCCCACCTCAAGAAGAGACCTCTAAATATAAAATCCCAAGTTGGAGACAAGGTGGAAAACCCAAGCCTAAGGAGATCCCAATTTCCTTGGAAACTTCATCCACTCCTAAAATTGCATCACTATCTCAAGAAGAGACTTCTAATCCTAACATCCTAAGCTGGAATAAGATAGTGGAGTCAAGGGGAAAGAAAGAAGATAAAATCCTAGATAAAGAGTGTGAAGTTGAGAGAGAGCTTGATCCTATGCAAGATACCCTCACCCTTCCTCAAGAGACCTCTTGTCTTATATGTTATCCATATTATAATATTTATCCTCATAAATATGCCTATAAAATTCAAGATAGAATTTTTGAAGAGAACCTAGTCAAGCAAATTGAAGAGTTAGAGTCAAGGATGAAGTTGCTAAGTCAAGGTGTGATGGAAGGTTTAGACACAAAAGAAGACCCTATGCCTAAACAAACCCCATCTAACCTTCCTCAAGAATTTGATAAATCTCAATAATATTTTAATGAAGTGATCTTCAAATGAAAAGAAGAAAACCAAGCTATTTTATCCCAAGTTCTACCTCCCCTTCCTCAAGAACTCCTAAAATAATCCCCTAAAATTTATTCTCAATTTGATTTTGAGTTTTATGTGCCACCTCCACCAATTAGTTCATCTTTTACTCACCCTATCGCCCTTTTCCTTGATGGACCTATAACATGGGAACCTAAAGAGGAGTAGTTGGTTGATAAAATTCAAAACTTTTGCTTGAAGAAAATATAGGTCCTTGGCAGCCTCATTGGACTAAGTCACCTAATTACAAGATGCCTAGCATTGGCATCACCAAGAAGGAGAAAAAAATTGAGGATCTTGTAGTCCTTGAGAAGTAAGGTCATGTTATGATTTCTAAGATACAACTTGAGATCCCTTAAGAGGTTTAAAGAGCTAAGGAAGAGGTGATTTATTATGTTGAAACTTATAATTGGGTTGATATGGAAGAATGTTTTCCTTTTTCCAAAGAAGAGGAAATCATCATTGGTTCATCCATCACTATCCAAGACATCATATATGGGAAATAAAAAGTATCTAATCAAAAATTTTATGACTTATTTTAAATCATTGGATCAGGTTATACTTCTCTTTGAGGAGGCTATGATCTAGTAAAAAATGGGGAAGGCAACCTTGACACTCAAGTTAGTATGCGAAGAAGAAGCAACGTATAAAATTTGTCCTTTCAAGATGAATATACATCTCATGATGATATGTTTAAAATAATCAAAATGGGTTATCATCCTCTTAACCAACTAGGAGAAACACATAAGCTTTTGAAGTATAGAACAAGATTCTATTGGCCTTAATCTTCTAAGGAACAAGAAACCACTCCTCTTGAATCCATGCCTGCCAAAAAGATACAAGTTGATCATGAGATGAAGAGTGGGTAATAATATGAGGTATGTTTACAAATTTAAGATGAATAAATTTAAATTGGATACCTATTTAAGGATGATCTACTTGAGAGTAGATCAAGTGAAGTGCCAAGGAATAGGTTTGATTTACCAAACATACAATCCAAGGAGCAAAATTCTTGGCACTACGATTCATCTCATGAATAATAAAATTAAAGGAAATTTCATTTTGATCATATAAAGGAGGTATTATTAGTTTCTAGTTATGAATAATTGTTTGTTTTCTATTTTCCTAAGTTCTTTGAGCACATGTGTGTATCTTGTTAGTGTTTTTAATTTGCTTTATGTGCATCCTTTGCTTTATATGGTTGAGGTAGTCAATTTGTCTTGTCTTGATAAAAGCTTGTTATTAGTGTTCAAATTAATATTATTGTGTTTCACACTTCAAATAACTCCCTAATCCTAATGAAATGATAAGGCTATTGATCTTTAGAATAACAGGCATGCTACCCCTATGAGTTACTAATTTGTTGACCAAATTTGACCTTACAGGTCAAATTAGGACCCTTATAGGTTAAAAATTGATTTTTATATGTTTTAGGGGTATAGTAATTTTTATTAGGGTTTATTATAGTCTCTTTGATGTGATTTAATGTAATTTTAGCCTTGGTCATGGTTTTTTTAGTCAATATATCATTTGAGTCATTTAATTGACATTTAGGGGTCATAAATGCAAGTGGAATGGTTTCAAATGTTTCAAAGTGTCATTTTTTACTCTGAAACATCCAAGAAGTCATATTACCTATCATGAATGTTAGTTCATCTGAAACTTGTAGGTTATTTAACTAAAAATTAGGAAATCAACTAAAAAAGGAAGACTTTGGCACTTGTACGACTCATGAGGGAGTGTGACACATGGGATAAGGTTGTGAGATGACTATTCATATTCATCATTCTCATTTACATGATTTAAATTCTTTAAAACTTCTAAAAAAGGTCCAAAACTATCATGTTCCTTCTTTGCCCTTTTAGACATGGAAAACCAGTTAGTAGGTTTATGCTTGGTATAACCAATTGGAGAAGTTTAATACTAAACACCTTTAGGGGGTGAAATTAAACTAATATATATTAATTTTAATAGAAATATTTTTAATATTGGTCAATTGTGATTTATGAACTATCTCTAACAAGTTGATTATGTTTTTTTGCTCACTATTTCTTGCACCTTATAGGTTTTACTCTAATTTGGATAATTCCTTACAATATAGCTAGTGATATTGAGTCGAGATGATGTTGGATATATATTTAAATGTATTACATTCTTGGTTTCATGTTTTATTATGTTTTGATAGGAAATTCATCTCATGTTGTAGGAAAAGTCCCATGTGAAATCTTAGTCACGTTTCCTTATTTGCAAAATGCTTGGTCCTTTACAAGGGTCTCATGTGAAGAAGATTTGAGATTTACCATGTATCAATGCCATAGTGATCACTTTAAATTCATGTTTAATCTCATAACATCATTATTGGATCAAAATTTTAGTACATTATCATACTCAGTCACCTCTTCACCCATTTTCACTTGCTACCATGATTAAACGACGTGCATGAAACTATCTAGTGTGCTCATGGAGGTGTAGTGAGGGTATAAAAATTATGAACATGTATTTATAATCATGAATTAATAGGTTATACTCTCCAAATAGTGTGTAAAGGGACTATTTTAGTTATATACAACACCTTCATATAGTCTTTACCATGGAACTACACCTATAGGTGATTGAAAGGTTTAAACATTGAAAATGAGGTGGAAGGTTTGTATTAAGCTTTTTATATCCTTATATTTATTTTAAAAATACATTTAGGATATATTATTTGATTTTGAAGGAAAATTCATTCAAAACATGGACTATTTCATACTGAATGTCTATATGTAGCTCACAATGCACCTACAACCTCTCAAGATGATGCCATTTGGAATGGGAGCCTTGATAGGTGTTTTATTACTTTTGAGTGCTAATAAAACATTTTAAAACCTTGGTTAAGGTATATAATAATTAAAAAACACATTTTCCTTGCTCACTACCTATTATTCCACATATACGACCTGTACATTAGGATGTCCACCTATAGGTGGCACTAATAGAGGTATCAAGGTACCTGTATAGAGGAAATTAAACATGTTGAAAACCTTAATGATATACTAGTATGTTATATATACCATGTAAAACCTATTTTTAGGGTTAGATGATCAAATTTAAGTGGAGACTACCTTCAAAATCATGGGATGACAATATTTAGGGCTTTTCCCCCTAAAAGTGTAAAATAGAGCACCTATTGGTTTTATGTATGTAATATGAGAATGTTTCCAAAGGATTTGAGGAATATAAATAGATAAATATTTTAGCCCATACATAGGAAAATAAATATGTAAAATATGGAGAGAAAACTATTAGTGAAAGATAGCAGTTGTAGGTCTCAAGTTAAACTTTTATACACTAAGATTAGTCAATAACATTTACAGGTTCTGAATTCTAAAGAAGGTCTCTAGTAGCTGAGGTTGTAAGTGGAACATATATTCATTAGGGATGACCTTTATATGTTTAATATGACGTTTTTTTATCAAATATGTACCATCAATAATTGATGAATAGGGTTTTGAGTTCTACATACACCTATAGGTGTCTTAAGCCTTGAAACTCTCATCTACAATTGACTATAAACATATATAGTCTATGACCATGGACTTAAGTAGGGAAACACTCAAATTATTATATGGAATAGGTTTCCAAATGACTTCAAAAGATATCAAATCTCCTCAAAATATCATGACACATATTTCAAGGTGAAATCACACCTACAAGCTTCTATTTATCTCAATATAGTCCACTTAAGTTGATTGTATGCATTAGTGATTTGAAAGGTGATGTTTTGATGTTTACACTACAAAGGTAATAATAAAATGGGTCACAAAAGATATTTAATGACCCTAAGGTCTTCAAGGAATCTCATCCAATGTTTTTCATAGCCTAAATAGGTAGTGCACACTTACAAGTGCATTACAACAAGCAAAACACAATCATAAATGGAACACTATCTTGACCAGTTAGGTATGGAAAGGGGTATATGGAGAGTTGAAATGATGAATCAGACCTATAATTACTTCATGGTGAACATGATGGTCCCTACAAGGTCTTTATATGGAAAACAAGTAGAGTTAAGACACTAAATATGTGTCACTCAGTCCATACCAAGAAACCTTGTACACAGTCCACTCTATACAGGTCTATCTTGGGTTTTAAAGATTTTAGAGGGTCAAATGGTTTGAAAAAGGGATTAAATTTTGTGGAAAATTTATTTAAAACCTAGTTAATCTCCTCCAATTATCATTTGGTTTGAGAAAATGGGGGAAGTGTCCTTTGTTTTATCTTAGATAGAGGGCACTCCCCTTATGTACAAACCCTATAACCTTGGAAATAAGGGATGATAAAGTGAACAAGAGATTTTTGAAAATTTCAATTAGGTTTGGAAGGTTTATTTACACCTAGGAAAACATGATAAACCAATCATATAAGGAATAAATTCAACAAAGTGGTCTAGATCTTCAAAGCTACAGTCAGGCATATTAGGTAAGGTTTAAGCCCAATATCCAAATGGGGGTCAATGTCATTTCTAATCTCAGGTGGTAATTTTATCCTATTATAGAATGTTTTTGGAGTAACTATATAGGTGATTAGTCTTGTGGAATGAAAATAAGTTATAAGATAATCCATTTTTGGCTCAAAGGCAACATAGGCCTACGTAGATGAAAGGAAGGACTCAATAGGATAAATTTGAATGCTTACATATCCTATGAATATTTGCATGGATAAATAAAATGTTTGGTGGTGTTGAAAATGGTTTTAAAATTTTTATTTGTGAAAAAAAAATTCAACTTCAATGTCCCATTTTTATGAGCAAAGCTTAAGAGCCTAAGAAACCTAAAACCATTACAAACCCTTGGAAGGGACCCGATTGATCAAATGAAGATCATGAGCTATCCAAATTAACTATAATTAAAATGAAAGTTCCTAAAACTTGTATAATAATCTCTCAATATCATTCCCATATTTTTTAACTGTATAGAATTGTATGAATGGAGTATAAAATAGGTTATTTTTTACTATTTTATGCATTGTGTAGGTTATAGGAGGTTTCAAGAGATGAATTTTTTTTTGAAGGAATATTGAGACTTAATATATGTCTCAATGTACATTTAATTCCTTCAAAAAATTCCTAAGTGTTCCAACAAAATCTATCATCTCAACAAGTTAGAACTGGCATAGTGAACATGGTAGTGAGAAGGGTGAAAATCTTCTAGTAAACTAATTTTAATGTATGAATAATGTATATAAGGCCATGGAGGGAATTTAAAAGTTTAATAAAATCCATTTTAAAAAAATTCATGGAAAATTTATGCCTTTTTGGAAGCCAAGTGTACAAGTGTGTGAAAGAGGATTTTTGTTTGACTGTAGATGGTGATAACTCATTTTAGGAGGAATCCTAATGATTAGGAATACATCCAATGAATGGAAGATAATGTATACAAAACTTATATCTCATTTAAATAATTATAATTTTACCTAGATATTTTTTGGATGTTCAAATAGGGGTGAATGATGAAGGCAATTTTCTTGTGCAAAATGAGAATTCCTACGTCGCATTTCAAGAGTTTCATGACTTGGGGTGACACTTGTGAATCTTGACTTTACATATTCAGGTTCACATTCTCTTATAATACATAAATAACTAAATTTTTCAGATTTATAAGTGTCCTTGTGACCTTTGGACTTATTTATTCTCCTCTCTCTCTTAAGTTCTATAGAAACTAGCCATTTTGACCTTTGTAAACTATGCTCCATCTGAGTATGGCAAAGCCCTACTCATTTTCATACGATGGATTAATGAATAATACTTATTTTTACCTATTACATGAATTTTCATAGTGTGTTCACTTGAATTATTGATCTTGTTCATGTGATGATGATTTTTTCCTTAACATTGTTGTCTCATTCTCCCACCTATTTACAGCTTGAAAGCTTCTTCTTGCAGGTCATGTGAAATGTTTTTATGATGTGTCAAGGTTGAGTGAGTTAGTATATTAAAATTGTGTCATTATAGGAATATTATCTAGTCCAGCCTAAACATTCATCACAACCTCATAATGAAACATTGATGTGAGAAGATTCAGATTAGAGAAGTGTATGTTTAGTTAGTCTCTTGGTTTCATGTGTGACATGCAGTTGGTTGGTTGTCATAAATAAATTTTGTGTATCACCTCATTTATGATAATTTAATTTTAGTTTTCTCTGACTTTTCCCTCACAAGCATAGGTGTAATAGTGATCTACAAGTGGTACATCAAGGGAGCTAGCCCTATTTAGAGATTCACCTCATTATTAAGCTACCCAAAGCCTAAAGGTGTTTTAATTGTGCCACTTGGATGAGGAGAGTTGATACATCTCATCAAAATTTGAAAATACAAGTGACAATAGGTATATTTAAGCATAAAATTTTCTACCCCAAGATAAGTATTTTTATCCATGTACTCTTTCCATTAACTAGTATATTAGATTTTGTTTATTACTTTGTGGATGTATGTGTGTATCATTTCTTAGGATCCTACTTATATGGAATAAGTTAGTGTAGATATATGGTTATTTAGGTTTGAAATTTATGACCTTATGTTACATAGATAACCATTTGGTTGACCATTACACCTTACCCATTTACAATTATTTTAACCCATGTTTTACTTTGGTTTATGCCCCTTTACAACTATTTAATGTAATTGAATCCTTACAACCATTTACCTTTATTTAAATCTAGTGAGAGCTATATCCTTATGTTATAGTATTAGTTCTTAGGATCCTTTTCTCTTAAAATTTGAGTTGTAACTTGCTCTCTACTAGATCTACAGATATCATTGGTCTTTACCTAATCTTTCAAGTATATGTAGGTTTTTTTTTATTGACCTTATCCTATTCCTTATCTATATAGATAAGTAGGATAGTTATAGATCATCCTACCCCATGCATACATTTTATTAATTCCAATGTGAATCTTATGCCTCTTTTGATAGAATAACTTTCATTTTTTCATTATATCTTCTTAATGATATCTTCCAATTCATCATATATCTTTCAATATAACTATGTAGATCAACTTAATACTAATACCACTTAATAGTTTTAAAAAATGTATCAACTATATCGATACCAATTTATTTATATCTACCAATTTTATTGGCCATCTTGATATTTTAATGTGTGTTTCTAGACTATATCAACCATCCTAATAAAATTATGTATGTATTTTTGACTATATTGAGCAAGCCAATATTATTTTATTTGATCAATTTATGTTTTTGACTATATCATATAGCTTGATACCATTATGTTTTCTTGTCTAAATTCATTATATGATACAAATTTAGATTTCAACTTATATTATTTTAAATTGAAATTTTTATTTTCCCTTCTTAGAAATTATTTTTGATAGTTTTAAAACTAATAAGATTTTTCATTCTAGGCCAAGTGGTCATCAATTTTACCTGAACCATGGTGTGAGGGGCACTATCCCAATACTAAATCCATTATATAAAAATATATATGGAATTTAGTTTCCACTTACCTAATTATATATTAGAAAATCCTAGGTTTTTTCAGCCTTTAAATAGCCTTCTATCCATCTAATTTTTTAGAGCACCTATAAGGGGTTAGCCCTAGGAAGTTATTCTCAATTTACCTTAAAGATATGAAAGTGCAGTTATGACAATGGTGTAATCCTTCACAGTTAGTGACTTCATGGTTATGTTCACTATTTACAACTAGTATTAGTATATATGATATCCTAAAAGTCAAACACACCCTTGTATAGATATACCTCTCTATTTTGAATTTACTAGTTAGTTAATTATTTAGCTTATTTGTCTTACAAATTGTATCATTGAGCCTGATACCACTCTATGCTATGTGAAAACTACATTGGCTAGCTAGATATAGTTATATGTGTCTTTCAACTTCATTGTCAAGTATCACATAATTATGCGTGTCTCTATTACTACATCAACGATATTGATACAATATAGTTTTACCATCTTCCCACCACCTGTATCGACCAACACAATATAACTATTTTACATGACCACACTGTACCATCCAACTTGATATAGTTTTATTTTATCTAATTTTGATTCCAAACTATATCTTCCAACTCAATATAGTCTATCATTCTTGGATAATTAATGCACCAACTAAGTTGATAGACTTAATATTTTCTCTTACACTATGGAATACATTTTAAATAAATCCAAAGAGAAAACCCACTAAGAATTATAACTATTTTATAACAATATTAATGCTATGGAACTAACCAATGCACATAAAGTCTCCATAAATACCTACACGCCTTACAATTTTTCCATTACTCAAGACCCAAATCCATGCAATTTTCATATGGCTTCTATTAGATTTAAAACTCCAAGCCATATAACAATCCTAAGACCAAGAGACAAGGTCACCTACTTTGAGATCATGTGGTTTAAGAAGAATGTGACATTGATTATATAGATGAAATGATAATTTATCTCCATCAACATGTTGAACATAAGGGAAAGGACCCTACACTTTTCTATCATCTCTTGATGGCACCTCATATAAAGTTTCCTCCTTTCCCCATTCATAAATTTTTTACAACACTTATGGAAATTAAATTTACATATTCCTCATTTCCTTCTTTTCCAACCATGCTTAGTTATGCTTCTAATATGGTGGGCCTCTTGTTTATAAGGCCTACTAAAAGTTCCCATGTTATTTCTAATCTCAATGCCACATCTAGTGCATCCCAATAGGCTACTCAAGACTCTACTTATAATCAGAACACTCTCAATGCTAATCAAATAATATTAAAATAATGATCCAAATGGGTAATAATCAAGCTAAAAATAGTGATCATATGATGAAAATGTAAAAAAAATTTTTAAAATGCAAAATCACCCTCAAAAACTTTAGTGGGGATTGAAAATTTCAAATTCCACCCCCACCCCCTTAGATATGCTAATGGTAATCTCATTCTACAACCACCACTTTAAAATATAGTTATCAAATATCTAAAAAATGAGCACTTATCCCCTCCAATTGAAAACATTGACATAGGTGGCACCACTCATTTGATCACCTATAGTGTATCTACCTATCCTTATTTTCATTTGAAGGACTTTGGTAACTTTTATTAAGAGTGGATTAAACTCAACACCTTTTTTACTACCAAACTATTCGGTAAATTCATATCTGGTGATGATTTATATTAGTTGAATCAACTCAAGTATAACTCCATATCTATGTTTCAATACTTAGTTAATGCATTACTTCAAGATTTTCAATCCAATGATCTATCTACCTGAACAATTTAGCCCACTTTATCAACTATAAACCAGTGGATAATGAGACTGCCCAAGCCTTCATCAAACATTTAAAATATTTAGCCAAAAAACTTGAGCATAACATAATGTAAGACAAACTCTTCCACCTTTTTACCATTACACTAAATATTAAAATATAATATAAGGGACCATTTCGAGTAATATGGACTTATTACTAGTCCAACTCTATACAAAACTATTATAAATAAGTATAAATTATTTGAAGATTTATGGTTCTAAATTCTTTCCAATGTAATATATGGGGAATAGATCCAAATTATTTACATGATCCTAATTGAATTTGTTTATAACATATGATAATTACTCTTTTTCTAATGTTCTCTCTAGTCCAGTTTGGGAGGCATAAGTCCAAATTAACTGAAATAACCCTTTATATTGTCATGACTCCTTATTTAAAATGATTGGAGGAATCCTTCAATTAAGATAAATTTTAAGGTTTACTTATTAGAAAATTTGAGCATTCCAAATTTAAGATGAAGACTCTAATTATTATGAGCTTATGAAAAAAAATGCTATAGATGATGGTGTCTCAGACACTCATGATTTTAATAGAACTATCAAGGTAATTTTTACTAGAATATTTGATGAAATAATTATTTCCCCACTTATAAATGGAAATAAACTCCACCATCCTCCTCCTTTTGGAGTCAATAATTATGAAATCCATCAACTTATCTCCCTAATTGAGCTTAAGAAGTGCCTTCCTAGATCTTCACCTAGATAATTTCACACTTTATGTCCTACTGATCATTGGTATGACTCTCAACATTTTTTTGGTTCCATGAAAATTGTGTGAACCCCATGAGACTTATAAGTAACTTAAACAAATTGATTTAAAATTCTTTCTTGGTCCAAATTTCAATCATGAAGGCATGATAAGAGAATGAGACCAAACTTATGATAAGGTATCCAAAGCTCATGATTCCAAATTTAGGTGTGATGCACTTCACCAAGGAAAATATCAACTTAATATTTATTCAAATCCACTTCTAAACCATAATAAAAACCAATAGCTTAAAAATCAAAATCAACCACTAGTTACTAACATTTTTGAAACCATGATTAATCCTAATTTTCCTAATGATGAAAAAAATTGAGTTCAATGTGATCAATATGAAACAATTATTTTATCATATTGATCCTTATCTCATTAAAATTATGTTCCTTATGCTAATTATATAATATTTTAAGACAACCCTTCATATCATTTTTAGAATATCCAATCTAAATAAATTATAACTTCTAAATATATTAGCCAAATTGGTATAATTTTCTTATTTCATAACTATACCAACGAACTTGGTGCCATTCCCTACCCTCTTAACTATATTAGCTAGCCTGGTGTAGTCTATTTCCCCATTAAAATTTGATCAAACTATATGTTTCAACTTGGTATATTCTTACATTTCCAAATCAAATCCAATTATATAATTTGATTCTGATGTCTCCATACAACCTCCTGTATTGGCCATGTTGATACCATTAGATTAATCTACCTCATATTTACTAATAGTGCTAACATCACATACTTTTTTCTAAATAAAACTCATTATGGATCAGTTCCTTCTACAATCGATCTACTTCAAAATTTACTTTCATAGTCATCTTTAACTCATAGTGGTTTTGATAAGTGAGACCCCATAGAATAACTTCTAATTTTCCATCTCAAATTTCATTCCTTTAGCTCATGATGAATTTACCACATCATAAAATATAATTATGAAAAGTTTCTTTGACATTAATATTCCTCAACCACCACCTATGGGGAAAGAATCTATCTTGACCAGGTTTGAGGATAATATTTTATAATAATGTGAAGATATGTCTATCTAGATTGATAAAACTATAGATACCTTTACCTAATTAAAACTTACTATAACATGTATTATTGGAGTATTATTAATAATGTCATGGTGATGTCATGGAGGTGTCTAGGTGAGTGGATGATGTGCCTTGATAGTCTAAGTGATAAAGATAAAGCATGCAATGTGCTTGTTTTAGTATGCTTGAAGTATGATTGGTTGATCTTTAGCTTTGACATGGTTAGAGATGTTCAAGGATGAGTATGGTGATTTGAGTATGTGTAAGAGTTTTATAATATTTTTTGTATTCTTTGAGTGCTTATGTGCATAAGTGGATTTCATTTGATTATCCATAGTGTTCATCTAGACACTTTAGGTCTAGTGGCAAAAAATATTAGTGGGTAGTTTACTGACATCACCATTGCCATGTGTACAATATTTAGGGTGAGTTGGTAATATGGTTATGATCACATTAGTCCTTAGTTATTATGTACTAAATCTTAGGTCATGTGACAAAACACAGCCAAAGATATGTAAGTGCAAAGTTGGGCTCCCAAGCATTTTGAGAGTGTTTTCCCATACTTAGCCAAATTTACATAAGGTAAGAAAGAGCTGAGCAGGAAATTTGATGGTGGAATTTCTCACACATGTGGGCATTTCAGGATAAGTTGATCATATTGGTTTGTTTAGTTTTGTGCCTAGTTCTTATGCACCAAATTTTAGGTTATGCGATATAACATGATAAAAGATATGCATGTGCAAAGTTGGGCTCCCAAGAATTTTGATAGTGTTTTATATGTTCAAATAAATCCAAGTAAGAATTTTTATGGTAGAATATCTTCACGCGTGGATTTTTTAGGATAAGTTAATCATATGGGTTTGTCTAGTTTTGAGCCTAGTTGATTTACACTAAATTTTAGATCATGCGATGAAGCATGTAAAAAGATATGCATGAGCAAAGTTGGATTTCCAAGTAGGTCTAAGCATAGTTGGCTCTATGATAGAATATTTTGAGAATTAATTTTAATGGTGTTATATATCACACATGTGAAGGATTCAGAAGTAGTTTGATACATGGTTGGATTCTCCTATGTGAGGAGATCATATGGTCCAAATTTAAGAACATGCACTTGAGAAAAATAAAATATATGGAGGTGAAAATTTGACCTTATAGGTAGATAAGCAAGGTTACCATACTTATTCATTTCTACACAAGTTAGAGTTTGAGTAAGATCGATGGATCATGTTACTCCAAGATGTCAAAAAGTAATAAAATGAGGACAAGTGCATGATGTTTAACATTAAACAATGATAAAGAATGAGATTCTTTTAAGGATCAATGGTGAGTAAGAGATCATAAAGATAGATATAAACTATGTATATTAAAGTCAAGAGGTCAAAGTGATAGTTGTCTAGAATTGCTAAAGTGAGGACAATTTCAAAGAGATCGATGAAGTGCATGGAGTCAACATTACAAGATTGCACGAGATGAGGTCAAAGTGATCAAGGTTTAAAATTTAAGCATTGGTGCATATGAATTAAATTCATACAAGATAAATGGTGTGTAATTGACATGATTAGTGAAGACATGAGATGTGAGCAAAGTGGTCAAATTTTAACTGTGACCATTGTCATTTAAATATTCAAATGTAACAAGGGAAAAACTAGTGTCTATTATTTAAACCATCTATTTTGATCTAGATAGAATTTTATCATGTTGTAAATATAAATGATGAATAAGACTTCATGGTACATCTAATGAACATAATTTGAAGATTTGGAAGTGTGTAAAGTCAAAGGTATTAAGGTTATAGGTTGATTATGTGTTTGTTCTTATTTTGCAAGTGACCTGTGAAGAGTAATTAAGCTTATGCAAATGTTGTTTTGATGTTTCATAATGACTTAGCCATTTTTGAGTGTTTCAAAATCCATGAGGATTATTTGTATGGTCTTTGGAGGTTTTACCAATTGATATTTTTTATGAACAATGGTTAAGAAGTTGACTATGTGTTTGTTCATAATGTTCTTGTGTACCAAGTCAGTGTTTGAGTTGTTTGAGCATATGCAAAGGTGAGAAAAGATGACTGTGATCATTTGAGGATGTCAAAGAGGAAATAAGGAGTGGAATAATGTATTTTAAAGTGGTTATATGTTATTTTATTTATTGATGAAGTACTAAATGGGTGAATAGGTCTTTATGAGACTTATAAGAGCTACGATGGCCTTATTAAAAGGTATGGCTACTTAAGGGTGACCCATAGATGGTATGGAAAAATTTATAATATTTTTTTGAGTTATTTATTCATATGATATATGCCTTAGGGGATAAAGCATGCCTAATGGATGACCAAGGTGTTGAGTATCAAGTATGCTCTATAAATAATAGAACTAAAGATGATAGACTTTGTGTGAGAGACTTGGAAAGTATTTAAGAGAGGATTGTATATGTGAATTAGAGAGTGAAGGAAGGATAGATTTCCATATGGATGAGTTGATGAGAATATTATTTTAAGGACTATTTTTATGACCTATTGGTCATAATTATGTTGGCAGAATAGTGCTCTTGCTATTTGAATATGAACGAAGGTGAAGAGTGATAATCAGAGGTCCATCATTAGGTGTTGAAGACATCAGTGCAAAGGTGGATGTGTTAATAGGTGTTATTATGGTATATAAACATATAATGTGGTTTTAAACTCCTTGGAAGGTAAAACTTTCTAGAAGTCTAGTTGTTATTGCAACTCAGCTAGACAAGTATGGTAGCTCCTTGTGGGATTGCAGTCTCACTAAAATTAAGAATGGTAGTTATTTGATCATTTTTAGATGGTCTAAATTAGTTATTGTTCTATTCCAATTGTAAGTTATAATGGGTTTTATTCCCTAAAAGGGTTTCTCATGTGTGTGATGTGTTATGTGATTGATCTTGCATTATCTCTCTTGCTCATTGCGATGAGTGATGTTTATGCTTCATGAATGCTTGTGGTAACTGATTAAGTGTTTGTAAAGATTAGAATTGAAGTTGGATTATTTGGGCTCACTGATTCACCCCCTCTCAATTATTTTACCTCTAATAATTAGTATTAGAGTGGGTCCTTTGGCAAAGGCTTAACAATTTGAAGGTCATCGCAGGTACAATATGGGTAGTCATCAAGGAGGTTTTTATACTAAGAAAGCACTAATGTTAAATGGATATAATTATGCATTTTAGAGTTCTCAAATGAGGACATACATTATGTCCCTAGGTTTTGATGTATGGAAATCTATTTTGGATGGTTATATTGCTCCTACTATTCCTCCATCTAGTGTTGTAGATAAGAAGTTATTTGAGAACAATTCTAGGGAAATGAATGCTATCACTTGTGGTCTTTCAGAGACTAAAAACACCAAGGTAATCCATTGTAAATCTAATAAAGAGATATGGGAAAAAATTCAAATCATTTTTTAAGCATATTCAAAGGTCAAGATTGCTAAGTTGTAGACTCATAAATGTAAATTAAAAGTATCAAGATGAAGGAAGAAGATTCTATGGCATCCTTTCTATAGAGAGTTGATGAGACTATGGATATCATTAGAGGTCTTAGAGAGAATCTTGAAGAGGATACTATAGTCCAAAAAGTATTAATGCCTCTATCCCTCAAGTTTTATCCAAAAGTATCTACTATAGCAGATAGTCATAATCTTACTCAATTGAATATGGATCAATTGCATGACACCCTTAATGCATATGAGATGAGAGTAAATTATGATATACAACCAAAGAAGGAAGTTACATTCAAGATAGAGATGAAGCCTAAGAATAAATTTCAAAGTAATAAATCCAAAGAGGATGACAAATCTGATATTGATGAAGATGAACTAATTGCTTTGATTTCTAGGAAATTGAACATAGGCTCAAGGAAGTATAATGGTAAAATACCCTTCAAATGTTTCAATTGTGGTGTGAGATAGGACATTTTACTCATAAGTGTCCTCATAAGCATGAGAATAAAGATGATGAAGAGCATGGTGAAGGATAAGATGATAAAAAGACATATATGAAGAAAGGATTCAGAGAGTTTAACAAAAAGAAGTCTTTCAAAAATAAGAAGAGTCTTTACACCAAAGAAGATTGTAGCTCATCAAATGAAAGTGAAAATTGTGACTCAGAATATGATCATGAAAATGATGGTCCTACTGATGATGAAGCTTTATTCATGGCTAAGGAAGGAAATTACTCACATCATAAGGTGTCTACTTGGAGTGATTCAGATGATGATTTAGATGAGGTGGGCTATGAGACTATATTTATGAATGTTCTTGAGAAACTAAATATTGAGAAGAAGATAAATAAGAGGATGAAATATAAACTCAAGGACTATGTAGATAAATTTAGTGTGTATGAAGCAAGACTAAACGAAGACAGTAAGGAGTATGAAGATATGATCAAGCATCTTAGTTGTCAATTGGAAATTGTATCTACAAGCCTAAAAGCTAAAGAAGATGAATGTTCAAGGTATGTTTCTAAAAATGAGTCTTTGAAATCTAAGTTAGAAAAGACATCTAGTAAGGTGAAGACATTTGTGAGATTTGAAAAGAGCTCATGTTATCTAGACAATATTCTGAATGGTCAAAAACATGCTAGCGATAGAACTGGTCTTAGATATAAATAAGAACAAAAAAATGTAACTCAAAACAAGATGAAGACTATTGTGAACAAGGACAATCATACTTTGAAGACAAATCATTAGATAAATATTGAAGGTGCTGGTAGAATGAAGACAAATTAGATCAGATAGCCAAATTCCATGAGGTGTGCAAAATTCAATGGTTACTATTACACATGTAATCAATTTGGTCACAGGGCTAGAGAAAGCAAGAGACTTGTTAAAAAGGATTTTTCATGGGATTATGATAGGGGTCATCAGTTAGAAGGTGTGAATAGAGTTAAGTGTTTTAATTGTCATGACATAGGGCATGTTACAAATTTTTGTCCAAATAAGGGAAGTCAAGATATGTTTCTTGTAAAAGGTATGGTGTGATACAATTATGGACATAGAGGTCATATTTTTAGGTTCTATAAGCAAAGGGATATAAATTAAAACAGGTTTAATCATGCTCTTAGATTGCAAGGAAGACTGCATGTTAACACATGGAAGCCAAAGGTAAAAATATTGAGTCATGATGAGACTGCAGGTCCAATTAATCTATTTACTATGGTGGAGAATGCTTTAGAAGTTGAAAAGTGCCAAGGGCTCTCATCATCTACTCATATTATCAGTGAATAGACCAAACTCAAAGAGAAGACCAAAGTGTTGGTTAAAGCTAGTCTTGAGGTATGTATGAATCGAAGTGAAAATTATACTGTTACTGAGCATGTATCATGCAAAGAACATCAATTATTTGTTCTTAATGATGAGGTTCCAAACTGCAAGGAAGATTCTTTAGATGAAAAGGTATGTCATGAATCTATGTTATCTCCATGTATTGCCAATCCAATCATATTATAAAAAGAGATTATTGTAATTGATGAGGAAGTTTTTTCTCCCAAACCAAAGAAGAAGATGAACTATAAGTATCAGATGACCAAGGAGGAGAAGGAATATGAGGAGCTATGGACAACTCCTAGTTTTACACCATGATAGAGCATTGTGGTGTAAAGGTGTCTCTACTTATGCTTCTTAGGAGATATATTTCTTATGGAAAAGAACATTTTTAGGCTCAAGATCATAATGTAAATATAAACAGAGACTTGTGTTGATCTTATAAGGTCATTGGTTAAGGGGGAACAACAACTTCATGGGCTTGCTCCATTGGTTTATCGAGTTATAGTACAAAGTTAAATTGGGTGATTCTAGGTGGCTTAATGAGATTGATGTAAATATCAAGAATATTTTGATGCTCAAAAAGGTCTATACACTTCTTTGTGATGTTCTCTAGGTGATTTTGTGGTTTGAAAGTATGTTTGTGCCAATTGTAGATTTTTGAGTGCTCTCAATTTTCTCAGTTTTTGGTGTAAGGGCAAGTAAACCTAAACTGAGTTATATGAAGTCATGGATCTTAAAGGTGTGAAGGCTCAATATTTGTTACATAAGTGTGTGATGGGTGTCTCTAGGTGTGTAAGAATTTTTAGAGATGTACGTTAACCTGAAGGAGGCTTATTGACCCTATTTGTTTTGAGATTCTAGGGTTTTGGGCTATGCTAGAAAAGTGGCTTGCCTTATGAACTGAGATTTAAAACTTCTTACTATGTTAAATGGGACAAATGGGTGGTCAAATAAATCTTAAAAAATAATTTAAGGTTTGTGGTTCTCAAATTATTCAAGTTTTTGTCAATATGGAAGGTTAATTAACTAGTAGGTTTGTGAAGGAAGTATGTCTCATATGATGATATTGGTGATGAAAATTTGTGTGTTTGAGGGGGAATATGAGAGTGATCCAAATATGAATTTTTAGGTCCTAAAGATGTTTCTACTAAAAATTATGGGCTCTGTAAGTTTCAAGTAGAGGTACAAAGAGGCTAGACAGGCCTAGTTTGAAGAAGAGTGGTTTTTGATCAATTTTCTTAAAATAAAAAGGTATGTTTATTTCAAGGAGATTTATCAAGTCCATCAAGATAATGTTTCTTTTTTATTGAGTGGCATAAATTTCTATTGGTGGTCCTTGTAGTAGCTTAAGAGAGAAGGCTAATAAGCATGTGTGGTGGTTCTTCATGGTGTATGGAGACACGAAGATGCTCTAAAGGTGAAATGGATCAAAAATTTTAGGTTTAGTCCCTCTCAAAATTTTATTTGTGAGTTTCATCAGATTTTAGTATTTTTTTGCATTCTTTCTTCGTTGGTTGTAGTGCTTGGTTGAAGAGAGTTTTAGCATAGAGTAAGAGGAAGTTGTCAAGGTAAGGGGGAGTTTGTATCATATTTATAAGATGGTCCTTTAATATTTATGGTCTATTAAATTCCTCAAGATCATTTGGTGCCCACTTTGTCATTGTGTCAAAGGTGGATAAAGTTCATATTGTGGGAGTGCTTGAAGAGAGAGAAGGTGAGTTGAATGGTGTTTGTTGACATCAATGACAAAGGAGGAGATTGTTGGAGTATTTTTAATGATTTCATGGTGATGTAATAGAGGTGTCTTAGTGAGTGGATGAAGTGCCTTGATAGTCTAAGTGACAATGAAAAGGTGTGAAATGTGCTTTTCTTAGTATGCTTGAAGTATGATTGGTTGATCTTCAACTTTGGCATGGTTAGAGGTGTTCAAGGATGAGTATGGTGATTTGAGGATGTGAAATAGGTCCCCAAGATGTTTTCTATTCTTTGATATCTTGAGTGCATAAGTGGATTTCATTTGATTGTCCATAGTATTCATCTAGACACTTTAGGTCTAGTGGTAAAAAATCTAAATAGGTAGTTTGTTGACATCACCATTACCACATTTGGATGAGTTAGGGGTAGTTGGTCATATGGTTGTGATAAAATTATTCCCTAGTTCTTATGTGATAAATATCAGGTCATGAGACTAAGCACAGTCAAAGATATGTAAGTACAAAGTTGGATTCCCAGGCACTGTGATAGTGTTTTCCCATACTTAGCAAAATTTGCATAAGGTAAGAAAAAGTTGAGTAGGAATTTTGATGGTGTAATATATTGCATGTGTGGACATTTTAGGATAAAATGATCATATGGGTTTGTTCAGTTTTGTGCCTAATTCTTATACACAAAATTTTAGGTCATGCGATGTAGCACAAAAAAAGATATACATGTGAAAAGTTGGGCTCCCAAGTATTTTGATAGTGTTTTCTATGTTCAAATAGAACCAATTAAGAATTTTTATGGTATCATATCTTACATGTGTGGATGCTTTGAGAGAATTTGATCATATGGGTTTGTTTAATTTTGAGCCTAGTTGATTTGTGCTAAATTTGAGATTATGCAATGAAGCGAGTCAAAAGATATGCAAGAGTAAAGTTGGCCTTCCAAGTAGGTCTAGGCATAGTTGGCTCTATGATATAAGATTTTGATAAGTCATTTTAATGGTGTTATATCTCACACATGCAAAGGATTCAGAAGTATTTTGATACATGGTTGGATTCTCCTATGTGTGGAGATCATATGATCCAAATTTGAGAACATGCACTTGAGCGAAGCAAAATATATGGAAGTTGAAATATAACCTTTCAAGAAGATAAGCAAGGTTCCCATAGTCATTTATGCACAAGTTAAAGTTTGAGCAAGATCGATGGAGCATGTTTCTCTAAGATGTTAGGAAGTAGCAAGATGAGAACAAGTTCATGATGTTTAATGATGAGTAGAGATAAAAACCAAGATTATTTCAAAGATAAATTATGAGTGGGAGATCATATAGATAGAGATCAATGGTTCATATTAAAGTCAAGAGGACAAATTTATAGTTTTCTATCATTGTTAAAGTGAGGACAATCTCAAAGAGATCAATAGAGTGTGTGGAGTCAACATTATAAGATTACACTAGATGAGGTCAAACTGACTAAGATTTAACATTTGAGCTTTGGAACATATGCATTAAAGTTAAAACAAGATCAATGATGCACAATATATTTTATTAGTGAGGACACAATATGAAAGAAAAGTGGTCAAAGTTTAATTGTGACTATTGTTATTTAAATATTCAAATTTAATAAGGGAAAAACTAATGTCTAGTATTTAGGCCATATATTTTGATCTAGAAAAAATTTACTCATGCTATTAAAAGAAAAGATGAATAGGAATCCATGGTGCATATAATGTACCTAATTTTAAGATATATAAGTGTTTACAATCAAATATATTAAGGTTCCAAGTTGATTATGTGTTCATGCTTATTATTTAAGTGACCTGAGAAGAGTAATTGAGCTTATGTAGATGTTGTTTTGATGTTTCATAATGACTTAGATATTTGGGAATGTTGTAGACTCTATGAGGATGAAATGTATGGTCCTTATAGGTTTGAACAATTGATAGTTTATATGAATAAAATATAATAATTTGACTGTGTGTTTATTCATAATGTTCCTATGCACCAAGTCAGTGTTTGAGTTATTTGATCATATGCAAAGGTGAGAAAAGATGATTATGATCATTTGAGTATACCAAAGGGGAAATAAGGAATGGACTTGTGTATTTTAAAGTGGTCATATGTTTTTTTTTTGATTGATGAAGTGATAAATGGGTGAATAGGTGTCCATGAGAATTGTAAGAGCTATAAGGGCCTTATTAAAAGGTGTAACTCCTTAAGGGTGACCATAGATGCTATGGCTGACCTATGAAGATTATTTTTAGTTGTTTTTTAGTGTGAGATATGCCTTAATGGATAAGGCATGCCTAATGGCTAACCAAGGTTTTGATTATCAAGTTTGCTCTATAACTAGTGGAACCAAAGATGATGGTTTCTAGACTTTGTGTGAGAAACTTGGGAAAGATTTAAGAGAGGCTTGTGTGTGAATTACTATGTGAATGAGGGTTAGAGTGTTCTATGGATAAGTTGATGAGAAAATTAGTTTGAGGATTATTTGTATGACTTATTATTCATAATTATGTTGGTAGAATAGTGCTCTTTCTATTTGAGTATGAGTGAAGATGAAGAGTGATAATCAGAGGTCCATCATTAGGTGTTGAAGACATCAGTGAAAAGGTGGATGTGTTGTTAGGTTGTGGAGCTAAAAGCTTCACTATTTGCAAACATGGAGGAGGTTTCTGAGTTCCAGGTATACTGGCATTGGCAGTGCAACCGACATCGGTCATCGGTGAACAGAAGGGCAACCAACATCGATAGGAGTCGACCGACGTCGGTCACCTCCAGACAGACAGGGACCGATGTCGATCACCTGTGCGGTTCTAGAACTGCTCATTGTATGAACAGTTAGTTTGTTAAACTAATTGTTTTCATGTAAAGGCTATTTTTGGTCTTGAGTTGTGAGTCTAATTATTGTAAATCATAAGTCTAAGTTATTGTTTAGTATGGGATCTATATATAGACTCATTGGCATGTATTGTAATTAAGGATTAAGGCAAGGAAGAGATCCTTTCAATTGTGAGAACAGTTGATTTGGAGGTGGCAGCAAGATCAGGAAGAAGTTCTACATGGTAAGTAAGATCATTTGAGTTGCAGGTTGTTGCAGGTTCATGGGAGATTTACTTGAAGTACTTTGAGTACTTGTGTACTGGCAGGGTTATTACTGACTGGTTGGAGGTGAACACCAACTCTATGTTTGAGTTGTGTGTTGGGACCATAAGAGAGAGAGTTTATTATTTATGCCCTAGAGGTGTGGGAGCCCTAGAGGTGTGTAAGGAAGAAGACTTTGGCATCTTCTTTGTTGTATTTCCTTTTGGAAGAGTATTAATACAATTGGGTATTCTCTCTCATATTCTGTGTTATTTCTAAATTCTAGTTACTTGTGCCTTTTGGTTTAATTCTGCATGTTTAGTTGCTAATACATGGTAATCAATTGTGCTTTTGGGTCTTGATAGTTGGTATCAGAGCCAGGTTGCTGGTTCATAGCTTGATACCACTAACAGTTGGTATCAAAGCTGAGGTTGTAGGGAGTAGGTTTGTGTTTGGTTACAGGTCACTCTCAGGGGTTTTTGATTGAGTGGGAGTATAATAATGGCAGAATAAAGTACACTAAGAATGGAGGAATTGAAAAGCATGAATGGTCGATTACGGTGTTATGGAAAGAAAGTGTAGGTAAAGAAAAATTGCTGGTTGGTAGAAGATCAACATGAAGGAACTGAAGAAGCAAATGTTGCAGGTGTTACACAAGATGCTCTGGGATGTTCCTTAGATAAAGTAGAATCTTGGTTTATAGATTCTGTTGCCTCTTTCCATGCAGCCCCAAATAGAGGGGTTGGTGAGCCTTGTCAAAGCATTGGCAAAGGGGAAGTGTTGCTAAAATTGTAGGTGGCCAACACATGGGTGTTGAAGAAGGTCATGCAGGTCCCAGTCTTGAAGATGCAGCTAATTGCTTCAAGAAAGTTGGGTGATGAGAGATGCACAAAAACTCTCACAGTGGATGCACTTGAATTAGCAGGTGGTAAGAAAGTAGGTACTCTTTATCTACTTGCTTATATTACTGATTCTTCTTTTGTTGCAAGGATATGGCTTTGTAGGCTTGGTCACATGAGCAAGAAGGAGATGCATGTTCTTAAGAGGAAGTTAGATGTGTTTAATAGACTTAATAACTTGAAAGCCTTGGTGTTCTTGGAGGAGATGATAGATAGAGATCAGTGGATGGGATTGGATATCTCTGAGTAGGGTAGTTTGGATAGGGTTTTGATTCAAAGTAAGCTCACAGGTAAAAAGTCATCACTCACAAGAAAAACATAGGTACCAGCATTGATCAAGAAAAATTGGCATCAAACAGACAGGCACCGACGTCGGTCATGTGTAGACAGGCAAAGTTGATGGTGTCAGGCAAGTGGATACCGACGCCAGTAGTATAACTGGTGTTGGTGACCTAGACAATCACATGGAACTAATGTCAGTCAGATGTAAACTGTGTGGTGACTGAGGTCAGTCACTGGAACAAATTTTGGTCAGATATCAAGCTATTAAGGAGTCTTAAATGCCCATGTGGAGGACTGAAAGAATAAGTAAGCCTCAAATTTGTTATTCCTCTTCTTTATACTAGTTGCTCACTGCAGAGCAGGAAGGATCTAGGAAACAGTGGGAGCATGGCATGAATAGGATATAGAATCAAATGAGAGATTTGGTAGGGTTGCCAGCCAAAAGAAAGCACTGAAAGATGAATGGATTCCTTGGTTAAAGAATAGAGAGAATGGACACGTGAGATGGAAGGCCATGGTATATGGTCTTGTGTTAGCTGCAGGACAATGGAGGTTTGACCATTGTGTTTCTCTTTACCAGGTGGATAATATTAGCTACATTATCCTGTTAATATATTGTGTGCTTGTTACAGGGTTACACATATAGGGAGTTGCTGAACTAAAGGTAAAGTTAGTTCAGAGGTGTGTCATGAGGAATCTAGGAGCAGGAAGATTCTTTGGCATGAGTGTGTTTTAGAGATATGGAAGGTCACAGGTTGATTTTATCTCTTGATGATTGTGTGAAACTAGTTAGTACATCGATGGTTGGACAGTTCTATGAACATTGTCATGATTCACATAATGAGGTTAAGTGCATGGTATGTACTAGACCTGAGATTTCCCAAGCAGTGGGAGTTGTCAGCAAGTTTGGAGCCAATCTGAGAAAGAAGCACTGGAGGGAAGTTCAATGGATTCTTAGGTATCTAAGAGGGACCAACAGTAGGTGCACATGCTATGCAGGGTCAAGTTCTTTTCTACATGGGTTTGTAGATGCGGATGTGGCAGGTGATTTAGATGATAGGAGGTGCACCATAGGATTTGTGGTGGTTGGTCTTCAAGAGTGATCTTGAAGAGGGATACAAAGCCAAGGAAATAAACTAGATGATGTATAGGTACAGGTATAGGTGCAGCTATTTATCTCCAAGTGGGAGATTGTTAGGTTGTGGAGCTAAAAGCTTCACTATTTGCAAACATGGAGGAGGTTGCTGAGTTCCAGGTATACCGGCGTCGGCAGCACAACCGACATTGGTCATCGGTGAATAGAAGGGCAACCGACATCAGTAGGATTTGGCCGACGTCGGTCACCTCTAGACAGATAAGGACTGACGTCGGTCACTTATGCGGTTCTAGAATTGCTCTTTGCATGAACAATTATTTTGTTGAACCGATTGTTTGCATGTAAAGGCTATTTTTGGTCTTGAGTTGCGAGTCTAATTATTGTAAATTATAAGTCTAAGTTTTTGTTTAGTATGGGATATATTTATAGACTCATTGGCATGCATTGTAATTAAGGATTAAGGCAAGGAAGAGATCCTTCCAACTGTAAGAACAGTTGATCTGCAGGTGGTAGCAAGATCAAGAAGAAGTTCTACATGGTAAGTAAGATCATTTGAGTTGCAGGTTGTTGTAGGTTCATGGGAGATCTATTTGAAGTACTTTGAGTACTTGTGTACTGGCAGGGTTATTAATGATTGGTTGGAGGTGAACACTAACTCTGTGTTTGAGTTATGTGTTGGGACCGTAAGAGAGAGTGAGCTCTTGAAGAGATTTACTGTTTATGCCTTAGAGGTGTGGGAGCCCTAGAGTTATGTAAGGAAGAATACTATGGCATCTTCTTTGTTGTATTTCCTTCTAGAAGAGTATTAATACAATTGGGTATTGTCTCTCATATTCTATGTTATTTTTGAATTCTAGTTACTTGTGCCTTCTAGTTTAATTCTGCATGTTTAGTTGCTAGTACATGGTAATCAATTGTGCTTCCGGGTCCTAATAGTGTTTATAGGTGTTTTTTTGGTAGCTCAGAATCTAAGGGGGTTTTAGCCTCCTTGAAAGGTGAAACTTTTTAAAAGTTTGGTTATTGTTACAGCTCAACTAGACAAGTGTGGTAGATCTTTATGGGTTTTTAGTCTCACTAAAATCAGTTATGGTAGTTCCTTGATCATTTTTATATGGTGTAAATTGATTCTTATTATTATAGTATAATAGTCCAATTATAGGTTCCAATGGGTTTTATTCTCGAAGAGGGTTTCCCACGTATGTCATGTGTTATGTGATTGATCTTGCTTTGTCTCTCTTGCTCATTTCTATGAATGATGTGCATGCTTCATAAATGTTTGTGGTAACTGATTAAGTGTTTATAAAGATCAAAATTGAAGTTGGATTATTTGGGATCACTTATTCAACCCTCCTTATTATTTTACCTCTAACATATATGATCCCTAAAAAAATATTACTTCATGTGAATGATCTTATGTTGTTCATTAGTGCCAAATCTAGTGAAATTTGTGTCAAGAAAGCCTTGATTGATGAATGCCTTAACACTTGTGTGACTCCTTAGAATTTATCAAAAAATTATGATACTCAAAATGTAATATCAAGTATACCCAAAGTACGTGCTAAGGATACAACTATAGATAAATTCTTCCATTAGGATTCATTTGGTTCCCTATCATGGCACCACCCATCATGGTTCAAGTTAAGGTTACGATTTTCAACTTTGATTTCTCAGACAACAATTTTTTTGGTTTCCCATTAGATTATTGTATGAGGAAGTGGCTCTTCCTCATGTCAATGCATCAAATTTACTTAAAAGGGTGATATCTACAATATTCAAGATGATACTAACCCTTAGAATTTTGAGTAATTCCAAAATCATGGTGTCTTTAAAATACCAACCAGTCATTCCCAATATAGCATTTCGTTTCATGAATATCAATATTTTAAATTTCTCATCAAGTCTTAGATTATTACAATGATAAGTTTGATGATTTTTATATAAATATATAAACATCAAATCTCTCCTCTCAAATCATATCTCAGTTACCACCCTCCTTACAACTTTGTTCTCACAAGAAACTGACTAATTAAAATATCACTTATGTGGTAATTCTTAAGAATCTTGCTTCACACATATCCTATATCAAGATATTGGTAGAAGTCACTAACATTATTATTAATACTCTAGAATATGATGATGGATACACCATTGATGACCCATACATATTTGGATATGCCCAAGTTAAGGATGAAAAAAATCATTTATTATCATCCTCTATCCAATGCTCTTTTGAGAAATCTTCACATACTTTAACTTAATTAATATCATTCAACCTAGCTCTTTGTCTAATTTACCTAATATTGATCTTCATTTGGTTGATTTAAAAATGTCCAATATGTAGCACATTTTAGGTCCTAATTCACATACAAATCTTCTTACTTCTAAACCTCTTTAGAACATGATTAAGGATAGATCCATGACTGGACCCCACTAGTCCATTAGATTTTTTGATCCTTAAAGTTTTCTTCCTCTAGAGATGTTGGACACACTTATATGACCCACACAGAAGATGTCCACCAAAGAAGTAGCAATGCAGTTTTTTTCATTCCACATAGTTTATGTTCACTCACAATAACAATGCATAGTGTGCTAGAAATATCTCAAGATAAATCATGTTCATGAATCAACCATTATATGTTCCAATGGTGATGATATATTTGACCAGGTACTAGACATACCCCATTATAACTCTCCACTTAGGACGGATTTGAACCCACACCAATCCACCCAAGAATAAAAACCATATTGAAAGTTTCATAAGGTTTTTGGTTATTTAAGTAAAGAGTGTAGATCTTATTAGATATTCTTAGTGAAATAGAATCCAAAAAACCAATCTCCTATCATAGATAATTGACCACCTCAATATACTACTCTAAGACATATTTTTTACTTCCATAATAATAATATGAACTCTTAAACTCAATTTTAAGATCTTTAATTAGTATAATGATGATATTTATCTCAAATTACCTAATTCTTATTTTACCAAACATGCCACTACCAAAGATTACTCTAAATTATATCCCAAAACATAAGGATGCCTATTTTATTTGGTAAAAGTGTTATACACATCACATAAATATGTGTATATCTCACCAAAAACATTTTAGAGATTTCTAAGGTCCCCACCTCTTGGTTCTTACTAATGCTCACACACTTCCTTAGATCAAAGGACGTGTGTGCCATGGTACCACATATTCCTCAAATTGACTATTATTATTAAGAGGCCCCTCAAACTCCTCCTTATAGCACACCTAATTTTTATCTAGATGTCATATGCTAAGGATTCCTAGGATGACTCTTAAAAAGAGTATAATATGCCTTGATTAGAGTCAAATATCTCTTGCATCAGTATTTAATAGATTTTATTGATGAAGTATGTTGATATATTTCATTGCATTTGTGAGTAGATAATTATTTAATATAATTTACCTCACATTTTCACATGATTGTATTTCATATTTTAATTTCTCTCATATGTGATGCTTGTTGTACATATCTTACTCTTATATCATGATCTTTTAGAATTTCAACACTTTAATTTTCAACCAGTATGTTTTATTTTACAACCACTCTACATTCGGTCTTTGTTTCCTTCTCAAACTTAGGTATTGCCTTTGATTTCTTGTTTCTAGAATTTATATCACCTTGAAAATGACCTTCACCTCATTACGGATCTTAGGTATCACCTCAGGTTAATTTCATCTCATTTTTACCATTTTAAGGTTTTCCTTAGTCTTCTTATTATTCTTTCCTATCATGTTATATTACCCCTCTTTTGGGATGACTTATCCTTCCATTTCCTATGATAGGCACTATGTAAATTAATATAACGTATATAGTGACATGATTATCCCCTTTCATAGCATAGTCTAGTCACTTTTGAAGAAAAATTCTCCCTCCTTATGGTTAGATATCAACACATTAGTCATTATATCATAGTTTAGTCACTTTTGAAGAAAAATTCTCCCTCCTTATGGTCAGATATCAACATATTGGTCATTATATCATCTTTTTTTTCATGAAAAATCTTTCACAATCCCCATTTCCCACTTTCCTTTTAATTAAGACATAATTATGTCATTTCTGAGATTTCACAATTTCACATGGGGAAATTCTAGGAGTCTTTACCACACATGGTATTTAGGGTATCATCTATAGTGACCAATCATAAGTTCTCTTATGTTATCTATCTATATCACCATGTTTGGTTTTTATGAATATTTATGGAGGAGAAAAATAGAAAAACCAAAAGAGTTAAAATCCAAATCATAATAAACAATAATATTACAAGGAAAATCAAATTAAAAAAGTTAGATCACACCAAAATATGTGATATTTTTGGCATATTGTCAAAGATAGAAAACCATAGTTGGCCTCGCGATAGAATGTAATTCCATTAGGGTACGGTAGTCTATTAGACTAGGGTGGGAAATATCATTTGAACATTATGTCTTCTTAAATTATAGTGCCACTTGACTTCTCATAGAAGTACCCAATATTCAAAGTAGATGGATGGATTTGTAAGGTAGGAGGATCCTTTTAATTTTCATACATATAGCCTTTATGGTATGATCTACATAGTTTGAATGATATCCCAAACTTGTGATTTATAGGTGGGGTTATTTAGGTCCTTGATGTTGATATCTATTAACCTTGCCCACTAAACTGGAGTGTCTTGTATTTGCTAAATATATATACATCACCTTTATGGCACCTTGTATCCTTACACTTTCATCATATCTTTCTTGATATACCCTTGATGGATACCACTCTTTTCTAATCACATCACTTTCTATTCATTTCATATTTGAATTTTAAATCATTTATAACACCACTTTGTTTTTTTCACTTTTTGAGTTCTAATGTAAAATATTTGGGAATACAATCAAACCTTCTTAAAAAATACCCATCGCCATTAAAATCCATACCATCCTAGTCATCATAGTCATATATTTATATGATTATGTTTTCCTACTTCATATCTTAGAAAAAGCATTAATTTTAATTTTTCACTCATAGGAGTATTTAGTTTATATTACTATCATTTATACCCTTATTTGATTTAAGTTTGATTTAATTATCTTATGTTGGATCTAGTTTATGATCATTTGTGTCTTTATACATGTTTGATTTAAGTTTAATTTACTTGTCTTAAATTGGATCACATCATTTTTCACATATCCTTGTTTTATTTTTTTCGCATGTTCTTACATTGGACATTTTTACAATGTTTTTCATATTTTGTCACAAGATATAGTGTGTTTTACATTCATTTTCATCTTATAATTTTATTTTGCTTCTTTATTTTTATATTTAATTAAGATATATATTTTTATTTTTTATTCTTTTTTACGAAGCATTTTTCTCACATTTTTAGAAAATAATAATACATACATCATATTTTCCCACAACATGATGTATAAACATAAATGTATGCCATAAAGAAAATAACTCATACATAATTTACATACATGTAGATAGCACAATGAGTTAGAAGAATATATCTCTATATAAATTTCTCAATTCTCTACATAAGTACACCTCGATACATCATATATACATAAAAATATAGATGAGTATAATGTAGGTCCTAGGCCTTTAGATCACCTACACTCCAAAGTGGGTAAAGTTTCACACTCACCATAAAGGCTATGGATTGATTAGATTGTTGTATATGATAAAATATATATTTATATGCTAAATTAGTATTTAAATGTTGACAAATATCTCTCAATGCTATACCCTTCAATTCTTGGCCTTCCTTGCAGCTGATAGGCTGACATTCACCATCTCTCTAGGCCTACATTCTTATATTATAGTTTGACCCTATTATTATAATTATTAGATTGCAAGTAGCCCAAAATATGATTCAAATTTGATATATATCCTTCACTAACAATTATATATCTCCAACAACATTCTATCTTCCTAGATAGTTGCATTCAAACTTGGACAATAACATCGATGCTACTATACATTCTCCAACCAAAGTGTTCATTCATTCTAAACACTAAAAATTAAAAATATTTGTACATGTATAGGTTAGCCTATTATGTTTCATTAACCCTTCCATGAGGAACTTTTAAAAATAGGTGGTATTAATATAAGTTATATCCAACTCATTATTCGTCTAGTAAATACCATGCAAGCACCTATCCAAGCTCATTTAATTAATTGCACAACTGAGTTATACTTCCTTATTATTCCTTATTTCTATATCAATCATAATAACATTCATATAATAGGTCTTAAGTATTTAGAGAACATACCATGAGTAGTATTTGTCAAGTTACAAGCTATGTATCTACATGCACTTGCATATAACATTCTACACCATTGTTCACATACAAGCCAACACATAGGGTGAACTACATATGTTTGAATCCCTCTTCATAGTATTAGATGTGTAGTTAATGCTCAATAATAAATGGTTCCTCAAGGTCAGCTTGATTTTATGATCCTACTAATGCATTTTTTCTAAGGTGACAAGACGTAAGTGAAGGATATAGGGTTAAAGTTATATTCTTATATCAAAAGCCTATGAATGTAATTTTATCACATAATATGAAAGGTAAAAAAACACCAAAATAACCTAGGTGAAAGTCTTAGTCAATATTCAATACTTCATATAAGATGGATGTATTCAAGCATGAAAAATATAATCGATGTAAGTGTTCATAGGGCAACACAAATGTATATGTTGACATAAAGCTAATTATTAAAAACTAATAGCTATATCAAAATCATCATGTATTCTATTTTTAATCATGAATTACTTATATGTACATGTGCATCAATGTATAAGATAAGTATAATATCTCCTTCATATTTCTATTATCATAATATTAAATTTTATACTTTCTATATTTAGCATATGCTTATATTCAATATTTCTTATCAAAATATTAGTAGAATCTAAATTCATTAATTGGCTTAATTTTTAGAGTAGATTATTCCTTGATTTTATTAGGATAATATTTCATATACTAATCCTTATTTACAAAAAGGGTTAAAAGTTATAAGATTTATCTTAATGGCTGAGTCTATGATTGTATACCCTATATTTATCCCTCTAAATAAACCACTTATGATTATAAACCTACTATATTTCTATTCATATCCATATGAGTGGCCTTCATGATGGCTAATTACTACCATGTTGCCACTTCAACCCTTCCTAACCCTACCAATTCTACCAATTGATTCACAACCTACTCACAGTGCTAAGCTCCTTGATAACCTCTCTGAATAATATAACCCAACTCGCATGTGCTTCAACAAATGGTGTCATGGGATCAAAAATTTTTGTGCTATCGTGTTGAAAACATAAGATCTAAAATATTATGGTGTGTATCCTTAACTAGAGTCTTATAGCATGTCTCCTCTACTATCACTTCTTCAAAATTTAAACCAAATTTGATATCACATATATATATATATATATATATATATATATATATATATATATATATATATATATATATATATATAAATATATATATATATATATATAACTATATATATATATATAATATGCAAGTACATATATCACTAATATCTAACATGCATATCTCTACCTCTAGGAAAAGAACATGATAAAATAAACTTATTTTATCATGTTCTTTTCCTAAAGGTAGAGATATGCATGTTAGATATTAGTGATATATGTACTTGCATATTATTTATATATATATGATACACACACACACACACACACACACACACACACACACACACACACACACACACACACACACACACACACACACACACACACACACACATAATATGCAAGTACATATATCACTAATATCTAACATGCATATCTCTACCTCTAAGAAAAGAACATGATAAAATAAACTTATTATTTACATACCAATAATAGTACCATCACCACAACCACCCAAGACACATGTGTTGTCATGGATACACACTAGGGTAAATCCATGCCATCTCCCATATGGAAGTATTATAACCTATCAATTATTTTTACGTGTTTATCATTGTATGGTCTAGCTTTCCATCAAGCCCACTTGGGGATCTCTTTACCTCTATGATATGGTTGTTGCATGCCCACCTATGACCTATCCATACACTAACCAATACCACCTCCATTATCATTTTTACATAATGAGATGATGAAGTCTCACTATTGGAACTGAATCTAACATCCTTAACCCCCCCACTCCTTGGGCATCTATAACATTTTTAGTCTATTAGGTTTGGAGTAATAAAAGTGATATTAGGTGTGCTATGACCAATTACTTTGGGACATGATCATAAGGATGTGGATCTACCTATCATGTGTAATGACCAGTAATATGAATCTATCCCATTGTATGTACTATGGTTAGTGATGATGGACATATGTACATAGTTTTTGCATAAGGCATCCAAATAGTTTAATCTTATTTGATAGTCTAAAGTGGAATAACATGGGTATCACTCAAAAAACATTGCCAAGTTCCCATATCCTCACCCACAAGGTAACATTATTGATCTATACATAAATAACATCTTGTATATCCACCTAGAAAAAAGAATATTAGGGCCCATAATTTTTCTCCCCAACTCAAAACATTGTAAAATTAATGAACCAAATTCACCCATATACAACTCCCATTTAAAATAATGTGCCATTCTTTGACATAGATCAACGCATTACTATGATATACATTGGTAAAATTCCATAATAATTATGACCTAACATGCATGTGGTCAAAAGTCTAATAAGGGCCTTCTAGATATATAAAATACCTAATATGTACACTTAAAATATCTATATGACAATATTTCACTCATCATACCAATCTGACCTAGTAACCCACTACACTGACTCTTTCTGCTCATTATCAATCTTTGGTGTGTGACATACCATAAGGGTGATCATAAGAGGTAACCCAAAAATAACATTGACATCATCTAAAGTGATCACCACCTTGATAATGTCCCCCTTTACCACCCACATGAAAGTGTCAATGGTAATCTCCCATCACCCTAAGAACATGGTGATGGGATCTATTTTGAGAGGAACATAATACATCTACATAATACCTTCAAAACCTAGTATTTCCAATAATCTATCTAATAGGTCCAATAAATAAATAATGTCAACACTTTACCATTGTCTCTACCACCTTTTTAAAATGTCAAATAATAAAGTTAAATCATATTTTGATCTAAAAATATTAAATTAAGATTGTAAATCAAATCAAAACTATACTAAAAATGAAAATTGGTCCTTACATTTGACCATTCTATTTATTTTCCCATTTTTAACACTTTGCTACTACATCATCCATGTCTTCAACTATAACAACCATGCTTAATTTTATACTACTCTATCCATACCCTATGGTATTGGCCACATCAAATTTATAACTAAACCAATTGTACCATAAAATATATACTAGCACATCACTTAATTGTATTAACCATACCATATAGGATCGACCATCTAATTTTATTATGACATCAAACATACCTACAATATTAACCATGCTTGGATTTTACACTACATCAATTAGGTGATCAACACTACTAGTCATATTTATCTATGCTACTGACATACCCTACAATATTGGTTAGTTTATATTTTATTACTATATTGGAAATACCATATGATCAACCAACACTTCAACTATGATATATTATCCATACCCTATGGTATCAACCAAAATCTTCTTATTCCCCTTAAAAACTATATTATCCTAGATAATATAATTATCCAAGGGAATAAATTTATTTCTATGGTTCTAATAAATACATGTGTCCCAAGTTTTTTTTTATCAACTACCCATTTCCCATCCTAATTTTAGTTTCATTTTAAAACTTGTTGGTGAAAATTATGCTAAAAATATTTACTCAAGTGTTTGGACATCCTAATCTAGTTCATTTTTACCCAAAATTACTAAACAAACAATACATGTACCACCTACTTGTAAGGCTCTATATGTAACTAAAATGTATCCTTCTACACATATTCCTATGCACCCACAATCCATTATATCTCAAAATACTAAATTTGGTCACATAGAGCTCTAGGTTTCCAAAATATAAAATACACAACTAAATATTTTTTTCCTATTTATAGTAAAAGTTTCAAATTTTCAAACTTTCAGTTATTCACCATGAGATTCATTTTTTAGCCCATATCTTTATTTCCATTGGTCATTTTCATGAACTGAAAGAGACCTTATAATCTTTATGAGATAGATAATTTTTAGGTGCTAACATATTTTTTTGAAAAAAAATAGTTTTTAATCTTATTTTTTTGGTCTGCCTTTCATCCTTTTTATTTGGCACCTTTCATGACTTATGTCATATGTAATATTATCTATAATTAGAAATTTAAGTGAAGTAAGTATTTTCATTTTATTTAGTTTCAATTATTTTTAACATTTCTTTTTACTTATGTTTTTTTATGTTGTTATGTTTTTATCTCAAAGCACTATCCCATATTATACTACTATGACACATGATGAGATTTAGGTGGGGTATATGCATACACACAATATTTTAACTTTATCACTTTATTGAAACTTTCTCTTGAAACATCTTAACACATCAATATCCTTGAGTGCATGCTTTAAATGGTGCATGGTAATGGGGTGGGATTGTCTCATGGTAATTTGTGAGAGATGTTGGAATTTTATCCTATTATACCATCACTAATATAAATCTAATCTCCTTATATTCTCTTTATATCTTTACTTTCAACTTAATTATTATATAAATTTTATATCTTCCCTATATCCTATGGTATCGACCTAACTAATACTATCTATTTTGTGTCTTTGTCTTTCTTGTACTATATCAGCTTGCTCGATATAGTTCTGGTATGTTCTGACATTCCTACTATATCATCCTAGCTAAAACCATCATCTTAGAGTTTAGAGTTGGTTTTTAATAATATGTAACACATTCAAACACTTTGTTTGCACTCATATTTTTTACTCTAAGTAGTATTTGGGAGAATTATAGGGCTTATAACCTTATCTCAGAGGTATTTTCTTGTGGTTTCATTGAAAACCAATAGGAGAGGTCATTAGGAGTTCCTAACTAAGGAAATATAGGTATTACACCAACCATTTTAGGTCTTTAACCTCCATCTCTTGAAAATTCCACTTGAGCCAACATAGAGATTGAAGCATCAACATGTCCACGTCAAGGTAAGTATTTCTATCCTTATACTATTTTTATTATTTAACTAGTAGATTAGATATTGTTTATTGATTTTCAGATGTGTTTGTATCCTTTCGTAGGATATTATTTATACCATTTAAATTGGTATACACACATGCTTACTTAGGTTTTCCATTATCACACTACGTTGCATAGATCCCCATTTGGTTGACCATTACCCCTTACCTTATTTAAAATCACTCACCCATAATTTAATTTCATTATACCCAATTTTAACCATTTATTTTGTTTACATATTTATAACCATAGATACAGTCATTTACCTTTATTGAGGTGTAGTGACAACTATATCCTCATGTCATAGGTTTAGTATTTATAACCCTTGTCTATTGACATTTGATTTTTAGGCTACCCTCTATTAGATATTAGGATATCATTGGTCATTACCTGATCATATAAGTATACATAAGCTCTATTTGATTGACCTTATTTGAGTCATAGTCTATTGAGAGAAAGAGGATAGTTGTAATTCATCCTAGCCCATACAAACATTGTATAAAGAGTGGATTAACACTTGCACATGGGAGATGTGAACAAGAGGGATGAAGATAGTAGAGTAAACATGAGGTAGTGATTAGAGTATTAATCTCCCCCATGAAAGATGTGGGTAGATAAGAAAGTATTGAAATGTGAGGAGAGAACTCACCAAGTGGATGAGATACGTAGGATTGTAAAAAAATATTTCATGGTAGTGGTTCACCATTCCAAAACACTTATGTAGGGTCAAAATAGAAGAGTGTAATAATGGGAATCATAAGTAGTTTTTGGGTGTGTGTTTTTGAATTTAAGGGTAAATCCTATAGAAAAGGAAAGATAAATGTCAAGCTAAAATGTGGAAGGCATCAAAACATCACTAATTATGAGTCAGACATGTGTAAGATGTAAGTGTTGATAGAATCATTAAAAAGAGGTGGTTAAATCACAAAAAGAGAGATTTCAAGCATAAATAAAATAAGTGTTAAGTAGAATTTAGTTCACAAAAGAGTGGAAGAAGTAAAGGTAACTAATTTCACTAAAGAAGACCTAGAATTAAATGTGTTAATAGATCATTGAATGTGAGGTAGTTAATATGCCAACAATGTTTGAGGTAATGTACTGATAGAACAATAAATATGAGGTAGTTATGTTCAATAAGAAAAGTGTTGATCAATCTTTAACTAAGAATCAATTATTGTGCCAAGATAAAATTTAGAGGAGGTTATGATAGAATGTCAAATTTTAGGTAGTAGTTGGATAGAAGAAGATAGAATAGAAAACACTTATAGATTGCTAAACATGAGGCAATCATTACACTAGTGTAGTCTGAGTTGAAGCATTAATAGATCATTGATGAGGATGTAGTTAGTGCATGCAAAGTATAATCATACTCAAATAATAGTGTTGGGTATAAAGTATGGAAGATGTATTATTCTCCATCGAGTGTACATGATTATATATAAGATGCAAAGGATATAGTTCATTTATAATCCAAGATGAGATGTGACCTAGAGTTATAAATCTTTAATATTTTCAAGGAGATAATTCCCAAAGTGTAGGTGATATAAGATAGGATGGTGTAGAAAAATAAAATAGTTGTTAGGAGGAATAATAATAATAGATAAATGGGGAAGACCAGTGGAAGGGATGAACTTATAGAGGTTATAAGATGAAAAAAGTGTCATATTGAAGTTAAAAAACAATGTTCTCATGAATAAAAGACCCAGAGGAGTTGATGGAGTGGGTCTTGGATGTCAAATGTGATTTGACATGAAATGGTGTGGAGGACTACATGAAAGTGTATTATGTATAGATAAGGTTATGTGGTAACATAGTAGAGAGTTGGAGATATCTCCAATAAATAAGGAGATGAAAGGGAAAGAATAATGTGCAAAGTTGTGAACATATGGTTTTCAAATTAGTGAATAAAGTAATGCACCCAAAAGATTAGAACAAATGGTGAAGGAGACTCATATAATCTAGGGATATTAATTCAAGGAGGAGGAGGAGATATATGAAGTAACATTAAAATCCTAGGTGTAAAAGAAAGTAAGAAATGGTTTCCATAAAGATAAATTCGTAAGGAGAACTGTTAATGGAGTAACATGCATTGATTATAAGGAACAATAGGAAAGAGGTGGCTTAACTAAATGAATCACATGAGATTGAGGTAGAAAGAGGTGTTTTGAAGTATGAAAATATAGGTTATGTTATGTATCCAAAGTGAAGAGGGACTCCATATTTTAAAGGAGATTCTAATTGAAAAGGTGGAAGAGCTAGATAAAGTGCCAAGATAAGAGAGTATCTAAAGAAGATATTAATTAAGAATAGTTTTTATATATGAAAATATAGTCTACTAAATGAAATAAACATGAAATAAATATTGTTATATATAATAACATTCCAATATAAAATAAAATGATAATAAAAAGTTTGTTTGTGTAGGGTAGATTCCTAATACCCAAGGGAAGAAGAATGAAGAGAAGCCATCATGTAGCTAAAGAGTTGTCTTAGAGATAACCAATTATCACATTGAATGGAGGAAGTGCATGAAGGGCGAGATTATGGAATAATTTTTTTGGGTAAAACCATAAAAAATTCATGGAGTAAAGTTATATGAAAAAATGAGGAGGGGTAAATAGTGGAAGTTATGGTGGTTCATGAGAAGAAATCTAGGAAGGCATGTGGGAAGGCAAAGACATGTAAGAAGAGAATATCCTTAATAGGGAAGATAAATGAGAGATGAGAGTGGAAGTAAAATTGAAGTTGTGTGAAATGTAAAAGGATAAGGTGAGCTTAGGAATGACTTGCATAGAGATAGAGATGCAAAGGAGGAACTTTTGAGAGAGCATAAGTTCTCTTGTGTGCAATATAGAGAATACACATGATAAGTTTAGTAGACATCAGCTTGTAGTTGAATCTATAAACACAAACTTAATTCACATGACATATTAAATCCATTATAATAAGGTAAAAAATTAGAAATATATTATCTTGAAGGTGATTAGGAGAAGTGATTGATGAGAATATTAGTCTAAGTGCACATAATGGAGTGTAAAATAGTGGAGGGGAAGAAAGGAGAAGACATGGGAGTTTTTTGATCCCATAGAGATAGGAATGTTGTTTAAGGAATAAATAAAAAGAGATAGAGAGAGAGAGAATTAAATATGAGTACTATTTAAAAATTATTTGTGGAAGGTATGAAGAAGGATAGAGTGGAAGTTTACCTACTTTCTATGAAGGAGAAGACAAGGAAGTGCACAGAGTAGAAGAAAGGGATGAGGCAAAAAAGAAGAAATAAGTGAAAGGTACAAGGAAAATTTGGTAGATGTGGTTATAAAAAGGTGAGAATGAATCCACAAGATCAAGGGAATAAAGCAAGAAAGGTGTTCAGTGAGTAAGGTGTGTGGTGTATAATAGAGTAGAAGTGTAGGAAAAAATTGGGGGGGGGGAGGATTTTTAGAGGTGGGCATAGACCCACAAGGTTGAATAAGATAAAAATGATAAGGGGATCAGGTATAAAAAAATAGGAGGATGAGGATAGTTTATGGCCCAATGCGGGTCTAGAATAAAAATAAGTGTAGGTAAATCTTGCTTAGGAAACACTTCAAGTATAAGGGAACATCATGGCCTTGGTAACATGCCAAAAGAGTGGTTTTAACACTCAAAAAATACTTGTAAGAATAATATTATATTATAATTACTTGAGAAGATATATGTAGAAACATCCCAAGTGAATTGAAAATATTACATCACCCAAAAAGAGAGTTAGTAAGTCAAAGAATGAAATAAACCTTTTCATGTGAAATTTCATAATGCATTAATTTTAAATAATTTTGGGACTGTGCAAGAGTTGACTTACGTAGGAGAAATATAGTTTGGAATTATGAAAAAATTCAAGGAATAACATGTTTCATGTTTTTGGCTAAGGCATGGAGTGTGTTATAGGAGAGGATGTATAAAGGAAATGAAGAGTAAGGCACATAAATATAGATTTGCACTACAATGTGCAAAGACCAAAGACTTACTAAGATGAAAGAGTTGATGGAACTATAAGATTTAATCACAAAGGTTGTGTCACATAAGGATAAGGAAGGTTGAAACACAACTAGTTTTAGGTTTACATGGATAAGGCACAAAAGATAAGCTTATAAAGGGAGTGAAAATTGTTGATACTATACAACTATATTGGAAGACCTACAAATAATCACATGAAATAATAAATTAACATATGGATAATCTCTAAGGCATTTAGTACAAAAAGATTCACATCGCACAAGAAGAATATAGAAGACTAAGGAATAAGATCACATAGACATTTGATCATACAAAGGAAGTAATGGTCAAATAATTCAACATAAAACCCAAGAAAGTAGAATCAAGTATAATAAACAATCACATGGACCTACACTTAGCTATTTGATTATGCTAAGATAGTTACATGAATGATGGGCCCACATAAAGGACATATTTGAAAACATCTAATGCACATTTATTCATTCAGATAGGAGTCAAATTTTATTAACTCATTCTTTGTATAAGGCTATGATACCTTTAGGGTAGGCCTACAAATTTACATAGACACTACATATTTTCACAATGCCTCATTGAATCTATTTATTTACCCATGCATGAAAGACATGGTGATAACTAAGCATAAAAATATATAAAATGATAGATAGAGACAAATATTTAGAAGCTTGGATCCCATAGGGAATACTTTGTCAAGTTATATAGATATGATTATATCCCATAGGAAATACTATGCCTAGCTAAAAATATAAACTTGGCTCTCATATGGAATAACATGCCAATTTTTAGAGATAAGTTTGGCTCCCATAGGGATGAATCTACCAAGTTTCATAGTGAATCTTAGATCATAGTGGGGATATTTTTCCTAGCTATAGAACTGAGTGATCTCACTAAAATATGGCCCATAACCTTGAATACATGGTAGTCTAAAGATACCATAATAAGGAGATAGATTTAAATATGAAGACTTGATTTTAGAGTTTAGAGCTTCATTGTAAATCTAATAAGCTAATGATATATTGTAACCATGAGTTTATTAATGAAAAACCATAATATTTTATATCCATTGTGCATAAGTGTAAATGTTTGGGTGAGAGTTTACTTGGTTTCATGGTTTAAGTCATCCATTAAATGGGACCTTTTACTATGACTACATCAGGGTCCAACTAATGCTATAAAGTGGCAAAACCAATTTTCTAGATGAAGAAACAACATTTGTTACTATCTATAACCTCTTCAAATATATCTAACATCTTTAAATCTATGCAACCTTTTGAAATAATATACATGAATATATAATTGAAAAACTATATTCCCCATTTTGAGGTAAGGGAAATTCCTACATATCACTCATCTCAAAATAAATATATTACATACACCATGTGTAAAATGTATGAATATAAAAGTTGTAACAATCATTAAATAAAAATTATAACACATGTATGTAATCATATAAATATGTCATCATGAAAGCTTATTGGTAACCCAAAAATAATATGCTAAAGAACAAAAATAGAAGATAAGGGATTAAAAAGAGGGGAGATTTATATGCCCACTAGAAAAATAGGCCCTAATAAGGACTATATATATCATTTAATCACAACCATTTCATATCTAAATATGAATAAGACAATGAAATGATATATAGAAAATGCATATTCAGATATAAATAATGTATAATTTATAGACTCATGGGAGAATTATGCACACAATGGTAAGCTATAATCAATAAAATGTAATGATAATGTGACCAATACATGAAAAAAAACATAAAATCCCTCATGTAAGAGCATATATGATGTAAACAATGGAACTAAACATATAGTATCACATAGTATAGTCAAGCAATGTAAACATGAATAATCATGTAACCACATATATCTAGTGAAGCCAATAAGTGAAATGTCTCAATGAAGATAAATAAACTGACCAATGACACATGAATGACACATAATATACAACAATATGATCATTAATAGAGAAAACAAGAAAGGCATGGAAAAAAATATGCACATGCAAACATAAGCTAAATATATTAGACCATACATATGGAAATAAGAGAAGCACACAATTTAGAAAACATGAGAAATATTATATAAGTAACACAAATACTCATGTAAATAATAACATTAGATATATGATAGAGCAAGTTATGTATAGTCAAATGGAAATCTTAATATGATAATGAAACACAAAATAAAGATAGAACCTGATCCATAACTGGTAATTACATTAGTGTAAGCATGTTCCCAATATAAGGATACCCCCATTGTAGGCATGATGAAGATGTTAAGCAAATGCAATCCAATAATCATATGTAAATATATATCATTTATCTAGCTCAATAATACCATAAGAAACACTATGTAAAATAATGTATATGTAAAACCTATATTAATAGGAAAATAATTGTGATATGCTAATGTACATAACAATTTAACATATAAAGTTTAAGGAAAATTATTATTATTATTATTATTAATCATTTTATATAATATGATTTAACCTTTTAGAGTTTTACATGTGTAATTACCTATGTTTGGTCAAAGGTCCGAGATATCTAAATTAGTTAAATAAATTGAAATAATTAACCTACTAGTTTGTAAATGATTTTTACCTTGTTTGAATTTCCAATAATAATAATAAATAGGGTTAAATAGAGACTTATCTAAAAATAGACTACCACATATGATCTGGGTTTTGAAACTTAAGATATAAGTAGTTTTGAGTGTTGCAAATATGATTTTGATATTTTTTGTTCACTAGATAGTAGCTCCATTAATGTGTAGTGTCCTCGATGTGGTGATAATGTCCCATTTATGGGATTGTTTTTATTTTCAAGGAACATTTACACCTATGTCTATATGTTTTGTTCCTACATGACTGAAGCCTATACTTGTATATTATACTTGGAAAGCTTGATTTGATGTGCAAAAATAAGTTCTCTTTGAAAGTATGATATGGGAAAGAATTGACTGTGTTAGTAGGATGGACTGGACATATTCAACACCTCATTGTGTAAAGAGTTTTCTACATACCAATACTCTAAAGAGGGATCAAGTCCAATGTAGTTTTCTAACCTAGTATGTGATGTATGTGCAAGTGAATTCTATAATGAGAGTTGCCTTGGATGCCTTCAATGTGCTTGAGCTTTGGAATGCTTGAAAAATAGATTTAGGGATTCTATAGATGGTATTATGTAGAAAGCAGGGTAAAATAGGAATAATGTACATTGATTTTACACAACTTTGTCTTTGGTTTGAATAGATTTTCCATCTAGTATATGGAGGTGGATTAGACTTGTATATATAGGGTTTTATTGCTTTTGAGGGTAAGAAAATGAGATTAAGCTGACTTTAGGAGGGGCGCACATTTGAAAAGATATCTATTGGGAAGATTTAGGGCTAAGGACAATAGCACCTAGTGAGGGACACTAACACCATGTGGCTATAGTGTCCTAAATTTGGCATTAATGTCCTTTTGGTAGACTATTGATAAAGTTGGATTAGGGTCAAAGGTAATAATTTAGGGACTATTTTTATTGGCTATAAGTGAATAAAATATACTCAATGGCTAGAAGTGTAGGTATAAGGCTCTAGAATATGTCTATATCAAGCCTAGGGATAGGGTAGCTCAAGTGACACTCATTGAATCTAATTACCAATTTTATGTGATTACATTTCCCCGCTATTTGTTAAACATGGTCATTGATGTTAGGTTGTCATTGATGTCAAAGAGAGCATGATTCATAATGCATTAATGACAAAGTGATTAGATTGATGGTTTAGAGAGTATTTGCCTAGTTAAGGAATCAATGGATGATATTAATAGTATGGTCATGTTGTATATAATGTATGGCATGTTATGAGTGCTTAGAGTGATTATGGAAATGAATAAAATTCATTAGAATAGTGATATGAATATCTAAGCTCATGTAGTCATCTTGATAGATAAGGCTGAGTAAGTAGTTTGATGATGTCATATTTCACACATGTGAAGGTTTTAAGAGAATATTGATATATAGAAAGAGATCATATGGTTCAAGTTTTCTAGACATGGAGCGTAGAAAAAATTATTAATGTACAAAGGTAGACACTCAAATATAGTTCACTAAGTTCCCATACTTAGCCAAGTTTGCATTATCAAAGATCTATGATGAGCATTTAATTAGATCAAAGATCTATGATGAGAATTCAATATAAATAGATAAGGATATAATAGAGTGTATGATATTGTCAGATAGTGATCCAATAGTGCATATCAAGTCAACAAGTCAATGTGCTCAAAAGGCATGCAAGGGTACCAAGTGTCTTAATCATGGAAGCACAAATCACTAATCAATGATGAGCATTAAAGAGTTAAAGCTAGGAAGCTCATGAGGAAATCAATGGAGTGATTTTTTTCAAGTTATGAAAGGACATGAGATGAAGACATATGTCTACATTATTTGCATTACAAAGTGACCATTGACATTTGAATTAGGAAAGAGAAAAACTAGTCTGTAGTGTTTGAGCTATATCTTTTGATCCAAGATGAATTTCATGGTGGTGTAATAGGAATTTTTTTAAAGTAATCCAATGCAAATATATAGACACTAGTTAGAAGGTTTGATTGTTTATATAGTCAAATATATTGAGCTCCAAATTTGATTGTGTGTTTGACCATGTTCTACAAGTAACACAAGAAGGATAATTGATTTATTCTTGATTGTATTTTGATGTTGTAAGATGAAATAACTATTTTAAATTTTTTTATATTATATGAGGTACATATGTGTTGATTTTTGAAGTTTGACCAATCCATATTCAGTATGATCAAATGATTAGAAGTTGACTATGTTTGTTGAATATAGTGATAATTTGAGCAACTATCTTACATAAGTAAGTTGAAGGTGTTATAAGGAGAGTTAAGTAAGATAATGAGTATGGAGATGTTATATAAGTATTTAAGGCTTATGAAAATGCATTGGTTGTCATAGTTTATCCTGATCAGATATGGAGAGTCAAAATAACTTGACTATATTTTGACTACATATGACTAGTCTAAGTGGTCATTATGGGAGAGTTGATTTGAGTGCTTAGAGCCTATGTTGGAATGTGTAAGGTATATGGAAATTTTGAAGAGGTATTGAAGGTTTTAACCATGTGATATAATCATATGGATATGTGAAATACTTGAGTGTTTTCTTCAAAAGTTTGAGACTATTTTTTGTGTGTATGAAGACCTAAAGAGTGAGGTGACCTAATTGGTAGGTTCAAGGTGTGAGTTGGTGTCTTTAAGGCTTATGAGTTTGAAAGGGTATAATGGAGATAGGGTTGATGTGTTATAAGGATTGTTAAAGGATTAAGGTGCTCCAAGTAGTCTCTCATGTAACTTGTGAGTATGCAGGCCTAATTGTTTTATGTCTTGCCAAGACCTAATGGTGGTTTGGGGATAATGAGGTAATGACCAACCTATGAAGAGTGTGGTTATCACATTTAATATATGTGTGGACATATGTTAAGTGTGGTTAAAATATGTAAATCATATTTGCTAACCAAGATGGGTTAAAGGTAGAGAGTGGTATAAGTAGAAGGTCTAATTGGACTAACTATGCTTGTTGTGTAAGTGTGGATTCAAATAAAGAAGAGAACCTTTGAAAGAGAAGGTAAAATTTATGATCATCAGAGTGTGATAAATATCATACATTTTTATTTTATTAAGTTAATATAGGCGGACACATAGGTCATTGGACTTAATGAGCCTAGAATAGGTAGTTTGATCAAGTTAGCTCTAGAGGTAGCTTGAGAGAGATTGGATGTGAAGAGTGCTAACACAAGTATTCATCATAAATTGAAGAGTATCAATAGGTGTTCAATGTGATCTATTCAAGTAGCTAAGTGGGTGCTTGGTTTCCTAGGGTGTTGGATCCTCCTTTCAAGGTAAAGCTTGCTAAAGTCTAGTTATTGTGGGTGCTCAGATAGATAGGGGTAGTAACTCCTTATGGGATTGGTGTCTCACTAAACTAAGGGATGGGTGTTACTTGATTATTGGGTGTTGGTATAAATTTAGGTTATATTTTTATAGGACTATAGTACATCTTACAATTTTTGGTGAGTTTTATCCCCAAGAGGGTTTCCCACATATATGATGTGTTCATGTGATGTATGATCTTATGTATGCTTTGGATGTATGTGCTTTCATGATAATATTGATTAATCAAGTTTATGTATGCTATATGTTTAAAATTTTGGAATTGAATTGGATTATCTTACATCATTGATTCACCCCCCTCTCAGTGATTATACCTCTAATAATTAGTATTAGAGCAATGATCCATGATGATCTATATTCACTTCGAAAAAGAAGACATCAAATTTTAGGTTGATCATTGCCATAGTGAAGATTTCATCAAGAGATTTTTAGCAAATTTCATGGTTCATAAAATGGAGCTTGTATGCACAAAATATCACACATCGAAGATCAACTAAGGCAAGTAAAAAAAGTTGGGTTTTGATAGAACATCCAATTAGACATTGACAAATGGTGAGTGGTAAATAATTGGTGAGTGGATGATAAGTGGTGAGTGGATATTAAACCATGTTGTGGGTCCTCAAGCCACCACGTGTTTTCCTACCAATTATTTTCCCATGGTCTAATTTTATATTATATCTTGAAAGTTCCAAACAAACCATATTTAACTTACCATTTCCACATACATACCACATAATCCTATGTTCCATGGTCCACCCAACATAATTGTCATTTGTCATGACCTAAGTTTTCACATGACCCAATGTTCCATTTCATGTTTCATATCCAAACATTCACTTGAAACCCAACATACCACTCAATATTCCACTTGAAAACCTTTCCATGCCACATTACATGCCACATTTTGTCCACAAATTTCCATGCCAAACCCATAAGCCTCTACAAACCCCATGAAATAAATTTTAATGCAACCCATTTGGCATGTTTTACCATGAATCTCATGGTATTTCAACTATCCAAAATTCCCCCGACTTAGAAATATGGGATATATGGATAAATAATGACCACCAAAACCTATGCAATGAGTTTTAAACCCTTATCCTCAATGATAAAAAAATAACATCTCCACTAGTGAACATTTGGGTGTAAACAATATATAAAGTTTGAGAATTTTCATTTGAAATACAATTAAGAAGATAAGTAGCCATAGCAAAGGCTTAGAGATAGAAAGCTTGTATCAATTTTAGAGAGTGCAAGAGGCAAAATTTGGGAAAAGTCCAAAAAGGGACTTATATTATTTTTTCCCAAGGAACAACTTTGCAGTTAATCACTCTTCATTTTGGAGACATTTGTAAGCACTTTTCAAGCATTTTTACCAATACATCAGTTGATATAGGACCCAAAGACGTAGGCCTTCATGCCAAGCTCTATTATCAAATGTGTGATTAATGTTTTAAATTATTCTTGTTAAATTCATGTTTTGGAGGTCAATTTTTAAATTATTCCATAAATTGATATTGTAAATAAAAATTAAAATAAACAAGCGTATTATTACTTAAGTTTATGGATCGGGTTGGTATCAGAGCGATTAGTGTGTTGGGCTAACTTCTGTTTAGGCATTGTTCTGGTGCATCAAGTTTGATATCAGAACTAAATTTGTGGGTGAATTTGAATTTTTTTTTATTTTAACTAAAATTAGTTATTGTAGAATAATGGATTCAATGCTAGCTCAAATTTAGTTATTACTGAATTCTATTATCACTATGATAATGCAATTCCTACAATCTTAAGAATAAAGTCAGAAAGTGGCAAAGTAATGACATGAGTAGCAAATCAAGAGGATCTAATAGAGCATTAATGAACTATGAGAAAAATTATAATAAGAATGTCGATAGAAGAAGATGATGCATGAAGATGTAGATATTTTTAGACATTATGCCCACCAAGGTCATACTGCCAAATAATGCTAGATACTACATCCCAGTCAAGTTTCATTATGGTTCAAGAAGTAGAATGAGTAGAGATGTAAAGCAAAAGGGAAGGCACCTATTAAATAAGTTTTAAAGCCTAGTTCTCCTAAAAATCAAGAAATAGATGAAAGATTCATCCAAGAGATGTTTCAAAGCTAGACTACAAAGGTGCATTCTAGTTATAGTAACGATTCCTCTAATTCATATACTCCTACTAGTCCTATCAATGAAAATGATGTTGAAAGTCTAGAAGTAAATAATGTAACTTTTGATGTACATTCTAAAGATTAAAATAATGAAATCAAATCTTCTAACTATATTGACAATGTTAGGGATACTAAATATACTAACCCTAAACATTTATCGAAGTCATGTGTTGATACATTTGAAAAGCACATGAAGGAAATAGGTTCTAAGCTATTTTATAAAATGGGATTCGAAGGAAAGGGCCTTGGGATTAATGGTCAAGGAATTATCTAGCCTATCTAAGTGGCAAAGAGACAACTCTATGCATGATTAGGCTATGGAGGAAAAGGATAAATATCCTAAGATATGAGTTAAAGGATTACTCAAGTAGCAACCTAGAACATCCTGAAGAGTTGAAGAAGTAATCTCTAAAGATGTGACAATTACATTGGATAAAGAATCTTCAGATGAATTATCAAGGTATGAAAATAAGAAATACTTGAATTTATCTTATCATTATGCCTTAGAAAGCCTTAAAAGGATGCTTAACAGACATGTCAAGAAGAAGACTAAGAAAATAAGATTACTTAAAGAAGACATGAAGTTAGGTTTTTAATTCAATGCTAAGGGGTAAATGATGAAATAAAATAAGCAAAGTTATCCACAACCTCAAGAAAATATTGTAAATGCATCTTCAATCAATCAGAAGATAGAATATTATCAATTAAAACCTGAGATAACATTATCAAAGGAGATGATAGTCAACAAGAAGTTGATAGTTCAAAGATTGTCACCCTAGAAAGGTAAACAACACTTCTTTAAGAGAATAATAGTTAAGAATTATAAGATATACTCTATCTTTGATAAAAATTATCAAAGGAATCTCATATCTGAAGATGTTAGTGAAACCCTAGGTTTAGAAACTAAGCCACATTTCTAACCCTATTTTCTAGATAATATAGATGATGATAATGACATACATGTAAGTAAAATATGCAAATTAGGGTTTGCAATTACTACCAAATTTTTAGATAAATTTGAGTTAGATGTGGTTCCACTACAGTTTAGTAGCATTATCCTAGGTAAACAATATTTGTCTCTGAGAAAGGCAACTTTTTCCAAAAAGGAAAATTAGTAGAGCATTGTAAAAGATGGGATACGATATCTCATGTAAGAACATCGACAGTAACCATTACAGGTAAATGCTGCCTTCAGTGTTTTATACCCATGTATGTTGTAGATAAGAATATTATAGGGTAACAAAAAGATGCTATCATGAGAAGCATCGAGAACATCTCAGAAGACATGTATATTTTAATCTATATGTTTTAGAGTGTGCAAACATACATATATATTTGCCTTATGTTTTTAATACTTGAATATAGGCATTATTTATAAATGCATATGACCCAAGAAGGGAAATGTTTATAATAATTATAGTGTTTATAAAGACCCAAGAAGGGCAACGTTTGTAAATTATGTTACTATGTAAAATCCTAATTGGGTAATTATAAAATGGTGATTGTTATAACACAAGGTGACATTTTCACAAACTTAGATCTAAATACCTAAAACAAAATGACATTTAGGAGATCATTTGAGCCAGAGCTGAGAGAAATCCATGAAAAGATCCTCATATGGAGTACCAAGTCTAGTACTATCTTTTTTAGGACAAAAAGCCTTCTTAGTGGGGAGGAATTATCCAAGAAGATCCATATTCACTCTAAAAAAGATGTCAAATTTTAGGTTGATCATTGTCATGATGAAGAGCTTGTTGAGAGGTTTTTGATGGATTTCATGGTTTAAAAAATGGAGCTTGTGTGCATAAAATATCGCATGTCAAAGTTTAACTAAGGCAAGTAAAAAAATTGGGTTTGGATAGGACGTCAACAAGTCAACCATTGGTAAGTGGATGACAAGTTACGAGTGGAGATTAGGCCATGTGGTGGGTCCTTAAGCCACCATGTGGCTTGCTACCAATTATTTTACCATGGTCCAATTTTATATTATATCCCAAATGTTTTAAACAAAGCATATTTGACTTACCATTTCCATGTACATGCCACATAATCCTATGTTCCATGTTCTGCCAAGCATACTTTCCATGTGCCATGACCTACATTTCCACATGACCCCATGTTCCATGTCATGTTACATATCTAAAAATTCATGTGAACCCCAACATACCACTCAATATTCCATGTGAAAACATTTCCATGACACATTACATGCCATGTTTTATCCACAAATTTCCATGCCAAACCCATAAGCCTCCATAAACCCCATCAACTAAATTTTAATGCCAACCATTTGGCATGTTTTACCATGAATTTCATGGTATTTAAACTATCCAAAATTCCCCCCACTTACAAATTTGGGATATATGGATAAACAATGACCACCAAAACCTATGCAATGGGTTTCAAACCCTTGTCCTCAATGATAAAAAGATAACATCCCCACCAGTGAACCCATGCATTTAAACACTATATAAATCATAATACTTTGAATTTGAAATAAAATGAAGAATCTAATCAACCAAAGAAAAAGCTTAGAGCTATAAAACTTTAATGAGTTGCAGAGAGTGTAAGAGGCAAAATTTGGGAAAAGTCTGAAAAGGGACATATATTATATTTTCCCAAGGAACAACTTTGTAGTTGATCACTCTTCATTTTGGAGATGTTTGTAAGCACTTTTCAATAATTTTTCCTAATACATTAGTCGATATAAGACTCAGAGATGTAGGCCTTCATGTTGAACTCTGTTATCAAATATGTGATGAATGTCTTGAATTATTCTTGTTAAATTCATGTTTTGTAAGTTAATTTTTAAATTATTTTGTAAATTGATATTTTAAAGAAACATTAAAATACACAAGCATATTATTTATTAATTTTATAGATCAAGTAAGACCTTCTTTACAAGTTTTACCACTTGAAGGTGATCCAAGGTACAATATAGCTAAGCAATTGAAGAAAGAGAATCAAGAGTTGAAGGCTCAAGTGGAGGTTACTTTTTCTTTTCTAAAATCAAGTGAAGAAAAGTGAAATCAACTCAAGCCAATTTTTGAGAAGTACAAAGGTAAGTTGAGTGAGTTTGATCAGAGTAAGATCATGGCCTCAAGCTATAAGGCTATTAAGGATGAGTGTATCAAGCTCAATAAGGAGCTAGAATCCTTAAAGGCAAACTCAAGATCAAAAGATGATAAAGATAAGATCAACATTCTTGAGGATCAATTATGGGTTACAAATATAAATATGAGTTTAAAAGAGGAAGAATATAGACATCTCAAGACTCAGTTAGAAGAGACAAATTCCAAGTTGAGTTCAAAGCAAGGAGAGAATGATGAGTTGAAGTCTAATCTTTATTATATAAATATTATTCTAGATAAATCAAGTAGATTGAAGGATGACATGACTAAATAAGATACCATCTAAAATCTTAAAATTTAGTTAGAGGCTATAAGTTCAAGTATGAGAGCTAAAGAGGATGAGAGTGTTTAATTGAAAACCAAGCTAGACTCATTGAAGGTTGAGCATGAGAAATTTGTTTTCAATATAAACAAGACTAAGAAAGAGAAAGAGAGGTCATCTCAAGATAAGAAGGATGCAAGTACCAAGTGTAATATGAGGATACCTATCAAGAAACTAAATGATATAAGGTATGAAAGTTCATTTTATGATCACTGTTATGCATGTAAGCTTTTTGGTTATAAGGCAAGAAATTATAGAAGGAAGAGTAGCTAGTCAAGTAAAGGTATGGATAATTTAATCTTTTATAATTATCATGACATGGGACATATTGATAGATTCTACCCTAGAATGCATGGGAAAAGACTAACCTAGGTATGGAGACCTAAGACAGTCAAGGTTGAGCATAATGAACCTAAGAGACAAGATGGTGTGTTTGCCAAGATTCATAATACTCATCAAGCAAAAGGTATGAATGATGTTATTTATTTTAGTTGTCATCAAGTTGGTCATATTGTAAGATATTGTAAAATCTTGATTTGAAGTCATAATAAGCTACATGGACATCCTAAAGTGCTCAATAAAAGTCAATCCTTGGTATGGAAACATAAGGAAGTGAAAACTAAGAAAACTAATTCAGTTGAGATAAAAGATCAAGCCAGATTACCTGCTAAAGAAAAAGAGGAATCAGATATGAAGAAGGTTCAAGAATGCCAAGAGATTTTGTCATTTTTCTAGATAGAAAAAAAACATCAAAAGTTAGTTCAAGTTAATCTCAAAAAAAATACCAAAGTGCTAATTGAGGCTAGTTCTGAGGTATGTATGGATCTAAGAGAATATCCTATTATTGTTGAGTAAGTTTCATGTAAAGATCATAAACTGTCAATGCTCATTGATGAGGTTCTTTATTCAATTGAAAAGGTATGTCATGAATCTTTGTTATCTCCATATGTTTTCAATCCATTATTAGAATAAAATGGGGATATTGCAGTGGATGAGTATTTTGCTTTTCTTAAGACTAATAATAATAAGAATAAATATTAGTATCAAATGACTAAGAATGAGAAGGAATATGTGGAGTTATGGGAAACTCCTAGTTTCACATTATTCTAGGACTTTGTGGGCCAAGGTGTCTCTATTTAAGATTCAAGGAGACACTTGACAAGAAAGAGGAAGCATCATAGATTCTAGTTGAGTTTTGGTTGATGTTTCAAGACAAGAATATCACTTGAAGATGTGTTTGGCTAAGGGGGAGATAAGTTAGTTAGCTTGAGTGGCTTGAAGATGATATGCATGATGTAAATGGGAAAATATGTGAAGATGATTCATTCATGATATAAGTGTGAAGATGTCTTATACATTTTTGAATTAAATAATATTGATATGATTATTTTATCAAACAAAGTCATGTGTTTTTTATAAGGTATTGAATCTTCATGCATGATCGAAGAGAACTTGTGAGTTCTGTAAATATACAAGTCTAAGGATCAAAGAACTCCAAGTTCAGATTGGTGCATGTCAAAGGGTGAGTAATTGACTCATATGCTTGAAATTATGGAAGTATTTTGAGCATCTTAAATATTATTTTAATGCATACATGATGTTAAGTAATGATTATTGGCATGTTGAGGAAGAGACCCTTTGTCATATATGTCAAAGGGGGAGAAAGATTATAATGAAAGAGTTAAAATGTGTAAGAATTAATTCTGGGGGTGTTTTTACATAAATTAAAAAGGGATATATTTTTTAGCATGGTCATTGATGTTAGGTTGTAATTGATGTCAAAGAGAGCATGATTCATAGTGTATTTATGACAAAGTGATTAGATTGATGGTTTGGAGAGTGTTTTCTTATTTATATAATTAATGGATGGTATTGATAATATTTTCATTTTTAATATACCCTATTGTATGTTATTAGTGTTTAAATATCTTATGGAAGTGAAAAAAATTCATCAAAATAGTCATATGAATATATAAACTCAAGTAGTCATCTTGACAAATAAGACTAAGTAATTTTATGATGTCATATTTCACATGTGTGAAGGTTTCAAGAGAATATTGATATATGGATAGATTAAAATATGTAATGAGATCATATGGTTCATGTTTTAGGTCTATACATGGAGCGTAGCAAAAATTATTAAGGTAAAAAGTTGGCCTCTCAGACAGAGTTCACTAAGTTCCCGTACTTAGCAAAATTTTCATTACCAAAGATATATGGTGAGTATTTAATTAAATAAAATATATATGGTGAGTATTAAACATAAACAAATATTTATATAATATAGCATGTGATATTGTTATATAGTGATCCAATGATGCATATCAAGTCAACAAGTCAATGTACTCAAAAAAAGATGAGGGTGCCAAGTGTCTTAATCATAAAAGCATAGATCAATGATTAGTGGTGAGAATTAAAGAGTTAAAGATAGGAATTTCATGAGGAGATAAATTAATCAAATTTTAATATGTGTGAGGATACAATATTAATACATGTGTCTACAATATTTGTGTTACACAGTGATCGTTGGCATTTGAATTAGCAAAGGTAAAAACTAGTCTGTAGTGTTTGAGCTATATATTTTGATCCATGATGAATTTCATGGTGGTTTAAAAGTAAAAATTGTAAATGAATGTAAGGAACATAAAGAGAAACTAATTATAAGGTTTTATTCTTTTTTTTATCAAATATATTGAGCTCTAAATTTGACTATGTGTTTGACCATGTGCTACAAGTAACCCAAGAAAGATAATTGAGTTGTTTTAGATAGTATTTTGATGTTTCAAGATGAAATAACTATTACATAGTTTTATAAACTCCATTAGGACCATAAATATGGATTTTTTAGGTTTGAATAATACATATTCATTATGATCAAAGGATTAGAAGTTGACTATGTTTATTGAATACAGTGATAGTTTGAGTGACCCTCTTGTAGAGGTAAGTTGAAGGTGTTCTGAGCAGAGTTGAGGAAGAGAATGAGTTTGTATATTTTATATAAGTCAAAAATTAATTGGTTTTAATATTTTTCCCTTGATCATATATGGAGATTCAAACTAGCTTGACTATATTTTGAATGTATATGACTAGTCTGAGTGGTCATTATGAGAGTTTTGATTTGAGTGCTTAGAGCCTATATTGGAATATCTAAGGCATATGGAGGTGTTGAAGAGGTCATAAAGGTTTAAAAACTTTGATATAATCATATTTATATGTGAAATACTTGAGTTTTTCCTTCAGATGTTTGAGATTATGTTTTCTGTATATGAAGACCTAAAAAGTGAGGAGACCTAATTGATAAGTGTATGGTGTGAGTTAGTGTTTCAGGTGGCATGGACCCATGAGAGAGTTTTCAAGGGTATATTAGAGACAATTTTGATGTGTTAAAATAATTGGTATAGGATGAAGGTGGTCCAAGTAGTCTCACATGTAACATGTGAGTATGAAGGCCTAATTGTTTTAGGTCTCACAAAGACCTAATGGTGGTTTGGGGCTAATGAGGTAATGACCAACATATGAATAATGTGGTTATTACATGTAACATGTTTATGGACCTATTTTAAGTGTGGTTAAAATATGTGAATCATCTTGTCTAACCAATATGGGTTAAAGGAAGAGAGTGGTATAAGTACAAGGTCTAATTGGACTAATTGTGCTTGTTGTGTAAGTGTGGATTCAAGCAAAGAAAAGAACCTTTAAAAGAGAATGTATAGGTCAGTTAGGACCATAAAAGTGTGATAAATATTAAAAATATTTATCTAATAAATTTTATGGAGGACACATAGGTCATTGGACCTAATGAGCCTAGAAGAGGTAGTTTGAGCATGTTAGCCCTAGAGGCAGCTTGAGAGAGATTAGAGGTGAAGAGTGCAGAAAAATGTGATCATCATTAGTTGAAGAGTATCAATATGTGTTTAAGGTGATATATTTAGGTAGATGAGTGGGTTTTTGGTCGACTATGGGGTTGGTTCCTCCTTTCAAGGTAAAGCTTTCTAAATGTCTATTTATTGTGGGTGCTTAGTTAAAAGGGGTAGTAACTCCTTATGGGATTGGTGTCTCAATAAACTAAGGGATGGGTGTTCCTTGATTAGTGGGTGCCATTATAAATGTTGGATCTTTTTTTATAGGACTACATATTTTAGGGTTTAGTGGGTTTTATCCCCCAAGAGGGTTTTCCACATATATGATGTGTTCATGTGATGTATGCATTGGATGTATGTGATTTCATGCTTATGTTGATCAATTTGATGTATGTTGAATGTTTAAGAGTTGGGAATTGAATTAGATTATCTTACATCATTGATTCACCCCCCTCCTCTTAGTGATTGTACCTCTAATAATTGGTATCATATCAATACCTTCTTTGCAATTTTAACCACTTGAAGGTGATCCAAGGTACAATATGGATAAGAAATATAAGAAAGATAATAAAGAGTTGAAGGATTAAGTTGAGATTAATTATACATGTCTAAAATTAAGTGAAGAAAAGTGAAATCAAATCAAGGCACTTTTTGAGAAGTATAGAGGTATGTTGAGTGAGTTTGATCAGAATAAGATCATGGCCTCAAGATATAAGGATATTAAGGATGAGTGAATTAAGCTCACTAAGAATATATAATCATTGAAGGCAAGCTCAAGATCAAAATATGATAAAGAGAAGATCGGCATTATTGAGGATCAATTATAAGTTATAAAGACAAATTTGAGTTTAAAAGGGGAAGAAAGTAAACATCTAAAAACTCAGTTAGAAGATATAAATTCCAAGTTGAGTTTAAAGTAAGGTGAAAATGATGAGTTTAAGTCCAATCTTGATTCTATAAATATTATTGAAGATCAAGAATGTATATTGAAGGATGACATGACTAAAGAATATAAAAGGGATAAGGAGACTATCCAAGATCTCAAAATTTAGTTAGAGGCTACAAATTCAAGTATGAGAGCTAAAGGGGATGAGAGTGTTTAATTGAAGACCAAGATAGATTCATTTAAGGTTTATCATGAGTAATTTATTGTCAAGGTAAACAATACTGAGAAAGATCAAGAGAGGTCAGCTTGTTAAGCATGGGATATACTGCGATGGGGGTGAATTAGTATATCATATATATTATAAATATTTTACTTAATCAAACTAGACTTAACCATACATTCAAGATATGCAATCAAACTAAAATAATATGCACCACACAAGAGAGAGAGAGATACCCCAAATTTTTACATGGAAACCAAAAGTGGGAAAAACCATGGAGAATAATCTCAAATATATGAAAGAACACCAACTCAATTTACAAAGTTTGTAATCACCAACTTACAGGAGCACCAACCCCTTTATCGAACACCAACACAATAACTATTTGTGAGCACCAACCCATAGGAACACCAACCCCTTATAAATATTTGTGAGCACCAACCCACAGGAGCACCAACCTCTCTTATGTTTAAAACACAACTTTCTCTCAAAGTTTCTTTCTCAATAAATGATATAACTCTACAATATTGATTTTTATTCTCCCCTCTTTTCTTATATAAAAAAATTACAAACCATGCACTCTCTTGCATATTACAAATGGATTCTCAAGCATTTATTTATAGCTTTCCAAATGACCTTTGGCATTCACCCTTTATGACCCTTCACTCTTCATGGAAAATGGTGCCAAACTTGCATGACCCTTCGAATCCTTGTATTTGAAAAGTCATATGGTGACCCTTCATAATAAAATGTGTCATTTCCTCTTTTGCCTTTATCTTGGTGACCTTTTGAATTCCTTAAGGTGACTCTTCATAGAAAAATTCACCATACCCTCTTTTGTCTTCACTTGGTAACTCTTGAAATTGACTCTTCATGGGAAAATGCATCCCATTCCTCTTTTGTCTTTACCCCTCGACTCTTTGACTTATCCATGGGAGCTCTTTTGAATTTTATGCAACCAAAAATATATTCATTAATATTAAATAAATATCAACACATTTTAACCAAAATATGAACATTAAAAACACCTTTAGACAATAAATGATATAGGGCCTTTATCAACCAATGTTAGACCTTTGACATGAATGACAATATTTCCAACAATCTCCCCCTTTGTCGTTGATGGGAACCTCAAACTAAAACTGCCACATCCTGAAACCAATACTATACATGCCAACCTACACATACTACCATCTGAAAAACATACAGTAACTCCCCTATACTATAGCATCCTATACCTATTCTCTATACCTATTTTTTCAACTATTCTTGTACCTATTTTTTCTTCTCCCCCTTTGAAATCAATGATAAAGGGCCTATCTTGGAGCTAACACTTAGCTCCCCCTCAACTAATGATGATTCTTAATGGCAGGAAGTAAAATAAATTACTCTCAACTTCTCTCATAGATACTTGAATGTGTCTTTTGGTAGTGCCTTTGTGAAAATATCTATAATTTGTTCTGTAGTACTAATATATTCTATCTTAACCTACTGATCTATAACCTATTCTCTCAAGCAGTGATATCTGATAGGAATATATTATGTTCTTGAATGCATCACTGGATTCTTAGAAATATTAATAGCACTTGTGTTGTTACAAAAAATAGAAATAGGTTCATCATATTTTACCTTGATATCTTCTAAAATTTGCTTCATCCAAAGTAATTTAATACAACACAATAATTTTACAATATATTCTAATTTAAATATATAAAGTGATACTAAATTTTGTTTTTTTTCTTAGCCATGATACTAAGCTATCACTAAGGAAGAAAACTACTACACTTGTACTTTTTTTGTCATCCAAGCAACCTACCCAATCTAAATCTGTATAATCAACTAAAGTAAAATATTTTCCTATAGGATATCATAATACATAATCTAATGTACCATTGACATATCTAAATATTTTCTTCACCAACTGAACATGACTCTCCATCGGGGCTCCGCATGCATGACGTCTAGCCTTGATGCTATCAAATATAAAAGACTACCAATCATAGATCTATACAAATATTGATCTATAAGAGGTGAATCTTTATCCTTACTCACCTTGTTCCTTTCACTCATTAGTTGCCAATTGGTACACAATCCTCAAAACCAAAAATTTTCAACATTTCCTTGTCATACCTACTTTGAGATATAAAAATTTCTTTATCTGACTGAAATATTTGCAACCCTAAGAAAAATGACAATTCTCCAAGCATAGACATCTCAAATTATTTTTTCATATTACCAAAAAATTCTTTTATCATCTTTTCAATGTTTCCTTCAAAAATTATGTCATCAACATATACCACAACATTTAATTGATGCTCACCTTTTGTTTTGATGTATAGATTACTGTCAGTAAAACCTCTCTTGAAACCTTGATCTTGTAGGTATTTATCAAGTATTTCATACCAAGCTCTGGAAGCTTGTTTCAATCCATACAGTGCTTTCTTCAATTTACATACATGGCTACAATCATTTGAGAGAATAAATTCCTTATGATACTCAATTTAGACCTCCTCTTCTAGATTCTCATTTAGGAAGGCATAATTGACATCCATCTGAAACACTTTGAAATTTTTAAACACTACATATGCAAGAAACATTCTAATAGCCTCTAGCCTTGCCACTAGTGCAAAAGTTTCTTGAAAACCTATTCCCTTAATCTGAGCATATCCTTTACATACTAACCTTGCTTTATTCCTAGTAACTTCACCATTTTTATTCAACTTATATATGTATACCCATTTTGTTCCTATCACATTGTGATATTTTAGTCTATGCACTAATTCCCAAGTATCATTTTTTTCTATCTAATTTAATTCTTCATCCATTGCCTTAACCTAATGTTCATCATACCTAACTTCTAAAAAATTTCTAGGTTGAATTTTGGATAATAAAGATAAATTAACTTGCTTAGATTCACTTACCATCATTCTTCTAGTGTGAACTCCATTTATGTTCCTGATGATGTCACTTTTATTATGATTTCTTTAGACATATTTAGATGGGGTTTTAGTTTTCTTTTTCTCCTTCATCTCATCTTATTCTAATTCTTTAAAATCTTCTTCTTCAATGAATTCTAGAGTGTTTACTAGATCACTATCTCTTTGTGCTACATCTTCATCTATCCTGACACTTGCACTTTCAACAATCTTCTTGGTTCTTTTGTTATAACATTTATAATCTTTACTTTTACAAGAATATCTAAGAGATATACCTTCATCTACTTTATATTAAAAATTACCAAGTTTTTCATCGATTCTCTTTATGAAGCATTTGCTACCAATTTTTTTAAAATAATCAACTATAGTTGGTTTATCTTTCCATAGCTCATAGGGAGTCTTGTAACTATTGACTCTCAATAATAATCTGTTTTACATATACACTATTTTACCTACTGCCTCTCTCCAATATTTATCTAGTATCTTAAATTCATTTAGCATTATCTTTACCATTTCATAAACTATTTTGTTTCTCTACTCAACTACTCCATTTTGTTATGGAGTTCTGGTTGATGAGTAATGCCTCTTTATCATATGGTATTCACAATACTCAATAAACTGATCTGACATGAATTTTCCTCCTTGATCTAATCTAAGGCACTTAATTTTTAATATAGTTTCATTCTCAACTGAAACTTTGAATACTTTGAAATGTTTGAAATCTTCTTATTTTTTCTTCAAAAACATCACCCAAGTCATATGTGTAAAATCATCAATAAGCAACATGAAATATTTCTCACCTTGAGTAATTTGAGTTCTCAAAGGTTTACATAGATCAATTTGAACAAGCTCTAACATCTGAGTAGTTGAGCATTCTTTTATTTTGAACCATCTTCTGGCCTACTTCCCATGTTGACAAGGTTCACAAAGTGTGTTGGAGGGTTTTGTAATCTTTGGAAGATCTCTAACTGCTTGATTTTTGATGATATTAAAAATATTGTCAAAATTTAGGTGTCCCATTCTCTTGTACCATAGCCAAATTTCCTCAAATTAACTCAAACAATATTTTTGACCTTTGATATCTGATAACATATACAAATTATTGCCTATCCTTTGAACATCTATAATCAACACATCTGAATCTTTTCATCTAATTTTACAACCTTCTACATAGAACTTTAGTGTGTGTCCCTAATCACACATTTAACTCACATTAAAAAGATTATTCTTAAGACCTTTTACATATAGATAATTTTCAGTCTTAGTTCTACCATTATCCAAACTTAGTTTACCTTTTCTAGCAATTTTGGTAGTAGTATTGTCTCCACATTTCACTATGCTGCCATTGATCTTCTTTAGGGTTATGAATTTGATCTTGTCTCTTGTCATGTGCCTCAAACATCTACTATCAATGAGCCATGGATTTTTTTCATTTCTTACATGCAAATCTATCTAAACCAACATAGACTTTTTAGGTTGTTTCTTCTACTATGAACTTGTCTGAACTTTCTTCTTGATGAATGGATCCTTAAAACTTTGGTCCTTCTTGATTGATTAGAATACACTTCTAGAATACTAGGATATGTGTCTAAATTTATCTCACTTGTAACATATTATGGATTCTTCATCAAAGCTTGATAGAAGAGCAAAAGAGTTATGGCATCTACTTGAATCTGCATGAGTTTTCTACTCCTTATTTTTGAAATTGTTATACCTTTTTTGGCATTTTATTTTCTTATGACTATATCCACTACAATAAAAATAGTAACCATAAAAATGGAAACTATTTATGTATCTCTGACCTAATTTGCTATTGTAGTTCTACTCTCTAGCCTTCTTTATTTGAGATGTCCTCTATATTCTTAACTTCTTCCCTTTTCATGTACTCTTTTGTAAGAACTTCAACATAGCTCTTTCCTTTTTTATGTGTTAATATTATCTATGAAAGTAGTGGCCTCCTCTTTCTCTTTTTCAAATTTGATACCTATTTTATCTGACATTTATCTCTAACTTTATAATATCTAATTCAACATGTTAGTGTTATTCTCAAATTTTGAATCATTAGCTGCTCTATCATTGACTGCTTTATTTGTTTTATCAATATCTAATTTTAAAGAGGTAATTTCAACAACATACCTTTCACATTATTCACTTACATTTTGTAATTGAGTTATTATATATTCTTCAATCTTTTTAGCTTCTTCAATGTGTGCTTGTAGATCTTCAATTATTTCTTTTGATTCTTTTTCATTTTTCTTGATCTGGAGCTTTAATCTTTGATTCTTCTTTTCAAGAGCTTTTAATTATTATTAGGCACAAATGAGTTCTCCTTCTAGATTCACTTCTTGATCATCTATACTTTTGCTTACAGAGGCATCTTCATGTATGGCCATGAATAGAATCTCTTTCTCTTCTGAATCACTGACTCCACTATCTTTGGTTGAGCTAGGATATTAAGAATATAAACTCTTCTTCTCAAATCCCTTCTTGAATTTTCCTTTGAAATTCTTCTTGTATGTAGAATTTCCTTATTCGTTATCACCATTACCTTGTTCGGGCACTTATCTACAAAATGTCTAATCTTTCCACAATTAAATATTTGAAAGGCAATTTTCTTTGATATTTACTTGTGCCCTTTTTTGTCTTATGAATGAAAAGAGCTCCGTTGTCATCTTCATCATCACTAGAGTTTTCACTTGATTCTTAAATATTGGCCTTGTCTTTCTTTGATGTCTTGAAATCAACATTACTTTTTGAGGTTTTCTCTTGTTTGGTTTGCATCTCGTATAACATAAGAATACCATGTAGTTCATCCATCTTTAGCTTGGATAGATCCTTCATCTCCTCGATTGTCAAAACCTTTGCATCATATCTCATTGGTAGAGATCTTAAAACCTTTTTCACAACTACTAAATCTTCTAGTAGAGATCTTAAAACCTTTTTCACAACTGCTAAATATTTTAACTTTTTTCCAAGGCCATGAATATGATTAACTATTTGATCAACTTACAAAAGATAACTCACTATATTTTCTTCCCATTCCATTTTCATGTTCTCAAACTATCTTCTAAAATTTTGGAGCTTAGCTTACTGAACCTTTCCATCACCTTCGTAAATATTTTCAATTTTACCCAAGTCTCATGAGTATATTATCATTACATAACTTTAAAAAAATTTGATTCACATAAACCACATAAAATAACATTTAAATCTTTAGCATTATTTTCACTTGCCTTATTTTCTACAAGAGTAATCACAAGTTTCTATGGCTCTTCATATTCCTCTAAAATTTCTTTTTAAATTTCAAATCCAAAATAAAATAAATAATTCCTCATCGTTATACTCCAAAAAACTTAATTTGTCCCATCAAACAAAGGTGACTTATTTGTAGAAAAACCTTCATGTGATCTAGCCATCGTGCTTTCCCTGATCTACCTTCAAGATATAAAACTCTTTCCAAAGGAACTGGCTCTGATATTAATTATTAAGCATGAGATATACTGAGAGGGGGGAATCAATATATCATATATCTTATATATATATTACTTAATCAAACTCCACATAACCATACATTCAAGATATGCAATAAAACTAGACTAATATGCACCACACAAAAGAGAGAGAGATAGACCAAATTTTTATGTGGAAACCCAAAGCGGGAAAAACCATGGAGAACAATCTCAATTATATGAAAGAGAACCAACTCAAATTACAAATTTCACAAGCACCAACTTGTAGGAGCACCAACCCCTTTACTGAGCACCAACACAATCACTATTTGTGAGCACCAACCCATAGGAGCACCAAATCCTCGTGTATAAAAAATAAATATCTCTTAATGTTTCATTCTCATAAAATGATAGAAGTATACAATATCTCTTTCTATTCTCTCCTCTTTTCTTATATAAAACAATTAAAAACCATGCACTCTCATGCATATTACGAATGGCTTCTCAAGATTTTATTTATAGCTTTATAAATGACCTTTGGCATTCACCCTTTATGACACTTCACTCCTCATGGAAAATGGCACCAAACTTGTATGACCCTTCAAATCCTTGTGTTTGAAAAGTCATATGGGTACCCTTCATAAGCAAATGTTTCCTTTCCTCTTTTGTCTTTATCTTGGTGACCTTTCAAATTCCTTAAGGTGACTCTTCATGGAAAAATGTGCCATACCCTCTTTTGTCTTCACTTGGTGACTCTTAAAATTCCTTAAGATGACTCTTCATGGGAAAATGCATCTCATTCCTCTTTTGTCTTTACCTCATGAATCTTTGACTTCTCCATGGGCCCTCTTTTGATTTTATGCAACCAAGAATATATTCATTAATATTAAATAAATATACACACATTTAAGCCAAAATATGAACATTAAAAACACCTTTAGAAAATAAATTATATGGGGCCTTTATCACCATTGCTCGACCTTTGACATCAATGACAATATTTTCAACATAGATCAAGATAAGAAGGATACAAACACCATGTGCAACATGAGAAGACCTATTAGGAAAAATAATGATATAAGGTATGAAATTTCATTTCATTATCACTACTATGCATGTAAGCTTTTTATTCATAAGGCAAGAAAAGGTAGAAGGAAGAGTAGCTATTCAACTAAAGGTATGGATAATTTATTCTACTATAATTTTCATGACATGGGACATATTGATAGATTATACCATAGAATGTATGGGAAAAGACTAATCTAGGCATGGAGACCTAATATAATCAAGCTTGAGCATAATGAATTGAAAAGAGAAGATGGTATGTTTGATAAGATTCATAATATTCATCAAGCAAAAGGTATGTATGATGTTATTTATTTTAGTTGTCATCAAGTTGGTTATATTTCAAGATATTATAAAAACATGCTCTCAAGTCATAAGAAGGTGCATGGTCATCCTAGAGTGCTCAAGAAAGGTCAATAACTGGTATGGAAACCTAAGGAAGTGAAAACTAATTCAAATGAGTTGAAATATCAAAGTGGACTACCTACTAAAGCAAAAGAGGAATCATATATGAAGAAGGTTCAATAATGTCAAGAGAATGTGTCATATGTCTAGATAGAAAATGAAATTCAAAAGTTGGTTCAAGTCAAGATCAAGGAAAAGACTAAAGTGATAATTGAGGCTAGTTATGAGGTATGTATGGATCCAATAGAATATCTTGTTTTTGAGCACATTTCATGCAAATAACATTAGTTATCAATACCCATTGATGAGGTTATTTCTTTAATTGAAAAGTTATGTCATGAATATTTGTTGTCTCCATATGTTGTCAATATAATCTTAGAAGAATAGGAGAATATTGTTGTGGATGAGTATGTTGATTTTATTAAGCCTAATAATGAGAAGAAGAACTATTAGTATCGAATGACCAAAGAGGAGAAGTAATATGAGGAGTTATGAGAAAATCTTATTTTCACATTATTCTAGGACTTTATGGGTCAAGGTGTCTCTATCTAGGCTTCAAGGAGACACTTGAAAAGAAAGAACAAGCATGGTGGATGCCAGTTGAGTTTTGGTTGATGTTTTAGGACAATAATATCACTTGAAGATGTGTTTGGCTAAGGAGGAGATAACGTAGTTATCTTGAGTGGCTTGAAGAAGATGTGCATGATGTAAGAAGGATCATATGTGAAGATGATTCAATCATGATAAGAGTGTGAATATGTATACTATAGTTGTGAATTAAATAAGATTGATATGATGACTTGATTAAGCCAAGTCATGTGTTTTTGACAAGGTATTGAATCTTCATGCATGAGCAAAGAGAGCTTGTGAGTTTTGTAGATAGACATGTCCAAGGATCAGAGAAGTCCAAGTTTAGATTGGTGAATGTCAAAGGGGGAAAAATTTATTCATATTATTGAAAGTATGTAAGTATCACGAGCATCTTAAATAGTATTTGAATGCATACATGATGTTCAAGAATGATTGTTTGCATTCTGAGGAAGAGACCCTTTATCATTAATTTAAAAGGGGGAGAAAGATTAAAATGAACAAGTTTAAATGATTAAGAAGTAATTATGAGGGTGTTTTGACATACATGATAAAGGGGGATATTTTTTATCATGTTCATGGATGTTAGGTTGTCATTGATTTCAAAGAGAGCATGATTCATGATGCATTAATGATAAAGTGATCAGATTGATGGTTTGGAGAGTCTTTGACTAGTTAAGTAATTAATAGATGATATTTATAGTATAGTCATGTTTCAAATACCCTATAATATGTTATGAGTTCTTATATTTATTATGGAAGTGAATGAAATTTACTAGAACAGTCATATGAATGTCTAAGCTCAAGTAGTCATCTTGATAGATAAGGTTGAGTAAGCAATTTGATGATGCCATATTTCACACATATGAAGGTTTGAAGAGAAGATTGATATATTTGAATATTACCATATATGAGAAGATCATATGGTTTAATTTTTAGTTCTAGACATGGATCACAATAAAATTTATAAGGTGCAAAATTGGCCTCTTAGATAGAGTTCACAAAGTTCCCATACTTAGCCAAATTTGCATTATCAAAGATCTATGATGAGCATTTAATTAGATCAAATATATATATGGTTAATGATAAATATTAATAGATAAGGAGATAATGGAGTGTGATATCTTGTTGTATAGTGATCCAATGGTGCATATCAAGTCAATAAGTTAATGTGCTTAGAAGGCATGCAAGGATGCCAAGTGTCTTAATTGTGGAAGCGTAGATCAATGATCAACAGTGAGAATTAAAGAGTTAAATATAGTAATATTGTGAGGAGATAAATATATCATGTTTTATAAATATGTGTGAGGATATGAGATGAATACATGTGTTTTCAATATTTACATTACACAGTGACTATTGACATTTGAATTAGCAAAGAGAAAAACTAGTTTGTAGTGTTTAAGCTATATATTTTGATCCAAGACAAATTTAATGGTAGTGTAAAAGGAATTTTTTTAAATGAATATAATATAAATACAAACACACTATTTATAATGTTTTATTATTTTTAAAATCAAAGATATTGATCTCTAAAGTTGACAGTTTTTTTGACCATGTTCTACAAGTAACCCAAGAAGGATAATTGAGTTGTTCTTGATAGTATTTTTATGTTTCAAGATGAAATAATTATTGGAGAGTGTTATAAACTACATGAGGACCATCTGTGTTTATTTTTTGGTTTTAAAAATCCATATTTAGTATGATTAATGGATTAGAAGTTGACTATGTCTATTGAATACAATGATAGTTTTAGTGACCATTTTGCATAGGTAAGCTGAAGGTGTTTTGAGTAGAGTTAATTAAGAAAATGAGTATGGAGATGTTTTTAAGGTTTCTAAGGCTTTTGAGAATGAATTTTTTGTCATAATTTTCTATTGATCAGATATGGAGAGTCAAAATAGCTTTAATGTATTTTGACTATATATGACCAGTCTGAGTGGTGATTTTGAGAGAGTTGATTTAAGTGTTTAGAACTTATGTTTGAATGTCTAAGGAACATAGAGGTGTTTCATAGGTCCTAAAGGTTTAAAAAATGTAATATAATCATATTTATATGTTAAATACTTGATTTTTTTCTTTAGAATTTTTAGATTATGTTTTCTTTGTATGAAGCCCTGAAGAGTGTGAAGACCTGATTGGTAGGTTGAAGGTATGAGCTGGTGTTCCAGGTGACATGGACCCATGATGGAGTGTGAAATGGTATATTTGAGATATATTTGATGTTTTTGAATCATTTTTAAAGGATTAAGGTGGTAAAATTAGTGTCACATGTAACATGTGAGTATGAAGGCCTAATTATTTTAGGTCTCACCAAGACTGAATCGTGGTTTGGGGCTAATGAGGTAATGACCAACCTATGAAGTGTATGGTTATCATATGTAAAATGTGTATGGAAACATGTTAAGTGTGGTTCAAATATGTAAATAATCTTGGCCAACCAATTTGGGTTAAAGGAAGAGAGTGGTATAAGTACAAGGTCTAATTGGACTAATTATGCTTGTTGTGTAAGTGTGGATTCAAGTGAAGAAGAGAGACTTTGAAAGAGAAGGTATATGTAAGTTAGGAACATAAGAGTTGAGAAATATTATACATGTTTATATTATAAATTTGATTTAGGAGGACACATAATTCATTGGACCTAATGAGCCTCAAAGAGGTAATTTGAGTAAGTTAGCCCTAGAGGCAGCTTGAGAGAGATTAGAGGTGAAGAGTACAAACAAAGGTGATCATCATCATTTGAAGAGTTTAAATAGGTTTTCAAGGTGATATATTTAGGTAGATAAATTTGTGATTAGTTACCTATGGGTTTGGCTCCTCCTTGCAAGGTAAAACTTTATAAAGGTCTAATTGTTGTGGGTGTTCAGCTAGACAAGGGTAGTAGATCCTTTTGGGATTGGTGTCTCACTAAAATAAAGGATGGGCGTTCCTTGATCAGTGGGTGATGGTATGAATTTTGGATCCTTTTTAATAGTATTGTATTCCATCTTTTAAGGTTTAGTGGGTTTTATTCCCCAAGAGGGTTTCCCACATATGTGATGTGTTCATGTGATGCATGTTCTTATGTATGCTTTAAATGTATGTGATTTCATGTTTATGTTACTTGATCAAGTTGATGTATGTTGAATGTTTAAGAATTGGGAATTGAATTAGATTATCTTATATCATTGATTCACCCCCCCTCTTAGTGATTATACCCTTAACACCATTTATGATATTAATGTAGTAAAGCAAAATGACTAGTATAAATGAAAAATAAGCATACCTAGACTTACCTTGGAAGTGAAGCCCATGTAGCTAAGTTTGAATATGCAAATCTAGGTTTGTGTATGTGAAACATGATCTGAAGAAATGTAATATAATGAAACATGCAAAAATTAGTTCTTATTAATGAGATAATCAAAAGGAAAATACTATGTTGAAATGAAATAACTAAGTAAATAGATAAGAAAGGAACAAATACACCTCATTGCATATGTGAACCAATGCATGATCCCGGAGATAACTTTTGTGTGTGAATGTGCATAGTGACCATATCATTGAATAAATTTAAATGAGTTGATCGCTTGCTTAATCCTCATATGGGTGGCTTAAAAACTTAATCTGGTTTTGATTACATCATTGCCCAACGCTACTTGGTGTATTTGATATTTATTAATAACTTGGATAAGACTATAAGTGTGTCTAACCCTCTCATGTAGGTGGATCAAAAACTTAATTAGGCCATGACTCCATGATTTACCCATGTGTGAAGTAGATACCTATGTAACTATACTATGCAAAGTGTTGAAAGTATCTAACTAAGTAATCTAACTATAAATTCATCTTTGTGGCCAATCAGGTATATTAAGAGGCTTTGGGACACTTGGGAATGCTAGCCATTATATATGGAGTAATACATGAATATGGTGACAACCTGTAATGTGATATAAAGTGTATATAATATAGGGAATGCCATGGAATTTTCCATTTCATCTGATCAACCTATCTAAAACTAAGTATATGAAAACCAATGGATCATGTACATGCCCCTAATCTGGTATCTAAGTATATTGAGTTTGAATCAAATATGTAGTAGTTGAATCTATGTAAATGATCTAAATGTATGAGTGATCATACCATGCATGATGCCCCCAAATCTGAGTAACTGGTATGAAGTTGAATTGAAATGATTGAATATGAGCTATATCTAAACATAACTACCAAACCTATGATTGTATCTATGTAAATCTATATTGAACCTCATGTACTAGTCTGAATGATCTAGACTATCCTAAAGATAGGGCTACTAGATAGGAGTGCCATATAGTGTAGAGTATTTCCCTATGGCACTAGTGTACCAATCTAGGCACTAATGACTACCTAGTTTGATCTTTGTGTGGTCTAGGTTGACTATTAAACCTCTATATTTTTTTGTGTTTGCCCTAAGTTAGATCTTTTTAATTGAGCATGTGTGCTAAAATGTATCTATGAAAAGCAAAATAGGATCCTTATTTCTATAACAACCCTTGTAATTTCCCCCTCTTTTGAGGGTAGTTTTGAAATCTATGGAAGAACCTCCCTATAAAGAAGTATCTCTACAAAATTTGCTAGCTAGAGCATGATATTCTAATATAATATACAAACATATCATTAGAATGTAATGTATTTGAGAAATAATAGGAAATGTAAGATGTATGCTGTTATCTAACATTAGACAAGGGTGTCAAGATAGATGTAAGTAATGTTTAAAAGTAATAACATTGGAGTAATTACCTAGGGGAATGGGGCATGATGTCGATCAAGGCTCCAAAGCAGGATATGTAGATGCATGAGATCTATTATGGCATCAAAAATTGGGGGTGTGTGTGTGTGTAACACATAAATACAAGTGTCATGGTGTAAAAGCATATAAATAAATAAACATACAAGCACATGAGGCACACAAAAGGTAGGCCAAGGGGCCACAATACAAGGGACATGGGTACATGTCACTAAATCCAAGAATGAATACATGAATAGACATGTTTAAATGTCCACATACATAATCAACAAGTAATTTGATGTAGATCCACAGAGGACATGTTTAAATCTTTGCATATAGAATCATGAAAGAGCACACAAGGGACATGAGCACATGCCCAAGGCATAGAAATAGAGGTGTGACATAGAAATAAAACAACAATGGCATATTCAAATTCCCTCAAATATGTAAGAATTATAGTAACACAATCAAGGATAATCTAGGAAATAAAAATGAAAACATGTATAATTATGTAATACAAATCTATGTAGATGTCAGGGTGTATATATATTGAAGCTAACTAGTGATAGTTGGAAAAATATTTGAGAAATGAATAATAGTGATCAATATCAAGATAAATCAATGCATTACTAGAATGTAGAGTATGTAAAGATAAAACTTGGCTATAATAACTATGTAAGAGATGCCCCCAAGTGGTTAGATGTAGCAATGTATAAACCTAGATCAGTGTAAATGCCCCTAATGGGTAGATGATAGATGGTCTAGATTAGTGTAATGGAATGGAGTCCTACCTGGTATCTGCAAGCACTAGACAAGAACAATTGAAGTATATGTGTATGATTAAACCAACTACACTAGGATAGCTAGAAATATAAAATATCTATAAATAATAGAAATGTAAACAAATCAATGTATACAATCTATAAATTTTTTAGGTTTTTTAAATATTATATTTTTTTTGTGTTTTTGACATATTATATTATTTTTGTGTTTTTTGAGTATAATCTATATACAATCATATGAAAGTAAACTATGTATAAGGAGTGAGATAGAGAAGGAAATATGTACAAGGGTAAGAAACATACTAACCTATGAGTCTCATGGGAGACTCACCGTCACGATGACTTGTGTCAAAGAGTGGAATTATGATTATACATGTGGTATGAAGGGAAACTATGATATCATAATTTGTTTAGCCATAATCTAAACCTAAAGATGCTTGAATAGTGATGTTATGATATTGTGGCATTCACAATGATGCCCTATGAATTGAAGGGGTCTTAGGGACCAATCTGGTAGATGTAGGAGATATAGGTGATCTTTTTTGAAAACTAATATAACCTAATATAATTGATGTCAGTGTGACCTATGTAGAGGAAGGCCATCAAGAATTTGTGACATATCTCTAAAATAATGGTCTCTCTAGTAATGGTCTATGAGGGAGAGTATGTATGTGTGTAGACATTATAGAAGTAGACTTGGCCTACTCTAAGGACTCTATTAAGCACTGTGAAGTACCATAGAAGCTATACTCTCTACTAAAATGGATATACATGTAATATCTAGTAGTGGTATTAGAACTGTAACTAATGATGGTGTTGTAAGTGTGACTAGAATCTATGTTAGAACTGCTTGTGGGAAGAGAAGGTGATACTCATATGGGACACCATCAATATTAACCACCTAGTTATGATGTATATAATTGAGGCATCAATGTGATATAGATGAGATGGATCTGAGCTACTGCAATCATTGTCTTCCGAATAATATTTCTAATGAACTCGCATTATGTACTATTAAAAATTGAGTGGATATGTGTATTGGTGCCACCTATCATGGAAGTAATCTCCCCCTAGTGGAGCTCTGAACATGGTCAATGAAACCACTAATAGTTGTATATATAGGTAAAATATCCCACTCTATGTAACCTAAGTTTTTTAGGAGTGTCATGGTGTACATGCTTATGTTTGATCTATTGTCCACCATGACACTATGAATAGGATGGTGGTCTATATATGATTTTATGAAGAGTGCATGTAAATTGTGTCATCATCTAGAATCTCTTTCTTTAAAAATGTGATAAGTGGTCTAGGTGGCACTATAGTGTGATACATGCCAATAATATTATGTAGGGGATGTGTCTCCTCTGAAACTATGTGATAGGAAGCTAGTGGTGGATGAGCTTGGTAAGTACAATGAACATGTGATGTCCCCCCTACTTCATTAGATGTATGATTAGAAAAAAATGATCCAATAATATATTAAGTGCCTTTGCCTCTAATTTTTATTTTGGTGCCTCAATGGGTGTGCCCACATCAATAATATTAGCCTCAATGAGATCATGTATCTATTTTTATAGGATAATGCATTTCTTTGTGGTGTGTCATGGTGCCCTATGATACTGATAGAATGCATTTGAATCATAACTATTTGGAATAGGCCATGTCATATCAACATCTTTAATGTGAGGGAGAGATATGACATTACATTCTAGTAGTTTTTATAGAACTCGTGCTAGAGTCTTTGGTAAATTAGTGAATATTATATGCTAAAGAGATGATAAAACCAATTTTGGAGAAGGCTTTGAACCTACATTGATTTTTATCTTTTGTTCTCTCTATCCCTAAATTTATATGGAGGTGTGCTTAAAACATTAGTAGTTGAATCTGATCTATTTGTATATTTGAGTTTGTTGATTGTTAAGAGCTTAACCTCTCTTTCCTTAACTTTGTGGCACATATCTATAAATGTGGGGAACTTTTTAAATAAGATTACTTCATGAAGTGATGGTAATAGAGTCTATTTGAATATATCTTAAAGATTTGTATATACCATGGGGTTAGTCATTGTTTATAATATTATCTTGTATCATAAGACATAATTAGCTATGGGCTCATTTGACCTTTGTTTTAGCTATGCCACTTGTGCATATGATGTATTATCACTTATGTTGATATTTAAGTGTGTTAGGAAAATATCTACCAAAGGATTGAATGTTGTGATAGACTACTTAGGAAAATCATAGAACCAATATAAGGCATAATCCTTGAGATTGCATTCAAATATCTTTGTAAGAAGCCAATCATTAGATACATAGTCCAACACATGCTATGTGAAAGGATCTAAGGTGATGCTTTGGGTCGCCCTTGCCATCATATAATGTGAGATTGGGTGCTATGAAACTAGATGGAAAAGGAGTTGTCATAATGTGATGTGTTAATGGTGTATGTAATAGAATGTTGGAATCCAAGGTATGTGAAGGCTTAGCTACTCCTTGACCAAGATGTACCACCTTAGATTATAGAGAAAGAACCTACTACATAAGGGATTTTAGATTAAGAGGAAAAAAACTAGTCACAAGTGGATTAGTTGTCCCTGATGGTTGAATAAAAATCTTGGGTTGTGCTATATAAGATGGTTGAGTGGGCCCCACTAAATGTGTAACAACATAATTAATTGAAGGGGTGGAAGATTGACCATTATTTTTATTATTGTTGTTTTATAGTATATCCTATGCATGATCATGGGGATGTTCCCAAATTCTATCTATGAAACCCTAGAATACCTCATCTTTGTTCACAACTATATCATTATCATTAACTAGAGGTAGTGTGTCTCGATCCTCAATATGGACCTGATCTTGTTCTTGGTTATATTGCTCATCCTCGTATGTGCTATCATTTAATTCCAAATAATCAAGATGTGAAGGATTCATATCTAGAGTTATAATATGTTCCTTGCCATTGTTATAGGATTAGATAGCTAGATTTAAATATGATATATAGGATTACCACCTAGTCTATCACTTATTCTTAAGGCAAGAGAGGTAGATTTTTTAGATGACATATATCAAATAAATTGAAATACATATAATACAATAGAATATATGAATTCTAAATAATTAATAATAGCTAATGAAAATATGATGAAAAGGGACACAAACCCTAAGAGTGTTAGAGAGTTTTCAGTGATGTCATGGAGGTGTCTTTGAGAGTGGATGAAGTGTTTTGATATCATAAGTAACAATGAATAAGTGTGAAATGTGCTTGTCCTAATGTGCTTAAAGGAGGCTTGGTTAATATTTAGTTTTGGCTTGATTAGAGATGTCCAGGGATGAGTATGGTGATTGGAGAATGTGAAAGGGGTCCTATAAATTGTTAAGGATGATAGGATATCTTGTGTGTATGAGTGAAATTCATATGTTAGTCCATATTTTTCATTTAGATAGTTTGGGTCTAGTGGGAAAAAATTTGAGTAGGCAAGTTATTGACATCACCATTACCATGTGTAGATGAGTCAAGGTAAGTTGGTCATATGGTTTTGATCACATAAGTCCCTAGTTGTTATGCACTAAACATTAGGTCATGCACCTAAATGCAGTCAAAGATATGAGGGTGCAAAGTTGGGTACCCAGGCACTTTGACATTATTTTCTGATAGTCAAACTTGCATGAGGCAAGACCGAGCCAAGTAAGTAGTTTGGTGATGGCATATATCACATGTGTGGACATTTTAAAATAAGATGATCATATGGGTTTTTTAAGTTTTGATCCTAGGTAATTTGTGCTAAATTTTAGGTCATGCATTGAAGTGAATCAAAAGATATGCATGTGCAAAGTTAGCCTTCTAGGAAATTATTAACATTGTTAGCTCTATGGAAGAAAATTTGAGTAAGCATTTTATTATAGTTATATCTCACATGTGTGAGGGTTATAGGATAAATTTTTCACATGGTTAGATTTTAATATATGAGGAGATCATATGGTCCAAATTTGAGATCATACGAATGATCGAGGTAAAAGTTATTGAGGTTCAAAGTTAGATTCTTAGATAGATTGTAATGGTCCTTGTACTTAGTCAATTTTGCAAGAGTTAATGTTCAAGACCAAATGGAGATCCAACGGTTCATGGGATATCATTCAGATTGATCTAATAGCACGTGTTGAGTTAAAGAGGTAAAAATTATAGTTGTTTAAATGCTAAACAAAGGTAAAGGATAAGGATCTAATGATAAGTAGGCATTCATAATGATTGATCAAATAGTGAGCGCTATAAGATAAAGACAAAGA